>CM077028.1:60528603-61167328 GCA_039090855.1 Macrothele yani
CTTGATGCCGAATTTCGGTTCTTTCTTCTCCATCTTTAATCATGCATTCTCCTTCGGTGGTGCTCTGAGGTAGCCTCTTTTTACGGTGGTGAACAGGCACACATCCCTTCCCCACTCCAAAACCAAAATCCCTCATATTTCCGCCAATAAACACTTCCTCTCCCATACATGGCGTCGCAAAACCCCTCCTACTGACAACAAAATAGTGAACAGAAAGAAGCTGAAAGCTCTCTCTTTCTCTCTCTCTCTCTCTCTCTCTCTTTCTCTCTCTCTCTCACAAAGATTTCTCTTTAGCACTGTTTTACATCGCCTAGAGGCATACATTTTGTTAAAACGCTCCCACAACACTTCTTTGTAGACAATTAACCACCTGGAAGTATTTTAACAGCAGCTTGTCATTTCATAGTTTTCAACTGATAAATGGTGTTTCATACACTGAAGTGCCAGAAAAACTGGTACACCAGTCTAATACTTGGTAGGTCTCCATGCGCAGGACTGCAGAAATACGACGAGGCATGGACTCCACTAGCTTCTGGAAATATGTTGTAGGCAATGCACACCATACTTCCTGCAGAGCGTTCCACAATTCGGGTGTATTCCGAGGTCTCGGATTCCTGTGTTCGATAGCGCGTTGCATGGCATCCCAAATGTGTTCTATCACGTTCAGATCTGGGGACTTGGGTGGGAATGGCAACACCCCAAACTCAGATGAATGCTCCTCTAACCATAATGTGGCGTCCTGACACTTGTGTGGAGGTACATTGTCCTGTTGGAACAGGCCCAACCCATCAACATGAATGCAGGACATGAACGGGTGTACCTCGTCAGAAAGGATGCGCACATAGCGTTGGCTGGTCACAGACGTTTGTAGATGTACCAGGGGTCCCAGTGAAGTCCAGCTAAACACACCCCATACCATTACGGAACCCCCCACCAGCCGGTACAGTTCCCTGTTGACAGGCGGGATCCATGGCTTCGTGGGGTTTGCGCCACATACGAATCCTTCCATCTGCCCGATACAGTTGGAAAAGCAACTCGTCAGACCAGGCTACTTGTTTCCAGTCATCAAGTGTCCAGTGGCGGTGTTGCCGTGCCCAAGCGAGGCGCATAGCTCTGTGTCGTGCACCCATCAAGAGGACTCGAGTTGGGCGTCTGTTCCCAAAGTCTATATCGTGCAGGGTACGTTACACAGTCCGGACACTGATGCTTCTTGAGGCTCCAGCATTGAATTCCGATGATACCTGCGAGAATGTTGCACGTCTATCGCGTGAAACGATTTTTGACAGCCGACGATGGTCACGTTCACCCAATGTCTTTTTACGGCCACACTGGTATCGTAGGTTGGAGGTTTTGTTGGAATTCTTGTAGTCACGGAACACCCTTGCAATGGTCGTCCGTGAAAATCCGAACTTCGTTTCTACCTCCGAAATACTATGGCCCATCTCACGAGCGCCAACTATGACACCGCGTTGAAAATCACTTAAATCGTTATTACTTGTCATTCTCATGACGAAAAAAGCTCTGACAGCTGGCAAGGATGTTTTTCGCTTTATATACGCACTGGCGGAAGCAACCGAGTACGCGCATAGGTGACGTTGCTATGTATTTTGCATAAGCTCGTCTGTACCAGATTTTCTGGCACTTCAGTGTATATACTGTATGTGCAAATATGCTTCCATCTACGCCTCTCTCTCTTCTGTAATGTTCTTTTATGTTTCCCCAGAAGAAGAAAAAAAAAAAAAAAAGATTTCTTCCTTCTCTGACCCTTAGCAGCAACAAGTCCAGTGCTCGAGTGGCAGAGAATCATTGGAGCGACTGTTGTTACTGATTCACTTCGAGAAGTAATTTCTTTTGAGTTATCTATCTACTGTTCATTTCAATTTTTTTGACTTAGCCAATATTTCCTCATTTCAAATTTGCTTTTTTCTAAAAAACATGCAATACGCAAATAATTAAGAATGTATTTATGCTTATACTAAAATACAAAACAAATTTTCATAAACCACCGAAAAAAAGTTCAGAGTATTCACAACGTCCATTTTCCGGAAGGGGGGCGGCTTTGCTTGCATTGTAAGGGGGTTGGTCCCCCTCTAGCCCCTGCTAACTCCGGCCGTGGTTGGCGGACCACGGAAAAGGCATTGTAATGCGTACCCACCAGGACAGACATTACAGAGTCCGTCCTGGTGGGTACGCATGTTATTTGGTGGTGGGAGGGTCATACGTATAAACACTTACTATAACATGTATAGAACGACTCAAAAGCGGCAGATCGAAGACACCTCGAAACTGCAATCAAAATCAAGAGATGGAACAACACAAACATAGCAGCTTCATAAATAAATAAAAAAAATTGTAATGTTAGTGAGCTTATAATATGGTGGCCAACAAATCGAAAACGACAAAAACAGATATTACGATTGTTCATTCACTTGAAAAACAGATAAATTCAAATATTAATACTGAATTATTCTGCAGAGAATTAAAAAACAGCACATAATTGTCCTGAAATTAATCCTTCGGAATGTCAGCTAAATAATGAAATGGAGTAATTTCACCTCTACTGAAATCCACGTTACGAAATTTGGGAAAACCGATGAGAAGGCGTTTGCAATTTTTCTTGCGCGGATTAATGTTTGATTATCGACTTCCTTCATGGTCAAATTAGAATCGTAAATCGAGTAAATGCATTTTGATACCGAATTCAGAAGAACATTAGGAAATCGTGAAATTACCCAAACAACGACTTTGTTAAAATATTGCCCATTTCATTACTGAGCCAAACATCCGTGCTGTCTGTACACACCATTAAGAACAAAAGTCTGTATGTGCTGCCTTGATATCACGATAATTTTAATATTTTATTTTTATCAGTTCAGGAAATGACAAAGAATGAGGGTTAGGTGCTTCTGTTCGGGAGACAGCAGTTCTAAAGTAATACTTTATTCTAAAAGACGGTGCGGGATTTAATTGAGGAAACCGAATTTAATGCGCTTTTCCATTTAAACATGTAGGGGAAGCCCACGCGAACTGAGAACTAACTCCAAAGCAATCAAAATCGACTTTCCCCGCATCTTTTGGCTAATTCATTTTCCAGTTACGACAGCTGCGGAATTCGCCCGGAGATATGACGAGTTGTGTGCTCATTCAAATATAAATGCAAATTCCTTTTATTTCATCGAGTTCCATTCAGTGAACCTCGACAGTAGCGAAAAATAATACTTTCAAGAAGCTATTCGGCCAATCTGGAAAATTGGTTACATATAGCTTCCGGTGTCAAAAATGAGAAAAAAAAAAAAAAAAAAAAAAACTTATCGCTCTCTGTTCTGCTTTTGTTACCAGACCGAATAGACAGAACAAAAAATGTTCTATTTTGTTTTCGCGTTTGTAAAACATAAACAAAAATACCCCACACATAAAAAAAAAAAAAAAAAATACGAACGAAATTTACAAGGAGATAGGCATCATTCGAAATCCAGAGAGAAAAACGCATTAATCCAATATAACACATTACAAGATTTAGACTGGTGCCTTCATCTTCCTAGGACAACAGACAGCAAAAAGCAAGGGCCACATCACACATGACAGCATTTGGAAGAAATACTATTATAATTTTAAAGACCTTTTAAACTCAAAGAAAAAGTGCTTAATCAAAATGCACCATTCCAGTTCTTACTTATGGATCACAAAAACGGACCTTAAGTAAAAAACATACACAGGCAGAGGACAACTCAAAGAAGCATGCAGAGATGCACGCTTTATGCAACCAAGAAAGACGGGAAAAGGAACTCGTGGATCAGGAAAATGGCAAGAGTGGATGACATCATGATCAACGACCCTTAAGTAGCATGTTTATTTTTTATTGGAGGTTGTTTTTTTTTCTGGGTTTTTTTTTTCATTGGAGGTTTAACGACCACCGTGAGCAACTCAATGGGCTATACGCAGTCGCCTGTCCCTAATTTATGGCTACAGGCACCAGGGAAGGGAGCGGGCCTGCGCCGTAAGACGAACAAAACATCCATGCCCCACCGGGATTCGAACTCGGACCCACCTCGGAACGAATGGTCATAAGCCAGCGCTTAGACCACTGCGCCACTGGGCCGGCCAAGTGGCAGTTTGCTGGACATATTCGTAGAACTGACCACCGCTGCACAACGGCAATGGATATCAATGGACAGGAAAAGATCCAGAAAAACACCACGTAAAAGAAGGGTGGGTGAAACTTGAAAGCATGCTGGAGTGACATGAAAGAGAGTGGCTCGAGCCCCTGAGAGTGTGAGAACTTCATCCAGCACTGGATTGATAAAATAGTTGATGATAATGAATAAATCACATAAATGGCCACAGATTTGTTTGCTGTGTCATTTCCCCAAAGAAGCCCATGTGCTTGTAGGCTGATAAATACGCTTGCCCTCTATCCTGCATTGACAACTGCCCCTATACTCGGCGTAAACCTAACCAGACTATAAAGTGGAAGTTGGGCAGCGCTCCTTTTCACCGAAAAGATGCCTCATGGTTTTTCAGTATTTCTCCTCACTAAGGCCCGTTTCACACAAGCGGACTTTTTCTGCCGAAACAATAAAACCGTCCCTCAGTGCAGTTTTTGGCTAGCTTTTTACAAAACCAGCGGTGTTATTGCTAGAGCGGAGAAAAAAAACACCCGACGGATGAGCGGGAACCAAATCGGTGGCTCTTTGTGCAACAGCATTTACTTCCCCACCCACTCTCACAAGAGTGATTGTTTTATTTCTGTACCGAATGATCCGCTGGCTGCCCGTATGGACATCTTGCCTTACACCTAAGTTTCTCTAAATTGGGACGGTATTTTTGCCGTTCGGTTTTTAGCGGACACCGCGGAAGTTGAGCGGCTACCGCGTCGAAATTTCTACCGCTTCCGCGAGTTCGAAAGTCTCGATACTCTATAAACCGCTGGAAAACGAGTTTGAATTAGGTCTGGTTTGTGACTTTTATCAAAGGATATTTTCTGTGCATTTTCTTTTCGTTTTTTTCTTGTTTCTGGGTTTTAACGACACAGTGAAGCATCTCAGTCAATAAAAAGTCGTCCGTTCTTAATTTAGTGCCACAGAAAGGACATAAACTGAGCCGTAGGACTGGCACACCATTCATGTCTCTCCCAGGACTCGAACCAGGGACCAGTTCGGAGAATTACCCAGGAGCCTGGTCCTTTAACCTCTCGGCTAAAGGGGCGAGTCGAACGGTTTAGGGACAGCTCTTTCTTTTTTTCTTTGTTTGCAACTGTAATGCATGATCAATTAGCATCAGATACAAAGACACATAGTGAGTTTCAAACTGGAGGTGTTCCGAATTCGAGAGAAAAAAAAAGGAACAATCCCGTACCAAGCCTGACATTTCATTCATTGTAGTATAATCACGTGACTGCCTCTCTGATGCCTTGGTTACCACTATACCTTGGTAGTGCTTAATTTCGCAAGAACACCTGCAACGCTTTCACATTTTCATACACTCATTTCGTCTGGTTACCTGAGTCGAATACTGTCAAGTAAGGGTCAGAGAGGCGAGGTAAACTGCAATTTGAAAACCTAGGACAGTGGCGTAACCATGTTTCAAAATCTGGGGGGGGTCCGATCACGCATACACAGTGATCGGACCCCCCCTTTCTAACACACACACACACACGCAGAAGTACAGCAGTTGCTGAGGCACGATCTAACGGGCACGACATAGGCGCCTCTGTTGGCGAATTGTGGAACTTAAAGAACACAACTGTAAAACTATGATAGATAGGGCAGAAATGTAAATTTCAAAGTTGTAGAGCTGACTGCTTTATAGGAACCGACATCGCTGTGTTTTTAAGTATACATTATACACGTGTTTGCATTCTACGAAAAATCACAATCTTATATTAATAAATTTAGTCTGTTCACATCATAAAAAAAGCGTGCATTATATAATTATATCCCGGAAAAATTAGGGGGTCCTTTACACTGGGGATCCCCAACTCTGAAAATCTGGAGGGGTCCTGAGACACACACACACACACACACACCTGCTCCCAGTGGTTACGCCTATGACCTAGGGAATGTGACTTTATACAGACTGTGTCAACTACATATTATACAGGATAGTCAAATAGATGCTAAGGCAGATGGATGACATGCTAATCATACAAGTAGACATGCCTCAGAAACCAAGAAAATTACGTCGTCTCCATTTAAGGACGTTCCATCGTTTGCAACTGTAATGTACGTTCATCCGAACGGGTCCCGTTCCATCGTTTGCAACTATAATGTACATTCCATCCGAAGTGGTCCCGTTCCATCGTTTACAACTGTAATGTGCATACGTTCCATCCGAAGCAGCGTTCGAATTACTCAGTGGTCCGCTGGCCATTGGCCAGTAAAGATTCCATCGGGCCAGTGAAATGTTTATGTTACTGGCCCGAGTGGCCAGTAATTTTTTTTTTTTTCGTTTGTATTGGAATGTACAAGTTGATAAAGAACTGAACCAGATTTCAAAGTATTCGCGTTTGGCTACGGCAGTTTTCGGGGTTTTTTTGTTGTTGTTTTTAATTCAGATATTTACTACTCAAAAACTGAATATCGGAATTGCAAACTATACTTCAATTTTATGAAAATTTTAGGTTGTAGCCAAACCAAGGTCCGAATCAAAATATTTCGTAATACGTGTATTTGTACTACAAACTTGAAATTAATTATATATTACTCTTCAGTGAACTGTTCTTGATATAAATACCACATGTATATTAAATGTGTGAGTATTTATGCCATTTCTGGACCAGTAAACATGAGTGGACCACCACATTTTGGTATAAACTGGCTCTGCTGTAAAGCGGTTTTTTTTTTTTTTTTGCTGTTGTTATTTTTTAATTTCTGCAACTGCTTACTGTGCTTTGTGTTTTATTTATGTATTTGCTTGCAGACATGTACACATTATGTTGTGATATACAGCTCCAATGAAGTTATACATTATTTTTTACATATTATGTAAATGTTAGGGTTTCTGTTTCATGGACCAAAGGGCATTTTGGCGGACCAATGATTTACAAATTCCAGTGGCCTGCTAAGCCTGTAGAAAACTTATTTCTAATTCTAACACGACGAAGGGGTCCCGTTCCATCGTTTAGAACCGTAATGTACGTTCATCCAAACGGGTCCCGTTCCGTCGTTTGAAACTGTAATGTACGTCCTATCCGAAAGGGTCCCGTTCGAGGACGATACAATTTTCGGGTTTTCTGAGGCATATCTACTTGTATAATTATGTAATTTGGCATCCGTTCGACCGTAACATCTAATACATTTGACTATCATTTATTTCTGAAGAGTTATTTCTTCGGGAAATTCGCTTTCTGCTCGCGTGCTACTATAAGATGAAGGATCGTATATGCTTCGATTTGCGTACGACGAAGCGTTTCATCTGAGTCTTGAAACACATGCTCAGTTGCTTGGAGATTTCTTGTTCTGAGTGATGTAACGGTAGCATATTCGAACGTAAATGGGGGTTCGTTTCCCGTTCCAGGACGATGCAATTTTCCGGTGTTCTAAGGCATGTCTACTTGTATTGGGTCGATGCAAGAGTCCATACCTTTTTTTCACCGCACTACAGGAATGTATTACATCAGAAGGGAAAACGGAATCAATCAACTATATACCTTCCCCCATTGTTTACGATGGTGTCCCAACGTCTGGATAGGTCTGCAATGCCATTCTTGAAAAAACGTGCAGGTTTTGCTGATGCGAAGAAGTCATCAAGGAAATTCTGCAGATCAATATCATTGTTGAACGTTCTGCCACGGCGTGCATTCGACAGAGATCGGAACACGTGATAGTCTGAAGGGGGCGACATCTGGGGAATAGGCCGGATGTAGAAGGATCTCCCAATTCATGACCAGAACGGCCATTTTGGTCATGTTTGTACTGTGAGGGCGTGCGTGATCATGTTGGAGAAGGACACCGTGGCACCGATGTGGCCGTTTCTGCTGAATCGCTCCCTTCACACAGCGGAGTTGCTCACAATAGAGTGCAGCATTGATGGTCCGATTCCTCGGCAGCATTTCCCAGTGAATAATGCCTTCCACTTATCACCAGACACACAACATGGTCTTCGCAGGATGAAGGTCATGTTTTGGACGTGGTGTGGGCGTCTTGTTTGGGCTTAACCATTCCCTCCGATGCCCAGAGTTGGAAACGGGTCAAAAATCCGGACCCGAACGTCCCATAGCTGGACCCAACCCGACCCAATCCGGACCCGAAACTGACCCAGACAAATCTGCTTTAAACTATAAATTCGAAACTCAATTTATATATATACGATATATATAACGTAATATATATATTCATCCCAATAACTGCTTGATATTTAATAACTGAAATCCTTTTTTAATAATAAAATTTGGTTACTTGCTAAATTTTAATGCCATTTTTAGTGCCACTATTTTGCGTGATCCAGAAGTAATGGCTGACTATGACCGTGACCATGGAGTATATTACAAATGGGAATCAGTATTTACGATTACACAAATGTATTTTTTTTAATGTATTTAGATTGTTCACTCTTTACACGCTTTGATGGAGGTGCGCATACTTTCATATGGTCCGTTAGATTTTTGGTTCCATAATCTTTTATTACACCGTCGACATCTTTCTTTGTAATTATACACTTTCCACATTTTGAACAACAAGCAAGACCAAACAACACAGAATTATTCACCGGCTCCTTAATGAGACGAAACAATTTCTAGCATTCACTCTTCCCCTTGTGGCTTTCAACAAGAACGTATTTGTTGGGCTCGAAGCCTTTCTGAACCTCCTTAATATTAAATCCATCCATATTAACAAATAAGGAGTTAATTTCGACATGACAGCACATCAATCGAAAACCTCTGAATGCTCAATGTAAAAGATGCGATGTGAAAAGTAACTCTTAGTCATACAGTGAACTTCGCATCGAGAGAGTGAATCAGCTAAGAAGCAGGCTAATGGCGTTTGCCTGTACCTTGACCTGAACAATCGCACTGTAAAAGAACGCAAAGGAAGTATCTTTTTACGATACGGTGTCTGTGTGCCTGACGTCGGTCGGTGGAAATCTTCGTTGCTTTAAGAAAGAGACAATATTTTTGCATGGCAAATCATTATTCACTCTGTGGGCACCATTATCGACTACAGAATTCCACAACGCGCGTTTTTCTTTGAAACATATGTTTCTCTTTTCAAAAATAAAACGGGAATAAAACCGGGTCAAAATCGGATCAGGAACACCTTAACCGACCCGTTGGACCCGCAAGAAATTGTCGACCCGTGACCCGTTACCATCTCTTCCGATGCCTGAAATTCGCGTACAGGCACCACTTTTCATCTCCAGTAACAATACGTGACACAAAGGGTTTGTGTTGCTGAGAACATTTGCGATATAACGGGGGAGCAAGGAACCACATATGACAACAAACACGCTGCTTTTTGTGGTCTTCGGTGAGAGTGTGAGGCACCCGACCCCAATTTCTGGACCTTTCCCATTCGTTCCAGGTGTTGCACCACTGTGGTCTGATCACAGTCCATCTCAGTGGCCAATTCGCATTATAGTTTGACGCGGATCCAAGTGGATGAGATGGTTCAAACGATCCTCATCAAAGTGAGATGGACGACCTGAGCGTGGAGAGTCGTTAAGGACAAAATTCCCACCTCAAAACCGCTCAAACCATTTGAGGGCTGTCCTCGGAGCAATGCATCCTCCCCATACACAGCACAAATTTTCCGAGTAGCCTCAGCGGCTGTGGATCCCTTGTTAAACTCGCAGAGGAGCAGATGTCGGAAACGTTTATTCCTCTCTACTTGACGCTCCATACTTCCGGACCTGAAAACCAAAAAACCATTAGCCACAATCACACAACGCAATATGATTTAGACACACGATATTACTGGCTACATTTTGATATACAACTGGCCATCTGCACACTCACTACTGGCCTAGGAATCACTCGTGAAATGAAACGGCATGAACTTACGCATCAACCCAATATTACACAGGGTTCCAACTCAAAAAGTAAAAAAAACAAAATCTTTGACTTTTCCAAATGGTACTGAAAGACTTTCAGAGCAGTGACTCAAATCACGTTGCAATGAATTATTACATTACCTTCATTTTCATAACATTTTTTCACAAAAAAAAAAGCGCACATTTGTAAATTCTTTAAATAGCTGATGTTAATATAATTACATGAATTTTATTAATAACAAATAAATGCACAAGGCACATTATTTCTGGTGCCACAATTCAATTATCTTTTGTGAATCACATCGGTATACTGCCCACATTGAATTGGTAAATACATTTCACAGAAATTGTTTAAATGTAAAAAAAAAAAAAATGAGAATTGATTGGTCACATTTTTTTTTCTTGTTTGTTTACACAATGCAAATAACAAGTTTAACGACCGCATGGGTTCCTGTTCAGAGAAACTTGTCACAAAAAAAAAAAAAACCAACAAAGGGGTTTTATCCATTGGTTGGTTGGTTCTCTTGTGATGTGTTTCTCCACGCAGGAGTGTATCCAAGCCATTGTCCTTAATCGTTCCATGTTACAAGACACGAAGAAAAATGTTTACAAACGCTGAATAAAAACTTAATAACAAGCAATTTTCAAAATTCAGTTATTTCGATAATGTTTAGGGAAATGCAGAATAATCTTAATTTGTTGAAAGTAAAATCTATTGAATTCTTGGCAGGAAGTAACTGCAAACAAAATCAAAAGTCTGGAAATTTGAAAAAAAAAAAAAATTCTGATTTTTCAGTTTCCCGATTTTTACGAGAAAATGCAATTTTTCTTGATATTTGGAACCATTTTCAAATTCCCGTCGAATTGCAGGTTTTTCCTGATTTCCAGGTTGCGTAGAAACCCTGTCCATCAAAGGACCACCGTAATTAACTTCCTCCGAAGACTTTGCATTTTCTACCGGCTTACAGTGAAGAGCAAAATATAAACGTGTTGACTACACAATAACCGCAAAGAAATGTCAAACGTTCTTCTAGTAAAATACGCACAAATCTGGTCCTAACTACTAAAGTTTGGCATCATTAAATAATACAAAAGTTCAAACGCCATATAAATTTATCTTGGCCGATTATTTATTGAAGTTTAGTGGAAGAAAAACTACTTAGTAGACAAACCATAGAATTTTCTCCTTTAAATACACACAAAAAAAAAAAAAAAAAAAAAAATACAGGGAAATTTTAGGTAACGTGAAGTTAAAATTACAAAACGTCCAATCAAAACTGCAAACTCTGTGACAATACAGTTCTTCATAATACTTTCGAGCATTAAAAAAGCTTTCGTAGCGGTCTAAAATTCACCAGTTTCCGCTGAAGTATCAAAATGCAAAGAGTCCCTAAGATGTACACTGAAGAGCAATTGAATTAGAGACAGCTGGCGTTATGCAAATATGGTGCTGTGGGCGGCCCTGTAAACAAAAACGACATGACGTATGCAGCGATCCGACATTATAAGGAGTGATGCGACGGGAATCAGTAAGAGTCGGACGCAGTATGGGTAAGACGAAGGATCTAAGCGCATTTGATCGTTGGCAAATTGTCGGGGCCCGACGAATAGGTCACTCCATCTCGGAAGTCATGCAGACACTGGGATTTTCACAAGCCACTGTGTCACGGGTGCACCGTGAGTACATCGAATCCGGTAAAACCATCCCTGCAAGAGCCAACTGCCGTGGACAACAGCGTGTGGATGAGCGGGGTCATCGTCAGCTAGCTCGCATTGTAACAGCGGATAGACAGGCCACAGTGCAAGATATCACTCGGCAATTTAACGTTGGTGCACAAAAACGTGTAAGCAGCCACACCATCCAGAACCATCTCCTCGCTATGGGGTACAGAAGCCATCGTCCCACGAGGGTACCGCTGCTGACCGCACATCACAGGGTGCAAAGATTAGCATGGGCGCGGGAACATCGCCATTGGACCCTAAACATGTGGGAAAATGTTGCCTGGATTGATGAGTCGAGATTCACGTTGGTACATGCGGATGGCAGGATACGAGTACGGCGCAAACCACATGAAGCGATGGATCCTTCTTGCCAGCAGGGTACTCTTCAAGCTGGTGGGGGTGGCATTCTCGTCTGGGGACTGTTTACGTGTACTGAAATGGGACCCCTGGTACGTGTGACATAGTCCCTCACAGGTCAACGTTACCGCGATATCCTGGACGACCATTTGCTCCCGTTTGTGCATCTTCAACATCCTACTGGGGACCTCATCCTGCAACAAGACAATGCACCGTGCCATCGCTCCCGAATTCTATCCGAATGGTTGGATGAGCACTCCACCGACGTGACCTCGCTTCCCTGGCCAGCTAGGTGACCTGATCTCAATCCTATCGAGCACATCTGGGATGCCATCGAGTGAGATGTTCGAGGCTCTGACCCCCTCCATCAAATCTTCGTGAACTGTGGGAGCTTGTTCAGGGGTCGTGGATCCATATGGCTTCCCAACGCTTCCGGTGTCTTGTCGAGTCCATGCGAGACGAATCGCCGCCGTCATCAGGGCGAAAGGTGGTGCTACACGTTACTAGACAGGTATCTCTAATTCAATTGCTCTTCAGTGTATATCGTTATGCATAGCAATAAACCATTCTTTGTCATGTTCATAAATAGGTTCTTCAGTTCCTTTTTTAAATATCTTCGATTTATACTTTTAGATAGGGAAACAACGAATTTCTGTGGGAAATCACCACGTGAAGTGCAAAATATCTGTACGATCAATACTCGCTTCTGAAATGCAACCGCGATTTATCTTTACAGAGAGCTCAGCACTGGAATATACTAACTACCCTGATCCCGCGGCGTAGAATTAAATTCCTCACAAGCGGGGAAGTCATTCACTGAATTGGCACTCGGAATCATCCCTGCAGTCACCTGAGACATCTTGTTTCTCCACTTAACATTTTTTCTTATAAATACCTCACCGACGATGAACAGACATTTTTTCGTGTTTTAATTTCTCCTGTCTCCGATTGGATAAACGCTTAGGGTGCAAGCTTGTCGTGTCGAAGGCCTGGGTTCGAGTTGGATTAGATTCTGATTCTCTTTTTTATCCGGATGATTCCAATTTATGATACTCTTCCTTCCTTTCGATTACTACAACCCGTTTTGTGTGTGTGTGTGTGTGTGTGTGTGTGTGTGTGAGAGAGAGAGAGAGAGAGAGAGAGAGAGAGAGAGAGAGAGAGAGAGAGAGAGAGAGATTATATATATATCATCATCATCATCATTGTCAACCATTATCAATCCACTGCTGGACGAAGGTCTCCCCAAGTTTCCTCCACAACGGTCTGTCTTGTGCCAGTCTCCTCCATGTCACCCCTGCATACTTTCGAATTTCATCCACCCATCTCCCATGTGGTCTTCTTCTGGGTCTTTTCCTGTCCCTTGGAATCCAATCTAAAATTTCGGCTGTCCATCGATGATCTGTCCTTCTGGCAGTATGTCCAGCCCATTGCCATTTCAGGGATTTAACTCTGATCATGATGTCTTCCACTCTTGTCATTTTTCGGATCCACGAGTTCTTCTTCTTATCTCTCCTGGTTACACCAAGTATGCACCTCTCCATGCTTCTTTGAGTTGTCTGCAGCCTTTGTATGTCTCTTTTAGTTAAGGTCCACGTCTCTGCACCATACGTAAGCACTGGAAGGATGCATTGATCAAACACTTTTCTTTTAAGACATAATGGCATATTGCTCTTGAAAATTATGCTGTTTTTTCCAAAAGCTCTCCAGGCAAGTTTTGTACGCCGATTAATTTCTTCATCAATGTGACCCTCACTTGATATCTGCTGTCCAAGATAAACGTACGTGTCTGTTATCTCCAGCTTTTCTCCATCAATCGATAAATCTTCATTTCTTGTAAAAGCATTGAACATCACTTTTGTCTTCTGAAAGTTCATTTTTAATCCCACTTCTTTACTCTTGTCAGCAAGTTCCTGGATCATACTCTGCAGCTCTGATGGGGTAGTTGCAAAAATGACTACGTCATCAGCAAAACGAAGGTGGGTTAGATAATCTCCATTAATCTTTATCCCCTTGTTTTCCCAGCTCAGCGACTGAAAAACACCCTCCAATGTGGCATTAAAGAGCTTCGGAGATATGGTGTCACCTTGTCTCACTCCCTTTCCAATTTTTACGTGTGTTGTATTTTCAAACAGCCTAATCTTTGCACTTGCAATATATATATATATATATATATATATATATATATCGCGGTGAAACTTTGAATCCTGATTTTGGATAACACCCAAAAAATTGCTGCCACCCACCTTTCTATATGTCACGAATTCAACCAAACAATAACTTCATTGTTCCTTAAAAATAATTTAAGACTTCCACACTTGAGATGTTGAGACAGAATAAATTATATATATATATAATTATCAACGTTTATTCATAATTAAATGTTTTATTAACATCGACTATAGTTTCGCACAGCGTTTGGCTCGGCATCATCAGGACGAATTCGACCTAATGATGCCGAGCCAAACGCTCTGCCAACCTATAGTCGATATTAATAAAACATTTAATTGTGAATAAACGTTTATAGTCTATGTTAATAAAACATTTTATTGTGAATAAACGTTGATAATTTATTCTATTCATTGTTCCCTACTCGTTTCACCCATATTTATATAACAAAAAGTTGAAATGCAATAAATAATTGAATTTCCACACGTGTTAAATTGATTTTTCTTTGATTCAAGTCCATCAGGTCACTGCTATTCTAAAAGTTCAACTTAGCTTCTCCGTCTTTAACCATGATCTGCTTAATGCTGCACGTAGGCCTACCAAATTCGATTCTTCGGCCTTCCTCGTAAATTCCTTTGCCTTTTCTGTACTAATTCCCATAGTGCTGAGTTGTGCGCCTACATGCTTCCAAGTAATTGCTCCCGTCAATTGCTGTCTCTTCTCACTCCTCTAGCGCATTTTGATTATCGGTGTCTGATCTTGTATTTCATTTCCAATATTGCAGATAATTTCCAGACGTTCCCCTCTCAAGTTCAGCAATTCCAATCAGCGCCAAAGGTCATAAGAGGTCGTTTGTTTCAAATTTGGGTTAATGGTTTCTGATGGGAGAACCGGCCCACGAACAAATAAAACATCTACGACTTTCTGCTGACGCGAACCCAGGCCTAGCTGTACGGGTACGAGGAACGTCAAGCTCACGCCGATCAACATGCAGCCCCTTTCTTCAAGGAAATATTTGCCGCCCTGAGGCCCGAGTGGTCAGAGGTGTGGGCATCTGACTAATCGTCTGAGACACTGTTTGTATATTTGCTGTTCCTTCCCTGGAACCCATAGTCCTAAACGGGTTCATTACAAAAAACAAAAAAAACTCATATTGTCATAATCTACTATTAACAGGCCTCACCTTTTAAGAGCCCTTGTAATATCTTTACCCCGAAAATCTTTTTGTCTTGAGTTACAATTAAAACTGTCAAGAATGACAAATTGAAATGTCTACAAATATTCTATGACTGCAGCCTCAAGAATTTTTCTGGAGTATTTGCGGCTAAAATAAATACATCGTTCGTGGCTCCGTCGCGGAAAGCTGAGTAAAAAATCATTTCTGACGCAGAACAAAAAATAAAAACAAACGAATGAGCACGCACGGTTTACGTGGGAAACTCCCACATTGCTTTCGAAATACGTGTAGAACAATACTCACATCATTGGCTTCACACAGAATGAAAAACCCCAAAAGGATAAAACCATACGTTTTAGCAATTTTTCCTCACAATACAATTTCGAAACATGGACACAATGACTTGGAAAGCGAATATTCTACATATGAGTGGATATGATTTTATCCTTTCCAAGAATTCTGATTATTCCGATTTCGTTTGTTATAGCACAATGTCCTATTATAAGATATAAATTCTTAAAACGCGTTCCTATACGTCATGCTTTCCATTTCTTCCTAAGTGTATTCTGCATGCACAACACACACACACACACACACACACACACACAAATGTTGTAACTTCATAACGGAAGCTGGGATAACAAATGTAAAGGGGGAAGAAAAGTGATAATGCCTTCTCAATTCCGGTATAAGTTCCCAAGAAAAAATGTACATTTACCTGAAATTAAATTCCATCGCCAATTTTATACTGGGTTACACATACATTGCTTATTTCTAAAAAAAAAAAGAAAAAAAAATCCTATGTTACTATAAATTATCTAACATCAGGCTCATACTCATTTTTGAAAGTCCATTTAAGGAGTTTTTAAGGAGTCCAAATAGTATTTTCCAGGAGTCAATTATGACATACGGGAATGAGAGAAAACCAAACTTTGTTAAATGGTTTTTTTCATACCTAGCTAACTGAAGTTACGAATGTCATAGCTATAGGTGATATAAATATATTGAATAAAATATATTTCGAATTCGATATCATCTGCATTTACGCCCTCTAGCGGCAAAAGTGTACATCGTAAAAAAAAAAAAAAAAAAAAAAAAAACGAAGTGAAGGATCAACATTCGCATATTTCAAGCTTCCCAATGCAAAAAGAATTTTTTCAAATCGGACTTATAGTTGCAGAGATATGGTGTCCACGGGCAGACAGGAGGACGGACGGACAGATGGACAAACCGATAACATACACACAATTTTTTTTTTTTTTTTTACAAATGACGCGCTAAAGATAATCGCGAAACTTATAATTTGAAGTTCCAACATCAAAATAGTAATAATTTAAGGAGTCAAAACATTTCCCCCAAGAGTCAGGTTTAAATTTAAAGAGCTTTCCGGGGCCCTTATGGAAAAAAGTTCACTTAAGGAGTACATCCTTAAATTCCAGGAGCAGTACGAACCTTACATGTAATTTTACAACCCTGTCAGCACTAAAGTTACATTTTACCCACTCCTAATCCAATTTTGCACTAAAATTTATGCCAAAAAAGTATTCTTTATTGGAGTTATAATTCAGTCTTCAATTGGATACGTTCCCCAAAATGATTTCATCTTCATAGAAAAAACCTCTGGGGAAAATTTTGCTACTCAACAATTTTGTGAGTAAATATACAAGTGTTTGAAATTTTTTTTCGAGGATAGTCTCTACATCTTATATTTCTTTTTTAATAGCATCGTGCACGGACGGATAGGCCCATCGGGATTTTCCGGTGGACCACTGGAGAAATGGCCCGATTTCTCATATTCTTTTTGTCTGGATTTTTCGGATCGAACGAATAATTATTTTGGTATCTATGAATAACGATCATCAACTTCATTTGAGCTTTATATCTGTCTGAAATGATGTTTCCTTAGAAAACAAAAACAAAAAAGCGTTACCTTCTATCTGTATGGTGAGCTTTTTCTTTGAAATAGCACCTCGAAATTGCAAGTACAGTTAGGCTTAGGTCTGTAGAACTTGAAGTACAGTCATTGGTATGCCCTACCTTCTTTTGTAATCTTGTATGAGCCACCAGTACCCATAGTGCGTGATGGCCAATCATCTTCACCCACTTATCCACAGACAAAGCAATTCCTACACACACATGTTCCGAAATTCGAGTCCCACCCACATTTATCAACAACGGTTTACTGGTAAATGGGTGAAAATAATGGGTAAACTAAATGGAGTAACCATGTTTCAAAATCTGGGAGGGTCCGATCACACATATACAATGTACACTGAAGAGCAACTTAATTGGAGATACCTGTCTAGTAACGTGTAGCACCACCTTTCGCCCTGATGACGGCGGCGATTCGTCTCGGCATAGACTCGACAAGACACCGGAAGCGTTGGGAAGCCATACGGATCCACGACACCTGAACAAGCTCCCACAGTTCACGAAGATTTGATGGATGGGAGTCAGAGCCTCGAACATTTCTCTCGATGGCATCCCAGATGTGCTCGATGGGATTGAGGTCAGGTGACCTAGCTGGCTAAGGAAGCGAGGTCACGTCGGTGGAGTGTTCATCCAATTCGGATGCAATTCGGGAGCTATGGCACGGTGCATTGTCTTGTTGCAGGATGAGGTCCCTAGTGGGATGTTGAAGACGCAAAAACGGGAGCAAATGGTCGTCCAGGATATCCCAGTAGCGTTGACCTGTGAGGGACGATGTCACACATACCAGGGATCCCATTTCAGTCCACGTAAACAGTCCCCAGACGAGAATGCCACCCCCACCAGCTTGAAGAGTACCCTGCTGGAAAGAAGGATCCATCACTTCATGTGGTTTGCGCCGTACTCGTATCCTGCCATCCGCATGTACCAACGTGAATCTCGACTCATCAATCCAGGCAACATTTTCCCTCATGTCTAGGGTCCAGTGGCGATGTTCCCGCGCCCATGCTAATCTTTGCACCCTGTGATGTGCGGTCAGCAGCGGTACCCTCGTGGGACGGTGACTTCTGTACCCTATAGCGAGGAGATGGTTCTGGATGGTGTGGCTGCTTAAACGTTTTTTTACACCAGCGTTAAATTGCCGAGTGATTTCTTGCACTGTGGCAAGTCTATCCGCTGTTACAAGACGAGCTAGCCGACGATGACCCCGCTCATCCACACGCTGTTGTCCACGGCAGTTGGCCCGTGCAGGGATGGTTTTACCGGATTCGATGTACTCACGGTGCACCCGCGACACAGTGTCTCGTGAAAATCCCAGTGCCTGCACGACTTCCGAGATGGAGTGACCAATTTGTCGGGCCCCGACAATTTGCCCACGATCAAATGCGCTTAGATCCTTCGTCTTACCCATACTGCGTCCGACTCTTACTGATTCCCGTCGCATCACTCCTTATATTGTCGGATCGCTGCATACGTCATGTCGTTTCGGTTTACAGGGCCGCCCACAGCGCCACATTTGCATAACGTCAGCTGTCTATAATTAAATTGCTCTTCAGTGTATACACAATATTATATGCATACTGTATAAGATAGAGTTTGGGACTCCCTCCCCCTACACACACACACAGAGGAGCAAAGCAGTTGCTGAGGCATTAACTAACGCGCACGAGATAGGTGCCTCTGTTAGCGAATTGTGGAACTTAGCGAACACAACTGTAAAACTATGATAGATAGAGCAGAAATATACATTACAAAGTCGTAGAACTGACTTTGCTTATTAGGAATTGACATCGCTGTCTTATTAAGTGCACATTATCACGCATTCTACGAAAAATTACAACTTATATCTTTAAAATTAGTTGGTTCACATCATCAAAAAGTGTGCATTATATCATCATATTCCCAAAAAATGTGGGCGATCCTTTACATTGGGGATCCCCTACTCTGAAAATCTGGGGGTCGTGACCCCCCCCCCCCCATTGGTTATGCCTATGGGTAGACTTTGATAAGACGTCCACTAACGAAGGAGGTACAAATATCATTGCACAGCTGGAGATCAGGGACCACATGAACATAAAAATTAATTGCGTAGTTAAATTGCTATGTGACATGAGCATATTTCAACTTTCAGAATGATTTTCATGGTGATTTGGTTCGCATGGATTGTCTTCTAGAGACTCGTGGTTATTTATTTATTTTGAAGGGGGGGTCTTTTTTTTTCTTTTGGCAAAACCAACATTTTTAAGGGAAAATAGTTATCTGGCACAACACCCTATTTTGAGTGTGGTTTGATGTTACACTCAACCTTGAGTGGATTTTTAAAATTCTTTTGCCATTAAATTGTTAAAATTTGTTCACGATTGAATTCCTTTCACAATGTGTATTTCAACAGTTCACTTTCATGGAGGATCTATGAGAATGTTTTTCATATGGGTATTAATGATGTATTACCCTGTAAGTACATGTATTTTTGTAAACATTGTTGGCAAGAAGAAGTCGTATTAATGTGTGAGGGATGGAAGAAGGAAAGCCAAACCGAAGACCGCATTAAACATTCATATCTCATCTTATACCACAGTAATTCTTCTACTTAAAATCGATACTCATAACTTTAGAATGTTTCCAACCTGTGCATCAGACCACTCAGAATAAGAAACAGAGACCTTTCCCAAGTACTTAACGTGAATTTACGTATATAAAAACGATTCATATTTGCTGCAATTATGAATGACTTTAACATCATGATAGATAAAGTTTATATTCACACGGAATTCGACATAGAAGTGAAAATGGAAAAAGACTGGTAGAATTAGTTCAAAGTAGGAATCACTACGTAATGAGCACATTCTTTAAAAGGAGAAATACAAGGAAACGCATTTGGAAAAGTCGCAATTCTCAGAGTTATTAGCAAAACTAAATCCTGATTTATTTATTTTTTAAATTGGAGTGTCCTTGTGTCCTCAGCCTAGCACCAAAACCCTAATCCAACTACAATCTGCTCCACAACAAACTGTATCAGTGGATTTCATTTGCTGAAAGTCACTGACTTATGTGCACTTGTGAAGCATGATGTTTCTGAGTTTACCAAGACTACTTACTACCCATTATGCTGGCTTGAAACTTCATGTGATGCGTAACATTTTAATTTCTTGTTTCACAACAAATGCTTCTTTTTATGCTCATAAAAATAACCTCCAGAATTAAAAGAAAAAGTGGAGATATAGAACAGAAATGAGAGACCAAAATATCAAAAAAAAAAAAAAAAAGTAGCATGTAAAACCACACGAAGGGGAATGGCCAAAAAAATACAGTTGTACTTAAAACTGATTTAACTGATAAAAATTTAAACATGAACAGAACCCACATGTTGAAAGTAGATTAACAGCCATTAAGGACACTGAGAAATAAATTATGAGGCAGAAATTCTGAATGGAAATGAATAGTCCAGGATAAATGAGCATTTTGAAAAGTTATACAGCACAGCCAGAATATCCCAGAGGATGAAGCTTGCGAAGAAAAAGATAATGGATGAGAAATATTTACAGAGCTTGTCTTTCATGCAATGAATGGATAAAATCCTAGAGAGCAATTCAATCCAGACATCCACAAAGCCCTGCCCCCACTCCTGGTGGTTACCCTTAACTGCCTGTATGTCAATACAGCAAAGACTCTCATGATATCTTAAACTGAAAACCCTAATGGATTTGAATCAAATTCTCATTGTCACATTTAATAAAAGAAGGTGGACACAAAAAATTATTACTCTGCTAGCCTACCACCTACCAATCCTACTAATTACAAAATGCAGAATTTGTCAGAAACAGATAAAAGCCAGACAGATAGTTGGCAATCTTCAAAAAACTGGTAAGTCTCAGAAAAAGTTCTCTGCATATGTGTTCCCACCCATACAATTAAGTGACAAATCACAGCGAAGACTAATGAAAAGCAACAATCACTGACTCATATAGAAAGCTTACATTCATGTGATGGTCCCCTCTGTAATTGTGTTAAAAATTAAAAGTAAAAACTTTCCACTTACACAAAAGATTATGGAGATACTACTTGAATTTTCAGTTACTTAACACCAGCCTTGCAACAAATTCCTAAAAAATTAAATTGTGTCGGGGAAGGGAACAAAAATTCTTATGAATGGGTTAAATTCAAATCACCTAAATTTTTTTTATGACTAATTCTAGCAGACTAAGACTAAAAACAGTGATTACAGAATTTAACAGAGATAACAAAACCAAGCATTTTAACTGATAAACAACAGCAAATGAGAATTCAGCTTAGTTAAACTGCAATGAAAAAACATAAAAATACTGGTGCCATACTTCTCTGACTTAAAAAGTCAAATTTTTGACAATATAAGTGCTCACTTTTACAGGAAGTGTACACTTATTAAAGTACCAAATTAATTACTACTGTATACTGTAATTGGTGCACAGACAGAAATGGAATTAGCCCTTATTTGCTCAAAGATTGATAATCAATAAATTGAGGGTTGCTCAGCAAAAAATTGGAAGAGCTGCTGTAAGTATTAACTTCAATAATATGAGATGAATTACTCACATCACAAAGTGTAGTTAAACATGTTATTGTGCAGGCAAAGTTATTGAAATAGCATCATAATCAGCATGCTGACTGGAGACCAAGAAGCAGAACCAGACAAAAGCAAAATGAGAAAGATAAACTCAGACAGTCTGTGCAAGAAACCAGCTGAAAAGCAAACTTGAAACCTATCAGAAATGGAACAAGTCTGGAGAGGTCTCATTGAGAGGAAATTGTAGGACATTTATAAAATAGGAAATGAGTAGAAAAAAACCCTAGAAAATGAACATTAGATATACACCGATGAGCCACATTATGACCACCTGCCTAAGAAGCTGTAGCACACACACCCTTTAGCTCTCAAACCAGCAGCCACTCGGCAAGGCATTGATTTGATGAGATGGAGATAGGTATCCTAGGGTGTCTGGTACCATAATGTCAACAGCAGGTTCTCCAGTTCCCATGCATTTCGGAATGGTGGTGATTTAGCGCGAACTCACTTTTCCAAATCAAACCAAAAATGTTAGATTAGGTTCACATCAGGTGAATTTGGAGGTCAGGGCATTAACAGAAAGTCACCAGCATGTTCCTTGAACCACTCCTTGACAATTCTGGCGGTGTGGCACGACGTATTATCCTGTTGGTAATAGCCATCACCAGCATGGAACACAGTTGCTATGAATGGGTGAATTTGGTCCACAACAATGTTTAGGTACTTGACAGCTTCAGGTCAGGGATTATGCTATTGGGATAATGGGGACCTAAGGTGTCCCAAGAAAACATCACCCACAGCATAATACTCCCACCACCAGCCTGTTTACGCCCAACAGTGCATCCAAGTGCCATATCCTCCGCTGCTAATCGGCGTGTCAGCGCTTGACTGTCTACGTGATGCACCAGGAATCTTGATTTGTCAGACCAGGACACTTTATTTCAATCATCCACGGCCCAATCTCAATGATCTTGGGCCCCTTTTCATGCGTCATTGGTGATGCCGTGTAGTGAACATGGGGACCCAACTGGGTCTTTGGCTACGCAGGTCCATGCTCAGAAGGCTGCGAAACTGTGTGCTGTGACACACTGCCCTGATCACCACTGTTGTAGCTGCAGGTGTTTTGTCGCACTGTGGCCCTGCGGTTGTTCTGAACAATGCATGACCTGTCTCCACTCCCCTTTGACATCAAGGAGCTGTGAACGAAAATTTGTCGTTTGGCCATCTGTGCACCACTTTTGATATGTACTGACTACATAGGCACGTAAATAACCCACAAGCCGCACCGTTTTCGAGATCATAGTTCCGAGGCGTCGCACCATCACAATTTGTCCTATATTAAACTCCAATAAATTGACAGCTTTTCCCAATCTGACTCCGAACACTGTAGTAACCGAAAGCTAGTCCTTGGGTTGTATATACACTGAAGTGCCAGAAAAACTGGTACAGACAAGCTTATGCAAAATACATAGCGACGTCACCTATGCGCGTACTCGGGTGCGTCCACCAGCGTGCATATAAAGCGATAGACATCCATGCCAGCTGTCAGAGAGCTCTGTTTTCGGCACGAGAATGACAAGTAAAAATGATTTAAGCGATTTTCAATGCGGTGTTATAGTTGGCGCTCGTGAGATGGGCCATAGTATTTTGGAGGTAGAAACAAGGTTCAGATTTTCACGGACGACCATTGCAAGGGTGTACCGTAACTACAAGAATTCTGGCAAAACCTCCAACCTACGATACCAGTGTGGCCATAAAAAGACATTGGGTGAACGTGACCATCGTCGGCTGTCAAGAATCGTTTCACGCAATAGGCGTGCAACACTTTGGCAGGTATCATCGGAATTCAATGCTGGATCCTCAACAAGCATCAGTATCCAGACTGTGCAACATACCCTTAATCTGAGTTTGGGGTGTTGCCATTCCCACCCAAGTCCCCAGATCTGAATGTGATAGAACGCATTTGGGATGCCATGCGATGCGCTATCGAACACAGGAATCCAAGACCTTGGAATACACCCGAATTGTGGAACGCTCTGCAGGAAGTATGGTGTGCATTGTCTACAGCATAGTTCCAGAAGCTAGTGGAGTCCATGCCCTGTCGTATTTCTGCAGTCCTGCGCTCCCGTGGGGGACCTACCAAGTGATTAGACTGGTGTATCAGTTTTTCTGGCACTTCAGTGTATACTGCTCTGTGAACTTCACCTGTGCCACCGTTCGGTCTCGAGGAGTGCTCATTTCTCTAGGCTGGGGATGGTCATAATGTAATGGCTCATAGGTGTATATCATCCCTATTGTGTATAACAGGCAACATTAAAAAGAAAATTTAAGGAGATGTTTAATGCATGGTTAGAAATTTTTGTTTCTGTAAATTACTATTTTCTTTAAGCAAATATGTAGAACTTTAATAACTGTTTTTAGAACATTTTCAGTTTATTTCTCCGATTTTTCCATTTTTGTAAAAAGTTGTTGCTGAAGTGTTACTTGTGTAACTTAATTACACAGTTTTCTATGGTATACCCCACTTTTATGACCTGTGGGTCCTTGAACACCCAAAGTGCATAGGTCCCTATTTTAGCAATGTGTAAGCCAAAGAAGCCTATGAGAGATAACAACAACTTCAGGTCATCCTATAATTGTACTACGGTCATAGCATAATTGCAAAAGCAATCATAATGTAATTGTAAAAGCAAGTCTGATAAGTAAGAGGGGACATGTTTATAAAAAGTAGAATGGTTACAAGAGGGAGTTTGTAAATCAAGTTGCCATATAAACTGGAGTACACTGTTTCCAAAAGCAAAAACTCACACATAAACTATTTGTCAGGTTCACTCTGGTTTTATAAAACTATGTAGAACATTCAAACTCTACAGAGAGGGAATGATGTTTTACTGCTTAGTATACACATGAAAGAAAATAAATAAAACATTTTTGTGAATAGACAAAGCAGAAAATTCTGATCATTTTATTATGCTTCAATCACTATAAAAACAGAGTTTGAATTAGTGGAATTTATGTATTTTTCACGGTTCTCAGGGCGCGATGCCTATTAAAAATGTTTCATATGACTGGCATTTGAAAAAACTGCTCATTCAACGAAACTGACCAAAGCCCTATATGATATACTGTATCCTTCTTTTTTGGATTTATAAAATACATAACTGTTGCTACAGTCATGCTCTGACACAAGGTATCATGCAGCTTGCCATCACAGCTTTGCCACATTAAATTCAAAACAGAGAATGGTAAAATCATGAAATCAGACATATAGTACATAATGAAAATTCAGTATGATTAAAATATCACTTAGTGTTACTCTCAGAATCTACTCACAATGGCAACGAATTCAAAGTCTCATTTTGCAAAAAGGAAACACATTTTGAATTTCTTACAACTGTAAAAACATAGGTGGCAGTAATTTTTTTTTTTCTTTCTGCCCTGGAAAGCAGTTCATAATCCATGGAGTGCATAAAAGCCCCCACCTGATTATTTCAAAAACTTGCTCATAACAGATGGCAGAAATGTTTGTGATTATTTAAATTTTTCAAGCACTATATATATATGTAAGTATGTACATATACAAGGCTTGAAAAATACCATACCCGAGATGCCCGGAGCATGTAAATTATTAGCCTGGCCAAGCAAAACAGCTACCTAGTGGCCCGGACCTGGCAACAAAATTAAAAAATTAAAAAGTTTAGAATAGAATTTCCCTACTAAAAGAAAAGACAGTCATCGCATGTCATGTTTCATTTCACTGGTAATCACCAGAAATTATATTATTGTTATGGAGTGCCAAGGACAGAAGAATATCACTTTTTAAATTTATTATGCCCTTGGTCCACATATTGGAACCATAGGTAATTTTTTTTTCTGAATGTTTATAGTCAGCAATAGGATGCATGCCTCTGATAGAACTAGCCTCTGGTGTTCAGAGGCAAAGGACGAAAATTTCAACGAAAAGAACACAGCAGAATCACTAAATTTCTCAAGTACCAATTTCATCATCATACCATTTCATACCAATTTTAGCATCGTCATCTTAAAACTTGAGATACATGCTATTGTGCATTGAACATTTTGAACACAAACACTTAAAACAGAAATGCAATACATGTAAAAAAAAAGTTCATATTTTTAAACTTAAAAAATGGAGGTTCTGATTTTTATCTTAAAAGCTAAATTTTCCTGTGCATCTTGCTTTTACTACCTAGGTAAGTAAATATTTTTCACATGCCCAGCTGGGCATGTAAATTTTCAGATATTTTTCAAACCCTGATATATATAGGCTGCCATCTAACACTGACTTTAGCAATGTTTAATGGACAATCCCTATATTCTAATTCAAGGTTCCTTGAATTGGAGGAGGAACTCCAAAGGATCAAATGGGACGTTGCTGGGCTAAGTGAGGTAAGGAGAAAAGGAGATCTCATTGAACTGAAAAGTGGACATCTCTTCTACTATCGCGGGACAGATACGTGGTGTTGGATTTATAATAAAGAAGAAACTGAAGCACAGTGTTCTAGAAGTTTAAACGTTCCTCAGACAGAGCTGTGCGACTCATTATCTAACTCTCAAAATGATAACAGGCTCAGATTATTCAAGTTAAGCATCCACCACAAGTCACCCTGAGGAACAAATTGAAGAATTTTATGAGGAAATTTGGCATCTAAATAACAAGGGCAAACAGCACTTGAAGATCATCATGGAAGATTTCAATGAGAAAATAGGGCAACAACATCAGAATGAAACTTCAGTAGGTAAATTCAGTCATAGCAACAGAAACCAGTGTGGAAATATTCTAATAGGGTTTGCAGAGGCAGAAAGGGTTTTCATCATGAACTCATTTTTCAAGAAAAAACCACAAAGAAAATGGACACAGAGGCATCCCAGTGGGATGACAAGTGAAATTCATTTACTATGTGTAACAAGAAATTTGCCATTGAAGACTGCAGTGTGCTGAACAGGTTCAACACAGAGTGATTATAGAATAGTGAGATGTAAGATGCACCTCAACACTAAACTCGAGCGTGGCAAGTTCATAAAACAAACAAAATGCATTGACATGACCAACCTTAAAATGCATCATAATACCTTTAAGTTGGAACTGAGAAACAGATTTTCTGCACTAAAAGGTCTAACATTGGAAGAAGTGGACATTTCTGAAGTTAACAGAAAACTAATCAAGGCTCTTATGGAAACAGCAACAAAAATAGGTTGTACTAAGAACAAGTTGCATATGAAGAAAATATCAGGAAAAACAAAAATGCTGATGCAAAAGAGAAGGGAGATGAAGGCAAATAAAGAAGATGTCATTTCCAAAGTGGAACATATAAAGCTATGCAAGACAACACAAAAAAGTATCACTGAAGACATAAGGAAATTCAGTTCTCAACTAGTGAGAAAAGCAATTGAAAACAACCAAAGCCTGAAGAGAACAAAGGGACATCTCAGAAAGGGAAGAAAACAGTTTATGGCGCTGAGAAAAGAAGACGGCATTGTAACAAGAAATTTTGACAAGGGTGAAATATTTCTACTCAAAACTATATGAAAGAGATAGAGATAATACATATACTCTAGACATTACAAAAGGTAACAGTACCGAAGTACCTCCAGTCCTCCTGGCAGAAGTTACACATGCAATTAAGAACATGAAATGGGGAAAAGCTCCAGGAGAAGGTGGAATTAATGTGGACATCATGCAAGAAGCAAGTAGGAAAATCAAAATTACACTTGCCCAAGTTTTTACTAGATGTCTCAATGAAAGGAAGATTTCTGAGGATTGGAACAATGCTATAATGAACCTGCTACGTAAAAAAGATGACACTGAGGATCTCAGGAACTACAGGCCTATCAGCCTCTGATCAGTGGTTTATAAAATATTCAGTAAGGTTCTTTCACATTGCTTGAAGGTAACATTGGACACTGCTCAACCAAGAGAACAAGCTACATTCAGGAGTGGTTACAGCACTGTGGATCATAGCCATGTACCGAGAGAATTAACTGAAAGAACGAGGGAACATGAACTCCCATTAGGTATGGCTTTTATTGATTATGAGAATGCCTTGGATTCCACAAAACCATCAGAAGTTACAATGGCTTTGAAATACTGTGGTATTGAAGATGCATACATTAGCATTATTAATAACATCTATGAAAATGTAAGTGCAAAGGTTCGGTTATTTGAGGATACAGCACCAGTAAAAATTGGAAAGGGAGTGAGCCAAGGTGACACCATATCTCCCAAACTCTTTAATGCCACATTGCAAAATCTCTTTCAATTATTGAATTGGGAAAACAAAAGGGATAAAGATTAATGGTGATTATTTACTTTTGTTTTGCTGACGATGTCATTTTTGCAACTACCCCTTCAAAGTGGCAGAGTATGACCCAGGAACTTGCTGACAAGAGCAAAGAAGTGAGACTAAAAATGAACTTTCAAAAGACAAAAGTGATGTACAATGCTTTTACAAGAAATGAAAATTTATCAGTTGATGGGGAAAAGCTAGAGATAACTAATTCCTGCATTTATCTTGGGCAGCAGATATCAAGTAAGTGTCATATTGATGAAAAAATTAATTGGCATGCAAAACTTGCCTGGAGAGCTCTTTGGAAGAAACAGTGCAATTTTTAAGAGCAATATATCATTATGTCTTAAAAGAAAAGTGTTTAATCAGTGCATGCTTTCAGTGCTTACGTACGAAGCAGAGACGTAGACCTTAACTAAAAAAGATATACAAAGACTGCAGACAATTGAAAGAAGCATGGAGAGATGCATGGTTGGTGTAACCAAAAAAGAAAACTCATGGATAAGGAAATTGGCAAGAGTGGAAGACATTGTGATCAGAGTAAAATCTCCGAAATGGCAATGGGCTGGACATATTGCCAGAAGGGTGAATCACCAATGGACAACTGAAATTTTAGACTGGATTCCAAGAGAAGGAAAAGACCCAAAAGAAGATTGTGCGGGAGATGGGTGAATGAAATTCGAAAGCTTGCGGGGAATGACATGGACAAGACTCATCCAAGACCATTGTGGAAGAAACATTGGGAGACCTTCATCCAGCAGCGGATTGATAATGATTGAAAATGATGATAATATATACATTAAGCACATTTGGTTCTAGTTCCAGTTGAAGAAATTTTCATTTAATCTTCCTTCCCTCTGAGTTCCTTTGGTATTTTTACAGACTTTTCTGGCCTCTTGATTTTAGTCAAGGCCTGTTCTCACTTTTGGTAATCCTTCTATACATTGAGAACAGGCCTTGACTAAAATCAAGAGACCAGAAAAGTCTGTAAAAAAACCAAAAGGAACTCAGAGGGAAGGAAGGTTAAATGAAAATTTCTCCAACTGGAACTAAAACCAAATAAATACATCTGGGTAAATAAAGCCTTGAGCAAGTGATTTAATACCTGTAAAGTACATTGCAATGGCAAGAAAATAACAGCGTTGAAATCAGTTTCGTTGAGAGAAAATTACTGCATTTTTTGGAATATAAGACACTCCCTTGTTTTTTGAGCAAAAATTAAAAAAATAAAATAAAATGTCATTCTAAAAATTTTTATTAAGAAAAAAATTAAATTTTATGCATAAAAACAGCAGCTTATGAATTATTGAATCCTTCAAAATATTTGTCCTCATTGTTTTCACTGTGACTATTAAAAACATCCAAAATGCCATTTTCAAAGGAATCATCCCTATCTGCCAAATTTTATACCACATTTCTAGAATGCCTTCACCATTATATCACTTCCACCTAGGAATTTTTCACCCACTTGCACACCTGAAGAATACTTGGTCTTCTCTGTCTTCCAGTCAGTGTCACTGCAAAATCTGCCTGCTGCATCCAGTTATTCCATTTATCTCACATGAAACATTTAAACAGTTTATTAATAGAAACATCAAGACATTGCATTGACTTGTCAAACCTCCAGGTAAAATAGCTAATTGAGTATTCATTTTGCTCACATTTTTTCTTATTATCACTATCTTGTTTGCTCTGAAAGAATCCTGTGCAAGTAAAAGTTTCTTTAATAAGCCACCAGGACATTTAGAACAAACTTTTCCAAACTACAGTTGCATTCCTTTTTCATCCACCCACCCCTTCTCATGCACATGAACATAAATTCCCATTGGCAAATTTTCTTTCGGCATTCTTAAATTTCTTTTGAACATCAACATTGGTGGTAATTTTGTTCCATCAGCACAGCATGCTAATGGAACAAAATTATGATAAAACAATGACATACAGCATGCTTTCTCATGCCCATAGCTTTGGAGCCTTTAGCATCTACAGTTTTATTGCTTTCATCTATACAGGCTATTTGAGACAATTCACTTTTTTTAAGTAAAACATATTTGTGAAATTCTAAAATTTTTTCTTCAAAGTTTTAAGGCATTCTTTGTGCAGTTTTTGTTTTGGTTCTCATAACAAGGTCTTTGCATTTCATCAATCCATAGCACCAAGATATATGGCCAGTGAAGTCACTCAAATTATTTTCAGTTGCAATCTGCTTTGCTTTGAAAATGACCATCTTTGTAGAAAGAGAAATTCCTTGTAGTTGTTGTTCACTAACCCACATATAAAGCTCATTCTCAAAATCTTGCCTCTTTGTTTTCCTTCCTCTCAAATTGCATTTACTGCTTCGAATAGACTAAACTCCTCTTCTTGATTACACCATGCATAAATCAGTTTCTCGGTTGGTGAAGATCAAAAACGTTTTTCAGCTGCTCTGAATTTTTGCATAATTTATTACATCAGTTCCCATGTATTTTTGCATAATTTATTACATCCAATTGAAATTTAGTGGTATAAGAATGTTTTTTTTTTAATTAGACGTATACCCTACAATAATTATAAAATGTGTACCCAATTAACAAGTGCAGAGTGTATGCCTTAAAAAATGCAGTTGTGCATCTCTTTGCTTCTCACCACAAAATGGCTGACCGGTAACCTTGTACAGGGCTTCACAGCCACTGGGCACTGTAAGACAGTGATCTGCTTAATGTGTTTGCAACCTCAACTTGCTGGTGGATGTCTTAAATGTCTGTTGTGATGTTTTGTTCTGAAATGCATTTCTGTTCCTTCTTTTTCTTTCACTTTGATTTTTAAAAGGAATTATGAGTCCTTTTATGTTTGTGTTCAGATCACTATGCGCAAAATATGAGGTACATGCTTAAACTGTGTATTTTACATCATTAACTTATGAATGCATGGGTATGCACATGGGCAAACACATGCATGTTTAGCAGTATAGCAGGCCTGGCTCACAAAAAACACACACGTGTAATTAACAATGGATAAACATAAAAGTAAATCGATAAATATAAAAAAAAATGCACTTGTGCATTTTAAGCATTCACAATACAGTGACACTCCAGAAAAAGTGCAGATGAATATCAATTAATGCACCAAGGATAAAACAACGACATTTTAAACTCATCGAGCAGTCATATTCGTGACAATAATAATGATCTTCGGATATAAGACACACGGTGGATCTTGACACCAATTTTTTTTTAAAAAAAAACTGTGTCTATATTCCAAAATATATGGAATTTGCTCAAACTTCCAATTCCCAAAAATTTCACCATTGGACAAATGGCTCTTTCATGTTTGATGTTAGCCTTCATTCATTTTTGCCAATATTTTGTTATTATAGCTTATTAACCATCATAACTGTTCTCCCTGGAAAATGGTGGTAGCCAGGTAGTGAGAAATATTAGCAGAGTGATTATATCACCTTCCTTATCCTAGGCACAAAGCCAACTTGCAAAGAACAAAAAAATTTGAAATTATACATACAGATGAAAAATTATAATTTTTCATATAAATGTATAAATTTGACAATATTATGGACTCTTTTTACATGGGGTAAGGAATTTTGGTATTTCCAAGTTCCACATTATTTGTTTTATCTTGTTTCAATAATACTAAAACAAAATAAAGTAAACAGCATGCAAGTTTGGAATACCAGAACTTATTAGTCCAATTAAAAAGAAAGTACACAATATTTATGTAATCTCATCAGGCAAGTGGTGAAAGAAAACAATTATGCAAGAACAAAAAAACAGCAAAAAAAAAAAAAAAAAACTCTCCAAAAAGCTCTCTAAGAGGAATACCACATGATTATGTTCAAACTACAGCAAAGATAATTTGGCATAATGCCATGGGATTTTTAAAGTACAAATTACTTCTAAATTGAGAATAAATAGCCATGCTTTTTAGAAGCAGATTTTGAAATATATATATATATATATATATATATATTCTATAAAGAAGATACCTAAGCAAAAAAATACATATATAATTTTGACTCACACCTAGTACAACATAGAAAAGGTTATGTATCTACCTGTGTGTTTGTGGAAGTGAGAAAATGCAGAGTTTTTGCTGGTCCTTGATAAAGCCAAGGCTCAGTATTCTCGACACCTTCTACATTCAGTTGTTTTATTTTATTTTTTTATCTTTTCTCCTTTTACTCACACAGGTAGATACATAACCTTTTCTATGTTGTACTAGGTGTGAGTCAAAATTATATATGTATTTTTTTGCTTAGGTATCTTCTTTATAGAATGTGAATTCTGAATTTTCAAAACTGCTGCGTTGCGCGTTTTGATTTTCAGGTTATTTTGCAACCTTCGTTTTAAATTCTAAAGTTTTTCCTTAGTCTTCAGTTTTGCTCTTAAGTATATATATATATATATATATATATACTTAAGACCAAAACTGAAGACTAAGGAAAAAATTTTAGAATTTAGAACGAAGGGTGCAAAATAACCTGAAAATCAAAACGCGCAACGCAGCAGTTTTGAAAATTCAGAATTCACATTCTATAAAGATACCTAAGCAAAAAAAAATATACAAATATAATTTTGACTCACACCTAGTACAACATAGAAAAGGTTATGTATCTACCTGTGTGAGTAAAAGGAGAAAATAAAAAAAAATAAAATAAAACAACTGAATGTAGAAGGTGTCGAGAATACTGAGCCTTGGCTTTATCAAGGACCAGCAAAAACTCTGCATTTTCTCACTTCCACAAAGACCTAGTTGGAAATGGGTTTCTGCAAGGCCATAGATGCAAGTAACATTCCCACCTAAAATAGTTTAAAATATATATATATAAGTCATGTCCTCCGTAGAGTAGCATGACCTAGCACTAGTTAACAATTTCGCTTGCATCCATTAACCTTCATGGCCCGACCCATGCTCTTCATCTGTTACTATTAAACAGAGAGAAGAAGATTAAAGAGAACTCAAGCTGTGAGAGTGACATAATAAATAGAAATGATTTTCAGCTATAACGAAATTCCAAGTTCGTTTGAGAGAGAATTTAAACCTGAAAAACAAATTTTACATTGCAATTAAAAAAGGAAATGTTAATTTATAACGAACAGATTTTTGAAAGAAAACTTGAGTCTAAAACCCCTACTCTACAACTTATGACAGCACGAAAACGAGAATAAGTTAAAGATAATAATTAACTAAAGAAAACTTTGTGAAAGTTATATACCTTAAACAGTTAGTTGCAATATGTACAAAGTATTTCAGCAGTGCTTTAAGTGCATAATTAATTAGTTATTAAGAACTTAACTACTTTGAAAAAACAGCGCATAGACAGCGCATAGAAAAGGAACAAGCTTAGCCATCTTCTGTTCCTAGGTACCACAAAAGACGCTCAAAGTTACAAAGAAAAGTAAGAGTTAAAACCCGCATAAATGTTAACAGACAAACCAATGCTTAAAAGCTGAAAAGCTAAAAAACTACAGAGAAAAGGTACATGAAGTACTAACATTGAACTTATAAAACCTAGAGCCCAAAAACAAGGAAGAGAGCTTACCTCTTGTGTTACAAAAACTTTTCTCCTCACAAGAGGAGAACATGGCTGACCTCTTCCGCCACTCCCTAGACGCTGGGGGCAGTGAGGGTGGGGCTGATGGCCTCCTCATACAGCAAGAAACCAACGCGCGGGAGATTTTAACCAGAGAAAAAATATAAACTTAAGACTGTGGATCTGTATGATCAGAATGAGCAGAATTAACTCTCCAGAATACATGAGAAATATTATAAAATACACGAGCAGTTTATTTAATAATCTTTGCATGTATTAAATCACCTTAGTGAGCTTCTATAGATTAATCAGAATCTTATTAATTTTAATGTTGGTTTTACTATTTTTAGTATAGCTATCCTAGTGATGAATAACTAGTTTTCTTTTTTATTTGTTTTTATTTTCTTTTATAAACAGATTTTTAAGCTTTTTTTGTGATTTTGTTTATATTATTTAATTTTTTGTTTTAATAGGACCGTCATATCCATAGCACTAAGGTTCCTTTAGGTAGTTAATAGGCATCCTCTAGCCAACTTCCTTACGGCTTTGATTGGTCAGAATCATATTATTAACTGTGTAGAAAATTAAAGCAGATCTGCCAACCTTACTCTATTATTCAGAATAATTTTTCTTAAAGTTCTTTTGATGAAAGAAGAAGGAATTTCGTTCTCTAGAAAACTTTCTAATAGTATATTAATGTGGTAATTGAAGTCCAAATTGTTGCTGCAAATTCTTGAAATTCTTAGGACCTGAGAAATTAGTACATTCTCAATTACTTTGGTTGAAATGTTATTATTCCAGTGTAGATATTTAATTACTTTGAAAGGAAAATTAGCTCTTTTATCAAAGAGGCTAATAGATGGGTTACTCTGTTGAGCTTAATGCTTAAGTCTAGGAACTCAAGTTCCTGATTACTGTGGTTGGTTTTACATAAGTTAAGAGAGCTAGGATAGATATTATCAAAATCACTCTCTATAACTTCGGAATTATTGATACACAGCAGATCATCAATATATCTAAAAGTGTAAAGGTAGTTATCTGAGCAGGTGGGGTGATTTTTAATGAATTTATATTCCTTAAAGAACAGGAATAGATTAGCGATATTCGTGGACGTTGATGTTCCCATTGGAATACCGTTCACTTGCTTATAGAGAGTATTATTATATAAGATATGGTTATTTTTTATGCAGCAATTGAGATAAGAGTTCCAAGTTCCTACATCAACAAATTGGTTAAGTTTAAATTCTGCATACAGCTCTTTAAAGGTAGTGATTATATCTGATAGAGGCAGATTAGTATATAGGTTTTCAAAATCATAACTATTAATATCTAGGGGACAAACTTTGAGTATAGTAGAAATTACTTCTGCATTATTATTAATTATCCAAAAATCTCTGTACATCAAGTTAGAACAGTTTCTAATGTGTTTCAAAACCTTCTTTAAGACATCTTCAAAAGCAAGATCTATTTTCTTTTTATGACTCCTTACTCCACTAGCTATGAACCTGAACTTCACAGGATCCTTATGAAACTTAACCGTTGCAAAAAGAAATGGAAATTCAGGCCCATATCTTCTAGTTTGCGGAATTTTAAGTTTCTTGAAGAATGCCTTAAACCGATTTTCTAACTGCTTGGTAGAATAACTTACGGGCTCGTATGTTACTATATTATTGAGTTCCATAGTTAACAATTCAAAATAGAACTTCTTACAGATAATTGCAAAATTATTGCTAGCTTTATCCGTAGTGGTAAAAATAAATTGGTCTTGTAGTTTGGAGAGTGACCTTTTAGCTTCTCCAGAGAAAAAGAGATTTCTGTCGAAGCAAAAGTCCAGACCTGCCAACTCACCGGTGAAGCTATTGATTATATTATATTTCCATTCTGCGAAGGCCTCAATAGGCTGATTGTACGTTAAACTGGTTTTTACGATGTACTTATTTACATCTTGAGTGAAGCTCTCAAGAATCCTTTCTTTGGAAATTGTGAAGGAAGGTCTGAATTTAGAGCCATACTCTAATAAATTCCTAAGCTTTTCATTTTCAACAAAACTCAAGTTTCCGGTGATAATATGGTTGTAATTCTTATCATAGTGAACTGTTTCTTTATGTTCATCACAAGAACAAGTAGTAATTACAGGAATGTAGCTCGAAGAGTTAAGTTTGTAGTTTTTAACTATTGACCCTAAGGTCTTAACATATTTAAAACTTACAATAGACTGGTGCCTGTGGATGGGAAAAAAATTGCATTATTGTAGAACAGCTTCCTTACATTGAGATTATCGTAGGCTTTATTTAGGAACCTGATGGTAACAAAATTACTGGAAAATTCTTTAAGAGAAATTTTATCTTTAAGAATATGTTTAAGAATGTCCAGAACCAAAGCAAAAACATGCTTATCAACATGGTCAGCAGTTTCATTCCAGAATTTGAAAAAACATTTAAGGACAGAGTGCTTGAAGGACTTGAGAATTTTGTAAGTATTTTTAACAAAATTAGTGCCAGTTTTAAAGCTTTCCAGAGTTTTTAGCAAGTTAGCAAAATCAACTTTGCTTGATGTGCGAAATAACCTCTGTCCTCTATTACCTCTAGAGCAGCTCTTATTATTAACAAGAAAGAAGAGTTCACGAATTGAAAATTTATGCTGATTATGCTTATTGTCAGATAGAGTGGAATTAAGGCCATAGGGATAAAGAGACTGATGCTGCAAAATTTCAAGGGATTCAGTTTCTAGCCGAGCATAGAGGTCAGGGATAATATGTAGTACCTCTATTTTCACTTTGTCAAAACCATGAGTATGGAAATGCTCTAATTCAAAGGTAGAGTACTGGTTGGCGTTTGTGGAGGGGTTCACTCCTGAATTAGAGAACTTGTTTACTAGAGACCTGTGACCATTAATCCTAAGATGAAGAGGATTTTTACTTTGGCCAATATAGCTAAGGTTGCAGACAGTACAGGTGAGCTTATAGATGGTATTGTAGGCTTTGCAAAACTTGTTGGAGCAATTATCCTCAACAGAAGAATACAGGTTAGGATCTGCAGATTTACATGTCAAACAACGTTTGTCATTTCATAACTTTAGATTACCTTTGCCAGCGAGTTCATACACTATGGGAAAGGGTGCTAGCCTAACCGAGCGGGAGGACTTAAAATATCTGAGCTGACCTCCAATCCTTTCATCGTCCTTAGAACTCCACTTGGGCCAAAACATACAAATTCTGAGCAAACCAACTAGGAAAAACTTTTAGAAATAAGCAGTCCAAGAAAAGACCAAACTCGAGTATAAACTACACTCCAAAAAGCTGCATCCAAAACATACTAAAAGAAAAATTAGAAAATGAAAAAAAACCTCAAGTAAAAAAATAGTAATAAAAAAAATAATAATAATAATAAAAAATAAAAAATAATAAAACATTTCAACTAGAATTTGCGCATGAGCTGCTAAATAATAAATTGAAATTAGTTACTTAAGACCAAAACTGAAGACTAAGGAAAAAATTTTAGAATTTAGAACGAAGGGTGCAAAATAACCTGAAAATCAAAACGCGCAACGCAGCAGTTTTGAAAATTCAGAATTCACATTCTATAAAGATACCTAAGCAAAAAAAAAAATATACAAATATAATTTTGACTCACACCTAGTACAACATAGAAAAGGTTATGTATCTACCTGTGTGAGTAAAAGGAGAAAATAAAAAAAATAAATAAAATAAAACAACTGAATGTAGAAGGTGTCGAGAATACTGAGCCTTGGCTTTATCAAGGACCAGCAAAACTCTGCATTTTCTCACTTCCACAAAGACCTAGTTGGAAATGGGTTTCTGCAAGGCCATAGATGCAAGTAACATTCCCACCTAAAATAGTTTAAAATATATATATATAAGTCATGTCCTCCGTAGAGTAGCATGACCTAGCACTAGTTAACAATTTCGCTTGCATCCATTAACCTTCATGGCCCGACCCATGCTCTTCATCTGTTACTATTAAACAGAGAGAAGAAGATTAAAGAGAACTCAAGCTGTGAGAGTGACATAATAAATAGAAATGATTTTCAGCTATAACGAAATTCCAAGTTCGTTTGAGAGAGAATTTAAACCTGAAAAACAAATTTTACATTGCAATTAAAAAAGGAAATGTTAATTTATAACGAACAGATTTTTGAAAGAAAACTTGAGTCTAAAACCCCCTACTCTACAACTTATGACAGCACGAAAACGAGAATAAGTTAAAGATAATAATTAACTAAAGAAAACTTTGTGAAAGTTATATACCTTAAACAGTTAGTTGCAATATGTACAAAGTATTTCAGCAGTGCTTTAAGTGCATAATTAATTAGTTATTAAGAACTTAACTACTTTGAAAAAACAGCGCATAGACAGCGCATAGAAAAGGAACAAGCTTAGCCATCTTCTGTTCCTAGGTACCACAAAAGACGCTCAAAGTTACAAAGAAAAGTAAGAGTTAAAACCCGCATAAATGTTAACAGACAAACCAATGCTTAAAAGCTGAAAAGCTAAAAAACTACAGAGAAAAGGTACATGAAGTACTAACATTGAACTTATAAAACCTAGAGCCCAAAAACAAGGAAGAGAGCTTACCTCTTGTGTTACAAAAACTTTTCTCCTCACAAGAGGAGAACATGGCTGACCTCTTCCGCCACTCCCTAGACGCTGGGGGCAGTGAGGGTGGGGCTGATGGCCTCCTCATACAGCAAGAAACCAACGCGCGGAGATTTTAACCAGAGAAAAAATATAAACTTAAGACTGTGGATCTGTATGATCAGAATGAGCAGAATTAACTCTCCAGAATACATGAGAAATATTATAAAATACACGAGCAGTTTATTTAATAATCTTTGCATGTATTAAATCACCTTAGTGAGCTTCTATAGATTAATCAGAATCTTATTAATTTTAATGTTGGTTTTACTATTTTTAGTATAGCTATCCTAGTGATGAATAACTAGTTTTCTTTTTTATTTGTTTTTATTTTCTTTTATAAACAGATTTTTAAGCTTTTTTTTGTGATTTTGTTTATATTATTTAATTTTTTTGTTTTAATAGGACCGTCATATCCATAGCACTAAGGTTCCTTTAGGTAGTTAATAGGCATCCTCTAGCCAACTTCCTTACGGCTTTGATTGGTCAGAATCATATTATTAACTGTGTAGAAAATTAAAGCAGATCTGCCAACCTTACTCTATTATTCAGAATAATTTTTCTTAAAGTTCTTTTGATGAAAGAAGAAGGAATTTCGTTCTCTAGAAAACTTTCTAATAGTATATTAATGTGGTAATTGAAGTCCAAATTGTTGCTGCAAATTCTTGAAATTCTTAGGACCTGAGAAATTAGTACATTCTCAATTACTTTGGTTGAAATGTTATTATTCCAGTGTAGATATTTAATTACTTTGAAAGGAAAATTAGCTCTTTTATCAAAGAGGCTAATAGATGGGTTACCTCTGTTGAGCTTAATGCTTAAGTCTAGGAACTCAAGTTCCTGATTACTGTGGTTGGTTTTACATAAGTTAAGAGAGCTAGGATAGATATTATCAAAATCACTCTCTATAACTTCGGAATTATTGATACACAGCAGATCATCAATATATCTAAAAGTGTAAAGGTAGTTATCTGAGCAGGTGGGGTGATTTTTAATGAATTTATATTCCTTAAAGAACAGGAATAGATTAGCGATATTCGTGGACGTTGATGTTCCCATTGGAATACCGTTCACTTGCTTATAGAGAGTATTATTATATAAGATATGGTTATTTTTTATGCAGCAATTGAGATAAGAGTTCCAAGTTCCTACATCAACAAATTGGTTAAGTTTAAATTCTGCATACAGCTCTTTAAAGGTAGTGATTATATCTGATAGAGGCAGATTAGTATATAGGTTTTCAAAATCATAACTATTAATATCTAGGGGACAAACTTTGAGTATAGTAGAAATTACTTCTGCATTATTATTAATTATCCAAAAATCTCTGTACATCAAGTTAGAACAGTTTCTAATGTGTTTCAAAACCTTCTTTAAGACATCTTCAAAAGCAAGATCTATTTTCTTTTTATGACTCCTTACTCCACTAGCTATGAACCTGAACTTCACAGGATCCTTATGAAACTTAACCGTTGCAAAAAGAAATGGAAATTCAGGCCCATATCTTCTAGTTTGCGGAATTTTAAGTTTCTTGAAGAATGCCTTAAACCGATTTTCTAACTGCTTGGTAGAATAACTTACGGGCTCGTATGTTACTATATTATTGAGTTCCATAGTTAACAATTCAAAATAGAACTTCTTACAGATAATTGCAAAATTATTGCTAGCTTTATCCGTAGTGGTAAAAATAAATTGGTCTTGTAGTTTGGAGAGTGACCTTTTAGCTTCTCCAGAGAAAAGAGATTTCTGTCGAAGCAAAAGTCCAGACCTGCCAACTCACCGGTGAAGCTATTGATTATATTATATTTCCATTCTGCGAAGGCCTCAATAGGCTGATTGTACGTTAAACTGGTTTTTACGATGTACTTATTTACATCTTGAGTGAAGCTCTCAAGAATCCTTTCTTGGAAATTGTGAAGGAAGGTCTGAATTTAGAGCCATACTCTAATAAATTCCTAAGCTTTTCATTTTCAACAAAACTCAAGTTTCCGGTGATAATATGGTTGTAATTCTTATCATAGTGAACTGTTTCTTTATGTTCATCACAAGAACAAGTAGTAATTACAGGAATGTAGCTCGAAGAGTTAAGTTTGTAGTTTTTAACTATTGACCCTAAGGTCTTAACATATTTAAAACTTACAATAGACTGGTGCCTGTGGATGGGAAAAAAAATTGCATTATTGTAGAACAGCTTCCTTACATTGAGATTATCGTAGGCTTTATTTAGGAACCTGATGGTAACAAAATTACTGGAAAATTCTTTAAGAGAAATTTTATCTTTAAGAATATGTTTAAGAATGTCCAGAACCAAAGCAAAAACATGCTTATCAACATGGTCAGCAGTTTCATTCCAGAATTTGAAAAAAAACATTTAAGGACAGAATGCTTGAAGGACTTGAGAATTTTGTAAGTATTTTTAACAAAATTAGTGCCAGTTTTAAAGCTTTCCAGAGTTTTTAGCAAGTTAGCAAAATCAACTTTGCTTGATGTGCGAAATAACCTCTGTCCTCTATTACCTCTAGAGCAGCTCTTATTATTAACAAGAAAGAAGAGTTCACGAATTGAAAATTTATGCTGATTATGCTTATTGTCAGATAGAGTGGAATTAAGGCCATAGGGATAAAGAGACTGATGCTGCAAAATTTCAAGGGATTCAGTTTCTAGCCGAGCATAGAGGTCAGGGACATGCTACCTAGTTACACCTCTGTCTGTTCAGAGAAAAAAGTAAAAAAAAAAAAAGTAAGAAATTATTTCAGAAACATACAGAAGTTGAAATCAGTGGTTTCAAAGACAAAAATATACAAAAATAGAAATGTGAGAAAACATATTTTTTACTTAATGATGTTACTGAAAAGAAAAATACTCCTTAATAAAATTCTAGATTGGGAAGAAATTAGTAACACTTGGAAAAATCATTATCGATAAGATATGAGGTCTTATAACAAAGGTGTATTACACAGCACCTCAGCCTGGTAAGAGCTGTGCTAATTAAATGTTTGCATTACTGTGATGATTTTAAAGTATCTGTCTGTGGTAAGAAAGTTTTTGCTGCCTTTACAGATTTAGGGAAATTTTATTACCTGGTAAACATGATGCTTCTGTGGAAAGTCTTGAATAATTATGGCAGTTGAAATAGCATGTTGCCTATTTCTATGCATTTATTATTGCTTAACAGATGCACTTTTCACCAGCTGTCTTTGATTTCTCAATTTAAAATGAGAGTAATATATCTTGTGGTTAATTTCTGGCTTTATATTTTGTCTTTTGCTGATTTAGAATTTGTACTTCATACTGTAAAGAACTACAACCTCATGACCCTAAGTAACATTATAATGAACTATAGCGTCAACCTCATAACTCTAAATTATAGCGTAGGCATCCTTTTCAGCAGCACAGAATTTTTTTTTTTTTTTGGACCAATAAGGGCCATACTCTCAGGTCAATAGAACATTAATGATATTCAACATTTTTTTTTTTTTCTATTATATCATGTGGTGATTTTTACTTACTTTTTATTAGGCTGTAGTGGATATTTTTGCCAGTGATTCTTTAAATTGTTTACTGAAGCTACTGTTTCAGTTCTTTTCACAATCTATCAACAGACGTATTTTAATTGCTCATTGACCTTAATATATATATATTTCTTTTTTCATAAAATTGACTACTCGTTTGGAAAAGACACATGTTTGAGCAAAATTTCTCTGAAGTCATAATAACTTGAAAACGAGACATATATATACAAACTTACAAGAATAAGACAACAGATTGTTTTTTCCCTATAGTGATCAATTTGAAAAAGCTGTCCTTAACATCTAGGGTGCTTCAATGTCTTTTGGCTATACTTGGTCCTTCAAGTAAAGTTGTTTCATTTCAGGTAGCATATTACTAACATAAATTGGCCAAACAATTAATATTTTGTCAAATTTTCATGTTTTAAAATTTAACACCAACAGAGAAAAAATGTCAAAAAATTTTTAAGTTTTAGATAATGCAGCAAATTCCCTGAGTCTGAAGTACAAGCTATCAATGTTAGATAATTATCAACTTTCCAAAATATTTAAAACATAGCTTTTGAAATTACTTTCCTCTCAGTACAAAAAAGTCAATACGATTAAAACATAGTTATATTGTAATATATCTCTAGGCCTATTAACAAAATGCTGTACCACAGAAAGCTTTGGTGAACACACACGTTTAAAACCAGAAAATATAAATTACCATTCAAAAAGAGACATACAGCTACAATGGTATAAAATATTAGGGAGCAAAATTAATCATGGTAAATTAAATTTACAGAAACAGTTGGAGAATTATATCTTCAGTCTTATTCAGCCATTAAAGGAAGGAATTACATATAAATGCCAACTTTATAATAATTAAGTTTTCATGTTTCTTCAAGACTTATTTCCAACTTCTTGGTATATAAAAAGGAGAATTACAGATTGTTTTTTAACAGAAAAAAGTAAAAGAAAATAAATGGTGTAAAGAAAAAATTAATGCAAGAAAATAAACAACTTTTAATCCAAGGAAGAGAAAAAAATCTACAGTTTTTGCCTTTCAATTTTCTTGTGCCTATATGATAAAGAAATTTCATAAGATTTTTGGATATCATCCTGCCATCATATCCAACCAACCACTTTGTAATCAAATTATTATAATGTCAAAATGAAAAGTTTTAAATTGAAATTAAGAATTATCTTCCAATTTAAAAAAAAAAAAAAAAAAAATACAGTTGATTGCGGTTAAATGAGCCAACGGTTAATTGGGCCAGCTCTTTATTCTGGACAATTCTTGAAGAACATCCCAAATTAGCTCTTTAGGATAAAGAGCTAATTTGGGATTTGCAGCTGCTTAGTTGGGCCAAAGTGTTCTAAGCCCTGATATGTCCCAATTAACTGGAATCTACTGTACTGATAAAATATAAATTGATTAACATTCTCCTATGACACAGAAATGTGCAAAAATTGATATCTACTTTAAACATTATAAACATCTCCAAATTATGATGTTCTTTTCCTAAGGAATAAAATGAAATTATATGTCAAATTTTCAGGTAACATCCCTACCCATCCTTAGAACTACAGCTATAGCAGATGTTGTCATTCATAAGGTAAATTCCAAATTTTCAAATCATTTAATGTTGTACCTCTTCTCTCTATTTCCAGTCCTTCTGACAATTTTCTTTTGAAAAAGTGCTATTTGATGTGTCCCGAAGCACTTTATGTCCTGTATTTTGAACATGTCTGTCCAAACCTGTTTTGTTTGTCATATTTTTAATTGCGGCTTCATGTTCTGCCAATCTGGTTTTTAGCTGTCTGTCCATTTCTCACATAGCTGAGACCACACTCACATTTTATGTTGTAGACCACAGCTTCTTGTAAAAGGATGCTTTCTTCTCTTTGCTTTAATTTTGAAAGGTAGTTACTAATTTTAATTTGTATTCCTGGAGCCAGTCTGAGTAGAAATTTCTCGATTTCTTACTAATCCTCTGTAGAAATTTCTCGATTTCTTACTAATCCTCTGAAGTTTTTCAAATGGTGCTTTATATGGCAATTTTTCTAGTTAACTGAAACTTAGTTTTTGACTTCCGATTCTTTTCTTTTTTACTAAGAATTTTATTGACTAGTAGATAAAGGTAATTATTATCTTCCAAAACTTTTTGAATTCCTCCTTTTGAATGTTTTTTTAAAAATTCTGAAGAATTTAAAACATTTATTTTTTCCAAAAAATTGAGTGGCCATGTTTGTTTTTATGTAATTCAGATGATTTGACTGATAGTCTAACATTTTATTATTGTAAAAATTAAGAAGAAAGCATCCTTTTTACAGGAAGGTATGGTCAACAATATATAATGTGAGTGTGGTCTAAGCTATGTAGGAGAAACAGGCAGGTAGTTAAAAACCAGATTGGCAGAGAATATAAAGTTGCAATTAAAAATATGACAAACAAAATAGGTTTGGACAGACACGTTCAAAATACAGGACATAAAGTGCTTTGGGACACATCAACAGCACTTTTTCAAAAGAAAATTGTCAGAAAGACTGGAAATAGAGATGAGAGGTACAAAATTAAATGATTTGAAAGATTGGAATTTACCTCAAGAATGGCAACACCTACTATAGCTGTACTCCCAAGGACAGGTAGGGGGTGCTACTCGAAAATTCGACATATAATTTCCTTTTATTCCCTACAAAAACCCAGAATTTGGAGATATTTATAATTCATAAATATCTCCAAATTTTTTGACTATTTATATTCAAAAATATTTCCAAATTTTTTGACTTTTAAAGTCCAAAATCTTTAAAAGTCAAAAAATGGAAAAAAAAAAAAAAATACTGAGAAAAAACTTTTATATATGTACATAGATATATACCAATCACTTCAAATTATTATTCACCCCCCCCCCTCAAGGGAGGGTCTGGGGCCGGTGGCACAGTGGTATAAGTGCTGGCTGCTAACCATTTGTGTCCAAGATTGACCCAGGTTAAAAATCCCAGTGAGGCATGGTTGTTGTGTTTGTCTTAAAACATTGGCTTCTCTGGAACAAATGGCTCTGCATTAGGAATGGGAAAATTGCTTCTTATAGCCCATAGAGTTGCTCACAGTGTTGTTCCCCCCCCCCCGGTTCTTTTTTTTTATTGAATGTTTAACGACAACAGGGAATAACTCAACGGGCCATAAGTAATCACTGGTCACTAATTTTGGGTCAATGGTTCCAGGGAAGGGGCAGAGCCAGTGCCGTAAGACAAACACAACATCCATGCCTCACCGAGATTCGAACACGGACCCTTCATGGACGAATGATCATAAGTCAGTGCTTAGACCACTGTGCCACCGGGACGGCCCCGTGGGTTCATGCATTTGAAACATGCTAACAATGGGGTCTGAATATGGATAAGAAATTTGTTACCTCGTTACATAGAAACTCATTGGATACTTTGTCCCCCCAAAAAAAAAAAAATTATGCAATTTTTTTTTTCACTGGAAGTTTAACGACCACCGTGAGCAACTCAATGGGCTATAAACAGTTGCCCGTCACTGGTTCCAGGAAAGGGAGAGAGACAGTGCCGTAAGACAAACACAACATCCATGCTTCACCGGGATTCGAACCCGAACCCCTTTTGGACGAATGATCAGAGGCCATCGCTTAGACCACTGCAACACCAGGGCAGCAATTTTCTGTTTACAAGCAATCTTTAATTTTCAACACTCTCAATATGATCTAAGGCAATGGTATATTATTACTTAAATGCGAATTGTTTCTTTTATTAGCATTTTATGTCAATATTTTGTAGATCCATATTTTTTATTTAAAATTACGAACTGAAGCAAATATTACGGAGATCAATTTGTTTGAATCACACGAATTTCCTTTTTTTCCGGGGAGTTGGGTGGGAGACGCTTCACCTCTTGCCTGTGCCATGCCCCTGGATGGAATATTTCGGTATGATAAAATTTACATACCCTACATGCTAGATACCTCCTTCCCTCCTTATTCGGAACGTGGTGGGATGGAGGAGTGCGGCAGCAAAATTTTCAATCTCAACCATAACAATTGCCAATTACCAGTAACCCGCGTAACCCAAGCGTTGTACCAGAAACCCCTGCAATATGGTTTCAGACATTTTTAAATGGCAAATAACATTTGTAAACATAAAGGCATCCAACGCCATAGAAATGAGAAAACAACGGAATGAACACACTTCCCAGGAAAGGTAATGCTTTCTTGCTGATTTCGCAAATCCATCTACCTCGCCTGAATCACTTTCTATTTCAACAACTAGAGCATGTCGGCTTCACAGCTGAGTAACAATGTTTATGGAACATCAACAATGCGACTTCGCGACAGCCATTACTTCATTTGTCACGAGAAACACATCAAACAGCATTTCAAAACATCAGAGAACCCATCAAATGCCTAAATATGCGCACAATAATTTTCCCACGTTGGACAGCGAATATTTATTATTCCGGTACGGTAAACTGTAAACAGAGGAGCAACCACCCCCACCCCCTTGTACGATGCCTGGCATCAATGACTACCTTAGTAGAACAAATCAATAAATAATAAACAAAATATTACTCAGACTTTGAGGGTATAAGGGCCGAATAACCAATTTGTTTAACAACTGGAGATTTACATCACTTCTGAGTCAACTTATGTAGCAGAAAGAGTGGAGAAAATTAAAAGATACAAAACTAGGGGTCTTAAATGCCGACATGAGTCAAACCACAAATAGCTCACATTAAGTTGCTTTTTTTAAAATTGCAGAGATCGACTTGCCTCATGGTTGAACTTTTTGATCGCTTCAGTCTTGAGAAATCTGAACAGTTATTTTCCATATACAGTTTTTAGATTGACATGAACCACATTATCAAACACTATATCACCTCGCAAACCTCTGCTTCCTTCCTGCCAGTAGTAGCAACTAACATCCGAGAGAGGGCGCTTCTGTCTGCGGAAGTCAAGTACGGATGGCGGATTTTGCTTCCTGCTAAAAGGTATTTTTGCAAACGGAAATAAATAACAATGTGAATAAATATACAGATACGGGTACGATGTGGAATCTTCCACGTCTATATACTCTACAGCAGTACCCATGTGACATCTAAAGCATATCTGTAAATTAAAAAAAAAGTGTTCAGGTATAGGATAGATTTTTTTAAGTGGTTAACTCCAACTCACTCGGAATGAGCTCGTAGCAAATTTTCCCCTTTTATTTTCTCGCTTTAAGGTGGACGTCTATTGATTTTGCTTCCTATACTTCCAATGGGAAAACTTCTGTACACATTTTCTTCACAATTAATGCGTTCCCAAGGATTAAAATTTGAACATCGATTAAAATAACTTCATATTATAACTTGGAATACTTAATATTTCCTAAAACATAACCATAATTAAGCAATCCAACGTTTGTTTGTCTACTGACGTCATCAATGTACAGGTCACGCCATCTTCTTTCTCGTCTCGACACCACCAAAGGAAAAGTTATTGATTTTTAATATAAATATGGTTATGTTTTAGAAAATATTAAGTATTGCAAATTATAATATGAAGTTATTTAAATCGATGTTCAAATTTTTATCCTTGCGAACGCATTAATTATGAAGAAAATGTGTACTGAAATTTGCCCATTGGAAATATAGGAAGCAAAATCACTAAACGTCCACCTTAAGTAACAAGTGTAAAATTTGAAATCTTATATTCTTGCGCTTGGATCATGAGTGATATGAAATTATTTTCCATATATCACAACAATTATGTAAAAAAAAAAAAATACTATCTGATGAGCTGGGTTCACCAATCATCCATTTACAGTTCAATAGTGCTTTCCAAATTTTCCCAGCCGCCCCGGTGGCGCAGTGGTCTAAGGCGTTGGCCTATGATCATTCGTCCGAACGGGGTCCGGGTTCGAATCCCGGTGAGGCATGGATGTTGTGTTTGTCTTACGGCACTGGCTCTCTCCCTTCCCTGGAACCAGTGACCCTAAATTAGGGACGGGCGACTGCTTATAGCCCATTGAGTTGCTCACGGTGGTCGTTAAACCTCCAATCAAAAAAAAAAAAAAAATTTTCCCATGGTTTTCGACTACTTCTCAAAATCTAATGCGTCATATCGTAATCCAACACCCTTACTTTTCCTCTAATGAAACTCCGTAAATCATTAAAGGACCTAAAGCAGAACCAACTTTGGGCAGTTTGAACAACATGCACACAAAAGACTTTCAATATCTGATTTTTAAAAATTAGAGAGGTAGCTCTTAAGCATCATTCGCATTTACAGATTGCCTCATCATTATCCTTGCATCGACATTCAGTATGAGATTCCCCGGAGGCTCATCGTGGTCTAAGAGCTGGCTTATGACCATTCGTTCGAGAAGTGTCTAGGTTCGAATCCTGGCGAGATATGGATGTCGTCTTTGTCTTACGGCACTGGGTCTCTAACCAGTGACCCAAAATTAGGAAAGGGCGACTGCTTATAGCCATAGAGTTGCCCACGGTGGTCTTTAAACCTTCAATGAAAAAAAATAAATAATAATAATCAAACACAAAGGACCCGTCCCGGTGGCGCAGTGGTCTAAACGCTGACTTATGACCATTCCTCCGAGAAGGGTCCGGGTTTGAATCCCGACGAGGCATGGATGTTGTGTTTGTTTTACGGCACTGATTCTCTCCCTTCCCTGGAACCAGGGATCTTAATTAGGGACGGGCGACTGCTTATAGTCAGTTGAGTTGCTCACGGTGGTCCTGAAACTTTCAATCTGAAAAAAAAAATCCAAAAAGAAAATTTTCTTGGAGATTTTACCCAGTTCGTAACATTTACACACGTACAGGTGGTAACGAATAATCCAAGGAACTAAGCTTGCTGCCTTTTAGGCCAGTACTTCCCAACAGAAGTTCCGGAGAACATCTTCGCCGCCCCGGTGGCGCAGTGGTCTAAGCGATGGCCTCTGATCATTCGTCCGAAAGGGGTCCGGGTTCGAATCCCGGTGAGGCATTGATATTGTGTTTGTCTTACGGCACTGCCTTTCTCCCTTCCCTGGAACCAGTGACCCTAAATTAGGGACGGGCGACTACTTATAGCCCACTGAGTTGCTCACGGTGGTCGTTAATCCTCCAATAAAAAAACAAAAAAAAAACATCTTCAGAGGTTCTGCCAGAAATGGCGGAATAAATATCAGGAGGATTTTCATAAGGTAATGGACATACTGTAATAATTTCAGTGAGATACTTTTTTTTCTTTTGGGGGGGTAGGAGGTGGGGGGGGGGTTAACGACAACCGTGAGTAACTCAGTGGGCTATAAGCAAGGAAGACAGAATAATTTTTGTGGAGAAGCCATGGTCTCTTAACCGTGAAGCTGCAAAGTGTGAGAATTGCAATTTGTTTACATGATATTCATGTAGTTTCAGCTGTGTGTATTTTAAAATTGCGTGGTTTTTTTTTTTTTTTTTTTTTTTTTTTTTTTGGGTTGGAGGTTTAACGACCACCGTGAGCAACTCAGTGGGCTATAAGCAGTCGCCCGTCCCTAATTTAGGGTCACTGGTTCCAGGGAAGGGAGCGAGTCAGTGCCGTAAGACAAACACAACACCCATGCCTCACCGGGATTCGAACCTGGACCCCTTACGGACGAATGATCAGAGGCCGTCGCTTAGACCACTGCGCCACCGGGGCGGCAAACAAACCGGAATGAAATATATTTCATACACGAGTGAAGTTTTCAATTTTAACGCTATGTTTTGCTTTGAATTCGGACTAACGTTCGTGTATTTCAATTTAAAATAAAAATGGAAAGGAGCCTCAAGACAATTAAGAAATTTATAAATCCAGCATTTTCTCACACATCAGCAGCAAGTTACAATCAGAAATTGGAAACATTTTCAACGAAAGAAGGTGATTCGGTCAAAACAAAATGCATTGCAATAGCTTTGAAAAGTTTGATCCTTTCCTTGGAACCAGTAACCCTAAATTGGGGACGGGCGATTGCTTATAGCCTACTGAGTTGCTTACAGTGGTCGTTAAACCTTCAATCAAAAAAACAAACTTTGATGGCCGCGGTTACAGGCTTCACGCAAAGTGATACTGTTCCAACAACAAGGGCATCTCCACACAGTTTGTTCTAACTTCCTTTGCTATAAGCAGCTGCCCGGCCGCCCCGGTGGCGCAGTGGTCTAAGGCGCTGGCCTATGATCATTCGTCCGTAAGGGGTCCGGGTTCGAATCCCGGTCAGGCATGGATGTTGTGTTTGTCTTACGGCACTGGCTTTCTCCCTTCCCTGGAACCAGTGACCCTAAATTAGGGACGGGCGACTGCTTATAGCCCATTGAGTTGCTCACGGTGGTCGTTAAACTTCCAATAAAAAAAAAAAAAAAAAAAAAAAAAGCAGCTGCCCGTCCCTAATTTAGAGCCAGTGGTTTCAGGGAGAGAGAGGGCCAGTGCCATAAGACAAACACAACATCCATGCCCCACAGAGATTCGAATCCGGACTCATCTTAGACGAATGATCAGAAGCCATCGCGCTTAGACCACTACGCCACCGGGCGGCCAGTGAGTTGCTTACCGGGTCTGTTTTGCACAGTACGTATTTAAAGTTTTACTTAACTCTGTGGTTTTATTTAGATCTGTTGTGGCTTGTGTTAGTTACGCAATATCGCAGACTCGCCTAAAATATGGGGATATATAAAAGAGCCCTTTGCCTGCAGGAAAGAAACAATAGCCTAATGAACGCTGTTCCCAGAGACAGTACCCATAGGCCATAGCTCCAGCTGAAGTGTTTCGGGGGAAAGGAGGTAGGTTGTTTTTTTCTTTTTTTGGATTGGAGGTTTTTTTTTCTATTGATCAAAGATTTAGCGACTACAGTGAGCAACTCAATAGGCTATAAGCAGTCGCCCGTTCCTAATTTAGGGTTACTTGTTCCAGGGAAGGGAGAGAGCCAGTGCCGTAAGAGAAACACAATATCCATGCCTCGCCGAGATTCGAACCAGGACACCTTTCGGACGAATGATCAGAAGCCATCGCTTAGACCACTGCGTTATCGGGGCGGCGTTGGAGGTTTAACGACCACAGTGAGCAACTCAATGGGCTATAAGCAGTCGTCCGTCCCTAATTTAGGGTCCTGAGAAGAAAGAGAGCCAGTACCGTACGACAAAAACAACATCTAGCCTCATCGGGATTCGAACTCGGACCCATCTCAGACGAAGGAAGGAGTTTAATGTCCAACATAAGAAAGGTGGACCGATGTAAGCAAGTAAAAATCCCTAATTTAGGGTTATTCTTCCTAGCAAAGGGATGGTACCACAGCCATCGAACGGGCTCATTCATCGGGGACAATTATGCACTCGGTTTGATGGGGGACGCATATAATCAAACTGTATGTACATAGAAGGATGGAGCGATTTCAGCCAATCACGCCGAAGATATCGGATTGGGGATTGGTAACGATTTCTTTCTTTCTTTTTTGTTGAAAAAGAAAAAGAAAGAAGAAGGAAATCGTTACAATCCCAAATTTAAAAAAAAAAAAAAAGAAAAAAGAAGGAATTATAAGGATTTATTTAAAAAAATCGTGCAGTTCCAAATTTAAAAAAAAATTTGGAATTGTACGATTATTTTTTAAATATTTAAAAAGAAATATTAAAAACAGTTGTATCATTTTATTATTTTTTTTTTTGGTTGGCAGTTTAACGACTACCATGAGCAACTCAATGGGTTATAGATAAGGTGACCAGACGTCCTCAGCAGCCCCGTTGCGCAGTGGTCTAAGCGATGGCCTCTGATCATTCGTCCAAAAGGGGTCCGGGTTCAAAACTCATGAGGCATGGATGCTGTGTTTGTCTTACGGCACTGGCTCTCTCCCTTTTCTGCAACCCAGAGGCGTAACTAGGCATTTCTGTACCCGGTGCAAACCATAAAATATTGCGCCCCCTAGACTAATTTATTAGTTAACATAGACATAAGTATATACTGCTCAACAAAACTAGGTTTACATCACATCAAACGTGACTGTTTGTACAGCTTTTGCCAACTTCTTCGGAGTTTGGACCTTCGGTACCACAAACGGACCGAATCAGCCGGCAGTCGTGGTTTGCAGTCACAGTAATGATCGAATAGCCTCTAGAGAATCTTCAACAATGTGAATGACATCCTTATCTTTAATCGTCCAGCCAACTAAACCGCAGGCCCCATTGCTATCGACGAAGGCCATGGCTCTTTTTGTATTGAACGGGCTCGAGAACAGCTGGAACTGGCCTTTGCATCAGAATGTAAGTAATTAACGTTTCCTAGACATTTTGAAAAAGAAACGCGGATTTTTAAGCTGCCAGACCATCGCAACTGACGAAACACATTATAAGCAAGTTATGTCAATGGATAAACGATGCAGTAGGGCGAAAAAATAAAAATGCATACCAGAAACTGGTGTAAAAATTTCAATTCCAGTTTTTTCCTTGATTGCAATCAGTAATTTTTGCGCCCTCTCTCTTAAGCAACGCCCGGGGCAGCAGCCTCTCTTGGCCCGCCCTAGTTACACCTCTGTGCAACCAGTGACAATAAATTAGGTGCGGGCGACTGCTTATAGCCCATTGAGTTGCTCACGATGGTTGTTAAATCACCAATCAAAAAAAAAAAAAGATGTCCTCATTTTCTGTGGAAAGTCTTCAATTCTATAAATACTGACTGAGGACGTCAAATGCCTTAAATTTCTTACTTTTGTCTCCAATTTTTGAAATTTCCCGTAAAAGTTTGAATTAATGAGGGGAAAAAATTCAAACTTTCGGGATGCTCAGAGAAGTCGGAATATCATCATCACCAGCGTCAACATCGAAAAGTCACCTTGATAATCGTGGTTATTTCGTTTCTGTTCTAATCAAAGACCTTGAAGAGAATAGACTGGCAAACGTATTGCTGCGCTTCGGAGGCAACCAACGGCAATTCAGACAGCAGCGCCATCTGTTAGCGCGAGGAGTTGGTGAGAAATGCATAGCTTTTGGAAAGGTACATACAGTGTTTGATTCAACGCATAATACACTGAAGTGCCAGAAAAATTGGTACAGACGAGCTTATGCAAAATACATAGCAACGTCATCTATGCGTGTACTTGGTTACGTCCGCCAGTGCGTATAAAAAGCGATAGACATCCTTGCCAGATGTCAGAGCTGTTTTCGGCATGAGAATGACAAGTAATAATGATTTAAGCGATTTTCAACGCTGTGTCATAGTTGGCGCTCGTGAGATGGGCCATAGTATTTCGGAGGTAGAAGCGAAGTTCGGATTTTCACGGACGAATATTGCAAGGGTGTACCGTGACTACAAGAATTCCGGCAAAACCTCCAACCTACGATACCAGTGTGGCCGTAAAAAGACATTGGGTGAACGTGACCATCGTCGGCTGTCAAGAATCGTTTCACGTGATAGGCATGCAACACTCTCGCAGGTATCATCGGAATTCAATGCTGGGGCCTCAACAAGCATCAGCGTCCGGACTGTGCAACGTACCCTGCACGATATGGGCTTTGGGAGCCGACGCCCAACTCGAGTCCCCTTGATGGGTGCACGACACAGAGCTATGCGCCTCGCTTGGGCACGGCAACACCACCACGGGACACTTCATGACTGGAAGCAAGTAGCCTGGTCTGACGAGTCGCGTTTCCAATTGTATCGGGCAGATGAAAGGATTCGCATGTGGCGCAAACCCCATGAAGCCATGGATCTCGCCTGTCAACAGGGAAATGTACCGGCTGGGGGAGGGGGAGGGGTTCCGTAATCGTATTAGTGTGTTCAGCTAGACTTCACTGGTACCCCTGGTACGTCTACAAACGTTTGTGACCGGCCAACGCTATGTGCGCATCCTTTCTGACGAGGTACACCCGTTCATGTCCTGCATTCATGCTGATGGGTTGGGCCTGTTCCAACAGGACAATGCACCTCAACACAAGTGTCGGACGCCACATTATGGTTAGAGGAGCATTCGTCTGAGTTTCGGGTGTTGCCATTCCCACCCAAGTCCCCAGATCTGAACGTGATAAAACACATTTGGGATGCCACGCAACGCGCTATCGAACACAGGAATACGAGACCTCGGAATACACCCGAATTGTGAAACGCTCTACAGGAAGCATGGTGTGCATTGGCTACAGAATATTTCCAGAAGCTAGTGGAGTCCATGCCCCGTCGTATTTCTGCAATCTTGCGTTCCCGTGGAGGACCTACCAAGTATTAGACTGGTGTACCAGTTTTTCTGGCACTTCAGTGTATCGTATAAATAGCGCAGAAGGAATATTCGGGTGCGAATGCGAACCAACAAATTTCTAGATCAAAATTTAATTAGCATGTTCTCAATTTTGATGAGAATCAGCTATGAAATCGAAAATACGCCGCTACATACAACGTACACCTGATACGTGAAGTTGCAGCAATGCGAATTTAAATATACCGCATTATCGTTCCTTCATGTTTCCCTTAATCACCCACTTTTGTTCCTCAAATTGTTTTACTAAAAAATATTTTTACCACATGTGCTCATGAAAAACGAATATCGCATAAAATAAAAAAGGGGGCTACAGATATCATGTTTATAAAACTATCACTGCTTTTCCTCAGACATGCAAAGCTCTTTATATTTATTATTAATTGCAATGCTGTATTCATACTCAATAAACTAATTTTAAAAGCTATTCCTACGTATACTTTGAAAGAATAACACAGCACTTTATCTCATCTAATTTTCTAACTAAGCACTTCTATACCTCAGTAAGCACTGTATGTTCCTAAGAAGCAAATGAACAATTAATACATCACTCCCTCTAACTGATACATGCATACAAAAATCCTTTTCTTACCTTATTTTTTTCTTTGACTACAGACTTGTGGGAACTGTTTTTGTTGTTTTGCTAAGAAAAGATTACTATATAAACATTTTTTTTTTAAATTATCTTGTAAAAGATCAAAAAGAAGAACTTCCTGCAATTATGTATTAGCTTTCAGTGGTCACAAATGCTGTGTATTTCTAGCTTCCGAGGGGAGACGAACTTTGAAACGTTCAATGAACGTTGTTCATACACTGTCCAGAGAAGTGGAGAAATTTTCTTCCTGTTTTTTGAAGCGTTTCTGGCAATTTAATTCAAAATCTGACTAAAATTCTTGAATACATAGTTCATATTAGTTTCCAACTGGTGTGTTTCACCAAATTAAAAAAAAAGTAGGGTAATAATTCATATAATCTTTCCAAAACAGATGGATCATACAAAAAATGTTTACGCAGAGAGCTTTGGAGGCTTTTCAACATGTTTTGGGCAATCTTATTCAAAAAACGTGATTAAAAATTTAAATTCATAGGAAGAAATAGTTTCCAACTGGTGTTTTTCAGCAAATTAAAAAAAATGAGTGGCAATGAAAATACTTCATCTTTCTACAGAGTAGGCACACACATACATAGCTGTTTACGCAGAGAGCCTTGGAGGCTTTTCATCATGTTTTGGGAAATCTTATTCAAAAAAGTGATTAAAAATTTAATTCATAGGAGGAAATAGTTCCCAGCTAGGGTTTTTCAGCAAATTAAATAATTGTGAGGCAATGCAAATGCTTCATCTTTCCACAGGACAGGAACACACATACATAACTGTTTACGTACAGAGCCTTGGAGGCTTTTCACCAGGTTTTGGGCAATCTTATTCAAAAAACGTGATTAAAAATTTAAATTCATAGGAGGAAATAGTTTCCAACTGGTGTTTTTCAGCAAATTAAAAAAAATGTGAGCCAATTAATATATTTCTTCTTTCCATAGGGGAGGAACAGCAAGTCGCTTTTTACAGGGGTGATTGTCGAGGAACTGTATTTGCATATTTAGTGCTCCCAGGCCCAATTTAGAAATTCTAATGTCTCAAAACACACAGTTTTTGAAATTTTTAGTATCCCATGTTCGAAAACAAGTACGGAAAAAGCACGGTGCAAACAAAATACAAGGCCCGAACTTAAAAAGAGAACCAAAGGCTGGACACACAAGCAAGGTTGTGGTCTCAGAAATTAAGACACAAATCACTCGCCCAGTATTAAAACTGGGCAAGAAAAAGAACCAACGAAAAGTACTACCAAGGTGAAGAGAACAGCCAAACACCAAAACAAAGACAATCCAAAAGAGGACACAATCAAGTCACCAGTAGGATGTCAGAGCCAGCAATAGAAAACCACCAGGTGCGCTGGACCCAGGTGTTCTGAAAGGTGCCGATTGTTTGCGTGGAAGATGCAGGTGTGAGTTTCAACCAGAGGCACGCCACGAGCCGGCCCCAAAAGCTAGCCCTCAGCAGCCCACCGGCCGACAGAAGAGATGGAAGTACAGGAGAATTCCGGAGAGATTCATGAAATGAGTGAATCACTTGCTTGGCAAGTATGAAAAGAAAGCAGCAGGTATCCGGAATGTTTTGTGAGCAACAGCCACGGATTTACATGAAACGGCAAGTCCTTAGAGCAAATTATGTCAGCTAACCGGAAAACAGTATGAAGAAGTGGTAGCAAGATAGGGCAGTGGCAGTACATATGAGCGACGTCACCGTCAACGCCACAGAAAGGACAGAAAGGAGAAGAGAGAAGAGACATGCGATAGAGAAGATTGGGGACAGTGAGCCAGTGATGAAGGAACCGCCAGTGGGTGTTACGGTCTAGCGGAAAAGAAAGAGGGGAAGAAGAAGCAGACCAAACGGCCAGGGAGGAGGAAGGAGAAACCCCGGAAATGAGATGGGGAGACTCAGAAGGCGCACGGAGGAGACGATACAGGGCAGGGGTAGAAAAAGAAAGGACAGGGGTGACAGAGTCCCGAAACGGAGGAAAGAAGGGAAGAGGAAGGTAGGGGCCGGGGACGACGAAGAGGCCGTCGTCAGAAACAAGAGATGGATAGAGAAGCTGAAGGGAGAAACGGAGAAGGGCATAGTCGTCCTCGAGGGAAGGAATTTGGGAAGTAAAGAGTGAGTCGAGGGGTTTCCAGGAAAAATTGGCGACTGCTTATAGCCCATTGAGTTGCTCACGGTGGTCGTTAAACCTCCAATAAAAAAATAAAAAAATAAAAAAATTGGGATTAATGACGGCCAGCACGGAACCAGGAGAAAAATAGAAAGGTAGGCTGATCGGGGGGGGGGTTGAACCAGGGTAGAGAAAAAGAGTGGTTTCGCAAGGAGATCCAGGGTGGTGGTGGGGGAAGAGTGCGAGAGAGAAGGGGGGGGGGCGGAAAAGTGCTAGAGCCTCAGATAAAATAGTAGGAAAGTTAGAAGAAGGAATAGTATAGTAGTCCATCCTGAGGAAAAGAAGAAAAGTGAAGGATGGATCGCGAAGAGAGAGAATAACTCCAAGAGAAAGTATAAGAGAAGGAGAAGTGGCTAGACGAAGGAAGGAGGCGATGCGGTATGCACGATAGTAACAGGGAACATCTATGAGATTAATGCCCCCATGCTTGACAGGGAGATATAGCCTCGGAGCGGCTGACCAGTGCTTTGAAGCCCAGATGACTGAAATAAAGATGCTATTGAGTTCCGTCAGGCGAGTTGACAAGAATACGGTGGAGGTCCAGGAGCTGGTGCAGAGCGAAAGTAAGTATCGTTGAATGACGTAACCTCGCTGACAGTAAGAAGTAATAGGAATCGCAAATCTCCAAAACGCTGCTTGATGACTTAACCTAGACTGCAAACTGGACCATGTCAAAAAGCCCGCGTAAAGGGGTGTCCGTTTTGGGCTCCAAGGATCTTCTGGGTCGAGGAGGACCAGACCACACCCCAGGGGGTATCGGTCCGGCCCATCCACGACCCACACCACAAACCAGTACTTTTGGCGACATTAAGCGAAGCGCCAGAAACAGTAGCGTAAAGATGGTAGGGGGAGAGAGGGTTGTCGAACTGGACGTTCTGGCGGAGACAAAAGGTTGCGTCATCTGCATATGCTGTGAGTACGCACTCATGGTGCTAGTGCTGGCAACTGTCGGAAGAAGAGTAGACAGGAGTGATCTTCGAGCAGCCAGGAGAAATGGTTCAAGGACAATGGCGAAGAGTTGCCCCGAGAGGGGCAGCCCTGCCAGATTCCTCAAAGAAAAGGTACGGGCGCCGTCAAAAAGGAGGCCGTCCGGACGTGGAAGAAAGAGTCCCGATAGAGGCTGAGAAGAAGAGAAACGAAGGATGAAGGAAAGCCAAAGCCGAGAAGAGTGGCAGAAAGAAAGTCGTGAGAGATGTTATCGAATGCTGATCTCTGGTCAAGGTTAAACAGGGCGAGGGGTTCGGAGTGGGTGCGGGCGAGAAAAACTAGGTGCTGGAGGAAGGAGATGTTGTTATAAATGGACCGACCAAGCACAGTGTATGACTGGTCGGGGGAGATAAGAAAGGGAAGCACAGAGTTCAAGCGGCGAGAGAGAAGTTCAGTGAAAAGTTTATAGTCCAGATTGAGAATGGAAATGGGGCGCTAATTTCGCAAGTCTAAAGGGTCTTCCTTTTTGGGCAGCAATGATGTGCGCTACAGTAAACTCCGGCGGCAGTGCTAAAAAGGTTTGGGCGCGAGAAAAGCAAGCGAGAAGAAAAGGCATCAGAGACGGGAGGAAGGCGCGGTAAAAGGAGAAGGGAAGGCCGTCAGGTCCCGGAGATGCGCGTGAATTAAGGGAGGCAAACGCCTTTAGAAATTCAGCAGGAGAAAAGACGGAAAGAAGAGGATCACAGAGTTGGGGTGGGATCTGAGGCAGAGTAGAAAGAAGAGGGGATGAAGAGTTAGCAAAAGTAGGCACCACCGCACGGAATTTGTCCTGGAAAAAGCACCGAACTTCCGGGCATAGACGTGAAGGGTCACATGAGATGGTATCATCAGGGAGGCGAAGGTGGTGTAGCGTTTTTGACGTACGGTGTGTTCTTTCGGTACGTGAGATCTCCTCGTAGGAAATCTCCGGCGAAGAAAGATGAAGCATCTTCAGCCTGCGAGTAGCCTCCACGGTGAGCGGATGGAGTTTCGCTCGTAAAGCATCTTGAACAACAAGGTAAGCGGGATCTTGTAAGAGGATTGCAGACAAGGAGCAACGGAGATTACAAATATCCTTCGCACGTTCGTTACGAATAGCGAACGAAAACGGCGTACGAGCAGACGAAGATCGTTTTTGATGTCCAACCATGGACGAAGGGTATTGGGAGCGGTGCTGATGAGATGTTGTCGATCAGCAAGAAACCGGCAGGCGGCGGCGCAAAACGCCACATCTATAAGCAAGGAATCATCGAATGTCCAGGAGTGTTGTCTGGAAGGCGGGAAAGAAGAAACGCAGATGGTAAGCGCCACAGCACAATGGTCGGAAGAGGTGGAAGATTATGTCTCGCCGCAGTGATCGCTGGAAGCAGCGGTGAGATTACGTATTGGCGATCGAGACGGGCTGCGGCCGATCCTTGGGCTGGAGAATTCCGCCAAGTATAAGAAATGGTGTCCGGGTGAAGATGCCGGTACGAGTCAACAAAATGGAAATCGGTAATAAGTTGAGTAAGCAGATCGACAAGAAGGGAGCGGTGCCCCCCCCCTCTGTAGATGTGCGGGTCGAGCAAAGGCTGCAAAGTGCAGTTAAAGTCACCCCGGATGACCCAAAAGTCTTCCGGGGGGACGCCGCAAGCACAGTCCGAAGGCAATGAAAAAGCGGATGGAGTTGAGAGTCATCAGTAGGAATATGCACATTAAAGATATGATATGGTACACAATTGACACAAAATGTGAAACATTGTAATTCATCTGTAAATAAGTTGTTAACAGCAACAGAAGTGATGGATGGACGAAAACGGTGATGTATTCCGACAGAAATTCCGCCTGAACGCAGTGCACGGTGGGCATGATGGAAGGTGTACTGCCATCGGCGCCACTGATGGAATGGTGTTGCAGGCGAGCACCACGTTTTTTGGAGCAGGAGCACATCAGCACTAATTGCCGAGAGGTTCTCATGCACGGCGGAATTCACCTCGGGGGATCCAAACCCCCGGCAGTTGAAGGAAACTACCGTGAAAGCGCCATGTCACCCGGCGACGTGGTGAGCCTGGTGATGGAAATCTTGAGTCCGTGGATCTCTTTGCGAATGAACTTGACCGTCTTAGCGGAAGGACCGGATAAGTAAGAAGAATTGTCCACTAGATTGTCCAGATCGGAAAGCTGTTGCGCCTCCCCGGTGGCGCAGTGGTCTAAGCGATGGCCTCTGATCATTCGTCCGAAAGGGGTCCGGGTTCGAATCCCGGTGAGGCATGGATTTTGTTTTTGTCTTTCGGCACTGGCTCTCTCCCTTCCCTGGAACCAGTGACCCTAAATTAGGGACGGGCGACTGCTTATAGCCCATTGAGTTGCTCACGGTGGTCGTTAAACCTCCAATAAAAAAAAAAGCTGTTGCAAGATAACAGGAAGTCCAGCTTCATGGGTCTTCGCATACTGGAGGAAGCCGTGTGTTTTTGCGTGTAACAGGTGAGAGCATGCAGCTCCTCATACGCAAGAGGCAAAGACGGGAAAGATGTGTCACGGAGAGTCTGATTAAAGTCCTCAAATGATACCGTTGGAGAGGAAGGGTCAGAAGTGGTATCAAAGTCTTGAAGATACGATGGTTTCTGGCGGGTCCGGGAACAGGAGCGAGTGGAGCTCCCAGCTGCTCTCCCTCGCTTGGTGGTGTTTCGAGGAGGTTTGGGCGCCGCCCTCTTATCTGGGAGAGCGCTGTGATCAGGCTCAGAGGTGTCACTCATGGTCTGTTCTGCACTGGTGTAAGCGCCGTCAGGATTGGCAATTCATACTTCAGTATCTGACACGATACGGTCGTCTGCATAATCAGCTGGTGGATCAGGGGTGCTGAACTTGGAGGACTCCGGCAGCACTGGAAAATCGGTCGCGAGTGGAGCTCTCCTTTCCCTAGAATCAGTGGCCCTAATTTAGGGCCACTGATTCTAGGGAAAGGAGAGAGCTAGTGCTGTAAGACAAACAGAACATCCGTGCCTCACCAGGATTCGAACCCGAAGCCATCTTGGACGAATGATCAGAAGCCATCGCTTAGACCACTGCGCCACCGGGCTCACATGTTGTCCTCAATCATGTCCTCATTTTGAAACGCAGTTATCCTCAATTTTGCGTTGAAACTGAAGACAACATGTCATTTTGTCCTCAATTTCGTTCTGAAAAATCTGGTCATCTTAGCTGTAGAGCACTCGCCCGTTCCCAATGTAGGATCACTGGCTCTACGAAAGGCAACTAGTGCATATAATAAGTAAACTGAACGTTCATAGTAGGATGGAACAGTTTCAGCCAATCACGACCAGATCACGATGATGATATCGAATTGGTGACGACATGAGGAGTAGGCATCAGCTGTTTTTTTTTTAATGAAGGTTTAACGACCCTTGTGAACTACTCAATGGGCTATAAACAATCGCCCGTCCCTAATTTAGAGTTACTGGTTGCAGGGGAGAGAGAGAGAGAGCCAGTGTCGTAACACAAACACAACATCCATGGCTCACCGGGATTCGAACCCGCAAGCTTCTCGAACGAATGATTACAAGCCATCGCTTATACCACTGCGCCACCAGGGCGCGTATTTCACAAGTGAATGTACGAAATTGCGATTAAGGCCATTTCCGCCACGCGATTGGTTCAGAGCTATACTTTGGAGATTTCTAGTAGGCGGGGCCTATGAAGAGAGTCAGGTGACAGGAATACTGTCTTTTTATCGGGAGAACTTCTGCTTACTAAGAAATTCTATGTGAGATTACTTAATACATGTGACAAATGATCAAATTGAATTACACTGACGGAAAAAATTCCCAACACCACGAAAAAATAGTTGTAGAGAAATGAAATGGCGGCAATGCATTTGTATTGGTAACATATTTAATCGATTAAAGTTTCAAGATCACCGCTTATTGTATGCGCGAGAAGAGCCATTTTAAATGTGAAATGCTGGTACATTAATAACCGGTGTAACCGCCAGAATGTTGAATGCAAGCACGCAAACGTTCATGCATTGTGTCGTACAGGTGTCAGTTTGTGGGATGGAGTTCCATGCCTGTTGCACTTGGTCGGTCAATACAGGGACGGTTAATGCTGGTTGGGGTGACGCTGGAGTTGTCGTCCAATGATGTCCCATACGTGCTCGATTGGTGAAAGATCTGGTGATCTAGCAGGCCACGGCAACATGTCGACACTCTGTAGAGCATGTTGGGTTACAACAGCGGTATGCGGGCGAGCTTTATCATGTTGGAAAACACCACCTGAAATGCTGTTCATGAATGGCAGCACAACAGATTGAATCACCAGACCGACGTAAAACTGTGCCGTTAGGGTGCGTGGGATAACCACGAGAGTGCTCCTGCTGTCATAGAAAATTGCTCCCCAGACCATAACTCCAGGTGTAGGTCCAGTGTGTCTCGGCCGCAGACAGGTTGGTTGCAGGCGCTCACCTGGCCTCCTTCTAACCAACACACGGCCATCACTGGCACCCAGGCAGAACCGGCTTTCATCAGAAAACACAAGAGATCTCCACTCCGTCCTCCAATGAGCTCTAGCTTGACACCTCTGACGTCGCAAACAGCAGTGGTTTGGAGTAAGTGGAATGCACGCTACAGGGCGTCTCGCTCGGAGCTGTCCTTCAAGTAACCGATTTGTAAAAGTTCGTTGTGTCACTGTGGTGGCAACTGCAGCTTGAATTGCTGCCGCAAACGCAGTACGATGAGCCACGGCCATACGCCGTACACGGCGGTCTTCCCTCTCAGTAATGCCACGTGGCCGGACGGAATTCGGTCTTCTTGGGGCAGTACCTTTCCTTGACCACCGCTGCCAACAATCATGCACAGTGGCTACATTCCTGCCACGTTGTTCTGCAATATTGCGGAAAGAAAACCCACCTTCTCGTAGCCCTATTACACGACCTCGTTCAAACTCCGTGAGCTGTTGATAATGGCTTCTTCGTCTTCTTAAAGGCATTCTTGACTAACATCAACACACTACGTCGAATCTCAACGATAACTAACGCTCACGAACGTTACAGCGCGTATTTACAGCAAACCTGCTTTGCATGTTCCGAGGGGCGCTACTAGCGCCATCACACGTATGCGCCGAGCGCTAAATTTGCATAGACGTCATCTTACAGATGTACTCTCACCGCCTACCAACTGTCGTTTATCTAACAGAACCCCTTCTTGGTGTTGGGATTTTTTTCCGTCAGTGTATATCGTGGGAAGTTCTGCTTCCTATGAAATTCACTGTGAGCTTATTTAACATATGTGACAAACAGTGGCGTAGCCAGAAATTTCTTAAGGGGTGGGGGAGGTCCATGGGTTTGGTTCATTGGTGAAAGCCTCGTATACACGTATATATCGCTTTGAATTCGTGCTCAGTTTCCCCTCAAGGGAGGGGCTCAAACCCGGACCCCCTCTAGTTAGGCCATTGGTGACAAATGATTACATTGAATAATAGGGTAAAATAATTTTGTGCACGATATCATAAGGAATATCTGCAGTTTCTCAGATGCATATAAGTCGAAATCTATCTTAATATTAAAATTGAGGACGACTTCAGTAAATACCCATCATGATTCGTAGCATTGTAGCGGGTAGGTACCGATTTTGAAATTTCATTTTGACCAATTTAAACGCCAAAAGTGCGTGCTCCGCAGACGGATTTGAAATATCAGACCACAAGTAACAGGAAAACATGAGTTTCATGAGGAAATTCGGGTAAATTGTATGAAGGGACATAAGTAAACTAGTACAGATAAGTCCCAAGTCCATGAAGTCATGTTGATATAAAAACTCAAAAGTTCCCCTACCAATAAAGTACACTCTCTATTTACATCCTGTCGCATTCCGACTGTACTGGTAAAACAACTGAAGGTAACCATTGTCGCAATGAAAACACCGGAATATTAAAATGTCTCCATCACATGACTCTCCACATAAGCCCCGCCTACTCGCAAACTCCAAAGTAGCTTTGAACCAATCGCGTGGTGGAAATGGCCTTATTCGCAATTCCGCATATTCACTTGTGAAATACGCCACAGGAGCGGATGGTTAGGGGTTTAACGACCAGTGAGCAGCTCAATAACCTATAAGCAGATCAGATCAGATGTAGAGGATTTTAGGAAGGCAGTGTCTTACCCCATTTCTTAAACAACCCTGAGAAATAGGAAGCTAGAAGATTTGGGCTAGAGTTTTTTTTTTGTTTTTTTTATTGGAGGTTTGTTTGTTTGTTTGTTTGTTTGTTTGGGGGTTTAACGACCACCGTGAGCAACTCAATGGGCTATAAGCAGTCGCCCGTCCCTAATTTAGGGTCACTGGTTCCAGGGAAGGGAGAGAGCCAGTGCCGTAAGACAAACACAACATCCATGCCTCACGGGATTCGAACCCGGACCCCTTTCGGACGAATGATCAGAGGCCATCGCTTAGACCACTGCGCCACCGGGGCGGCTTGGGCTAGAGTGCCCCATAGGAAAGTGACACGGAAGCGAGGTAGAAAGGAGAGGAAAACGCCCTTATCTATTACCGGGGAGCCAGTACCCGGGGCCGGACGCCTAACGTACCCATCCGACACACGGCTGATATTTAGTGGTTAGAACGTTCCTACCTTCCTGGGATTGAACCCGAGGTGTTCTCCGTGTCAGTCACGAACGTTTTCCACTAGGCCATCCGCGGCCCATATAACCTATAAGCAGTTGCCCGTCCCTAATTTAGGACCACTGGTTTCAGGAAAGGGAGAGAGCCAGCGCCGTAAGACAAACACAACGTCCATGCCTCACCGGGATTCGAACCCGGACGCTTTTCGGACGAATGATCAGCAGCCAGCACTTAGATCACTGCGCCACAGGATTGGCCGTGATTGGCTAAAAGCATTCCATTCTTCTATATATGAGTGTAATTTGCATATATGCTACCGGGACGGAAGATGAAAGTAATCAGTCCTCTATTTTGGCTTTCGTCTCTGGTAAGTCATATCAACGTCGATTTCCTTAAATTTAGCCTCGTTCAACGTAAATGATATTTTTACGACTTTGAATCTTTAACAGCGATCTCACGGAAAATTATTGTGCAGGCACAGAGGTGTTTCTGTCGAGAAATTCCATTGTGCTCTCTGATCTTACGTTTTCTTTTCCTCTTCATGCATAGTATGCAGTTCTTCACGTAAAACTTCATTGATTGTATTCACATCAGCCTTTGCAATAGTTTGAGCTGCCGTATTGTTTACGTAAAAATATCAGCACAGAGGTGTATGTCGCAAGCAAAGTCCAGCTTGAAACTGACACTTGAAAGCGCGTGAACGGAACAAGCTTTCAAGTTGCCTTATTCAAGTTGATTTGAAAGCTACTTGTTCAAGATAACTACCAATGTAAATGCAGCTTTGGCTGAGGCCATAGGTTTAGTGGTGTCATAGTAAGCGCACAAGGTACCTAATTCCTTGGGTCATTTTTACTAGCGTCTCATTGTACATTAGTGTGCCATCCAAACGTTAGCTCATTGGCGTTACCTTTTCACTAGCTATGCTAAGACATGTACTTAGAGCTTTAGTCACTCGGACAGAAATAAAACACTTTCTATTGACTTTTCGTCACCTATATATATTAACACGTGCTCATTCTTAGAGCTCTAGTAACCAGAAATAAAAATAAAACGCTCATTCGGATATAAATAAAAATTAAAACGTCTGCACCAACTTTTCGCTACCTACTCACACAACCAGCGACATCCAATGGAAGTATATACACTGGCGGAAAGTTAAAAAAGAACACCAAGAAGGAATTGGCGGACGATCATGAAATTTACATATGTTAATGGGGTCGAGTTTACGTAGGTGTGATGTTAATTTCGGGACCAACCGGTGAGCGCTTACGCCAGAGCGCGGCATAATATGCAAATTATCGTCGGTGGTATTTAAGGAGTACGGCGAAGTGAATGTAATCAATCGTCGGCGTACGGACACGTGCGAAGGCCACGAGCAAAACGGTGTACTTACGTATTTTCTGTCTCGTGCAGTAGTGAAGAGCAAAGTACGTGGGAGAAATCCTTCTCATAATTTAGCTGCATGGAGTTGAGTTGCTTCATCACTAAGTAATTCTCATATAGTTTGTGGTCGTCAAGGATTTGACTGTGAGTTATTTTTATTTTTTTTTTCTTGTTCTTTAAACTTCAAGTTAGAAGCTTTGTTTTTGTTTTCCGGTTCCAGGCCACGGGGGCTCCGTGCCTCCGGAATGGCGAACTTTTGAACCGACCTGAAACCATTCAGGTTACTCATAATGGGAAGTACCCCAATGTCAATATTCTTAAGGAATTAGTCGACAAACTTGACTATCTGGAACATTTGCACACAGTCCAGCTACTTAACAATGGACTTTTCACAGTGCGTTTCCAAACTGCTGCACAAGCACTGCACTACCTTGAGCACCCCTTGACAGCCTACAAGGACGTTGCGGCGAACATTTCACCAGTAGATGACGGCATTCGTACCGTCTATGTCAAACTCGTGCCCATTGACATCCCTAATGAGAAGATCTCTGCGGCACTTACTGGATATGGGGAGATTGTCACCCCCATTCAGAATGAGCGGCACACGCTCAAAGGTCTGGAACATGTTTATACACGCACAAGAATTGTTCGCCTGCGTATGACAAAGCCAGTACCCAATTTCCTTCAAGTGGGCCGTTGGAAGGCCATGGTCATATATGCTGGCATGATACGCACATGCCGTAGATGCGGTAATGCTGGCCACATTGCTCCTCAGTGCCCGTCCCGAGCTTGCCCCAACTGTAGTATGGTGGGGCACTTAGAGATCTCGTGTGAGCAAGCCTGCTCCAAGTGCGGTGCGGATTCTCACACCAAAATCCAGATGCACCCAGTCATCCTTCGCAGATGTTGTAGCTCGGCCTTCAACAGCTCCCTTTGTTTTCAATGAGGAGTTTCCAGAGCTACCCTCCACCAGTACTATTGTTGTTCCCGGGGACTCTGGTGTTCCTAATGCAGTTGATACCATGGACCCGGAACATGTCACTTCTTTGAAATTACCGGTTGTCATACCTGTCGATCCGCCTTTCGAGAATGTCGTGACTTCTGTTATTCAAGAGACCTTGGTTGTTGACAGCCGCGTCGATCCTGGAGCTTCTCCTGCTGTTTCACCAGTGCAAGATCTAGAGGTTCTTGAAATGCCATCTACAGAGGTCACCTCACTGCCTCTTGCTGTTGAATCGGCTGTTGTTATTAAGTCTGAGCCTCCCATGGACGCCGACGTATGTACCGCGGTCCATGTGCCTCATTCACCTGATTCTCCTGACGCCGAAGTCGGACTTGTTACCACTGTTGCATTTCCAGAGGTTATTTCGGATGATGACAACATTTACGTAGATTCCGTTGATGATGTTAATTTCACCTCTCCTGTCGGAATCGTCTCCCTCCCTTCCACCTCCGGGGACAAAGTTGTACCCGTCATCCATTCCAGCAGGCCGCCGGGACGTGTTCCTGTTACCATCCACAATGTTACTCCTACCAGAGACTCTCGTCCTGCTGACCATTCCTTCCGTCAACAACGACAGTCCTCTACATCTTCGGAGGGCAGGACTCGCGGCAGCCGTTCGGCAAGTGTTCATCCTGGCCGTCGGGAAAGAACTCCCGTCCAACTGGAGGAAGGGGAACTTCCCCCACGTAGCCGCCGACGGCACCGTCGCCGGAATCACAACCGCTCCACCTCTGGAGATCGGCATCGACAGTTCTAAGTGCCGGTCCACGTTTCTAAAACGGGTGGGCTAATTTGAATCTACCCTCCTTACTGACCTTTGTTTTGTGTATTTTTGTATTTCAATTATCTGCTTAACCTTCAACCTTAAAGTTTCAACATTAAATATTCAGGGACTTCGGTCCCGGTCAGTAAGGCGTTGGCTCATCGGCTGTATTATGACCCAGGATATTGATATCCTGTGTGTCCAGGAAACATTTTTTCACAATTTTAGGCATGTTTCGGATTTTCGTCATTACACTAATATCCCGTGCTGGTTTAGTCTTTCTCCGACTAGTCGCAGGGGCGTGGGAATTATTGTCAACCCTAACTTCAAGGGTCGACAACTGAAATTTCAATATGATGACGAGGGTCGGGTGGTTGCTGTCAGCTTTGCCCTCGCTGAGTTTAAAATTAGCGTTATTTCAGCCTATGCGCCATTGGAACCCGCCCAACGGGGTAGATTCCTCAGGAGTCTTCCTTTATTTTTTGGGGGTGGTGAAGACTTCCTCATTTTGGGGGTGACTATAATCTTGTAACGGAGCCTCTTGATGAACAGGTGGGTACCTGGCAGGGGAACTCGTCCCGGACTGTCTTCTCCGGGTTCATGTCAGGGGCGGGGCTGGTGGACGCCTGGGGTCTTCGACTGGACTTGGACGGATGGCTCGGTTCGGGCCCGCCTGGACAGGATTCTTGTGGGGGGCCCTGGGGATTGTGACCTTGTGTCTTTTGTTCATTGTGATGTTAATTCTGTGTTTCTCCGTGTGAGTGACCATCGTGCCGTTTCTGGTGAGATCGTTCTAACAGGGGCCCGGACACGAACTCAGGGCCCGTGGAGGATGAATCTGAATCTTCTCGAAGATGACGACATCCTTCAGGGCCTTGAGAGGTTGCTTCGGGGTGAAATTCAGTCTGAGACTCATCACATTGGTGAGTGGTGGGAGGGCGTTAAACTTAAAGTGAAGTCTTATTTACAACTTCAGGGGAAACTTTCGGCTCGTCAGCGGCTTTTAGAGCGAACTCGCCTTGTCTGTATGTTGCGTGCATGCAAAGCCGGGCAGCAAATGGGAGCGCAGAATGCTGGTATGATTGCTGAACTTCAAGCTCAGTTGACAGATTTATATTGTACAACCGGCCAAAGATGCACACAGGACTCTATTTCACAAAATTTAGAAAACGAGATTTCACTTGCAAGTTTTTTTGCGAAATCTCGCAGAAACAAAATTATTTCCCAGGTAATTCCTGGCTTACAGCATCTCAACCAGAAATTCACAATTTGGTTTTCTCGCATTTCAGAGACCTGTTTGCATCTGATGAAGTGCAGCAGTCGTCCGTCGACTCTTGGGTCGCTGACGTGACCCAACTCGACGCCGCGGCTTCTGTGCTTACATCGGGCCCTGTCCGTATTTCTGAGGTAAGGCAAGCCATTGCCGGCTTGCGTAATGGTCGCAGTCCGGGTACTGATGGCATCCGTGTCGAATTTTATAAACGTTTTGTTGATTTGCTTGCTGAACCTCTATGTGATGTTTTTAATCATGTTCTGTCAACTGGGCAGTTAACCACGACAATGCGGCTTGGTCAGATCGTTTTGGTTAACAAGCGGCCTGATGGTCCTGGTCGTCATTTGGGAGAGTGGAGACCAAGGACTTAAGCCAAAATCTTATAATTACGATTATAAGATTTTGGCTAAAGTCCTTGCTAACCGACTGATTAGGGTTATTTCTGGCCTAGTAGGCGTGTGCCAGGTTTCTGGAATCCCGGGGAGGAGAATTTTTCAAAATTTAGTTCTCGTGCGGGACGGTATTCACTACCTCGACCGCAAGAGGTTGACGTGCTGTATCATTTCTTTGGATCAGAGAAAAGCCTTTGACAGGGTCTCTCACAAGTACCTTGTGACCCTGCTGGAGGCTTGTAACTTTAACCAAGATTTTGTACACATGGTGAAGGTCTTGTATACTGATATCTTTAGTTTTATCCGAGTCAACGGTCAGCCTACGGACTGCTTTCCTATCCGGAGAGGGGTCCGCCAAGGCTGCCCGTTGTCTGCTGCACTGTTCGTACTGAGCATTGAAACTCTCCTTAAGAAGATTCAATCTGCACCGAATATCTCTGGCATCCCAGTTCCGGGTTCGAGCTTTACAACAGCTGAGCTCAAATACCTTGCGTATGCAGATGACGTTGTTCTCTTCATTCGGGATGAAATTTCCTTGAGAAATTTGTTTCATGTTTATGATGTTTATGCGGACAGTGCAGGTGCTGCATTGAATGTGGATAAAACTAAAGCTTTGTGTTTTGGGGATTGGTCACCTGACGTTTTGCAGTTTGTAGGCTCAACCGATGATCCCATAAGGATCCTCGGTGTTTACTTTGATAAAAGGGGGTTCACCGCAAGACGTGGCGCTCTGTTCAACAGAAGCTCACGTCGGAATGTGCTCGGTGGGAGGGCTGCCAAATTTCTTTTTTAATAGGTCTAAATTGGCTAACAGTCTCTTGGTTTCCGAAATTGCTTTTTGTGGTACCCTACAACCCCCGACGTACAGGGTCCTTTTGGTTCTAAATTCTCTAATTTTTCGATTTGTTTGGGGAACTAGAGCTGTCCTTTCTCGGGATTGCCTGGTTCAACCAGTCCATAGGGGGGGGGGACTGGGTGTTCTGCACATTCTTGCGTGGTGTCGCGCGTTGATGGTTTCTAATGTAGCCTACATCCTGAAAAGCGATTCACATCCTAGCTGTAACTTCGCGTGTTATTTCATTTCCGTATAATCTTAGGTTATTTTCTTTTGCTTGTAACTTCCTTGGGCCTAGAGCTCCGAGGCCCGGTGGACCACATGGCACTACCATTTGTGAGGCTAGATTGTTAACTAGCCAGAACATCAGGTGTTCCTCTTGGCATGAACCCGATGTCCTTTATAATGTATTCTTGCCATCCTTTGCTCCTCACATTCAGCGCAGGTTTCCCGCCTTGGGGATGAACTGGAGGGTCGCATGGGCCAATGTTGCGTTTGCGGGTGTGGAAGGTCGTGTGCGTGACCTGCAGTGGCGCTTGGCCCATGGGGTGATTTTCACCCATGATTCCCTTTTTCGTTGGGGAGTCGTCGACTCCCGGACTGTCCCCACTGCGGACAGCCGGAGTCTTTATTCCACCGATTTGTGGAATGTAATTTTGTTCGAAAGGTTTGGCCACTTTTGTCTAGATGGATTTCTGTTAATATGTGTAATTTTAAATTTATTGTGTTTAAGCACCCGCTACCTGTTTCCGGTCAGCGTGCTTATGGTTTAAAGGTGATCCTTGCTACTGCTTGTACTGTGTTACATGATACTGTTCTGTCTGACCACGTTAGACTTTATTCGAATAGGCCTGATGTGGTCGCCCTCTTTGTCAAGATCAGATTGCGTGAGAGGGTGATTTCCGACTTTCACCACTGGCCGGAAGACGTTTTTCGTGTCCGATGGCTTCGTTGGTCTCGGCTGGTTTCCCTACGCAATAATGTGCTCTGCTTTCGGTTCTGAATGTGTTTTCTGTTGGAGCATGTCGCATGCCTGACGGACCGCTGCTCTTTTTACTTGCTTGTCTAGATCCTGTGTTTGCATCATGAATTGTATTTACATGCTTTTCTACTGTGTATATATTGTCTTTGTCTGCATTTGTCTATGCTTGACCCACGCTTTTGTTCTGTCTGTTGTCTGTGGTAGGTGTTGTGCCACTCGGACGACAGTTCAGACCACTTCCTGCGTCTTTGTCATGCCTCTCGGGCGGGGAGGGGGTGACAAATGACTTTTCATGCTTTTGTTTTGGTTGGAGGTGCTTAGATGTGGGTCCACTTTTTCTCTAAGCACATCCACCCTGTTTTCAGAGATACTTCTTCCCTGGAAGTGTTATTGCTTGTGTTTCGTCTTCCGAGTTTGGTAAGTAAGGTAAGTAGTTTCTTTTCTTTTTAGTGTGTGTATGTGTGTGTGTGTGTGTTTCACCTCGATGATGATAGTGCCTTGGCTGACCCATAATATGGGTTTCAGCAGAACAGTGTACAGCCTTGTGCTGTACCAAAGTTCACTAACTGAGAAGAAGCTGCAATGCCTGGGCATGGAAGACGTGTACGATTTCAGCAGTTATCGGATTTTGAGCGAGGTCGTCTAGTCGGACTCCACGAAGCCGAGTGGTCGTATCTTCGTATTGCGGAGCGAATTGGACGGGAAGTATCGGTGGTGGTACGATGGTGGCGTAGATGGTCCGAGGAACATTCGCACACGAGAAGACGTGGAACCGGGAGTCACAGACGGACTGATGAGCGGACCGATTGATGCATAAGAAGAGCGGCGTTGTCAAGCAGAACATCCACTGCGACGCAAATCCGAGTTGCCGTTGCACCTGAGGTGACTGTGCAAACAATCTGCAACCGTCTACTGGATGCAGGACTACGTGCACGTGTACCTCTGGCATGTGTACCTCTGACTCCAGCCCACCGTCAGGAACGGCATGCAGTGGTGTCGCCAACGTGTGCACTGGGGAACGCAATGACGATCTGTCGTGTTCAGCGATGAAAGCAGATTCTGCTTGGGAGCCTCCGATGGCCGTATGCGTGTTCGTAGACGCACAGGGAAGCGTCTCCAACCTTCTTGCATCCGCCAGCGACACACAGGGCCTACACCTGGTCTCCTGGTGTGGGGAGCGATCAGCTATCACTCCCGTACACAACTAGTGTTTGTACCGGGTACGTTAAACAGCACCTCCTACATCAACAACATCATTCAGCTCGTTGCTGTGCCATTTGTAAGGTCGGCCCATCGTGATGTTTTCCAGCAAGATAACGCACGCCCATACACGGCACGTGCAACGCAACATGCATTTCAGGGTGTGAGACAACTTCCATGGCCTGCACGTTCACCGGATTATTCCCCCATTGAGCACGTGTGGGATTTTATGGGATAACGACTTATCCGGTCTCCACGGCCAGCCACGACCATCCCCGATTTACGCGTCCAGGTTGAGGATGCTTGGAACTCAATACCCCAAACTTACATCCAACATCTGTACGACATACTCCATGCCAGAATTGCACAGTGTGACGCAGTTCATGGCAGTTCAACCTCATACTAACCATATTACACAGAAATGTCTTTTTTTCAGTTTACCAGCAAATACAGCTGTATTTGGTCATAATGTTTTGATCACGTTATCCTCTGTATTCCGTTATTATGCCGTATAAATTTCGTTGGTATCAGACGTCTCCTTCTTGGTGTTCTTTTTTCACTTTCCGCCAGTGTATTACATCCACTTGGTCCTTTAGACTTCATGGATGAAATATAAAAGTCCAGTGGACGTCCTTAATGGACGAATTCTGTAGCTAACACCTCTGGACGTCAATCAGATATCATTTTTAGGACATCTAATGGACATTCTTTATGGATGAATTCTGGAGCTATTCGCTCATGCTCACCTTAAATAACAATAAAGTACAAGACAATTGAACCAAACCGAATAGAAGTTTGTAGTCAATAATAGTTGGAAGTTCTTTACTTATTAGCAGCAAGTCAGGTGTTATATATATATATATTTTTGTTTATTTTTTGGTTTTTCTTAGCGTAATTGTGGTCGTCTGAATGTGCAGCATGCTTTCTAAAAATAAATTTGGCAGGAAGCAGTTCTGTACAACATGCCAAGTTCTCTGGAAGGTTGTACAGAACTGCTTCCTGAATTCTTATAAGATTTGAATTCGTTATAGATTCCTCACGAATTCAAATCTTTTAAGAATTTCATGCATTATCAATGTGATACAGCTGGCTGCATTTTTGGTGGTGTAATTTATAAACGTCAGGTTTTTCGAATACTCATATATGTACACCGCAAAAAAAAATTCTGAAATTCACGAACCATTTTCTGTGATTCCTTTCTTAAATTAACGAAGCATATTTCTCATGCAACCTTTACCGTGAAATGAGGGGGGGGGGGCTGAATTTCACGGAATTTTCGTACACCTAGAAAACTCTGAATTTTCAGAAAACTTTGTGCAAATCCTTTCTTATATTTATGGTAAACTGATGTTTCTAAGAGGCGTTAGCGGACAATTCTGAAATTTCAAAAAAATTTCAGCAATTCCTTTCGTATATTAACGAAAAATTCTGTTATCACTTTTTCCGTATCCATATGACGTAAAAAATTCCGGTAATTGAAACGATTTGCGGGAATACTTGAGGTTTGATCAACTGCTAAATTGGTCGTATGATGCAGTGGCGTAATCACGTTTCAAAATTCAGGGGGGGTGTCCGATTACACATAACCAGTGATCGGACCCCACCCAGATTATATATATACATATACATGTATATAGAATAATATATACAAACTGACACTGTGTAAGATAGTTTGGGATTCCCCTACACACACACACACACAGGAGCAAAACAATTGTTGTGACGCGATCTAACGGGCATGATATGGGCGTCTATGTTGGCGAATTGTGGAACTTAGCTAACACAACTGTAAAACTATGATAGATAGGGCAGAAATGTAAATCACGAAATTGTAGACCAGACTATGCTTATTAGGAAACGATATCGCTGGTTCATTAAGTACACATTAAACACGTGTTTGCATTCTACGAAAAATCATAATCTTACATTATTAAATTTAGTTGGTTCATATCATAAACAAGGCGCAGTGGTTGAAGCGATGGGCTCTGATCATTCGTCCGTAGGGGGTCCGAGTTCGAATCCCGGTGAGGCATGGATGTTGTGTTTGTCTTACGGCACTGGCTCTCTCCCTTCCCTGGAGTCAATGACCCTTAATTAGGGACGGGCGACTGATTATAGCCTTATAGCCCATTGAGTTGCTCACGGTGGTCGTTAAACCTCCAATAAAATAATATATATCATAAAAAAGTGTGCATTATATCATTATATTCCCGAAAAATTGGGGATGGGGTTATTTATATTGGGGATATCGAATTTGAAAATCTGGAGGGACCCTGACCCCCAGTGGCTACGTCTATGGTATGATGTTTATGTATTAGCTGATGCGCAACATCACAGCTTCTCCTTGACAAATGTCAACCCCGCCTTCTCGTGGTGCATCCTGTTCCCACTAAAGGGACTCTGACGACCGCCAATAGCGGTATAACTATACCATCGAGATTAGAGGAAATGTTATCCCACACTCACCAACCCGCTTGGCCAGCGTGGTGAGTTATGGCTAAACCCCTCCAAAATGACTCCACAACTTAAATCTTGGCCCTCAGTCTCCGGAAGCTACAATGTACCTGGCCAAGGCAGCGGCTAAAGCGACAAGAAGGCAGAGTGTGCTAAGAATCACCGGCAGACCGAACTAGGCTGCCATTTGATGCTGACCTTGGTTACTTACAATGGACGCTTCTTATCTTCTGATTCAAGGCTTCCTGAATTGGAAAAGGAACTAAAAGGATCAGGTGGGACATCGTCGGGCTACGTGAGGTAAGGAGAAAAGGAGAAGATCTCATTGAACTGAAAAGTGGGCATCTCTTCTACTATCGTGGGACAGATAATGGCAGAACTAGTGGTGTTGGATTTATAATAAACAAGAAACTGAAGGATAAAGTTGTAGAAGTTGAAAGTTCCTCTGACAGAGCTGCACGACTTGTTATCCAACTCTCGAGAAAATACAAGGCTCAGATTATACAAACTTATGCACCCACCACAAGTCATTCTGATGAAGAAATTGAAGAATTTTATGAGGAAATTCGTCATCTAAATAATAAAAGCAAGCAGCTTGAAAATAATTATGGGAGATTTCAATGCAAAAATTGGGCAACAGCAACAGAATAAAACTTCAGTATGTAAATTCGGTCACAGCAACAGAAACCAGCGTGGAATACTCTCGTTGAGTTTGCAGAGGCAGAAGGGTTTTTCATCTTGAACTCCTTCTTCAAGGAAAAGCCACACAGGAAATGGCCATGGAGACATCCAAATGGGACGACAAGTGAAATTGATTTTATTATGTGTAACAAGAAATTTGTCATGGAAGATTGCAGTGTGCTGAACAAGTTCAACACAGGTAGTGACCATAGATTGGTGAGATGTAAGATGCACCTCAACACTAAACTCGAACGTGGCAAGCTCATAAGACAAACAAAATCTATTGACATAACCAACCTTAAAAACACCATAATACCTTTAAGTTGGAACTGAAGAACAGATTCTCTGCTTTAGACGGCCTATCATCGGAAGAAGTGGACATCTCTGAAGTTAACAGAAAAGTAACCAAAGCTCTTATGGAAACAACAACAAAATTAGCTGGGTCTAAAAACAAGTTGCATGTGAACAAATTATCAGGAAAAACCAAAATGTTGATGCAAAAAAGAAGAGAGATGAGAACAACTAAAGAAGATGTGACTTCCAAAGTAGAATACATAGAGCTACGCAAGACAGTACGAAAAAGTATCACTGAAGACGTAAGGAAATTCAACTGTGAACTAGTGAGGAAAGCAATTGAAAACAGCCAAAGCCTAAAGATAGCAAAGGGACATCTCAGTAAGGGAAGAAAACAGATTATGGCAGTGAGAAAAGAAGATGGTTCTGTAACAAGAAATAGAGGCGAAATTTTGACAAGAGTGAAAGATTTCTACTACAAATTATATGAAAGGGATGATACATGTACGCCAGACATCATGAAAGGTACCAGTACCAGAGCTCTTCCAGTCCTCCCAGCAGCAGTTGCACATGCAATCAAGAACATGAAGCGGAGGAAAGCTCCAGGAGAAGATGGAATTACTGTAGACATCATACAAGAAGCAACTGGAGAAATTGAAACAGTACTCACACAAGTTTTCACTCGATGCCTTAATGTAGGGAAGACTCCTGATGATTGGAACAACGCTACAATGATCCTGCTACATAAAAAAGGTGACATTGAGGATCTCAGGAACTACAGACCTATCAGCCTCCTATCAGTGGTTTATGAAATCTTCACTAAAGTTCTTTCACACCGCTTGAAAGTAACACTGGACATGGCTCAACCAAGAGAACAAGCTGAATTCAGGAGTGGCTACAGCACTATAGATCATATCCACGTACTGAGAGAACTAATTGAAAGAGCGAGGGAATATGAACTTCCATTGTGCATGGCTTTTATTGATTATGAAAAGGCCTTTGATTCGGTGAAACCATCAGCAGTTACAATGGCTTTGAAATCCTGCGGTACTGAAGATGCATACATTAATATTATTAATAACATCTATGAAAATGCAAGTGCAAAGATTCGGCTGTTTGAAAATACAACACACATAAAAATTGGAAAGGTAGTGAGACAAGGTGACACCATATGTCCCAAGCTCTTTAATGCCAATTGGAAAATGTCTTTCAATCAACGAACTGGAAAAACAAAGGGATAAAGATTAATGGAGATTACTTAACTCTCCTTCGTTTTGCTGATGATGTAGTCATTTTTGTAACTACCCCATCAGAGCTGCAGAGTATGATCCAAGAACTTGCTGACAAGAATAAAGAAGTGGGATTAAAAATGAACTTTCAGAAGACAAAAGTGATGTATAATGCTTTTACAAGAAACGAAGATTTATCGATTGATGGGGAAAAGCTGGATATAACCAATACCTACATTTATCTTGGGCAGCAGATATCAAGTGAGGGTCACATTGATGAAAAAGCTAATCAGCGAATAAAACTAGGATGGAGAGCCTTTGGAAGAAACAGTAAAATTTTTAAGAGTAGTATGCCCTTGTGTCTTAAAAGGAAAATGTTTGATGAATGCATCCTTCCAGTGCTTACGTATGGTGCAGAGACGTGGACCTTAACTAAAAGAGACATACAAAGGCTGCAGACAACTCAAAAAAGCACGGAGTGGTGCATTCTTGGTGTAATCAGGAGAGATAAGGTGAGGAACTCGTGGATCGGAAAAATGACAAGAGTGGAAGACATCATGATCAGAGTTAAATCCCTGAAATGGCAATGGGCTGGACACACTGCCAGAAGGACAGACCATAGATGGACAGCCGAAATTTTAGATTGGATTCCAAGGGACAGGAAAAGACCTAGAAGAAGACTACATGGGAGATGGGTGGATGAAATTCGAAAGTAAGCGGGAGTAACATGGAGGAGACTGGCACAAGACAGACCGTTGTGGAAGAGGCTTGGAGAAACCTTCGTCCAGCAGTGGATTGATAATGGTTGACAATGATAATGATGTATAATGTTATGTATTGTAGCTATCAAGAGTAAATTTTATACTTAGTATAAAGCAGTGCATTAGGCCATTTCTGAAATATTATTCAAGTCATTGTGAGTTTAAAAAAAGTCTCATGTTCCAGAGGATGCTGTTATTTCGAAAAATGTAATACCATGAAAAAAATACGTAATTTATAATAAATCCTCCTCCAGAAAAATATAATTATTACAAAGGTATTCAGAAAAATAATAAGGTCCAACAGAAGATAAAATGACTGACTCGCCCACATTAATAACAAACAAACAAACAAACAAACAAATAAATAAATAAATAGATAATTAAATAAATAAATAAACATCGTAAAGTTAGCGTTGTACCTTGCACGCGAGGCGTGTGAACAAGAATTTGTGGCTCCGTAGTAAAACAACCGCTTCACGATCCCAAGGTCGCTGGTTCAAATCCCGCATGATCGAGTGAGGAAAGTTTGGTCGTGTCAGACTAGTACGCCGGAAGGAGGAATTTCCCGTTGATTCACGCCACTTATTTTTTACAGTGTAGCACACATCTAATCTAAAAGACCTCTTTTTAGAGGTAAGTAGACAATCTAGGCTTACACGAAGGGCTATACGCAACATGGTAGACGTCCATTTAGCACCTATGTAAGGTGACCAGATATCGAAACACTGATTTGAGGAGAAAAAGGCGTGGCGTCACCAAATCGGCAGTTCAATTGGGGTCATATACTTACTCAAAATAAATATGCAAATCTTTTTGTCACAAAACTGCATTGCTTCAATAAGTGTGATATTACACATGCAAATTTGTGTCTTAAAAGGACATATCTTGTAGAATGTTGGTATTTTGTATTGACAAAGTAGAATTATGATGGCCAGAACATACACTGCTGGCCAACTAAAATGCAACACCAAGAAGGAAGCATCCGATTGGCCTGAAATTCGCAGCATGCGTCGCCCGCGAGAGGACATGCAAACGATTAGCATTGCAGGGCTGATGCAAATGATGTGCGGCAGGCACGCCACCGAGAAGCACTATAAGAAGGGTGCACAGAAGGCGGGGTGTAAGTAGTGGAAGTGTGTTGTGCTGCCGGACCTGTACGTGGGAAGCTTCCTGATGCCTCGTCGCAGAATACGGCAGTCAATCCAGCACGTTTCGGAGTTCGACAGAGGACGAATAGTGGCTTATGGCGACAGCGGTTTATCGTACCGAGACATCGGCGCCCGTGGGGGATGACATCCAGCCACAGTGAGGCGAGTATGGATTCGGTGGGTGCAGAAGGGACGGACGGACCGACGTGAGCAATTGCCGCAGGAGAGGACCGGCATGTTGTGCGGCGGGCATTGACGGCTCGCACCGCCACATCACGAACTTTAGCGCAAGAATTAGGGTGTGTTGCGCAACAACCTGTGTCAGCACGTACCGTTCGACCTCGTCTGCAAAAGCGGGGACTTGTCGCACGACGCCCATTGCTCCGATTACCATTGCCGTTACACCACCGGCGACTGCGGCGGCAGGGGATAGTTGAACGTCGCATCTGGACTACGGAATGGCACGACATTGTCTTCTCCGACGAATCCCGCTTCTGCCTGCAACACCATGATGGTTGGATCCGCGTGTGGTGGCACCGCGGCGAGAGACTGTATGACGCCTGCATTATGCATTGCCATACCGGTCGGTCGCCTGGAGTTATGGTTTGGGGCGCAATCGGATATGACATCCGCACCTTTCTGGTACGCATCGCCGGTACACTCAACAGCCACCGCTACATCTATGGCGTTTTGGAGCCTGCAGTCCTCCCTTACCTGCAGGACCTGCCAGCGGCCACGTTTCAACAGGACAATGCACGCCCGCACGTGGCATTCATGATGCAACAATTCTTCACGGCCCAGCAGGTGTCGCTGCTACCGTGGCCCGCCTGTTCTCCCGATATGTCGCCCATTGAACACGTCTGGTCGCTGATCGGCAACTGAGTGGCCCGGCAAGCACCAACTGCGGTTACGCCTGATGAACTGTGGCAACGTGTGGAAGCAGCCTGGACCGGCACACCCCAAGCCCACATCCAAAGCCTCTTTCGTTAGATGCCGTGGCGTGTAGCGGCCGTTATTGCCAACCATGGGGGCACCCGAACTATTGATGTCGGCGTGTTCCGCAAGTCGCACGGGCCTGTAAGCTCAATGGTTTCATAGCCGCCCCGGTGGCGCAGTGGTCTAAGCGTTGGCCTCTGATCATTCGTCCGAAAGGGGTCCTGGTTCGAATCCCGTGATGCATGGATGTTGTGTTTGTCTTACGGCGCTGGTTTTCTCCCTTCCCTGGAACCAGTTACCCTAAATTAGGGACGGGCGACTGCTTATAGCCCATTGAGTTGCTCACGGTGGTCATTAAACCTCCAATCCAATCCAAATCCAATCGTTTCATCTTTGTATCTGTTGTTATGTATCCAATAAATCTGTTTTTGCTATCTCGTGTCCTTTTTGGTGTTGCATTTTGTCTGGCCAGCAGTGTATTAGCAAAAGTGAAATGCTTTGCCTTGTATATGTGCCGAATTAAAATCAAGCTGCACACCAAAGTAATTGCATGGAGAATTTTTCATTTTGCCAAAGGTTTTGGAGAAACTTAGACCAAATACAGTTGAAATTTGACCGCGCCAGTAGTTCAGTGTCCTAGTGCTGGCCACTGACCATTCTTACAAGGGGGTACGGGTTCGAATCCCGACTGAGTCATGGATGGTGTGTTTGTTTTACAGCACTTAGTCTCTCTTCCCTAGAACGAATGTCTCCAAGTTAGAGACAGGTGACTGTTTATAGTCCTCAGAGTTGCTCGCGGTGGTCGTTAAACTCGGAAAGAAGAAAAGAAAAAGTCAAAATTTGTTTTCACAAGAAGCATGCCAGAAAATTAGTACAACGAAAACTACTTTTAAAAACATTTTTCATTAGAAATCTAACAAGCTAATGAGGAAGTGTAAATTCGAGGACATTTAGGGACAAACATCAAAATTTGAACACAATTTGCGTCCCCAAAGGCATCAGACGTTTTTGAAGACAGTAAACTAAATTCGTGGACTGTCCTCAAGAATTGGGGAGTTCTGGTCAGCTTAGCCTATACGTCACACGGTGGACATCAAATGGACGTCTGTTACATGTCATTGTATTGTGTGGGTGTATGTCAACACGTGTTCCTTCTTAGAGCTTCAGTTACCAGAAATTTGTATAGAAATTATGTATGCTTGAGCGATGGCTTCTGATCATTCGTCAGAGATGGGTCCGAGTTCGAATCCCGTGAAGCATGGATGTTGTGTTTATATCACGGCGCTGGCTCTCTCCCTCCCTAGAATCAGTAGCCCTAAATTAGGCACGGGCGACTACTTATAGCCCGTCGAGTTGCTCATGGTGGTCGTTAAACCTTCAATGCCCGGTGGCGCAGTGGTCTAAGCGATGGCATCTGATCATTCGAATCCCGGGTCAGGCATGGACGTTGTGTTTGTCTTACGGCACTAGCTCTCTCCCTTCCCTGGAACCAGTGACCCTAAATTAGGGACGGCGACTGCTTATAGCCCATTGAGTTGCTCACGGTGGTCGTTAAACCTACAATCAAAAAAAAAAAAAACCTTCAATGAAAAATAAAAAAAAACAACAACCTTCAATGAAAAAAAAAAAAAAGAAATCAAGCTGCACCCAAAGTATTTGCATGGATTATTTTTCATTTTGCCAAAGTTTCGAAAACTCGTGCAGCAAATTTTTTTTTTTTTTGGTTGGAGGTTTAACGACAACGGTGAGCAACTCAATGAGCTATAAATAGTCGCCCGTCCCTAATTTAGAGTTACTGGTTCCTGGGAATGGAGAGAGCCAACGCCGTAAGACAAACACAGCATCCATGCCTCACCGGGACTCGAACCCGGACGCTTTCCTGACAAATGCTCACAGGCCATCGCTTAGAACACTGCGCCACTGGGGCAGATAGACAAATTTCGACTGTACGTGTTCTGGAGAACCCCAGAACAAGTACACTCGAAATTTGACTGTGCCATTAGTGCAGTGCCGTAGTGCTGGCCACTGAACATTCGTACAATTTGGTACGAGTTCGAGTCCTGAATGAGACATGGGTGGTGTGTTTGTCTTACAGCACTTCCTATCTCCCTTCCCTAAAACAAATGCCTCCAAATTATAGACAGGTGACTGCTTATAGTCACCTGTCTCTAAATATATTAGAAACAGGTGACTTCTAAGGTCATTGGTTGACTACTGTAGAGACAAGTGACTGCTTTTTCTTCTTTCTAAGTTTTACGCTCGCGGTGGTCGTTAAACTCGGAAAGAAGAAGAAAAAAAAAGTTAGAATTTGTATTAACAAGAAGCATGTTGGAAATTTAGTACAACGAAAACTACTTTTAGGAACATTTTTCACTAGAATCCAAAGAGCTAATGAGGAAGTATAAATTCCAAGACATTTGAGGACAAACATCAAAATTTGAGGGCAATTTTTTCTGCAAAGGCATATCAGGCGTTTTGTGGGACAGTAAACTAATTTCAAGGACTGTCCTCAAGAATTCGATACTTCTGCTCAGCTTACTGTAGAGGCAACACAAGGTCTTTTTTTTTCTTTTTTTAATGAAGGTTTAACGACCACCTTAAGCAACTCAATATGTTATAAGCAGTCGCCCGTCCGTAACTTAGGGCCACTGGTTCCAAGGAAGGGAGAGACCCAGTGCTGTAAGACAAACACAACATCCATGCCTCACTGGGATTCAAACTCGGACTCTTCACGAAAGATTGTTCAGAAGCCACGCTTTGACCACTGCGCCACCTGTGGGGCCACTGGCTTCTGACGGTTCAACGGAGTGGGCCTGGGTTCGAGTCCCCATGAGGCGTGGGTTTAGTGTTGGTTTTGTGTCACCGTCTCTCTCCCTTTGCTGGAACCTGTGGCCCCAAACTGGGGACGGGAGTCTGCTCATAGCCCTTAAAGTTGCTGAAGGTGGTTGTAAACTACCTCTGCCGCCCTGGTGGCACAGTGGTCTCAGCGATGACCTCTGATCATTCGTCCGAAAGGGGTCCGGGTTCGAATCCCGGCGAGACATGGATGTTGCGTTTGTCGTACGGCACTGGCTCTCCCTTCCCTAGAACCAGTAACCCTAAATTAGGGACGGACGACTGCTTATAGCCTATTGAGTTGCTCACGGTGGTCACTAAACCTCCAATAATAATAATAAAAAAGAAAAAACTGCCTCTCCCCTTCAGAAAGAAAACAAAGATGTCGCCGTAGTAATCTTTTCTGGTTGCCAGATTTGTTGTTTGAAGTAGTACATACTTCCTGCTTAGTACCGGAAGTGACATTTGCGAGCTGGTATTTCCATTAATGAAATCAGTTTACGTGTTGTGGCGTGGAAGTTTTATGGTTTCATATGTTGAATTTAATTGCTAGAGAAGTTTTCAGAAAGAATTTACGAAAAAATCGTCTAAGTGAATTAAGGACCATAGCAGAAAACGAATTTAGATAGTGATGCCTTTTGTAACTAATTGGGACGATTTTGCAAAGGCAGCTGAAATACTTTACCTTGCTGATCCCATGAAGGTACAATTTAAATTACTGATATTTATGTTTTGGAAGTTTAATTTCCCAGAAGCATGTTATTAAATAAACGATACGAAAACACATAAGCGGCGATATTTAGAGCTTTGTAAAAGAATTTAGCGGTAGTTTGAAATTTGTAGGCACACATGAACGCGTGGCCAACCTGCCTTCTATATGTATTGGACGTAGAGTGTGACCTATTTTCGATATGAGCTTGTACTTTTGTTCCTATTAATGGTCATTACTGGCGAAGTTTCGTTAGTTACTCCGTTTAATGAACAGTGTACTGTTGACGAAAACTTTTTGATGAAAGTAGTGTGCTACAAATAAAACTAATGCATTTAATGTGCAACTGCTACTTATAAACAACTCGTAGATTTTTCTTGTCATATACACAATGCACACCCACCTGCGCACACACATACACAATAAAGAATAAGTTATATATGGATGTTTGTAAATAATTGAATCAGAATTTCGGAGGCAATTCAGTAGGCCCACAATTTTTTAATGTTAAGAGATTTGTAGTATGTGGTTCAAATCTCAAGTCTGGGTCCTAAATTAATTATGTTTTGTAGCTGAATGGCTGATACTACAGAATCTAGAACTTTAAACAACTGATTTATTTTCATGTGATTTAAGTTGTCCAGGTAGTTAAGTGGTCAGCTCTGTGGGTTCCTGCTAGAAGTTATGAGTTTGGTTTCTGAATGAGATAGGTGGTGTATTATTCATTCTGTACCAACTCAGAATTCTGGACTATTGGGGTGGAAGTTGCAGGTTCATGGTGGCATACAAAGTTTGCCCTTCAGCCATTCCATGAAAAAGTGGACAAACAGGGAAAAATTTAAATTGTATCATATTATCACTTATGATACATCAAATTGAAGGTATGAGTACACAGAATTTGAATTCACAACAAAAAAGGCTATATAAATAATTGTCTTCTTGCATTTCAGTCTTAAACATCCAAAACAAAAGATAGAATTTACATTTAGTAATTAGACATTTCCAATACCAGTTGTAGAGATGTTTTGACAACTGTTTTTCACTTACAGTTGTATCTGTTAGACATAGCAGAGTCCAAACCACTTTGTAACAGCATATTTTACCCTTAAAAATAATTGGAAATTTAATATTTTTTTTGTTTTTTAGTCTGCTGACTTTCACACCCATCTCTGAAATGACCATAAAGATAGTTTATACTGACATACCCTTTTTGTAGAAATGTAAAATTTTGTGGAAGTTTGACTGTCAGCAGCAGTCTGAACAAGTGTAGAAAACGTCACGTAGAAAAAAATTGATTCTTTGACCTCAACTGAGGTGTGACGGTTTTGACATATTTTAGTGAAGGGTGTGACAATTTATGTGACTGGTGTGACATTAGTGAAAGTCACTTAGGTGTCTCACTTTGGTACTGAGGTGATGCCTGACATTGCCGCAATTCTTAATGAAAAAGAAAAAACTTCACGCTGTATATCAGATAACACAAAGGAAAAAATTAGTTTTTTATGCCATATGATATAAGCAGACAGGTACGAGGAAAGAGATGTGAAATCAATAAATGACCCACTCTCAGGGAGACGCAATTTAATACAAAAAAGACACATGCTGAAGACTATAAGTAATGCTTTCACACAGTTCAAAAATGAAAATCGGAACATTTTAATTAAAAAAAACTGAGTTTAGCGTCCTGAATATGCGACGTTAATTTCCTAACACCATGGAATTGTGTGCTTGCAAATATCATTCAAATCTACATTTTTTAATAAAATCCTTGGTCAGCAAAATTCCAATTCACCAGAGTTTCCTTCAAATGAAAAATAACTTTTGAGTGTTTTGCGCTGCAGCATTCAAAATGAGAACTGCACGATTGGATTTTGCACAGACTGTAAAAGTAGTGTTTGCATGTATGTTGAAGAGATAGATATAGGCACGTTTGTAACATGGAAACAATGGAAAGATATAGGTTTCCAAAAAGTGGTTGAGATTGATGGTTCTGTTTGAAGAATTGTGCTTTATAATAAATTACATTATTATGAAATTCATTCTTTTGTAAAAACAGTTTAGTCACCAAATGAAGGTCTGCTCCAAATTGATTTTGCTGAAAATTACAGTACTATCTCCCAAGATGAAATCCAGAGTGGACACTGGAGGCACCAGCAGATAACTACTGTACATCAAACCAGTTGTGCATGAAATATTAAGCATGTATACTGTAGTTGTAATAAGTGATGAGCTCAACCATGACAAAAATGCTGTGTGGGCCCTCTTAAAAATTGTTATAGCTACATTAAAGGCCAAATTTCAAGAAATAGAAAAGTTAACAATTTTTTCTGATGGAAGTGCAGCTCAATTAAAAAAAGCAATTCACTCTGTAAAATCTTTATTTGAAGCAGGACTGTGATTTCACTAGAAATTGGAACACTGGTGGGACACTGAAATTCAAAGTAAAAACAGTGAGATCTAAGGTGATGATTGTCAATTCTGCAGAATTTTTTCTAATGTGTAAATAAACATGTTACAGGAGTCAAAGTCTGTTTATTTGTGCTGATGACATAAGTCAGTCTAAACAGTTTCTCGCTAGCAGGTGGGAACGATTATTACCTGTCAACAGGTTGCAATCGAAACATCACTTTAAAATCTTTGATGATAGTCCCCTTTTTTGTCCGAACAGCAGCATCCAACTTAGATTTCGTAAAAGTAATTTCTTGTAATAATGTGAATGAAGAAGATGCAGATACTCATACTGATCATGAAGATGGTTCTTTTATGCCTGAAGATCTTATTGTTGGGAGCTTTGTACTTGTTTCATTGCCTGTAGAGTCTTCTAACAGTAAAAAGCAGTTGAATAAGATGTACTATGCAATTATATTGCCACTGGATCATCATAAGGATTACTTTGAAATACATGCAACCATGTGGCACCTCTTGGATTTGGCTGGAAGAAGATGGTTTTGTGTGAGAGCTTTTTAGTGATTGTAAAGAAAGTCATACCCCCATCACTGGCAAACAACAGGAGACAATTAAAATTTTAGGGAAGTAGAAATTTATTTTAAATGAATATCTATACATTCTCATTCATTTTGGTACATACATTATATGTATACTTTAATATATACTATAAATATTACATAATTTACTATACTTTATTGGTCACTAATTTTACTCAAGTACATATTGTTGGCAATAGAACTATAGAAATGCATTTTTGAATCTTCTGCATATATAAAATTATCACCTACAAAGCTTCATGCATATTGAAGTGCACAATGACACACCCGTCACATAATTGTCACACCCGTCACAAACTTCATAATTTTAATTTATGGTATTGCAATAACAAATTGATTTGCTAAACAGTATAGATTTGTTAACTTAACCATGCTTAAACAGGGAAAAAATATTTTAGTGCTGTATTATTACTTAACTCACAGAGTTTTTCAAATAAACAGTTATGGAAAGCTATGCCACACAGACGTGCCAACTCTCCGGATTTAGGCGGGAGACTCCGGATTTTCAGCCATTTCTCCTCTTCTCTGGATAAATGTCAAATTCTCCCGATTTTCGCCGATAATTAGCCGTTACGATGGTGGAAATTCCATCAACCACCGCCTTGGATCGACGCATAAGAAAAAGATTTCGAACCGCTTGTGAAATCTTTTTGTTTCTGCGTCGATGCAAGACGACATTTACAGTCATCAGTATCGTACTTTTCCTCTCCTCATATCTGCAAAAAGAAAGCCACTCCCGGTGGCGCGGTGGTCTATTTTATGGTGGTTACAAACACACTCGCGCCACTTGTGACCTACTTATCGTTTCACGTCTCCCCGCTCTTAGCTGCAAGCTCTGTTTGTGGTTTCTTCAAAGGTTTGCGGAGTGCTTTTCAGTTTTGCTTTACTGTGGAGATTTTTATTTCTTGTTTTGTACCATGTTTGCCTCTTTTCCCTTCTTCGTCGCATTTTGTAGAAGATTAATGTGCTCCTTTGTTCATCTCTAATTGCGAATCTATTATTGTCAGCTTTGTTTTATCTTCTATAGTAGCATTTTGTGTACACTTAGTTTGTGAATTTTTTTGTTTTCTCATTCCTTTCGCTTACTTTTTGCGGGAGATTTTTCCTTTTTCATTACGCCACTTTCGCGGTTTTTAATGTTTAATTTTATGTCATATCTTTGGCAATTTGTTTCTTCATTACATATTAGCTGTTATTGTCTTTGCTGCATAATAAAGTTGTGAAACTGAGTGCCGGCTTTCGACAAATTGTCCGAGATGGATCCGCGTTCGAATCGTAGTGGGGCATGGATGTTGCATACTTGCTAACTTTTATGGATTTCTGCTTAATTTTACAGATAGAAGTATTTTTTTTTACGGTTTTTTTAATATTTCCATTGCTCAATCGAAAAATTTCAATTCCGTGCAACCATCCAGTTAGATTTTCTACCGGACCTTACGAGCGCCGTGTTACGCGATGATGTCATCTTTGACTCGCCAGCTTCTTGCGGAGCCGTCTAGTATAACGACGGCTCCGCTTCGTGGCATCTCCTTGAGTAGCTCTCTCTCTCTCCACTGGAGTGCTCAAGTGACGTGCCGACCAGACTTCTCCAAAATGCGTAATCTAATTATGCGTCTAGTACGCATTGAAATTTTATCGACGTGTAAAAATACGCATCAGGAATTTTTCTTGATGCGTATAAATATGTATCAGATCAGGAATTTTTCTTGATGCGTAAAAATACGTATCTGGAATTTTTCTCGACACGTAAAAGTACATGTCAGGAATTCTTTTCGGGGCATAAAAATACGCATTGAAAATTTTTCTCGACGTGTAAAAATACAAATCGTGAATTTTTCTCGGCGCGTAAAACTACTCATCGAAGATTTTTACCAATTCGTAAAAATACGCATCGGGACGGTATTTCGTCTTTCGAGACGGAAGTAAATGAAATAAAGATTTTTTTGGATATCGTTCTTTTTCCTGTGAGTTGCCTTTGTCCATTATTGTTGTTATATATCATTTTATTCCGTAAATATTTGTATTTCAGTATTGTTATATATTTTCAAAGTTACACTGTTCATCTTTTGTCTAAAATAGTGAAAGCTGTCATACATTCATGATGGATAAAATTGTCATCCAAGGGCATTAAAAAAAAGACTATAATAAAGAAATGGGAAGGGAAACAAAGATATCAGCAAATGAAAATTTGTTTAGTATTGAAACACCACAAGTTTGCAAGGCTAACATTGAACAAAATTAAGATTTTATTTTTATGTTTTTTCAAATTATTATTTTAAACACAGATAATACTAGTTTAGTTATTGTGGCATATTTAGATATTTTACTGCATATTTATTAATATAATTATGTTTTGTTTTGTGGTAAATGGCGTTCACGCAAAAGTTTTACTGATGCACATTTTCCAAAGTTGGCAAGTATGATGATGTATTTGTCTTACGGCACTGGTTTTCTCCCTTCCCTGGAACCAGTGGCCCTAAATTAGGGATGGGCGACTGCTTATAGCCCACTGAGGTGCTCACTGTGGTCGTAAAACCTCCAACCAAGAAGAAAGCTTGACACTTCCACATTTCTTTTGACAGATACCTCTGTCTCTCTCTCTCTCTCTCTCTCTCTCTATTCCAACACTGGAAAAACTGCTGACTGTTAAGTCCAGAATGAAAGAAAAATGCTGTGAACAAAACTTTTGTAGATCTTTGTTAAAGAGAGCTAAATTGACTACTGTACGTTCACTAAATAAGGATAAATATTAAAGATTAATTATGATTAAATGTATCAAAAATTAAGTACATATCTTGTATTAATTATTAATGCTATTAATTGTATCTGGTTGACAACTATTTTCACTATGCTTTCTATTTTGCATAGAAACATACAGTCTGCATTTAGAATAACTTTTTAAACATTAAAAATGCTATGTACCTATAATACTACTTCTGAAAAATTGCTCCTGCATCTGAAAAATGTCGAAAAAATAGCGCTCATGTGATTTTATCAGCTGTAAAAAATCTCCTGATTTTTAGATTTTGAAGGTTGGCACGTCTGGTCACGGAAGAGTCACACCCGTCACAGACAATAAATAAATTAACAAAACCCAAAGTGATGAAGCCTCTGTTTTTTACTTGAATTAAAAGTAATAAAGTAGAGGAGCATATGCAAATAATTGGAATGTATTTCAAAGTTAAATTTGTCATCGTACAAATTATTTATTACCCTTAAGAAATAGTCCAAATGTCACACCCGTCACCATGGAATGGCTGGTTGCCTTTTGTGAGTACAATGATTAAAAAAATACAAAACAACAAAAAAAACCATGGATAAATGTGTTTTTAAGTAACTAAGGGTTGGGTGATAATGTAGACTCAGGGGTTATTCTAGCTGTTTTTAGAAGGCTACTGACTGCATCCTGCCTAACATTTAATTAAAAAATCCCACCCTGCCTGCCCTCAAGCCTAAAATGACCATTCTACCCCTAATGACCATTTGAAAGAGGTGCACATATTGATGATTTGCATGAAACCATTTCTAGACGGTTAGAAAACCAGTCTATTACAAATCTTAGTATCTTAGAAAAGTAGGGTCAGAAACCACTCTAAGCCTTTATGGTATTGCTGAAGTGATGGAGCTAGCAGAGTACTACTTCAACCTAGATGAAGATGATTTATTATTAGAGTGGAATAAGTACAAATCAATGTTTCTATATCAGACATTGAGAGTCGTAATTTGCCAGTTCAGAAAATATGTTAAATTCTGTCAAAAAAGCCACCCCAGTGGCACAGTGGTCTAAGCGCTGGCTAATGATCATTCGTCCGTGAAAGGTCCAGGTTCGAATCCCGGTGAGGCATGGATGTTGTGTTTGTCTTACAGCGTTGGCTCTCACCCTTCCCTAGAACCAGTGACCCTAAATTAGGGACGGGCGACTGCTTATAACCCACAGAGTTGCTCACGGTGGTTGTTAAACCTTCAATCAAAAAAAAAAAAAAAAAAAAATGTCAAAATCGGAAGGAACTGTGGTTTAGAAAATTCCCACCAATACTGTAACTTTTAAGCATTGCATGTACCTTAGCAATTTCAAATGCTGAAGTAGAAAGAATAATTTTTCGAATTAAGCTAGTACTTATGATAACATTATATATAATAATATTTTAATATCTGCAGTGAATTACTGTTGAATTTTTCTCGTGAATAAACGCTGCTTGTACAATCATGTTTTTGTAAGGTCGACTATATACTCTAATGCTCTTTGAAAGTGTGAGCTTCCCTTTTTTCCATAACAAGCACCCTGCCCATTTTTTTAGTCCTAGGATGAACCTTGGCAGAATAGTAGATTCTTGCTTTTTAAAAAATTTCTTTATTGGAATTAATGGGTTATCGTTAGGGTAGTAATTTTATCGGGGGGGGGGGGCAAAATATGCGAGGTAAATCGTGAATTTTCGCAAAATACCTCAAAAATTCGGCTTTCAAGCTATCCCCCCCCCCCCCCACTCTTTACATGTAAGATGCATTGTCTGTCACAAAAGCGGTTATATTTGCAAAAGGTATTTCCTACTTATTAACGTAGCGAAGACAAATTTACAGATTCCAAAGTGATGCACTCGAAGAAGATAGCATTTAAAGAGGTTTCAGCTGATGGAACAGCAGGAATATTCAAAAATCTGCTATAATGCTTTCACAAGTTACTACTGATTTAAAAAAAACTTTCACTTTTTACATGTGAATATCGCATATTTTCGGCAAATAACTTTTCCGCATCCAATTTGCATTTGGAATAACACCTTTCAATGAATTTTCAAAGTAATTCTTTAATGTAGGGTTATCCAGTTTGGAAAGTGGGATTTAAGCTGCACAAAAGGCACCAGTTAATTTAAAAAGTTCAGTTGAACAAAGCTGTTCTTTTTTAATTATTTTCTCAGTTAATTCATCAACACGTCTGCATTATTTTCATTTGACTGTTTTAACACAATTTTTTTTATGCAGCTTGCTTGCTAAATGCTTTTCACAACTGTCCCTTCTTAAAAAAAATCCACTGGTATGTTGCAACACAAACAGAACAATAGATTTTTGTTCACATGCAATGTTCCCTTGCTGTGCTGCTTGCATCTTTGAGATGCACTCATTTTACTCGCATGGCTTATTCTCAAAATTAACAATATCTAGAAACTTTATAAAGTAAATACTCACATGACAGCAAAAAAATTTTCTAAGCTAAGCATCTACAAAACTCAGTACTCTTTTCTGTGAGCTGCTTATCCCAACTAAAACTAACATAATACAATTGACGCCACCCGGTTTACAACTAGTTCACTAGAGTGACAAGTCACCAAGGTCATTCAACAGTAGCCGTGGGGTGGAAATCACGAAAGACCACACGTGCGTTCTTCAGCAGCATGCATGTGACCTGGAATTACCCATCAAGCTTGTTCGGTCTTTTTGTAATGAACAATCTTGTGGGGGCAATTCAAGGTTTTAAGTTCTGGTTTGGACTTTGGAGTAAGATTACTTTGCGGTATATTTTTCGCTTAAATTATAATGGAGGCAGTAATAGAATTATTTAAATATGAAAAATAATTAAAAAATTATAATAGAAATTCAGCAAAAATAAGAAAAACAATCCAAAATTTGCTGATATATTTGATATTCGCAAAATTACAGAAAACCCCCTAAAATTTGCAAAAAAATAAAAAATAAAAAAATCTTGGAACTTTGTGCCTTGAAACAATTACTAGCCTAGTTATCGTAATAACTGATCCAATTTTCAATTCGTTTTTCACCTTACGTTTTGCAATTTTGATTTTAATGAACTGTCAGAGCTGACTACAAATCTTGAATGTGGATTTTTATCTTGTGTAGTTTTTGACTTATCAGAGTTCTAAAATTTCAGAAATCCACAAATTGACTTGTAGGTAAGGGTAATTTTCTTTCGAAACTATCTTTAATTCAACCTTTTTGAGCATTTTAAATTTTCTAAAGAATTTAGAGCATTTATTTTTTCCAAAAATTAAATGGCCACATTTGTTTTGATGTAATTTGGATGACTTGACTAATAGTCTAACATTTTATTATCATTGGTAGGTATTTTATATAATTGAGTTTAATTTTTTCCTTCTTTTAGTGCCAAGGCCAAAAAGTTATAATAGAAATTGATTTTCTCAAAAATCGGCACAGCTTTTTCGGAAGCTCGGTGTCACTTGTTCGTGGGTATCGCAGGTCCTAACTACAGAAACAAACTGCAGTTTAGAAAATTTGTGATTTTTGCCCATTGTTCACTTGAAAGCAACAGAAAAGCACTTAAAAAATGTGTTTTGTGTTTTTTTTTAATAAGGAGATCGTTTTTTTTAATGTTTCTTCACAAATCAATTTTTCTGTGGGAAATTACTGTTCAGGATCAACATTGCAGGTGTGGATTATATGGTGTTTTTCTTTTTCTTTCTCTGAATTTCATGGTCTGTAGATTATGTGCCACCATGGATTTTATGATGGGATGTTTTATTTTCCTGAATTTCATGGGCAGCAGATTAAATGAAGGAAAACAGAGTGAAAGTTTTTCGGTAGAGTAAGCTTCTGTTGTACAGTTTTAGAGTTTTAGAACTTTAAAGCCTGTCTTCCTTTTATGTCACTTCTTACTGTTTCAAAACAGAGCAAGCACCCCCCCCCTTTTTGCTAAACAAAATTGAAGTTGGAAAGTGCTTCTGCTCACTCACTGTGCAGTGAAAAGGATGTTGCAGGTCACAAAAAGGACTCTTTGATTTTATTTTATTAGTGAAAAGAGCCTGCTCCGTTTTTAATCCATATAGTAAAGAAAAGGCTGTGCAAGGAATAAGAAAACATGCATTTTATTATGAAAATACATTTAGAAATGTAAATTCACTCTTTTGCATGTATACTCACCCTACTGGAGAGCCCAACATGGGTGCTCTATCTTATATATAATTTCGTAGTGCAACACAAAATTGCGGGACACAGGCATGTCATATGATTTTGGGAGATGGCTCATTTTACAGATCCTGATCCCAGGAAGGGGGAAGGGGAATAAAATTTTTCTTCTAAATTTAATCAGCTGACTGCTGTACATGCCACACTCAATCAGGTTTTGTATGCCAAGTACTCTCACTTCATCTCATGCAATCTGGGCAGCCGCATATGTCGTACAACCTTGGGAGCTGGCCAACTAGATTAGAGAGGGATAGCAAGGAGCTAATTGGCTGTTGTCAAGGACAGCTCTAATACTTGGCTGCTCTCCTCTACACATGCTTTCACTGCCATTCAACTGTAAACTGTGCTACAGTGAGGACAGAAGCAGGGTTCTATTATGAGTAGCATTCTAGCCAAACTAAGGCGTGTTTTTTGTAATGTGCGTTGAGGCAAGGAGTTTTGAGAGCATATGTAATTAGTGTTATTGCACGAGGCAACCTATCTTTCCAAAAAACTTGATAGGATGAAACTTCCATACATGAGCACAGCTTGGGTTCAGGGAATATTTAGTGTGTGCACTGCTATGCTTTGCATTTTGCTAATGAGGGAACTAATGGTCATTTTAATTCTTGTTGTCATAACGGCTTTATTTCCCTTCCAGAACTACAGATAAATACAGGGCTGAAGGACTTCTGAACAGTCCTAATTTTGTCCAACACATCCAGAAATACAATATTGCAATGTCATTCACTTACCTCTCAGCCACAAAAAAGTAAATTCCAGGCAATGGTCCCTACTGCTTTAAAATTCAGGGACAAATTCAGTAGTACATCTCGGATTTTTACCAATTACTGGTGAAAACCCCCTTTATACACTGGCGTGCAAAAATTAAGGACGAGACAGTTTTTTAAATGTAACGTCGTGCAGAAGTGCTCCACATCAACTCAAATCATACCATAAGATCCCCAAGATGTAAGAATATGGGACAAGTGAGCAAAACCGTCCAAATAAGGAATCCAAAGGATACAAAGGCACTTTATTGAAAAGGTAGCTTCGAGCACAACTGGACAGAAGACAGAAACGCCCATGTGACAGGCGGCTGCCAAGAAAAATCGTCTTTAGTAGGGGATATGATAACCCCTGACTGCGTTGCAGGATTTACAATGTCTGTCCATGCTGAGGACGAGGTTGTCAAGGAGCTGTTGAGGCATTGCGGCCCATTCCTCTTGTAGCGCCAATCGCAGCTGCGGAATCGTTGCTGGTGGCTGGTGACGTGCTGCCAAGCGTCTCCCGAGTAGGTCCCACACGTGTTCGATTGGATTTAGGTCCGGGGACCTTGCGGGGCCAATCCATGCATTGAATATCTTCACTCTCCAACAGCTCTGCGACAGCCACTGTACGATGAGGTGTAGTGTTGTCGTCCATGAAGAGGAACTCGGGACCCACAGCACCTCTAAACAGACGCACGTGAGGCAGGAGAACCTCGGTACAATAGCGGACACCAGTGACTGAACCTCCTTGGAAGATTTGGATGTCAGTACGGCTACCAAGCATGATACCACCCCAAACGAGAACTCCGCCACCTCCAAACCGATGATTCCCTTTCGATGATGTTGGAGGTGTGATTGCGTGTTCCCTGCTCACTCCAGATGTGTATACGTCCATAATCGCTCGTTAGACTAAATCGGCTCTCATCCGTAAAGAGAACTCGACCCCATTGCTGACGTGTCCAGTTCTTGTGTTCCTGTCACCACAGAAACTGCCGTCTCCGATGAGCAGGTGTTAATGGCACACACCGTGCTGGTCGTCGTGCAAATGGACAACCTTTGTGCAGCCTACTGGCCACGGTAAAATGCGATAGCAGACGTCCAGTTGTCTGTTGCATGTGCCTTGCGATTTCTCCTGCTGTCTGCCGTCTGTCTCTTCTCACCTGTAGGACAATATACCGGTCGTCCGCCGCCGTGATTGCTCGTGGACGACCACTGCTAAACTCTTGGACAGTTGTTCCTGTCATTTGAAATGCTCTCCAAGCTCGGGAAACGATGCTGTGAGCAATCCCGAACTCCTCGGCCACACTAGTCACACTTCGACCTTCTTCCAACTTCCCAATGACGCGACCTCGGGTAAAGTCATCCAGATGTCGTCTACTGGATTGCCTGTTGGCCATATCACACGGTGGTAGCAACTCGACGTCGTTCAAACTTATGTACACCGTGCAATAGCTTTCACCGAATTGCTGAGCGTACACCGCCCGTGTGCTTTATACCTTTCCGACAATCCCCTCCCCTATGTCATGCTGCATATATGCGCGCATGCCCTACCGTACTGGACCCCAGTCTATCTCTTGAGTGGTCTTTCGGTCTGTTCTGCCTGCTCGTTCCGCTGTTATGCTAATTTCTCCTCTTCGTCCATTTTTGCACACCAGTGTATGACCAATCGTACTTTATAGATTCCTCTGCAGCTGCTGATAGATGTATTATTTATAATGAAAAATAAAGAATTAAAGTGATTGATATTGACAGCCCTGGCAGATATTTTGGCTAACTATCCTTACACCCAAGCATACAAGTTGATTGAACATGAAGTTGCAGGACACAACCTGGACCTGCATTTTGTTGATAACATATTTATACATTTTCTATAGGCTATCCCCTCTACAGAATACATAAAGCATGAAAAAATGGTGCAGTTTTATTACCACTTTCTTGAAAACTCTGAAAAATACTTCTTACTAGATTGGAGCTTTTGCCCCACTAAGCCACTGTGTATGATGTGTTGATTATGGTAAGCCTCATCAGATGCTCCGGTATATTTTTCTAGTAATTCTTAGTGATGCCTGGGTAGTGATTCTGGTGATCCTGTCAGTCTTCCATTGGTTAGCAATTGGTAACCCATTTGATGTAAGTTTGTTTTTTTTTTATTCCATAGTATTTTTTTTTGTTTAATCTCCCTTATTTGTATTCCTTAATTTCTTATTAAAATTTTAATTCTTCATCTCTAGCAAAATGTTATTTATGAGAGACTAAATTTCTAGATTGCTTTCCACAGATTCATGGTTAAACAAGGAAAAGCAATCGCTTGTCTCTTCCTCATAGTGGCAAGGCCCGATCATGATAACTTGCGGCCCTGGGCAGAAGTCTAAATGGGGCCCCCCTCATGTCATATTTTAACTCTGTCACTGAAAGACAGGCATATGTATGAAACTTTAAGGGTAATGTTTCAAAGCCATATGCAAACAAAAACAAGACAAATTTTGAAGATTTTATACAATCCGATTTTTGGCGTAAATGTGACAAGGATGAAAAGCAAGACAGTTTTAAATAACAATATACTAGGCATAATGAATTAAAAATCCAGATTTACTCCTTAATATGCATAATAGTATTTATTAAAAATAAATGCTACTTTTCTGTTAGCGGGGCTCAAGTGATAAATCGCCAAGTATGGTTCACAAATCACATTTTCGGGGTTATTTTTATTAAAGGCAATCGACAAGTCTCAAACCATGTTCCTCTACAAAAACTTCTTTTGCTGCGACTTGAAGATAAGTTGCGTCTCCATCTAATACCATCATTAAAATACAGTTTTATTTGGTGATTGTTCTCATGATTCATATTTAAGGGCAAAATCCCCTTTTCTAGAAAAAAAAACCTGATCAAAAATGGATCAGAGTCTTCAGATTCCTTCGCTGATGCATCACAATCTTTACAATGTTCATTACTTGGTGCACAAGAAATAATAATTTCATTCTCAGAAATATCTGGTTTCTGACTGACCATAACAGAATACTTTTAACAACGATCTTGCAGTTTTTTGGTAGGTTCTTCTTTTTAGTCTTTAATTTCTTTTTTTAGCAGAATTGGACAGATACGTTCGTTGAGACATCACTTAAAAAGTATGGTATTACACTTTAAACAAACACGGTATCAGTTAAAATTCTGATAAAAACTACAAAATTTTAAAAATTATCTCACTTCAAAGTATTACCACATGCTAACACTAACAAAAATGTAAAATTGAGAGCTTCACGGCAACCAAGTTGAAAAGCTTCATGGTAGAACCACATGCTTATAAATAAACAAGTGTTTGCTTTAAAAATGTGTTGCCATTTTCCTCAGCAAATATTTCCATCCTTGTGGCTTCAGACTGAAAGCGTCATCCAGTATCCTAAAGATACTGCACAAATCCACGTATCGCATTTCACGATAGTGGACATGATAGCAATAGATAGATAGGAGGAGCTCACAATCTGAAATGTTTAAAATGCCTCACTGATTTGGTTAAGATGGGTGCCTCAGAAATTTTATTAGTCCTCTTGATAGTTCGGCCAATCAAAATGGAACTTTCAACAAAAAGAAATTAATAATATAACATTATGAAAATGCAAATTTGGGCCCCGCTTCAAACTGGGGGCCCTGGGCACGTGCCCCGCATGCCCCTGCGATAATCAGGCCCTGCATAGTGGATATTGGGCTACCTGGCAGAACAGCCTAACTGATGTACTACTATAAATATCTCAAAATTATGGGTTTTACTAAGGAATAAAAGGATATTTTTAAGTCAGATTTTTGAGTAGTACCCCTACCTACCCTTCCTCAGGAGTCGGATCACCCAGCTTACATTTGAAATGACACCCACCAACTTAGATTTTCATGAAACTTTTTTACTTGTTACTACCACCAAGTTACTAATCCATGTAAAATTTTTCCTCTCTAGGCCACATAGTTTCTGAGATATAAAATGTCAGTTTTGGAAAATTGCACATTGATGACGTTTCCGAGACTCCACTTTTAGACGCAGTATTTGAGAAAAAAATTCATAATTCTGTGTCTAATCAACATATCACTACCCAATTTTTACCACATGTCAAGCAGAGTATGTACATTTCAGAAAAACATATTATATAAATCTTGCGTACTTCTGAGAGACACTAAAATTTATTAAAGAAATTTATAAACAAATTTTTAAGAGCAAAGACTTTGCTTCATTAAGTGAGTATTATGGCATAAGGCACAAGAGTTACCAGAGCACTTTTTTTTTAATGGAACCTAAAAGTAGTCTTAAAAGGCTGTGAAAGAAAAATAGTGGGATTTTGATTGCTAATATAGTTATTTTAACTTATAAATTAAGTTATTCTATCTAAGCACAGATAATTTCAAATGGGACACTAAGCATCATAATAGACAAGAATGTTCATAGGTAAATTTTAGAAATTTTTTTATCAGTGTATGAAGAGCATAAATTAAAAATTTTAGTAATGTGGAGAAAGCTTATGACAAAAAAAATTGTCATAATAACTTAAATAAATAAAAACTGGTTTAGAGCACAAAATTTTCAACTGTAAGTGATAAAAACATAAGAAATGTAACAATTAGTAGGTATCTATAGCTAATTAGGGTAATCAACCAATGGAATATTTTAGTTCAACAAATTAAAAGCTTGAATAATTAATCTTACTTTTCATCTGAGATGTTGTATCTTATTGTACTGGCATTGTATTAAATCAGCCTCTTTTTCAGGGAAGTAGTACACCCTTCCAAAGCCCTTGGTGGTGGGAAGACTAACACAAGAAATGATGTTACACAGGGGAACGTGGCAGATGTCTTCTTTCTGTGGAGGCCAGTAAAATGATAGTGCTGGGTCATACGGGTGCATGAACTTTACTTTTACATCACATTCCTCCACATGTTTAGAAATTACTAATAAAAAAAAAACAGTGACTGTCATAAATACATGTAATGTATGAGTTTGTAGAGATCTGTGACATCTTGACTGCAGGTGGTTGCTCTCCAGAGAAGTAGAAAATAGTGCTGAAATTTCATCAAAACTAGTTCTCTTTGTTCCAATGGAATCTTCAGACACAGGGATGAAATGGTGAAAGCCACGTGTACCGGGAATTGTTTTTGCTTTAGAGAATCGGGCTTCTAGCTGCTGACGTGTTTCTGAAAGTGTTTCTTTTTTTACCATCCAGAATTTTATGTTTTTGACTCTTGCACAGAAATTGAGGACTTTTTTAACTGAGTCTATTGCATCACCAGGACACATTTGAAGGCTTGCTCGGGTAACCAGCCGCTTAACTGTACCACCAATGCCGTCGCAAGGAGATTTCCTGTGACTGGTTGCAAAAAATATCCACGATGCTGCTAAAGAGAAGTTGTGGTAGCAAAGATTGAGAAAGTTTTTGCAGTTCTTATACTGTGCAGCACATCCGTCACTGAAATAAAATTCATTTTTTACAATGGGAAAGTTTTTCTTTATATACTGAGTGATTATTTTTTGTGTTTCGTATACAAAGGCTACATCATGCTCTAAATCATCGGACAAGATGCACACACTTAAAACAAGTAGGTCTTCAGAGTGCTGGACACGTGTGTAGATTACAGCTGTATGTAGTGAACAACTGTCGCTTGTCCAGTGATACCCTTGTGATGCATCTTGAATGATGTATGAGTAATTTTCACTGAAGTCTAGGAGAACAATAGCTGCGTCCGATTCAAGGTTTGCTTTCATTTTCTTTAGAAAGTTTGCATGGGATTTAGTTATAAATGCATGGGGCACAAGTTTCTCAATTAAAGTTGCTAAATATTCATCAAATGTCACAGTGAATTTCAGCTGTTGTGTTCTGTCTGCCAATACCCATGAACTGTATGACACTTCATCTTCAGGGTCTCACTCTTCAAATTTTTCGAGTAGAAAACTTTTCAAATTTTCACTGGATGGGCATTGAGAGCAGTGTCGCAGGCAGCATGCAGTCTTTTTTATCCTTAGAACAGACTAAATAATCAATCAGGTCCTAGTATGTATCTTCTATATAACAAGCATGAAGTAGAAGACTTACAATTTTGATGGATTGTTCAAACACAAATGGAATGTGTTCCAGAAGACCCTGCTAACACACACCATTTTGGATGCAGCATGCAGAATTTTGAGATGCCAATTTTAATGTTGGGATACTCAAATTTAAAAGCAGAATACAATTCATTTAAATTAGCAAGTAATAATCTCTTTTGTACATGAACATTTTTAGAAATACTGACTGTGTCCTTTTTTCCTGGCATGATTCGAGAGTATTCATCACTTTGGTAAAAGTTCTTCACCAATTCAATTATATTTTCACTGAGTGTTTTTCCTTTTCTGGGTTCAGTTAAAAGCCATGATTCCTTTGTCTCTGAGAAGGTATCTTGCTTGATGGATGGCATATTCACTTGCATGAAACTATTCCATGATTTTTTTCCTGCTCCATGAAGTAGGAACAAGCGTCAAAAGTTGTATCTTTTCTTGCCGTGTCATTGAAGTCCCAAGTTTTGCTTTAAGTAAACCTACAAGCACATCCATATAATCTGCTTTTTGTTTTAAATCTTTTGGCAGTTTTTTGGCATCTTTTTCAGGTGGAGAAATTTTTTTTTCTATAACCCTACTAACCTTACTTTTTAAATTAGAACATGCTGATTCAACCTTTTGTTTTGCATAGGCAGATGTGCTGTGTGATGCAATGGCATGAAATTTCAAAGAAAACTCCCCTATCTCTGCCAGTGATGTATTAATTTTCCCTAATGTTTCTTCTTTGGAAATTGATGTTTCTAAATTACAAATACTCTGGTTACCGTCACTATCTGTGTCCACCTCTTTAATGTCATCATTTTCATTTAAAAATTGTGAGTGTTTCTGTACCTTTTCTCTATATGCATCACATATCTTCTGTCCAGGAATTGATTTCACAATCATTGGAATTTTATTTTCTCTGAAAAGTCAAAGGTCACATTCCTCAATGCTTTTTTTATTTTTTTCTTGTGGCACTTAAATGGATCAAAACAACTTTTCTGGTAAATTTCATATTTCCTCAGGTAGTATGTTTTATGATGCTCACAAATATTAAACAGAAGTTCACAACTTACCCCACTTCTCAAGGCCAGAAGTTCTTTTTCTGACGCACTTACTGTTTCAAAGTTTATCAGATTCACCTCCTGTGTGTAACTCTTCTTATGGCACCCAGTTCTACTTTCTTTTCCTATACTACATCGTTCAACAAGCTGTTCAGTTTGGGACATTTTTAAAACTAATATTTCAAAGGGATACTAAAAGCACTTTCTTTTAAACTATGGAACAGAAAAATGATCTTTAACTGTAACTAAGGAATAACCCAGTTCTGAAAACTATTGAACGTTTGAAGCAGCATAAAGCACCATCACTCAACAATAAATAGCAGATGACTGAGCTGAGACTGACTAGTATTGCAATCCAGTTTAATCCTGTACACAGAAGAATGACTTATGTTGAATCAGCTCATGCTTTTAGATTGCTGGGTTCAAATTGCTGATACATGCTGAGTCACCTCATGCTTTGAAATTGCTGGTACAACTAGTTTTATCCCACTTGCCTCAAAGTATTCCATCCAGTTAAAAAAAAAACCTAATTCATTCAAAACAATTTTTGAATTGAATCATGACTAATTCAATTTGATTTTTTCATTAACAAATTTATACCAAGCCAGTAAAGTTTGGCATTGAACAGTACAATATTTTAAATTATTTGACTAGTCTACATTTATTCTATATTAGGCCAAATTATATCACATACAGGTAATAATTATCTGTTATGATGCATAAGTGTCTGTATAGAATGTGTCAAATTATGAGTTATAAGTTAAAATAATTATATTACCAATCAAAATCCCACTATTTTTCTTTCACAGCCTTTTAGATTATACTTTTAGGTTCAATTTTAAAAAAAAAAGTGCTCTGGTAACTCCTGTGCCTTATGCAATAATACTCACTTAATGAAGCAATGTCTTTGCACTTAAAAATTTGTTTATAAAAAAAATTAATAAATTTTAGTGTCTCTCAGAAGTAGGCAAGATTTATATAATATTTTTTTCTGAAATGTACATACTCTCTTGACATGTGGTAAAAATTTGGTAGTGATATGTTGATTAGACACAGAACTATGATTTTTTTTTCTCAAATACTGCGTCTAAAAGCGGAGTCTCGGAAACGTGATCAATTTGCAATTTTCCAAAACTTTGACATTTTATATCTCAGAAACTATGTGGCCTAGAGAGGAAAAATTTTACATGGATTAGTAACTTGGTGGTAGTAACAAGTAAAAAAAGTTTCATGAAAATCTGCGTTGGTGGGTGTCATACCCTGGGTGAATTGACATGGAAATGACCCAGATGTTCAATTCATGAGGTAAATTTCAACTTTTCAAATCATTTAATGTTCCATATTTTCACTATTTCCATGTAGCAATCCCTTCAGAAAACTTGAAAATTACATTGCCTCGGAGTGTGAAACGAACCCTCATCTCCCGACTTCTGTTCAAGCATGCTATCCATTACACAACCTAGGACAAGGAAGTTTCAAGCAACTGAAACTAAAGCAGAAGCAGCTTAGAAATCTGAGAACCATTAAGATTTTGTGCTAGTGTCGAAGCCATACCATGTTTCCTCGTGGCATCACCATGACCTTTCTCACATTTAGGGTCGGATGTAGGCCACATGTTCCAGTGCTTCAGAGAACATCATACAGAGTTGTATAAAAATAAAATGTATCTGTGTACACAACCATTGAAACAGAAAACTTTCTGCAAACCTGTGAATCACACACACAATAACAGTAGAATAAGATAATTTAAAGAAAAATTAATAAAACAATAAATAATTATTAGAACATTACAGATTTCAGTGAGGACAAAATAAGTACATTACAACTGAATGTGCAGCAATGTGTGCGAAATAGACCTTTAGGGAAAAATATTAAAATATTGAACTATGAACCTCATAAAAACAAGAGAGTAGTTAAAAAAAGTTTTTATATCTAGAAAAACAGTTTCATTAATGAACCTTAAAAATTATTAATAGCATTTTTAACAACTTAATTCAAAAATAGTAGACTTACAAAATACATAAAGAAATGACTTTAATTGAATAACTGGCAACTGCAAGAAGAACCTGGCAATAAAATTTAAATTCTTTCTGTGTAAACGAAACTTTTGATACAGTTTCTATACGTTGATAACAGGCCTTGATAAAATCTGGAGGCCAAAAAAGTCTGTAAAAACAAAAGAACTCAGAAGATGTGAAAAACAAGTGAAAGTTCTTCAGATTAAAATATAATTAAATATATTAATCAGATTGAAGCCTTGAGTAAGTGTTTTAATTGCTGTAAATAACATTTTATTTTTTTCAATCTACAAGCAAAAACTATCTGCAAAATCTGCTAATAGTTTGGAAACTATCTGCGTACGCATGTACGTCTACATTCAGTTCTGCTACTCTGCATACATATAAGCGGAAAATGAATCTCCCTGAAGAAATAATTCTTCACAAATACATGGAAGTCAATACAAATGTAATTGTTAGTACAGATGTGCCATATTTTCACTGTTTCTGTGTTCTTCAGAAACCTTGAAAATTACTGCTCCGGGGCAATGTAATTTTCAAGTTTTCTGAAGGAGTTGCTATGGAAACAGTAAAAATATGGCACATTTGTGCCAACAATTACATTTGTATTGTCTTCCATGTATTTATAAAAGATTATTTCTTTAGGGAGATTCGTTCCCATTTATATGTGTGGTTTAGTATTGGTTTAAAACTCAGGCTTCACGTGACAATAACGCATAAACATAGAAATCGAGCGAAAACACAGCCGCGTATGGTAAAAGGTTCGTTTAGCGGTAGCTTTTGGTCATCCTACGACTTTGATCACCCGCGATCGATTGGATGGGCTGGTTGCCAGAACTACAGTTTGAAGTTATTGTGTTGGAACTGTTGCCAGATTTTAGTAGAGAGATCCAAATAAATGGGATTTGGTGAGGGGTCTCTGAATCGCAATTTTTGGTGAACAAAATTTCAATGCTTTCTTGGAAACGTAGAGATATTTTGTTGATGAATGGGGCAACTTTTTTTGTTTTTTTCCAAATGGGAACCGCAGAGGTGTCTTCAAGGGTTAGTTCAGATAATGCTGTTGAAATTTTGTTCACCAAAAATTGCAATTCAGACCCCTCACCAAAATCCATTTATTTAGATCTCTCAACTAAAATCTGGCAACAGTTCCAACACCCCAACTTCAAATTGTAGTTCTGGCAACCAGCCCGTCCAGTCGATCACGGGAGATCAAGGTCGTAGGATGACTGAAAGCTACCGCTAAACGAACCTTTTACCTTACGTGACCGATTTCTACGTCCATAACTTAATATTGTACCCTTTCTCCTCTCTATTTCCATAACTTATGACCTACACACACGAAGTTTTTATTAGGTTGGAATTTACCTCATGAATGGCAACACCTACTATAGCTGTAGTCCTGAGGAAGGTAGGGTACTACCCAAAAATTTGACTTTAAAATATCCTTTTATTCCTTACTAAAACCTCGTAATTTTGAGATATTTATAGTGCATTAAGTCTAAGTCTAGTTTTATAGCCATGTCATTGATTATTACCAAGCCTAACTTAGATATCTTTCAGCTAAATAGTAATTTTCATTTTTCAATTAGTTTATATGCAAAAAGGTTTGATATTTTGAAATCTTGCTTTAAAAAATTGAATTAAGGCTGGATGAAAACATATAAAGATCTACAAAAAAAAAAAAAAAAAAAGCCACAAATAAATGCATTATTTTATTTTTCATTTTCTTGTTACTAATTTGCTGTGGATCTGTGTTTGGGAGGGTGGGGGTGAAATTCAGTGTCACATGGGTTTTATGATTATAATAAAGGAAAATTTGAGAAAGCGATCTCAGCTGAGTGAATGTAAGATTGGTGTATGGAATACTAGAGGTATAAATGGTAAGATGAGTGAGGTGATTGAGGAGATGAATAAGTATAGACTGGATGTTCTGTGTGTAAGTGGAACCAAAAAGAAGGAAATTGGGGTAGAAGAAGTGAATGGCACGGTGAGTGTGTGGTCTGGAGTATTGGATAATATGAGAGGACAGGCTGGTGTAGGTGTGATTTTAAGTGAAAAGATGAAGAACAACTTGATTCACTATAGTTGCATAAGTGAGAGAATTCTCTGGATTCGTTTGAAAGTTAAACTTCAGAGAATAGTAATTGTTGTAGTGTATGCTCCTTGTGACTCAGAACCTTCTGATAAGAAAGAAGATTTCTGGAATGAGCTAAAAGCTGTTTTTAGCCAGTTCGGTGCTAAAGAAAAAGTTATAATAGCAGGGGATTTCAATGCTAGAGTAGGTGTGCAGAATGCAATTTCTGACAATGTTCTGGGTAAGTTTAATGATCCTTGTGTGAATGATAATGGTGAAAGATTAATTGAACTCTGCATTGAGAATGGTTTGTGTGTATCTAATACATTTTTCAACCACAAGGATACACACACATATACTTGGGAAAATCGTACTCTTGGTCAAAAGAGTGTGATAGATTTTGTTGTTTACGATCAGCGTTTGAAACACTTAGTTGTTGACACCCGTGTGATGAGAGGTGTGGATGTTGGTTCTGATCATTACTTGGTAGTGTCACGAGTGAAACTTAATGTTGGTTGGAGGAAAAGGAATAGGAAGAGACCCAGGATAGAAATAATAAAGGTTGATAGGCTCCTTGAAGATCATTGGCGGTATTCTGACTTACTCGGAGAACGACTGAAGGATCTGAAATCTTGTGAGAGGGATGTAGAAAAGAAGTGGGAATGTTTTAAGAACTGTTTTGTTACTGCTGCTAAAGAGGTCTGTGGCACCACAATAGTGGGTAACAATAGAGGTGATGCTTGGTGGAATAGTGAGATTGATGAGGCAGTAAAGAAAAAGAAGGAAGCCTATTTGGGGATGTTGCAAGGTAGAGTCTCTGTGGATGAATATCGTTGTAAGAAGCGTGAAGCTGCTAAGCTGGTTTGCCACAGTAAGGCAAAAGATAGGAAAGAGAAAGTGGAAAAGCATGAACTGGCTTTTTGGAAAGATAAAGTCCTTCTGGAAGTACATGAGACTCAGGAAAAATATGGGAAACAAAGTTGCAAGTTGTGTGAAGAATGAGATTGGGGAAATGATATGGGAGCCCAATGAGTTAAGTGACAGATGGGGCGAATACTTCTGTGAGTTATTAGATCAGGAGAGCAAAAATGTTTCTGAGACAGATGCAGATGATGTCACAATGAGGGATGAAAGCACAGGAGGGATCTCAAGAGAAGAAGTGTGTAAAGCTCTAAAATCTCTTCAGAATGGTAACGCTATGGGAGTTGATGGCATAACTGCAGAGGTGTTAAAATATGGTGGTGACTCTGTAATTGACTGGTTAACTGAAATTTGCCAGTTGTGCTGGGAGTTAGGAATGGTCCCTCGGGATTGGAAGGATGCTATTATTGTTCCCTTGTAGAAGGGAAAAGGTGATCAGACTGAATGCAAGAACTATCGTGGTATTAGCCTACTGAGTGTGCCAGGGAAAGTGTTTGGTAAGGTTGTTATTGAAAAAGTACGGAGTCTTACATCAGAGAAAGTGTGGGATGTTCAGAGTGGTTTTATGCCTGGTAAAGGCTGCACTAACCAGATTTTTGCATTACGCATGATGATTGAAAAGTATCTGGCTGTTGGGAAGAAAGTTTTTACTGCCTTCATAGATTTAGAGAAAGCTTACGACCGAGTCAATAGGACACTTTTGTGTAAGGTATTGGATGAATATGGTGTTACTGGGAATCTACTTATAAAAGCCATGTATGCTGGTAGTAGAGCTTGTGTACAAGTGAATGGTGTTTTATCAAAATGGTTTTCCATTGGTGCAGGAATTAGACAAGGTTGTGTAATGTCACCATGGCTGTTTAATATATATATTTATGGACGCATGCATGCGTGAGGCCAAAATAGATAATAGTGGTTTATGTCTTGGTGATATCCGTGTGTGCAGATTGCTGTATGCTGATGACACTGTCCTGTTGGCAGAGAGCAAAAGGGAGTTGCAGAGTATGTTGACTCGGATGCACGAAGTTTGTATGAAATTCAAACTCAGTATAAATAAGGAAAAACCAAAGTTATGGTTTTTGAGAGAGGAACTGGTATCAGTGAATGTAATGTAAATGGCACAGTGATTGGCCAGGTGAGTGAGTTTGTGTATTTAAGAAGCATGTTTGACAGAGAGAACAAATTGGATGGTGAAATTAGTAAGCAAGTGAATTCTTCATTGAAAGTCATGGCTGCTCTGGGAGGTTTTCACTGGAATGATGGGTTCTCTAGTGAGTCCTGCATGGCTGTGTATGAAACAGTAATTGTTCCTACTCTGATGTATGGCAGTGAAACCTGGGTACTGCAGAAGAAACATAGGAGTTGTTTGTGTGCTGGAGAAATGCGTTACTTACGTGGGGTTTGTGGCAAGACATGATCTGATTGTGTGAGGAATGAAGATGTATTGCAGTTGTGTGATGTAAAGCAAAATGTTGTTAGCAAGGTGGAGACCAATATGCTTTGGTCATGTTGAAAGAATGAGTGATGAAATGCTTACTAAGAAAATATTTTCAGCCCAAGTGGCAGGAAGGAAAGGCAGAGGAAGGCCAAGGAAGACATGGGTGGATCAGATTCAGGAGTGTCTGCATGAGAAAAAGATTATGAGTATGAAGTATAAAAGATCTTGTGTACGGCGTGTAATGGATATCAGTGAAGCACGAGTTGTATGTCAAGATCGCTGTAAATGGCGAAGTTTGATACGACAACAATAAGTAAAAATATCTGGAAGTTTGTATTTCTTTTTGGAGCTAACCTCTGAATCTCAGAGAACAGCTTAGTGATATGTATGTATGTAATAAAGGAAAATTTATATGTATATATTTTTTAAGTCACAACTGCTTGATCAACACTAGTCTAAAATTGTTATCAAACATTTCTGCAATATTTCTAGTATTAGTTCCTCTCACATGCTCAATATAAAATGTAACTTTTTGCCAAGTATGAGGTTCGGTTAAAAAAGTAAAGCGCAGTGGGTCCTAAAAAAATATGTTTGTGGAGCAGTATAAAATATGTGGTCCACATATTCCTAAATGATATCATTATAAATATACCTAATGAAAACTTTGTGTGTTGTAGGTCAAAAGTTATGGAACATCAAGTAAGCACCAGAATCAGACAACGGTTGGTCATCGAGTCCCTTTTCAAGACAAGAAACTTCAGCGATGGTAATTCACAAAAAACTATTTATAGGGTGAAGAAACTGTTGTGTGTAACAGAAGCCATCCATAGATGGATTGAGTACTTTAAAACTGGTGGCTTTAATATAAAGTCAGTTTATGTTAACTGAAGAACCTTGAAAAATTTGGGTTAAGCAGTCAAAGTATTTAACCTACTGGTTGTCCAAAACAATAACAAAGAAAACCCCATGTGCATAGAAAAATGTCAATACCAGATGATAATGCAAGACAACATACGGAACGTAAGTCTATGTATATTTAACCATTTTTAATATATGATCAGGCTAGTTTTCCAGTTGAGGACAACATACATGCCAAAAATAAAAATATGCTCTAAACTTAAATCAAATTTTGCCAGTTTATAGGAAATGCTATGGAGAATATTTATATAAAGTTATTTCAGCTTTGTTTTGAATACTGTGCAACATTTTAGACAAATAAAATGAGTGTAGCATGATTTCAAATTCAAGCAAAAATTATTTACTGTATTTTTCTTCATGTAATCCATAGACTGGTTAAATTCAGGAAAAGGAAAAAAAAAAAAAAAAATCTTTCATCTGCAGCAGAGAATTTTAGGGGGAAAAGAAATGCAGTATAATCCATACCAATGATGTTAATCTAGTTTTGTATGGGAAATTCGTGATTCACTGGATGACCCAGTAGTCCAATAGAGATGGGGGGGGGTTATCTTGTTTAAAAAATGTCATTTTTAAATGCATTTCTGTTACTTTGAAGTGAATAAATTGCAAAAAGGTATGAGTTTTGCAGCATTACCGTTGTTAGACCTGCTATCACGAGCAGATCCAGTGGGGGCGATGCTCCCTAAAACAGGTTTTTCCATTTTAAACGACCAACATCTAAATCTGTTTAATTTTGTAAAATTATAATAAGTCCACAGGTTTTCATGTATAAAATTTGGAGATAAAATGTTCTGTTCTAGCTTCATTCAGCAAGAGGGGAAAAAAAAAAAGAGATTCAGAAACAGAAAGTTGAGAGTGGAAGCGAAAAGAGATTTTGACTGATCGTAAAAAGCAATGAGTGAGCTTTGTTCTGTTTTTTAATATTGTCTGGCATCATTTGTAATTAAAAACGGGGAAAGTCACTGTGTGGGATAGATTTTGAGGTGTGTGCGAGACGTAATTTGGGTGACAGAGTAAAGTACGTACTTCCATTGGGTCATAACAAAAACTAATAAATTTTCAAGCTGGAAAATTAACTATTAAATTAACCCATCTAAATTGAAGGAACCAAACTTTATTTAGAAAGATTTTATCCAGATGTGAGATTTAAAAAGCATCAAGATGGTTTCCTTGAAAAGCAGGCAATTGAATGCAATGAAAATAGGGCTGATTTTTCAGTTCTTGTTTGCAGTTTGCGATTAAAAATTTTAGTACAATTTCTTTTGTGGAAAATTTTAAAAAGGTTTGCAATGCCAAGAATAGTGCCGCATATTGTGTGTGCCCTCCACTGAGTATTTTTCTTTTTTTAGACCAGAGCAACTGCCTTCCCTTAGATTAATTTCTAAATCCACTACTGCCTGCAGCACCCATGAACATCTGTGACCCTGAGCTTCTTGCACATGTGATTGTCCATGAAAGCAAATATTATTGCCTTCATTGCATTGTATTTTCTGTCAAAATGCTCATAAGCAAGGAAAAAATAAAAAAAAAATCTTCCACTGTTAGCTGACCTCCATCTTCATACTGTGTTACGTTTTCCTGTTATTAACACATTTCTGGCAATTTTCCAAATATACAACCTCTCCTGACAATTATGACATGGATTTAAAAAAAATTGAAGTGTAGCAAGAAAATAATTTTTTTAAAGGAGCATATTATTGACATTGGTGCATAATCCACAGAACCTAAATTTATAACATTTTTTCAACAGATGGTCAGCGGATTGTGTGACAAGAAATATGGTATATTTTACATAGTAAAGTTTTTTACAAATGAAAGAAATCCTATGTTTGCTTAGGACAGGTACCCTGCATGGTATTTGACAATCAATAGCTGCCCAAGCTCATTGTTAGTTGACAGAAATTTAATTAATCAGCTGCAATTAATTCCAAATTAGGCAATGTAATTCCATTATGTGAAACTTGTAGAAGTTAATTTTTTTTAACAGAATCTTATTCCTGAAAATATAATAACTAATGATTTTCTAAAAATAGGATGCAATGTTGTAAGGATAAGCAGTTGAACTTTTTAACTGGATTTGCTTTAATAATTAATGGTAACAATTACAAATTGGGTAGTGTAGTTATAGTAATGCAGTTACAGTGTTACTTAATACAGATGAATGATTTGTAAAACAGGATCAATAAAAATCACTAGATGTGTATTGCAACTTAGAATAAAAAGCATTCAATTCATCAAAGTGATTTAAATTTTCTTAAACATTTAACGAGCTTCTTCTTTTTTTTTTTTTAAGTTCTCCATGAAATTACTTGCTAAACTTAGTGACCTTTTTCATCCATTCCTTTAAACCAGAATTTATTATCAGGCTGCAAGGGTATTACCATTTTTCCATTGTCGTTTCACCCAAGTTGTTTGTAAGCTTATCCTTGAATAAAATTAATCTCTTTGCTAACAATCTCTTCCACTAAAAGTTAAAATCGCTTAGCTGTGCATTTCAACATTATCCAAATGATTAGATTATTGCAAATGTTAAGATCTCTGTTATTTGATCAACTGTGTTCAGGTGCAGTGTTGAACTTCAAAAGCTGACTGCAGATAATTTTTCAGGGTTATTTTGCCTAGAAGTTACAGTGGGGAAGCATATTTAATATGCCTCTAACAGCTAAAGAAAAAAATGTAAAAATACAGAGAGAGAGAAAACAATAAAAGAAATAGACAGTGAAAGACAGTTAAAGAAATAAACAAGAAAGGTGACACCAAATTTTCGGGTGTAATAAGCACATCTTTTGAATACGTTCTGACGCAAATTAAATTTATCAAAGCTATTCAAAGTCAATGGAACCGGTATGGAAAACAATAGTATCTGACGGAAGAAATAAATTTTTCAATCGGATTTTTAATCCCTCAGATATTGCTGCAAACGGAATCGTAAGCTTACACCCTCTGGTTGCAGACTTGTGCGTTAAGAAAAACATGAATTTATATGAGAAACATTTCGCACCGGAAACACTCTCCAACACCGAAAGAATTTTTCAAATCGGACTCTTGGAAACAGAGATATCGACAAAAATAAGATGACTTTACGTCCCGTGGTGGGAAAACCATGCATTATTTTAGGAAGAAAGTATTCTCAAAAGGTTTTTCCATATGAGCGGTATCAGTCCAAGAAAAAGAAATTTAGTCGAGTTTTCAGGAGCCCAGATTTTGCTACAAATACATCAGAAGCAGAAATTAACACTTACGCCCCTGGTGGCCAAACCATTCTTTACCAAACATTAGAAATAGTGTGAAAAATATTTTCCATCAGGTCTTGTATATGATACAGGAAGAATTTTTCAAATCGGAGTTTTAGAAGCAGAAATAACGCAGAAAACAATTTAACTTTGTGCCCCCTAGCGGAAAATCTATGATTTACCTGAAAATTTTGAATTTATAAGAAAAACATTTTGCATTGGAAACACCATCCAACAAAGAAGGAATTTTTCAAATCGGTCTCCTAGAAGTAGAGATATTGACAAAAATAAGATATACATCTACGGCCTCTGGCGTAGAAACCATGCATTATTTCAAGAAAATGTTCCTAAAACATTTGTCAACATGAGTAGTATCGGTCAACAAACTACTTTTTTTCAATCGAGATTTTGTAAGCTCATATTTTGCTGCAAATACATCAGAAGCGAAATTAAGGCTTACGCCACCTGGTGGCCAAACTATTTTTTACAAAAATTATAAATCACGTGCAAAGGATTTCCATCAGGAGCTGTATCCGGTGCAGAAAGAATTTTTCAAATCGGAGATTTAAAAGCAGAGATATAGGGGGGAAAGCAATTTACCTTTATGCCCCCTAGCGAAAAGTCTATGAATTACTTGAAAATTTTGAAATTATATGAAAAACATGTCACGCTGAAAATAGTATCCAACAAAGAAGGAATTTTTCAAAACGGACTCCTAGAAGTAGAGATATTGACAAAAATTCTATTAAGAAGAGACACAAGCAAAAAAAAATTTTTTGACTCATACCAAGTACAACATAGAAAAAGTTACGTATTGACCGGTGTGAGTAAAAAGAGAAAAAAAGAACAACTGAATGCAGAAAGTGTCGAGAATACTGAGCCTTGGCTTTATCAAGGACCAGCAAAAACTCTTCATTTTCTCACTTCCACAAAGACCTATTTGGAAATGGGTTTCTGCAAAGTCATAGATGCAAGTAATAAGCCTGCCAAAAAATTAAAAAAAAAATATATATATATATCATCATCATCATCATCATTGTCAACCATTATCAATCCACTGCTGGACGAAGGTCTCCCCAAGTTTCCTCCACAACGGTCTGTCTTGTGCCAGTCTCCTCCATGTCACCCCTGCATACTTTCGAATTTCATCCACCCATCTCCCATGTGGTCTTCTTCTGGGTCTTTTCCTGTCCCTTGGAATCCAATCTAAAATTTCGGCTGTCCATCGATGATCTGTCCTTCTGGCAGTATGTCCAGCCCATTGCCATTTCAGGGATTTAACTCTGATCATGATGTCTTCCACTCTTGTCATTTTTCGGATCCACGTGTTCCTCTTCTTATCTCTCCTGGTTACACCAAGCATGCACCTCTCCATGCTACTTTGAGTTGTCTGCAGCCTTTGTATGTCTCTTTTAGTTAAGGTCCACGTCTCTGCACCATACGTAAGCACTGGAAGGATGCATTGATCAAACACTTTTCTTTTAAGACATAATGGCATATTGCTCTTGAAAATTATGCTGTTTCTTCCAAAAGCTCTCCAGGCAAGTTTTGTACGCCGATTAATTTCTTCATCAATGTGACCCTCACTTGATATCTGCTGTCCAAGATAAACATACGTGTCTGTTATCTCCAGCTTTTCTCCATCAATCGATAAATCTTCATTTCTTGTAAAAGCATTGAACATCACTTTTGTCTTCTGAAAGTTCATTTTTAATCCCACTTCTTTACTCTTGTCAGCAAGTTCCTGGATCATACTCTGCAGCTCTGATGGGGTAGTTGCAAAAATGACTACGTCATCAGCAAAACGAAGGTGGGTTAGATAATCTCCATTAATCTTTATCCCCTTGTTTTCCCAGCTCAGCGACTGAAAAACACCCTCCAATGTGGCATTAAAGAGCTTCGGAGATATGGTGTCACCTTGTCTCACTCCCTTTCCAATTTTTACGTGTGTTGTATTTTCAAACAGCCTAATCTTTGCACTTGCATTTTCATAGATGTTATTAATAATATTAATGTATGCATCTTCAATACCGCAGGTTTTCAGAGCCATTGTAACTGCTGATGGTTTCACCGAATCAAAGGCTTTTTCATAATCGATAAAAGCCATGCATAGTGGAAGTTCATATTCCCTCGCTCTTTCAATTAGTTCTCTCAGCACGTGGATATGATCTATTGTGCTGTAGCCACTTCTGAATCCAGCTTGTTCTCTCGGTTGAGCCATGTCCAGTGTTACCTTCAAGCGGTGTGAAAGAACTTTAGTGAAGATTTTATAAACTACTGATAGGAGGCTGATAGGTCTGTAGTTTCCGAGATCCTCAATGTCACCTTTCTTATGTAGCAGGATCATTGTAGCGGTGTTCCAATCCTCAGGAATCTTTCCTTCATTAAGGCATCGAGTGAAAATTTGGGCGAGTACTGTTTCGATTTCTCCACTTGCTTCTTGTATGATGTCTACAGTAATTCCATCTTCTCCTGGAGCTTTTCCTCGCTTCATGTTCTTGATTGCATGTGCAACTTCTGCTGGAAGGACTGGAAGAACTCTGGTACTGGTATCTTTCATGATGTCTGGAGTGCATATATCATCCCTTTCATATAATTTGGAGTAGAAATCTTTCACTCTTGTCAAAATTTCGCCTCTATTTCTTGTTACAGAACCATCTTCTTTTCTCAGTGCCATAATCTGTTTTCTTCCCTTACTGAGATGTCCCTTTGCTATCTTTAGGCTTTGGTTGTTTTCAATTGCTTTCCTCACTAGTTCACAGTTGAATTTTCTTACATCTTCAGTGATACTTTTTCTTACTGTCTTGCATAGCTCTATATATTCCACTTTGGAAGTCACATCTTCTTTAGTTGTCCTCATCTCTCTTCTTTTTTGCATCAACATTTTGGTTTTTCCTGATAATTTGTTCACATGCAACTTGTTCTTAGACCCAGCTAATTTTGTTGCTGTTTCCATAAGAGCTTTGGTTACTTTTTTGTTAACTTCAGAGATGTCCACTTCTTCCGATGTTAGGCCTTCTAAAGCAGAGAACCTGTTCTTCAGTTCTAACTTGAAGGTATTATGGTGTTTTTTAAGGTTGGTTATGTCAATAGATTTTGTTTGTCTTATGAGCTTGCCACGTTCAAGTTTAGTGTTGAGGTGCATCTTACATCTCACCAATCTATGGTCACTACCTGTGTTGAACTTGTTCAGCACACTGCAGTCTTCTATGACGAATTTTTTGTTACACATAATAAAATCAATTTCACTTGTCGTCCCATTTGGATGTCTCCATGTCCATTTCCTGTGTGGCTTTTTCTTGAAGAAGGAGTTCAAGATGAAAAACCCTTCTGCCTCTGCAAACTCAACGAGAGTATTTCCACGCTGGTTTCTGTTGCCGTGACCGAATTTACCTACTGAAGTTTCATTCTGTTGCCGTTGCCCTATTTTTGCATTGAAATCTCCCATAGTTATTTTCAAGTGCTGCTTACCTTTATTCTTTAGATGACAAATTTCCTCATAAAATTCTTCAATTTCTTCTTCAGGATGACTTGTGGTGGGTGCATAAGTTTGAATAATCTGAGCTTGGTATCTTTTCGAGAGTTGGATAACAAGTCGTGCAGCTCTGTCAGAGGAACTTTCAACTTCTACAACTTTATCCTTCAGTTTCTTGTTTATTATAAATCCAACACCACTAGTTCTGCCAGTATCTGTCCCACGATAGTAGAAGAGATGTCCACTTTTCAGTTCGATGAGATCTTCTCCTTTTCTCCTTACCTCACTTAGCCCCACGATGTCCCACTTGATCCTTTGTAGTTCCTCTTCCAATTCAAGAAGCCTTGAATCAGAAGATAGGGAGCTTCCATTGTAAGTAGCCAAGGTCAGCATCAGATGGCAGCCTAGTCCGGTCCTCCGGGGATTCTTAGCACCCTCTGCCTTCATGTCGCACTGGCCGCTGCCTTGGCCAGGTACATTCCAGCTGCCGGAGACTGAGGGCCAAGATTTAAGTTGTGGAATCATTTTGGAGGGGTTTGGCCATAACTCACCACGCTGGCCAAGCGGGTTGGTGAGTGTGGGATAGCATTTCCTCTAATCCCGATGGTATAGTTATACCGCTATTGGCGGTCGTCAGAGCCCCTTTAGTGGGAATAGGATGCACCACGGGAAGGCGGGGTTGACATTTGTCAAGGAGAGGCTGTGATGTTACGCATCACCTGACCTTACATATGTATATATATATATATATATGTCATGACCTCCGCAGAGTTGTATGACCAAGCTTTAGTTAACAATTTAGCTTGTATCCATAACCTTCCTGGCCCGACCCACGCTCTTCATCTGTTACTATTAAACAGAAAGATGATGATTATAGAAACAAGTTGTAAGAGTGACATAATGAACCAGAAATAATGTTCATTAATAACCAATTGCCAAGTTCGCCAGAGAGAGAATTTAAACCTGAAATAGCAATACAAAAGTATTTCAAGTTCTTAACATTGCAATAAAAAATGAAATATTAATTTTTTTTAAAACACAGATTCTTGAAAGAAAACTGGATTATAAAAAACCCCTACTCCACTACTTCTGACAACACAAAAACGAAAATAAAATAAAGACAATAATAAACTAAACAAATGCCAAAAATAAGATATACATCTACGCCCCTAGGGGAGAAACCATGCATTATTTTAAGAAGAAAATGTTTTTAAAAGGTTTTTCAACATGAGTGCCATCGGTCTACACACTACGTTTTTTTTCAATCTAGAATTTAAAAGCTCATATTTTGCTGCAAATACATCAGAAGCGGAAATTAAGGTTTACGCCCCTGGCGGCCAAACTATTTTTTTACAAAAATGAGAAATTATATGCAAAAGATTTTCAATCAGGATGTGTATTCGCTGAAGAAATTTTTTTTCAAATCAGAGTTTTAGAAGAAGAGTTATCGGGAAAAATGTATTTTACTTGTACGCCCTACCGGAAAATCTATGCATAATTTGAAAACGTAACTATATCTAAAATACTCTTCGACATAAATGGAATCGAAAGATAAAATAGTTTTTTCAATCGGATGTTTAGAAGCAAATATGGGGAATAAAACGTATTTTTGAATTCAACATCATCTGCATTTACGCCCTCTAGTGGTGAAATTGTGCATCGTAAAAAGAAACAAAATGAAGGATCATCATTCTCATATTTCAAGTTTCCCAATGCAAAAATAATTTTTCAAATCGGACTAATAGTTGCAGAGATGTCGTGGGTACGGACGGACAAACCGGTAACATAAGCACAGTCTTTTTTTTGCAAAAGACGGGCTAAAAATGGGAAAAGCAATATAAACAAGTGAAAAGCTGCTGAAAAAAATGAACAGAAAAAGAATGCAAAAACACAGTGAAAAGCTACGAATCAAAGTAAATGAGTTCAGAACGCATTTATTATTGATATGAGATAAAACATGAAATATATGTACATAGTTAAAAACTGAAATTAAATATTTACAAACGAGAATAATTGTGATAGAAATCCTTCATCAAGCTTTCACCAATAATAACATCTGAAGTTGAAAGGTCAGAAAATGCCAACTCACCAGCACCATCTAAGTCATAAATGAGTGGTAGGCAATGCACGTAACTAACAAACAAATTAAGAAGACGTTAGTGTAGAACACGCTAAGTTACGTATAAAAGTTTAATGCAAATATATTTCAGCCATTACTATGGCCTTCATCAGTGCGACTACGATTGGTTTATGTTGCCAGATAGGAAAGGTAAGTTTTGTAATGGTAACTCCGGGTGACGTGATGCAATGAGGAATTTCCAGATGTAAGGAACAAAAATGGGAAGCTCAGAGTTGCAATTTTTGGAAAATGAAATTTCCAAACTTTCTCTAAACCTCAGAGCATACCGATTTTGGAAGGGAGCCAACTTTTTAGTATCTGACCAAAGTGGAATAGCAGAAGTGTCGGCCATGGTAAGAAGAGATGAAGGTTTTCCAAATTTCACATAAGATTTGTGTTCCTGAAGTCTTGAGAGCATTTTCCGGAATGAACTTACTATGTACGCGGTTAATCCAACGTTAGTCTTGATCAGAATTTTATACACTCCAGGCGAAGAAAGCGGAGGTCTTGGGTCTCTGTCATTATGGAGTATAACAGAAATTGAAGGGGAAGAACGAATGGCAAGTCTATATCCTTCTCTTTTGAAGATACTGATGAGTTTGTAGGCAGAAGGTTTGTGGTAAGAGATTGAGCCAGCAAACATTAGTTCCTTTTTTGGTGAAACAGGTTGAAGAGCAACAACTGGTTTTTTTCTTTGCATTTTGAATTAATTTAGAAACCAGGAGAGGGGGAAAGCCATGTTGAGTATCGATCAAGCGGATGTTTGCTAATTCATTTGTTAGATTAACTTCAGTGTTCGGAAAAAAACTCTTCTTCTTCCATTTAGGTTTGAGAGCTTAGAGACTCTACAGTCATTCAGAAAAGGTAAATAATGTCTGCCAAAATCTCCAAGAAAAAGGCAGAGTTATCCAATAGAGAGCTGAAAGATATTAGATTAGAGATACCCAATTCACCACCAAAGTTGAAAAAGAACTGAAATGCTTTGTCTATGTATACAAAGGGATAGGTATATAAGATTTTGTAGAAAACTCATCGGTCTGTCCAAGAAAAAAAGGATTGAATTATACAAAGAAAGAAAGAATACAAAAGAAAAAGTCCAAAAACAATATCTTCTAACTATGCTGAAGGGAGCTGTTATGGAGGAAAACCGTGAACTGAAAATTAGTCATTCCAAATTTGCTGAGCCAGCATTTAAGACTGATTATGCATTTAAGACTTTTGACTGACCCTTTCATATGCATTGCCATGTGTTATAAGTAACACAAAAATATATTTCAAGAAAAAGAGGCTTGACAGTTTCTTTTGGCAACTAATTGATTAAAGTTCTTTTATTTTATCATGTAATTACTCAATGGCACTCACTTGCTCTGTCCCTTCGCTGGATCTAGTTGCCGTAAATTAAGGATGGAAAACTGCTTGTAACCTTTGAATAAAGCTTATGCTGAAAACTGGCTTCCTAGTTACTTAAATTAAACACTTTATCAAACATCTAATATGGGTTTTTTCTTCTGGGAAAATAAGGTAATTAAAAAACGTAAATTTTCGGAAAAAAAACAACTTCATACAACAAAAGACTGCCTGAAGAAGAAGTTTTCTCCAAAAATTTGCGTTATTTAATTAACTTATTTTCCTAGAAGAAAAAACCCATATTAGATGTTTGATTAAGTGCTTATAGAGCCCTCAAGTTGCTCATGGTAATTTGTCCCCCCCCCCCCCAATGTAAAAATTTAAAGATGAGGAGCTATAATTTATATTTTTTATCATTAATTATGGCTCCTCATCTTTCAATTTTTTTGTTTTGTTGTTTGGGGATTTGACAAACCAGCATGAGCAATTTTGAGGGCTATAAGCAGCCTCCTATCCTTAATCTGAGCATTATTGCATGCATGGTGACACATACTATCTTCTAAAAATATGACTAATGATGATAAAACGTCATCCTGATAATCCTTTTAAAATTAACATAACATTTAAACGATAACATTACTATAACTCCATTGGTTTCATTTGTGGAAGTTCACTGATGTCGATTGATGCCATGGATATAAGCATCATTGAAGTGACATGTCTGCCTTCTGTATCTTTATCACTGTCACAGGTTAGATAATCTTTTGTAGTACCCCATGGCTGTACCAAAGGTAACATTTTTGGTGGAAAGTGTCTGTCTCATTTGTATTTCACCCATGAAGAGACAAAGCTGATGGTAGATTTTCTCCTGCTGTAATTAGGTGAAGATTCTCAAAAAAATCTGAAGATTCCAAGATGGCATGCCCTTTATGTTGAAAAAGTTACCAAAATTCTTAATAAAAGAAAACGAAATTCAATGAAAAAATAAAAGAAGCAGAAGTCAAAAACTAAGTTGTTTCAGTTAACTAGAAAAGTTACTTACCTTAAAGGACTGTTTGAAAATTTTCAGAGGATTAGTGAGAAATTTCTAATGAGACTGGCTCCAGGATTACAAAATAAAAATTAACTACCTTCCAAAATTAAAGCAAAAAGTTGAAAACATCCTGTTACAGGAAGGTGTGGTCTACAAAATAAAATGTGAATGTGGTCTCAGCTATGTAGGAGAAACAGGCAGACAGCTTAAGACCAGATTAGCAGAACATAAAGCTGCAATTAGAATACTAATATCGGTTCATATCGTTATTTCTAACCCTTGAACGTCACTACGTGGCTTATTATAATGAATTCTTGGCAAGATATCACAGAAATCCTGTCATTCTTCTGTTCTTCACGTTTTTTAAAAAGGTTCGTTAAAAATCACTATGTCCGGACTCCACAGCTTCTTATTTAACCAGTGGGTGTCATACTGAGAGTGAATGATATATTTATTAAAATACAAACTAAAAATCATTCACTCTCAGTATGACACCCACTGGTTAAATAAGAAGCTGTGGAGTCTGGACATCATGATTTTTAACGAACCTTTTTAAAAAACGTGAAGAACAGAAGAATGACAGGATTTCTGTGATATCTTGCCAAGAATTCATGTAATTAGAAATTTGACAAGCAAAACAGATTTGGACAGACATGTTCAAAATACAGGACATAAAGTGCTTTGTTCTCTGTAGAAGTTCTGACACATCAACAGCACTTTTTCAAGAAAAAATTATCAGAAGGACTGGAAATTGAGAGAAGAAGAGGTAGAATAGTAAATGATGTAAAAGGTTTGAATTAAGCTAATGAATGGCAACACCTACTATAGTTATAAATACACCACACTGCAAACACTCAAGAGATGCATATGGAATCTCGGGACTACACTTAATTATAGTGTAGTTCTGAGGAAGGGTAGGGGTGTTACCTGAAAATTCGACTGTAAGTAATTTCCCTTTATTCCTGAGTAAAACCCATAATTTAGTGAAATTTACAGTGTATAAAGTAACCAACATTCCTTTCTCATATAGGTTGGGTAGGAGTGAATTATGTGTGCCAATGCTAAAACCAGCATGAACACCATGACTGCAGATTATAATGTGAAAGCCAACAGATCTGTTAAATATGGAATGGCCCATTTGTCATCTTTGCCTAACTCTTATCAGTAAAGGACTTTGGTTGTATTAGTGTGGAACACGATGTTTGTGACTATCTGAAAGTGTTTACGAGTCCAGATATCTGTGGAATCCCCAATGGTGGGTTGAATATTTGAAGAAAAAAATGGGCAATGGCATTTCTTATACAGTCAACTTTCATGCATGTCTTTATGCAGACCTTCAAATTAAGTGCAGTCATCATGTGGTGTAGGAAGTCTTTCGTAGGGATGCTTTAGGTTCACAGTTATATGTCGGAGATTTCCTGAATGATTAAGTCTATTGTTGCAAAATCAGTGATCATTTGGCCTAGTTCTTGTGCCTTTGGTATCTGGCCAGTGAGGGCATGTTCCAACAGGTATCCATCCAGTTGCACTTGGTATGGCCGTAGAATAGCATTTTCCTGCTTTTTGTTCACTGTCTGGCTAGATTTGATTCCCAAGAAATGTCTTTATATTCCAGTTTTGCTTGTGTTCATGGAAGAGCATTTTGCTGGTTTTTGTTTACTGTCTTGCAAGATTTGGTTCCCAGAAACATCTTTATAATCTAGTTGTGCTTGGTGTGTCTGTGGAAGAAATTTTTGTTGATTTTTCTTTACTGTCTCACCAGATTTGATTCCCCAGGAACATCCTTATAATGATTTGAGGCAAGTTTTGCTTCAGGGTTTAGTGACCTTCCTGAGCAACTTGTAGGTCTATAAGCATTTGCCTATTCTTAATTTAGGGCCACTGTTCCTGGAAAGGAAAAGAGCCAAAATACAAACATAACCCCATGATTCATCTCTGCCTAGAACCTGGGCACATCAGCTAGAGGATGAACACACTACACCATGAATGACCAGAATCCAGTGCCTTAGACCATTTGGCCACTGGAGTGGCCAGTGGGGCATTGTGATCCTCTACCAGTCTTATGGGATGCTCTACAGCCAGTGTGGCTAGACATCTTACTGGATATATTTAACTCTTCATCAACTCCGTTTCACGATTAATTCCTGCAGTTCTGGGAACTAAAAGCACTGATTCCACGCATTTCTAAATAAGGGTCATAAATTTTTGCTGAATTCTGACATTGACTTTGCTATACTAGTGCCACTAGTGGTTGGAAGTGTGGACTTCTGGCAAATTATTTAGGTTAAATTTGGGTTCAAGTCCCAGGTGTTGTAGCCCGTGTGGTATGTTTATCCTCTAGTGCAACCTGTCTCCATTTTCTGGAACCAGTGGCTCCAAATTGGGGGCAGCAGCTTATTAATCCTTATATGCTTATTTCGGTTGTTCATCCCTCCTCTCTCCCAATGCTCGCACATGATGTGTATGTTGCTGGTGGCTTGTACATTCAGGGTGGTCATAAAGTAACTTGGCCTATTTACGAGCCTCTAGTGACCACAGTTTATGATGAATTTGATTGAGATTTGGGATTTAGACGTTTAAAGATGTGCGCTCGAGATTTGTGCAGAGAATGAATCGTGCTTTCAAGGTTGTAGTTTCAGCTCACAAATTACGGAAACTTCCAATGGCAACAACCGCTTTGTGATATCTCATTGTGACCAGCACCTTAAAAACCACAAGTGGCATTAACAGTTTCTTTCTAGCCCTAAAACCCGCTTGAGCAAATACACTTTCGAATGAGATGAGAAGTAACAACAAAAGAGGAAAGAAAGTAAAAAAGAAACCTTCACAATTACTTTTGTTTACAAATGCTTGATTTGTTTGCCATCACAGGCAATGACGGATTGCAGGCAGGGAATCGTGGACATCACCGAAGCATGCAACATGTTACATGGAATATGAATCGCCTCTTGTTTAATGTCTTCTTTCAGGACATAATAAGTTCTTGGATTATCTTTGTACACTTTTGATTTAGAAATCCCCTGAGCCAGAAATCCATTGGTGTTAGATTTGGAGACAGTGGTGGCCATGGAAATGCAAAATGGCGAGATATAGTTCTGTTACCGAAGTGCTGTTCTAGCAATTGTTCGACATGTGCTGTTCTAACATTTTGCTGACATGTGGTGGAGCACCATCTTGCATCCAAATGACATCAGATATATGTTGCTGCAGCTCTTGAATGACGTAATTCGTTAACATTGCTGCGTAACGAGCACCTAATACAGTACACGTTCATAACCCGTGAGGAGTCACTTGTTCAAAGAAGTTGGGGGTCTTCTTTGAACAAGCACCACACAGTCATTCTGGCTTCCTGTAAGGGAAGAGATAACTAATCATAATGATGCTTGTCTGCCTAATGCACACAGTTTTTAGAGTTCACTTTGCCAGTTAACGTGAAATGTGCTTTGTCAGTCCACAGTATGCGCAGTGGCCCGCTGTTATCACTGTCATATCGTTTTAAAAATTCGTTCACAAATTCCAGACGTAGCTGTTCGTCACCCTCTTGCAACAGTTGGACTCGATGGAACCGGTACATCTGGAGTACTGATCGAAGAATCTTTAAGATCGTAGTTTTAGGAAAATCCAGAATGCAAGAAGCACCTCGTGCAGTTTCGTGATGATTATCATTAATCGTGTGATGCACTTCAGCAACAAGTTCAAGTGGAGTGGAAGGTCGTCCAGCTAGAGGTCTATCGCATGTGCACCCTGTGTCTTCAAATTTATGCATCAAGTCCCGCACAGCTTGAATAGAACATGGACCCCGACGTAAATTACGGATTCGACGGAAAACATGCAACGTCTCTGCAGCATTACAGCCATGAATGCAATAGAGCTTGACCACTTCACCACGATATTTAGTGGAAACTCTCATCTTGTTCTCCTACACGTGCAGACCCGATACTGACTTAATGTCCAGCCATCAATTCTATTCATCAGAACTGGTTGCAAAGACATAAAACAAACTAATTCAGTGTAAGAACATCTATAGCACAAGCCAGAACTGTTCTTAAATTTTCGTGCATATAATTATAATCATTATGTACACATTTCTTTGCACGTTTTATTCTTTTGGTTGTCTTGCTTGGTTCAAGCCTCTGTTGTGGGGGTGAGGGGTGGGGGATTCTGATTTCATGGTCTATGGATTATGCAAAGGAAAATATGGTACTTTGTGTGTATTGTGTAAAATTTGATTTCAACAAATTGCATTTCAATAAATACTAAACCTAAAATCTCGATTATTTGAAAGCAGTGACTGGAAAAACAAGAAAAGAAAATTATTGGCAAAATTAGAATTTTATTTATCAGTAAGTGATTTGAGTAATAAAAAAAGGGGGGGGGGAGCAAATATACTATATTACTCTTTGTTCCAGCATTGTTACCACACATTACATTTATGTGTTATTCTTTGAAATTTGAATTCATTTCACCTAGCTCCTAAATTCTCAAGTTGTCTACTAGATCTGAAACATGTTTTCAAGTCTGATATACAAATAATTGCCAAAAGAAACTTTAAGTTGCCCTTACAAAAATTTGGGTATGCTGAGCATGCCTCAATTTCTGAAGAGGGCATGCTTCGGCAACCGAGCATACCCATAATCTGCACCTGTGAGTCACGGTGCCTTCTTTCTGACAGATGTATTAGATGAATTCAATTTTTGTATTTTCAAACTATTTTCTCAATGTTTAAACTAATCATGGAGCATAATTTTCCTGCTTAGGTGATTGCAAGTCTGTATTTGGTAATATTTTTCAAGAACATATGCTTGAGCAAAATTTTTTAGATTGGAGAGAAGTGTAAATAAAATTTTCCAAGATTTCTTAGCATAGAGTTTTCTGTGTGGATTATCAGTAATTCACTTGAAAACAGTATGTGTGAAAGCAGGTCTCGTATCGTGAAGGTTAGTTGTGATTATAGAATATTATGGAACATCAAAACGGATTTTTTTTTCTGTCAAAAGATGTCCTTATTGCACCCAAGGATTTGGTCATTACTTGTACTTTGTTTTTCAACAGATAACTTTTTATTTCACGAATTTTACAGACCTGTGAAAGGGTTTTAATGCCTTTGCCATGTAAGATCTCTATTTTCAATATCTTAAAAGTTTTGATGATTTTTGCTGTACATATTAATTTCTTTACAAATTGCTTCACCTAGTTGATTTAGTATCTTGAAATTTTTTCATAATAGGCTCGATTTAGCTTGAAGTATCGTCACTGTGATGGAAAATTAGTTGTTAAAATAACGGACAACCAATCAGTAAGTATAGTATTTGATTTTGATAATAAAAATGATGCATATAATAAAATGCCAGCATAATTGGCTGAAGTGAAAAATTGTAGTTAACAGTATAGCCAAAGTAAGACTTGCACGTTCTATACAATAAATCACACTTTTATTTCAGTATTAAAGGATGATATAGCTATTTCTAGAAGTTATTACTCATAAATTTTCAGTATAAAATAGGGTTTCTCTAAGAACTATATTATTTTTAACTTGTAAAATTTTCGAGCAGTAAACCTACCCATCTTCAGGGCTTAATAGGTGCTGCCATTCCTGTGATAAAAACCAACCCTTATGATAATTTAATGCAGTTTCTCTTTTTCTCTGTATTTGTAGAACTTCTGCTATTTTTCTTTCAAAAAAGTGCTGTGGTGTGCCAGAACTCCCAGTTCACAGATTCCCAAATCACTTTACGTCCTGTATTTTGTATATGTACTTTATCCCACATAGGTGAGATCATTCACATTTTATGTTGTATTGTACATACCACCTTCTTTCTGTATGTTTTTTCTGTATTTGCTTTTTGTTAGAGACATAAAACAAAGGGAGCATAAATAACAAAACAAACAGAGGAAAACATTGTATAGCAAGAAGGTGTCATCTGTAATAAAAAACATGAATGTGATTTGTTATGTATGATTGATGGGAAGGCAACTTAGGAAAAGAGTGGCATAACATAAAGCTACAATTAAGAACATTTTAAACACAACAGGTTTGGACAAAATAAGGACGCAAAGTGATTCAGGACTTTGCGGAAGTTATGGCACATGAATCACACATTTTTTAACGGAAAAATGGCAGAAGGTGTGCAAATAGAGAGAAAAAGAAGAAATACATTAAATGACCAGATGGGTTGGATATCGTCACAGGAGTGGCAACACGTAGTAAGCCCTGAAGATGGATAAGTTTACTGCCTGAAAATTTGACAAGTGAGAAGTAGTACAGTAGATTCCAGTTAATTGGGCCATCAGTTAATCGGAGCAGCCATTTATTTGGAACAGTTCTTGAAAAATATTCCAAATGAGCTCTTTGGGATAAAGCTTCACATAATTGAGGTAGCCTTAAAATTGGGACAAAGTGTCCCATTTAACTAGAATCTACTGTATATGCATATGTATGTGTCCCATTTAACCAGAATCTACTGTATATTAATATGTAATCTACTGTGTCCTATTTAACCAGAATCTACTGTGTCCTATTTAACCAGAATCTACTGTATATTCCTTAGAAACTCCATCTTATAATTAAAATTTATGAGTTAAATTTTGAGTTTCCTGACTTTTGGACCACACAGTTAAATTTTTTATAAAAACAAACTGCATTAAAAATTCAGCACTTGCATACCTGCCAACCTCTTGATGTGAAAATCTTTATACTGGACCAATGAAAACCTTAAAAAGACCAAAAATCCCTTATAGAAAACATGTTTGCATAAATTTTACAAGATCAACAGTTTTAAAGCAATACATGACATACCTGAATTAATTTTTTCCCATATTTAAATAATTTAATTTTAGAGTGTGTTGTATTAAATTCAATGCATCAATGTTTTGCTCTTTTCAAAAATGTAATAACTGGATTCAAAGGCTATGCATCAAATATCAATGTTTATTTTACACTGTTGAAACAGAAGTTAGTGTTTTTGCATTCAGGGATTCAAATCTGAATAATCTCTTTTAAGATTTGGGAAGTGGATGCCATCAGTATTTGTTCTCAGGCTTATGATATTTACCGAGTAACTACAAAAGCTCTTTTTCTGGCCATTGTTGGCCACTATAGGCACACAGTCACTAGAGAGCATACTGTAATCATTAACCTCATCTTTTAATGTTTTCCAATCAAGATATAGAACAAAGGTATTTGCTAGTCTGCAGAAATTTATGTACTTCAGATTATCTTTGAAGATTGGATCCAGCAGTTTCAGGTTTTTCAGCTCCTGATTTTCAAATGAAAATTTGTCCATTATTTTTCTCACCACTGCTACATAAAGATTTCTTAAATCTTCAAAATATAGCCTTATGTCTGCACTATCAAGCTGCATTTTTTCCATTATATTTTGTCAGAGAGGTTGGCTAGTGTGTTGTTATCCTCATGATTGTTAAATTTGATTAGCCTCAAGTCAGCCACCTGTTTATCATATCTTATCTGCTCAAATTTAACCATGAACTTCCCAAGTCTATCTCCTCCATCATATCACCAATCTGTGATTCATGTGTTTTAAAAGAGTTTATTAAATTCACTTAAAAGTTACAAAACAAAATGAAAATGCAGGGTCATAAGAGTCAGTGATGACTTTGAAAGCTTGTAGATGAGTTTGACTCTGCCAAAAAAAAAAAAATGTTTTCAACTCCACTGTGGCTCTCAATATACCTAATCTTACCATAAATACTGTTACAAAATATTCAATGAAATGACAAAAGAAATTTGAAGTATTTTCATATACCTGTAATGTGACGTAAGTAGTACACTCGTGAATACATGGCACCAATCACTTTTCAAAGTGGCATCCTTTTGCCTTCACACAGTCCTTCAGTCTCTGTGGCCACTCGTCAATAGATTACGCAGGGTCTCCGCAAGGAAAGCTACTGCTGTCCGTACCAAAGAGCGTGTGAGACTGTCAATACTGGGGTGTCTCTTTCTGCAGACCATGTCCTCCAGTGTGGCCTACAACTTGTAGTCCAATGGGTTGAGACCTGAGCTGCTGGAAGGCCAATCAGCTGAGAAATGAAGTCTGGCAAATTTGCCTGAAACCACTCCTGGGTTGACTTGGCCTTATGGGCAGGTGTGAAATCCTGTTGAAAGCTCCACTGTCGGTTTTGGAAGAGGGTGTGACTCACATTGTTGACCACTGGCTCCAAAACCCTGTCCTGGTAGACTTTGATGGATGTTTTCACTCCTTTCTCACAGAAATGGAGCTCTGTGGTATCCTCCAAAAGTGGAGCTAAAATGGAGCTAAAATGGAGCTCTGTGAAGACTCCCCACCAAACCGTGACAGAAGCAGGATGATGGCCCCTCATGATTTTTGGAGCTTTCTCCTGAGCTTCTCGTGAGGTTGTTGCATACACCATGTTATTTTGGTGGATGAAAGCCTCTTCAATAGGGAAAATCTTTTCAGCAGAGAAAAAGATCTGCCTGTGGCAATTGTCTGCGTAACGCTGCAAAAAAGTTTTGCTTTTAGCACCCACTGCTGCTTCAGATGTGGGGTGAGGAAGTGCTCTGTATGCCGCCGGTAAGCTCTTACCCTTAGGTCATTCTGTAGCATATGTGACGTCGATATTCTTGAAATGTTCAGCTCATGAGCCGTCGCTGATTGTTTTCTGACAGGATTTTGTCGAATACATGCTGCCAGTGCTTTCATCAGGTGAGCAGTCCTCATGGTACACAGCCAACCCTTTCTGGGGCGATCAGCAATGGTTCCAGTCTCAAGGAACCTTTTAATGGTTCGGTAGACAAAAATTCGGCTTATTTTCAGCATGTTAAAAATCTCGGAAGCTGATTTTCCAAAGTTGTGCAACACTATTACCGCAACACTATTCTCGTAATCGCCCCACTCCATGGCAAGTACTTCATGAAACACTTTATCTCCTCTGACTGAACATACAATGATTAACTAGCTGCTTCGTGCCTCCTGGCTGGTCGGTGACTTTGCGCGCCATCCATCTGTCAAACATTTGTAACAGTATTTATGCTAAGACTGGGTAGAGTGAAAGTGCTGCATAGTAGTTGAGAACCCTGTTTACCACTGTGATAATGATAACCATTGGGTTTGGCATTGTTTCAGTAAGTTCAAGTCATCCACTTGAGTAAAAAGATGGAAATCCTTTATATGCCTTGCAAGTCCTTATACAGTATTTAGAACTTTTCGTGAAAGTTAGCAAATGTCTAAGACAGGGCTGGTAAATTACTGGGTGCCAAAAAAATTAGGCTCTGGCCTCTGATTTTTTGTACTTCAAATTTTGTAATTTGCAGTAAATACCATACTTTCTATCGTATAATCCTCTGTTTATTTGTTAAAAAGTTATATGCATGAATTGTGGATAATACATTGCTTAAAAAATGTTTCTGCGGCACTTTAATTTAAAAAAAGTGTGATGTCAGGACAGTCTGGTGGTATTGGAAATGTGTTAACAACAGAAAAATTGTAGTGCATGTGGAGAGCTGCAAAGAGATGGAAGTATGTTGGCTCTGTTTTTACTTACAAGCATGTTAACTAAAAATATGATGCAATGAAGACAGAGTATCTATTATGATTTAATGAAGGAAGTATCTATTATGATGCATTATAGTATCTAAATATGATGCAATGAAGACATCTGTTTGTGCTCATGGAAGTGTGTGTTGTGGAAAGCCTGAGCTATTCCACAGATGTAATAGTTACCTTCTTGGCAGTGTAATCACTTTGTGAATTTGATTTGTTAGTTATGCTGCTGGCTGGTCGGTGACGTTGTGCACCATCCTTATTAAGTTTTAGAGTTCATTCTTATTAAGTTTTAGAGAAACATTTTCAGAAATGCCAAATACTACAGATTAGCTGTAGTTTCTACATGTATATTTTGGTCCAACTAATGGAAAAAACTAAGGATTTTGTTCTTTATTCACTTGAAAATAATACAAAAGTGTTTAAAAAATGACACTTTTTAAAATAAAATCCTTTCTTTTTCTTACTGTGTGTTGGACTTTTGGGTCATCCTGTGAATGGCAACTTTTCCATCGAAAATGACAGTTTATTCACAAGTTGGTGTGAATTTTATGATTTTCTTATTTCACAGTTATGTGTACATCTCCATGGATTATACAAAGAATTTTTTTTCCTTTTTGAATTTCCCAATGTACGGATTGTGCATAACAATTTTTATCTATTTGTTTCTGAATTTCTGGATCTGTGAATAATACAAAGGAAAATATGATACTTTGAGTGTATATGTGCAAATTTTAACTTCAACAAATTGTTTTAATAAAACCAAAATCTAAAATTTCAGTTTTTTGAGAACACCTAGTCACCTACTGAAGCAATGGGAAAAGAAAATTATGGGCCAAATTAGAATTTTATGTAGCAGTAAGTAATTTGGGTATTAAATGAAATGGCAGCAAATACATAATATTACTTTGTGTTCCAGCATCATCACCACACATTATGCTTGTGTTATTCTTTGAAATTTCCATTTTTTCACCTAACTTGTAAATTTTGGAACTGGTTCTTAGATCTGGAACATATTTTTCTAGCCCTGGTCTAAGAGGTAAAGATCCAGACTTAGAAATTTTGCTAGTAGACATTGGCCACCAAGACCAAAATTGTTAGTGTCCATAAAAAAAAAAAAAAAAAGTACTATTATTTTTATAAAATTGCTTACTATAATATCAATGTTTTATTTTGCATATTTCAAATATAGTATGCTGAAAAGTTGAAACTGAAGTAATAAAATACATAAATTTATCTTTGTAGTTTGGTCATCAAGATTTCACGCTATCCTCCCACTATAGTTTTATCCCATTTTCAGGGTCAAAATTACTCATTTTTATTCCTAATGTTTTGATCTTAATGCGACTTTCAAGTCTTTTTTTTTCATTAGAAAGCTTCTTTCACCTAATTGTGTTCTTTAACTGCTGACCAAAGACATTCAACATGAGCATTTAACAGCAGTGCCGTTAAAAGCACAGTTACTGGATCTCTCATGATTTCAAAAGGCTTTAGATTATCTGAATTCCCCAATTTCTGTTCAACAAAGCATTTGAAATACATTAAATTCTGCTAGGATTCAAACTAACAAGAATCTTCTTGATTTGAAGCCACTATTCCAAAGCACGATCAGGGTTAAACTTTAAAACTTTGCATATTTCAGTTATTGCGTCATCACCAAGATTGTTTAGGCCTTCAGAAGATTTGGGAAATAGCACCTCTTCTAAAGAGCAGACATATATTTGCAGAAAACAGATGTTTGGACATTATTAAACTTTTTTTTCAAGTTTTTGTGCAATTTTTTTTCAATAAATCAATGCTGTTTTCTGTAGAACTTGTCCTATATCTTCATCATCTGCAACACATCTTTGTTGATTGCATGCTGTCCTGATTTGGTGACCTTGAAATGTTGATGGCATGTCATCATTTTGAGACAAATATTCCTTAAAAAAGGACCAATTTGCCCCTTCATCTGCAGTTTTAAAACAGCCAACTCTAGTTCAGTAACATAGTGCAAAACACTACTGATGTCCACATCAGTTTTTTTCGGCTTTCTAGAACATTCAGCAACATGAGATTATGTCAAAAAATCCATTGATTCTCTGAATGGATATATATAACCAAAAGTTGATTTAAAAAACTGAGCTAGAAATTAAAATTCCAAAAGATGATCATGTAAGAAGTTTTATGGGTTTCATTCATGTTTTTTTAACTGTGTTATTGCCTGTTTTGCAATTTAGGAGTTTTTTAACCACGTCTAAGAAACTATCAGATTCGATTCTTTTTACCACAAGTATATATTTTGGTAAAAAACTTATGTAGTTTAATGTGAATCTGTTTCACATTTCTCAAAAAGGAGTTTGAAAAACATGAATATTAAAAAACTGAATATTGGCATTATGTTCCAACATAGAAACTTTATCTTTCATGGAAATTAGGAAGTGGGATGTTTTTCTTGAGCTACTATTAAAAGCACACTAATTACAGTAAAAAGTGCTTGGGAAGGCAGATATAAAAAAAAAAAAGTCTGCTTTTTGCTGACCATGATAAGTCATAGATATAAATCAGGAAAAATATCCAGATTATCGGTTATTTCGGGTTACCACTCATTTTGCCAAATTAAATTCCCTGCGTTTTCCCATCTGCAGACAATAGTATTTTTCCACACAAACTGTATTTGAATTGGATGAACAATATTACAGAAAGCCACCCCAGTGGCGTAGTGGTCTAAGCGATGGCTTCTGATCATTCGCACAAAAGGGGTTCGAGTTCGAATCCCGGTAAGGCATGGATGTTGTGTTTGTCTCATGGCCTTGGCTCTCTCCCTTCCCTGGAACCAGTGGCCCTAAATTAGGGACGGGCGACTGCTTATAGCCCATTAAGTAGCTTACAGTGGTTGTTAAACCTCCAATAAAAATATATATATATATATATATATATATATATATATATATATATATATTACAGAAACAACACTAATGAACAAAACTTGAACTAAATCATCTGCTGACGATAAGGTGAAAAAAAGCAGTCTAACACACGAAAAAGAAACATCTTTGCCGATCTTGTAAACATCAGCACTGGCGTAAAAAGAAAAAAGTACTTATGCACAGGAATACCATGCCTGCCAGCATTGGCAAGAGCCTTGTCAGTGGTAAACAGCATTATTGTGCTGCATACATAGTCGCTTTTTACGAAACTATGCATGTTTTTGTGAAAAAGAAATGTGTGCCACAACAAAACGTTGCAACAAACAAGGACACTAATGAAACTAACACATGTGAAACACAAAGTTGATTCCCTTGGCGAGGGCATGATAGGTAACATTGCGAGATTTAAGTTCAAAACTTCCACCAGTAATAATCAGTCGGATGCGTTCTAAATCCCACAACGCTTGACAGACAGGAAATCCAAGCAAGTGAACCTGCAGTGCATGAACCTCCACTTACCGTATGATCATACTACCTCTAAAATTGTAGTTAATGTCAAGATGAGGCCAAAGAAGGAAAAAAAAAACGCTGAACATTTTAATTGGGTGAAAAATCAAAACACACAGCAAAAATGTGGACTATTGTCAGTTTGTCTTTTGTTGACTTGGCAGCTGCACAGCATCCATTGCTTAATTTTTCTTCCTGCTGATATCTTTCTCTCCCTATTTCTTCATTGAGGCTTTTATTTCCTTTCTTTTTTATGCCCTCTGATAACAATAACTTCATCCACCATATTGAAAGAATTTTCAGCCTGAAGACCACAAGTGCATGATATCAAATCTTTAACTATTTTAGATAAATGGTGTAACTTTGAGAATATCAGCACTTTTGAACATCATGCATCAATTTTTACAAATGTTTCAACTTTGTCACTTCCATTTTCGTGAATTTCTCCCTCTCTTATCAAGCTTAAAAGCAAAAACTTATGGGCCGTGGGACAGGGGGATGTTTAACAATGCGTTAGAGTGGGAACATCCCAGGGGTGGGGGGGGGAGTTGGTGCCATTACGATAGAAATCTTTGCACCGTCTGATTTCCGATTTTGAAAATTTTCCCACTATTTCCAAGCTGAAAGATTAATATTTATACAGCAAAATGTTATTTAACAATAATACTGGGCTTCTAAATAACATCACGATGAAAAAGGAATTATGATTGCCAAAAAAATCTTAACTCCGTCGACCTACCGTTTTTCGGAATTCCGTCCTCCGACGACCCCCCCCCCCGTCACACAGCCCCCTCTCCCCCCCAAATTATGTTCACTTGTGCATTGATCTCGCGAATGACCAAAATAATAACAAAAAAGGTGTAATTCCTTGATTTCGCGGAAGAACCTGATGCCTGAAGATTGCTCCAAAATTTTTGCTGCGTCTAACTTCCATTTTTGCAAATTTTTCCTACAGTTTCAAACTGAAATACAAACATTTATGCAATAAAATCATATTTAACAAGAAAACTGGACACAAAGGCAACATCAGGAGAAAAAGAATCACGATTACGGTAATGTTTTTACACCGTTTAACTACCGTTTTCAAAAATTTTGAAACATGAAATACTGTCTCCAGACGGAAAACGTGCCCCCTCCCCGGCAAATTGTCTTCAGTTTTACACTGATCCTGAGAACGGTCTAAATGATAACAAAAAATGTGGAATTCCGCGAATCCGCTTAAGAATCTCGTGTACAGTTTATCATAAAACAATAGCAAAATGAAAATTCGTACAATCTGTAGTTTCGACAGCATAGTTCCATAGTCGGACAACTAAATCTGTAGAAACTACGAACATTCTGTAGTAGTTGGCAGGTATGAGAATACTATTACAGTACAACCTTACAACATCGAAAATCCGGAATCGTCCGCACTTTGCCGATTCCGGATTATAGAAAGTTTGGTTAAAATTCAAACTTAGTATTAACTAAATACACTATAAAACACTATATTTGGTAAAAGTAATAGCAAAAAGCCAAGTTAACCAATTTTTTTTTTTTTTTTTTTTAAGTGAACACTGAAAGCGGATGGAAAACTGTCAGTATTAATTTGTAAATTAAATCATTTCTTTTTAGCTGGCCGCTTTGCGATGCTCAAAAGCCAGCAGGCGCACGCTAAATTTGGCACTGGAGATGGTAGCGTATGCAGGCTTTCAGCGAACATTCATAAAAAATAAAAATAAATGCCCAACTCTAAAGTTTTAATTGGATTTTGACGAAATTTCACATAGTTTATTTTGACGTGTCTTGGTTACCATAAAATTTGCATTCAGTTATTTAAAAAATTGGAGAATTTTTTTTTATAAAAATTTCTCCCAGTGTGAATTCCCCAAAGGGAAGAAGCTTTCATCCCCCTGCCCCCTGCAACCTTGCGAACTCTTTCTCCCACGATGACCTATCATCCTTGCTTGGTGCATTCTTTGTGATCAAAAACCGACGCAACGCCCTCGTCTTTTTCTTATAACTTTTTTTTTCTTTTCTGCTGTTCAAGCAGAATAGCTTCTGTACGTGAGATTTCCACACATTTGGAGTAAAATTTTTCAAAAACGTGAGAGCTCCGTACAAGTTAAAACTTTTTTTTTCCGTACAGCACAAGTTAAATAAAATTAAATATATTTTTTTTTTGTTCCGTACCGGTACAGGTTGCTAGAATTAGCGATTTAATCAAACATTTTTAGTCGCCACGACGATGAAGTTTATCGCCAGTGGCGACCTGGCGACCGTGAGTTTGGATCTTTACTAAGAGGTCATCTACCGGCACGGTCTGGTGCTTCACTCCAGCTTGTTTATACAAATTGGAAAGATGCCAAATATATTCAATACTGAAGACATTGTAGGAACCGTTTGTGTGCTGTAGTGGTGCATTACTAACAGGAAGTTTGTGGCAAGACGTATTCTGTTCATCTGAGGAATGACGATGTATAATGTGAAGCAAAATGGTAGTTAGGTGGAGATAAATCTTCTGAGGTGGTTTGACTATGTTGAAAGAATGAGTAGTGAGATGCTTACTAAGATAATTCATTCAGCCCAAGTAGCAGGAAAGAGAGGTAGAGGCAAGCCAAGGAAATCGTGGGAAGACCAGATTCAGGAATGTCTGCATGAGAAAAAGAAATTGAGGTTGAAATACAAAAGGTCTTGTGTGAGATGTGTGATGGATGTCAGTGATGCTTGAGTTGTGTGCTGTGATCACTGTAAATGGAGACATTTGATACATCAGTGCAAGTAAAATCTAGTTCCATGAGTTTTTGAACTTTAATGTGGCAGGTGAGCTTTCTTTGAGGAGATAACCTCTGAATCTCAGAGAACAGCTTAGTGATATGTTTAGTATTTGAACTTTGTAAATTCTGTTCCAGACTGCGATACAGATTTGTGTGAAACATTCATCTATTCAGATAACTACTATTCTCAACAGAATTTTGGTTAGGTTTTTTCATTACAAATCCACATAGGATTTGAAGATTGGTATTGTTTTAAATTTAGAGACTGCTGTAGCATAATATGTATTGCTGAGTTCTTGCAGGATTTAACCAGTTAGATCGACATGTCCACAGTGAGGTCTTGAAATTTTCTCAAGTGTTCTAACTGAAACGCTGGTGTAAAAATTTTGCCAAATTATTGTGTCAAATTTTTAGAGGAGCAAAATAATTAGCATTATATGTGTAAATTGATTTTTGTGGAATTTTTTTAATTTTTGCACACTGGGGTACCATAAAATGGTGTTTATTTCCACCTAATCTTTTTTGCAGATTTGTTTTCGGTGGAAGTGGCACTAAAAACAACCCTAGAAAAATGATATGATATACCGTAGTCACAAAAATGAATGGTGATTTAATATTGAATATCTTTCATCTCACATGACTAATTCATAGACTTCTGTCTCATCGGAATACCTTTTTCTATCACTAACAGTTGATTTTGTCCATGATGCTTTTGTCTTTTGCCTACAACATTACAGTAGAACACCTGGTAAGGCAATCTTTATCTTCTGTGTGGCTTGTGAGACCAAATTGCTTTAGTATGTTTTTACCTGCTATTTTCTATAAATATGTACCATGTAATGATTTATTTTCCAATTACATAATTTTGTCTCACCACTGAATTAATACATTTTTACTAGGGGTGTCAACCAATCAAAATTTATGTTCAGTTAAAGAATGCACCATTGACCAATTAATCAGTAATTTAATCAACTGATAAAAACAATGCTATCACAAAATATGTACTGTTATAAATAAAAACACAGTAGAACCCCAATTATATTTGGATTAACTCCGACTACAGCCCACCCGGATATTTAGAAAATCTGGATAATTGGGTTGTCTTTTTTCTGTAGGCCAAATACATACTTATTAATTGAAGTGAGGGAATTTATTTTTTTCATTTATTGTGTTTTATAATAACAAATGTTATACAGTTTAAAAAGTAAATTACAGAATTTTATTTAATTTTCATATTTTTTTTAGATTTTCAGTAATTAAGGAAAAATACAGTAATACAAACTTTCATCGAAAAAATATAATGGTTGGTTAAAAACTTAATTGTAAAGAGGTTATGTGTTTTGTTTATAGTAAATCAAAAATACCTACATAATTTCATTGTTTAATTTTTTCGATAAAAGTTTGTTTTGTATTACTGTATTTTAATGTAACTAAAAATCTACGTAAAAATACAGTAATACAAAGCAAACTTTTATCGAATAAATTAAATATTGAAATTATGTATGTACATATTTTTAATTTACTATAGGCCTAAACAAAATATATAACCTCTTACAATCAAATTTTTAACCAAACATTATTTTCTTATTGATGTAAACTGATAAAATTAACAAAAGTTAATACAGTGCACAAGATTAATTTTTTACTTAACAGTTTAAAATAAATTTGTTTTTAACGAAAAAAGTAAAAAAGGGTCACATGTTTCGTTGCAGAAGTGCGTTTTTTAGCAAAGTTTAGTTTTTTTAAGTCCCATAATCGCTTAATTTGGAGCAGTTGAACTGTGTCACATTCTTCCTGTCATTCCATCCAGGCTAGAGCTAAGTCTAGGGCATTTAATGCATCATTATGCAAAGGGTCAGAATATTCAGCCTCTTCATCATTGTCACTATCATCGGCAATAACCTCTTTGTAATTTCTTAAACTGTTTACAATTTTGTCCTCTGTCATTAATTGATATCCAATGTCATCTTGATCACAGGAAAGCCAGTTTTTAACTTCCTCTTCACTGAAATCTGATGAACCTGGGATTTGTGAAACAATTTTTAGAATATCGCCAGTATTTGGAAATTCGTCTACCATGTCTTAATAATTGGAAATCCCTTTAATTTTTTTCCAAGCCCTCTCTAACATGAAACTGTTGACATCACTCTACACATCTGTGACCATGTGAACACATTCTTTTAAATCCGTTTCTGTGTAAAATTTTGTAACACCTTTTTCATCATCAGCCAAGAAAAGTTATCATAAAAGTTTTTTTCTGTATAGGTGCTTCAAACATGCAAAGACTGCTTGAACCATTTACTGCAGTAGACTTGTCATATTAGGAGATAACAAAAAAACCCTGCAAATTTGCCATCTTCTCACACTAAACTATCAGAACATGGATGCGACAGTGTATTATCCAGGACCAATAAAACATTTCCACTTTCGCCAATGTCATCTTGAAATTTTTTCACCTTAGAGATGAAGTAGTCCTCATGCCATTTTACACACAACATGTAGTCCATTCAACCTTTTTTTCTGGTTCAGATAAATGACAGGAAGGTTCTTTACATGTTTGAAAGCTCTTGGATTTTTTGATTTTCCAATAGCACGAAACAGTAGTCTGTGAGTTCCAGTTGAATTTGAACACATCATAACAGTCACACAGTCTTTGCCCATTTTTATAGCTGGATGCACTCTTCATTTTTTGAAACAAGGGTTTTCTGTGAAAGGGCCCTCCAATTTAGACCCGTTTCGCCAGCGTTCTAAACAAAATCAGTATCGTAACCCTGTTCTTTAATTTTGTTTTCGAAAATCTGTAAAAATTCTTTGACTGACTCCAAATTGGCCGATAATTTTTCACCAGGAATTTCCAGTTCACGAATTCCGTGCCTAGCTTTGAAATTTCTCAGCCAATCTTGACTCGCTTTAAAATTTATGAATCACCTTCCAATTTTTTGTTAAACATCAATGCTTCTCACATATGATTGGTCCAGAAATTGGTTGTCCATTAAAACGTTTTTGCAAAAACCATATATACACTCCTCAATCAATCTTTTCATTTTCTACTCCTCTCATCATTTTTCTCAACGAAATACCTTCTTCACTATAAAAAACCCAGACATATTAGACATATTTTAAAATAAATTCTGAGCTTTTTCTTTATATTTGATCGTTGATGTCCCAGCTCTATACTCACACGCAAGTTTAATTCCTCTTTCACCTTTTCCTAGTTTAATCATTTCAGCTTTATCCTTCATAGTCAAAACAACATGCTTTCTTTTTGGTGACATATTAACTAAGTTGATAGCAATATTACACTTTGTACTAAAGAATGGAATGATACTTCAAGAACAAAAAAATCGTGCACAAAAAACCACAGTTTACACCAAAAAGCTAATAACAAGTGACTGTGTGGCGTGCTCGATATGTCCTTGAAAGTCTCTTTACAGGTAGTCATTGAGTGACATCACTCCTTTGCCGTTCTGGAGGAGAAGCAAGACACCAGGAGAAAACCTGTCTTTGCTTGCATCGTTCAAAACAAGAACAGCGTCGGTTATGCATGACCAATGGGAAGACGACAGGCCTTGGCATGGCGTAGCAGCGGAGACCCTACTTGCGGACTTCGCATGTGCATCCTTGCCATGGTTTCACGCATTTTGGCATTCCTATGTACTTATTAATTTAATTGCTTTATTAATAAAATATCCACTGTACTGCATTATCATTATGTATTTTTTAAATGAAAACAAAACAAAACTAAAAACACTTAAATAAATTAACAAAAATCTTAATTTTACTTGGCCTTGAAAGAAAAACAAGCGATCCAAATAATTGAAGTTCCGGATATTTGGAGTCTGGATAATTGGAGTTCTACTGTATTTATAACTGATATTTTTCTCTATATATTTATTAAATATATATATATCACATATATATACTGTGAGATGGCATTAATCCTTCCTTCTTGGGAGTTGATTTATCATTCACAATGGTCATTCAAACAATTGGGCATTCAGCTTCCACAGGATCCTTGCAACGACTGGGTAAATCAGTCATTGCAAGGATCCTGCATTTCTGACCAAAGTGCTTTCAAGACCACAGCTCTTTTTTGGCAAACTACCTGAAAGATCAAGAACTCTCCACCATTCACAATGCATAAAATGGAATGTTTCAGGCACACCATTCAAGTGCATGGCATTCACACATCATTCCCATTCTTAAGTTGTGCCATTATTTCCTAGCATTTGACACTTATTAACTTTTGACATTACTTTTCTTGTTGGAAATTCATGTCTGAAATGATGTGGATGGAAGAAAATTAAACATACTGTGACTTCACTGTGGTTCACAATAATGGCAGATTGAATGATCGGTCACAGTGGTGAGAGCAAACCATTCACAGTGAAAAGTCATTTGTTGCGAACGAATTGCTCACGAGTGGTCCATTATTAGTGTACTGTATATATTAAACAATAGAAATCCAAAATGAGTTTCCTCAAATTTTAGACTTAAATATATTGTAACTTTTTAATTAAGTAGTATCCATTGTTATTGTTCTTTATGAATTAAAAAATCAGAAATGCAAATTAATTGCAGTTAATTCCCTTAATTTTGTTTACTGTCACTTGTTGAGAACCACGATTTTAGTCAAAAGACCTTGTCGACATTGGGCAGTTTAAGTGAAGGATGAAGTTTGTTTATGCACATGTAAGATACTTTCAAGAATTCGTGTAAATCCGCATTTTTCGTCAACATTTTGGTCATTCTTGAGATCGGTGCAAAACTGAAGAGAAATTTTGAGGGGATTAGTTGGAGGAGGGGATCGTTTCCTGTCGGGATGATATTTCATCTTTCAAAAACGAAAGTTAAACGGAGTCGAGGTTTTCCATGTCATCTTAATTTTTTTCTCGCGATGTTCCTTCTGCCCAATTTTGTTCTTGATTATCATTTTATTCCACAATTATTTGTATTTCAACTTGAAAACGAGGGAAAAATTTCTGAAAACGGTAATTAGACGGCACAAAAACTTTCCTGTCATCTTCTGGCATATGATTCTTTCATTTGTATATGTCTCGAGATCGATGCATAACTGAACAAAATTTACTGGAAAGAGGTTTGGGAGGGAGGTCCTTCGGAGGACGGAGTTACAACTTTCAAAGTCGGAAGTTAGATGGAGTGAAGATTTCTCCTGTCATATTCTTTTTTCCCTCATGAGATCCTTCTGCTCAGTATTGTTGTTAAATATCATTTTATTGTATAACTATTTGTATTTCAGTTTGAAAATGGAGGGAAAATTTCCAAAAACAGAAGTTAGACGGAGCGAAGATTTCGCCCACGATAGTTCTTGTTCTCCATCCGATGTTTTCTCACTCTCCTTTGTTGTTGTTAAATGTTCGTAATTTTATATTTTGAATAGAGTGATGTGCTCCAATTTAATATTTACATAAATAAATTAACATGAAGAAATCTATCTTGCTCGTGCTGCATTTTATTCACACTGTTTCACCATGCGTTCTGATTTTTTACTCGGTTAAAAAGTTCAGCTTTTTATTTTTCTTCGTCAATCTCATGTATGATTATTTTAGCATAAATCTTAGTGCTAAAAAAAAGCAAATGTTGATGGAGAAAATGAATGTGGATATTCTGATCATGATTTTGTTTCTATGTCAAATACTAGTGATTCAAAGAATAAGTATTTCAGCATTTACAAAGTGAAACAGAAACATCTGTTTCAAAACAGTGTCCCATTCATTCTGTAGTAATTTGCCAATGATCTGTGCATGAAATGAAAGTACAAGCAAAACTTCTGGAGGATGGGTTGTTTATCTGAATAAATGTCCTCCTGGACAGGTAAGAATTTTTTGATTTTCTGAGACCTGCTGTGTGTTTCTCATTATTGGAGGTAAACTTTGTGTGGTTATTATTATTTTTTTTATGAGTTTGTTTCTGTGAAAATAATATGTGATATAAAGAACATTTCTGTTTGATATTTTACCACATCCTTTTTACATAATTTATTTTGTAGTGAAAAATTACTGGTCCAGTTCTTAACATGTTAAGACACATAATGGTCATATCAGAATAATGACCACCTACCTAATAATGGGAATAACCATCCTTGGCCTGGAAGACGGTGACGAGGTGGTGTGGCATGGACTCAGTGAAGCCCTGGAAGGTTGCCCGAGGCACACGTGCGCATTTGTACTGCATCAGAGCATGGAGATCCTGGAGATGATGTGGTTGTGGGTTGGGACATTGAACTTGTCGATCCAAATAGTCCCACAAGTGCTCTATGGGATTGAGGTCTGGTGATTTCGCCGGCCAAGGAAATGCGGAGACATCGTTGCCATGTTTCTGGAACTAGTCACACACCTCTTAGCGACATGGCAGGGCGCATTGTCCTGTTGGTAGACACCATCACCGCCAGGGAAAACGTCCAACATGAAGGGATGCATTTGGTCAGCAAGGATGGATAGGTAGCCATTGGCATTCAGGGACCCATCCAGTGGTACTAGCGGGCCCAGGTCATACCAGGAAAACATCCCCCAGACATGCACACTGCCACCGCCAGCCTGTACTTGACTGACAAGTGTGTCCAGGTGTTGGTTTTCGTGCGTCTCGTGCCGTATTTACCACTGCCCATCACTTATTTATTGGAAAAGGCAACCTTTTCCCCACTCTTCCACTCAAAGAAAGGTGACTTGATCACGCTAGTTACGTTAACTAATACTTTTACAATGTAAAAGTTTTAGTTAACGTAACTAGCGTGATCAAGTCACCTTTCTTTGTTAATATTGTTACGTGTTTTGCCCATAATCGTCACTCTTCCACTGTCCAATGACGGTAGTCCCATTCAAACTGCGGACCTTGTTGCCAATGGACCTGGGTTAACATGGGCGCTTTGATGCAGCGTCGACTCTGGAGACCCATGCATAACAGGATTCACTCCAGATATCTACTCTTATAGCCACATACCTGGGTGCCCTAGTGTTCATTCGTGTGGTCAATTGCTGCACTGTGGCATGTCAATTGTTCTTTACCAGTCAATGGAAGCAACGTTCTCCTCTGGGGTCGATGGCAACGTCATAGGGCTCCACAGCTATGACGTTGGGAGGTATTTGGTGTGCCAGTGTTCCCTCGTTGGTACACCCTTACTGCAGCACCTCTCCAACAGCCCACGAAGCCTGCTGCTTCTGAGATGCTTCCACCGTTGGCGCGATAGCTGATGATCATTCCTTTTTGAATGTCTGTCAAATCACTACCTCTTCCCCATTGTGCTCACATTACGCACTATGGCTTATCTGTCCTGGCCGGCCGCTTATATCTCCGTGTGGTCGACCTTGTCACATGCACTCTGTGACGCACCTGGGCGGATCCACTGTGATTCCGGGGGTGATTGTATTATTCTGATATGACTGTGTACTGTCTGCATTCTTTGTAGTCATTGAAATTATCTTGTCATATTATTATAGGTGTATTTAAATAGTTTAGAGGAATTTATTGAACATCGTTGCATTTTACTTTTGCTGTGCCGTGTTTGGATTTATTTCATTATTCATAACTTCTGCTTCTCTTTTCAGTGTATACAGTATGCCACAGAGCATACACAAGATGTAAAGAAGATAGAAAAATTAACAAGCCAGCTTATGAGGCATATGGCATCTAAAGAAAAATAATGATCTTAGGACTTAATAATGAATGAAATGAAATTAGGGGGTGGAAATTTTTTGCATGTTTATGTAAATAATGATTGTTTCACAAATTTTCTAATAAATGTTTTGATTTTCACATATTTACTCCAGTGGCCTTTTTGTCATCTTAGCAGCTTCAGAAATTTCGTAGACATAAAGCCATGATCACAGTAAGCGTGTGTACAGCAACCTTTAAAAATAAACTAAAGCCATTTCATGTGCACTTATGGGAAGAGAAATTCAAGGTGTCAGGATTTTATAAGTCACATTTTTATAATGGAAATGAGCATAAGAAAAGCTTACATACACTGATAAACAGTGATCTTAAACCATCTGCTTATTTGGCATAATTGAACTCAAAAGTTGCTGAGCTTTAGTTCTGACCAGAGGGCTTGTTGAGGCTATATATAAGAGTAAAGTGAATGCTGGAATGAGTATACAGAAAATTGAAATCTCACAGGTTAGGGCAATCATGAACCAAGCTTCCAGACCCCAAGGAACAAGCATAGCTGACGATAATAAACTGAAATACTCCAGATCTATGATGCATCTTACCAAGTTTGCCTTTATGTTCAAGAATCTTATGAAGAAATTTAGAGTTGGTGTTAACGTGATCTCCTGCATTTATAGCTGATACTGTCACACATGCCAGACAGTTACCAAACAGGGGTAGGGGTGTGCAAAATACCTGTAAGCAACCCAGATAGCTCCAGGAAATTATACATAGAATGACAAAAAGATTCATCCAAACCAGGACTAAAGAACATAAGAGATACATAAATCAAAGTGAAATAGCAACAGCCTATGCAAGTGATCCAAATGTGCCTATGCAAGAAACGCAACAATATCGATGTATTAGATAAATACTTGCACTGTATTCCTGCTATAGAAGTACAATTGTTTGTAAAAATGCGGAGATTCTCACACATCTCCACCTGTGCTATGAGAGAGCCTCTTTGTGGAATTTGGAAATAGAAATGAACCTGGAACTCTATGGAAATGCTTGGCATAATCTCCAGACCAGAGTCGCAATAACACCAAGTTGCATGATGACTGCTACAATACCTTAGTGTCACTCATGCTTTTGTCTACATAGTGCATGCCTTCTATCTTTCCTTAATAACACAGGGTTGCTGTAACCTACGATATTTCAATTCTATGGATACTCATTTTATCATTCATTCTGCTCTAACTCATAGCCCAGAAAATGCCTCCCACAAAAGAGCGAGAGCTTGTAAGTTCTAAGTGTAATTATGCCAAATGAAGGGTTGTTTAAGACTACTGTTGATCAGTATATGTGATAATATTGGTGTACTTATTCTTGTAATAATAAAAGTTGAATAATTTGTTAAAGTCTGAGTTCCTGGTTTATTACAATAAGCACACATACTTATTTCACTGGTGCAACATTTTGATACTGCGTGTACATGTTTGGCAAATTATTTTTTATGTCCTAATTTAGGTGTATTATTATTTTTTGATACTTCATGTCATGTAAAAATTTGGCATGCTTTTCAAATTTGGCTGAATTTCATGTAATGGATTGTTATTATTGATTATTAGTATATATACATATATGGATAACCTAAGGAATTTTTCTTTGTATTGACACAGTGTGCGAGTTCATTACTCAGGTATTTCTCTGTGCAGGATCTTTCATGTTGACAAGAGTAAAATAACATAAGCCAAATCAAATGCAAACTAATGAGTGTTTACAAAGACTGCAATGCCAACAGTGGTGTTTTTTGTTTTGTTTTGTTGTCATATTTCAACTCAGGACATGTCTGATGGCAGTGCTGAATGGGACCAGCCTATCATTAGGACTTGCAGAGTATGCTGTAATGCACAGATTTATGGATTATTCTGAAGTTTGTTATTTTGCAAATACACTGGCGGAAAGTGAAAAAAGAACACCAAGAAGGAATTGGCGGACGATCATGAAATTTACATATGTTAATGGGGTCGAGTTTACGTAGGAGTGATGTTAATTTCGGGACCAACTGGTGAGCGCTTACGGCACAGCACGGCATAATATGCAAATTATCGTCGGTGGTATTTAAGGAGTACGACGAAGTGAATGTAATCAGTCGTCGGCGTACGGACACGTGCGGAGACCCTGAAGAAGCAGCAATGCCTGGACATGGAAGACGTGTACGATTTCAGCAGTTATTGGACTTTGAGCGAGGTCGTCTAGTCGGACTCCGCGAGGCCGGGTGGTCTTATTGTCGTATGGTGGAGCGAATTGGATGGGAAGTATTGGTGGTGGTTGATGGTGGCGTAGATGGTCCGAGGAACATTCCCACACAAGAAGACGTGGAACCGGGAGTCACAGACTGACTGATGAGTGGACCGATCGACGCATAAGAAGAGCGGCGTTGTGAAGCAGAACATCCACTGCGACGCAAATCCGAGCTGCCGTTGCACCTGAGGTGACTGTGCGAACAATCCGCAACCATCTACTGGATGCAGGACTATGTGAACGTGTGCCTCTGGCATGTGTACCTCTGACTCCAACCCACTGTCAGGAACGGCCGTGGTGGTGTCACCAACGCCTGCACTGGAGAACACAATGGCGATCTTTCGTGTTCAGCGATGAAAGCAGATTCTGCTTGGGAACCTCTGATGGCCGTATGTGTGTTCGCAGACGCACAGGGGAGAGTCTCCACCCTTCTTGCATCTGCCAGCGACACACAGAGCCTACACCTGGTCTCCTGGTGTGGGGAGCGATCAGCTATCACTCCCGTACGCAACTAGTGTTTGTACTGGGTACATTAAACTGCACCTCCTGCATCAACAACATCATTCAGCCCGTTGTTGTGCCATTTGTAAGGTCGGTCCATCGTGGTGTTTTCCAGCAAGATAACACACGCCCACACACGGCACGTGCAACGCAACATGCACTTCAGGGTGTGACACAACTTGCACGTTCACCAGATTTGTCCCCCATTAAGCACGTGTGTGGGATTTTATGGGACAACGACTTATCTGGTCTCCACGGCCAGCCACGACCATCCCTGATTTACGCGTCCAGGTTTGAGGATGCTTGGAACTCAATACCCTAAACTTACGTCCGACATCTGTACGACAGACTCCATACCAGAATTGCACAGTGTGACGCAGTTCATGGCGGTTCAACCTCATACTAACCATGTTACATGGAAATGTTATTTTTCAGTTTACCAGCAAATACAGCTGTATTTTGCCATAATGTTTTGATCACGTTATCCTCTGTATTCCGTTATTATGCTGTATAAATTTCGGTGGTATTAGACGTCTCCTTCTTGGTGTTCTTTTTTCGCTTTCCGCTAGTGTATAATTAATTCCATTGCTCTTTAAATTTTGATAGTAATCAAACTTAATATAAAGAGGAAAGAAAAGCATGTAATTTTTATATAGGTTTGTGATCAGTTAAATATCTGTAGGTAAGATGTCCTCAGAAAATAGGAATTTTTTTATTTCTGTGCTTAATTGTCACATAATTTATGGATTTTTGGTGTGAACCAAGGCACACATGCTGATAATACATCAACCCTTTACCAAGTAATAACTTTAATACTGCAGAAAACCTTTGATGTAGAACAAAAAAATCAAAGTTTGTTGGTCAAATAAGCAAATAAAATGTTTTACAAATATTTCTGTGTGTGTGTGTGTGTGCAGAAATGTACTGACACTAAAGTTAGCTCTATTGCCTAGTATTTCTTGCTTAGTTAGCACCTCATCACCATTCTTTCAGCATGGCAAAACCGTCTCATCATATTGTTTCCACCCTACTAACAATATTTTGCTTCACATTACACATTTGTGTTACTTTTATGATCAGAATGAGCTTTGCTATAAACTCCCTGTAAGCAAATCTATCTTGGTAATAACTGATGATATGGCTATTCCTAGACTAAATGAACTATAAATATCTTTGAATTATGTTTTTTTTTCTTCTAATGAATAATATATACGCACACCGGACAAAAAATGAGTCACCCCGTGGCAGAACTTGCCTAATAGCAGGAGACGTTGCCTCTTGCCTTCATAACAGCATGAATCCGATGTGGTAGAGACTCTATAAGGTTGTGGATGTATTGAACGTCGATTTGCAGCCACTTGTGTGTCAGTTGGCTCCCAAAGTTCCACATGAGTATGTGGGTGTCCATTCCAGCATTTCACTTTCTGTTCCAAATGATCCCACAGAATTTTAATAGGATTTAAATCTGGGGATTTGGCTGGCCAGTCGAGGTGAGACAGTGTTGCCGATTGCTTGTTCGTCGTGCCACTCAGACACAGTTTTAGCCCTGTGCACGTGGCAGTTGTCGTCTTGGAAGACAGGAGTGGCAATGTGATGCTGCTCCTGGAGATCTAGGGAAAAGGGTTTAAACTTCATCATTCAGAATCTAGAGTTACGCATGCTGGTTCAAATTCATCGTCACTGTAACAAGAGGGCCCATCTTGTGGTACGAAAAACGTCCCCAAAACATAACAGAACCTCCTCCAGCTTAAACACCTTCGATGCAATCAGGATTAAAGGCTTCATTGGGCCTGCGATGCACTCATCACCTCCCATCATTGGAGTACAAACAAAAACGAGACTCATCAGACCAAATTACTCATTTCCAATCCTCCACAGTAAAGTTTTGGTGCCTCTGAGCCCATTGATAACATGTGACTTTCTGTTAAAAGAAGCCTCTACCATGTTACTCTGCTCTAGATGTCCATCGCATGCAGTTCTCGTCGCAACGTCCTTTTGGAAATTGGTTGGGGTGGACTTTCGTCGACTGTTTTGGAGCAATTGTTGCCTGGTTTGAAACCGATTTGCAGTTACTAGGCATGATACATGGCGGCGGTCCCTGTTGATGAGAATCATTTTCCTGCCACAGTTACATCGCTGATTTGCAGTTGAATGTGAACTACAGCACTGTTGTAGACCCGCTGGACAGTACGCTTTGACACACCAACAAATTGGGCAACTTCATTCACTTTTGTTCCTGGGCCCGGACGAACATGATGGCCCTTTTTGCCCCTCAGTAACACCTGCTTTTACAACCCACATTGCAGACTAAATTCAACAAACATGTTGCTCTTCACCACTGCATGAGACAGAATTGATCCTGTAGACCATGTCAGTGCTATTTATTTCCCAACAATGCTATCACAGCCCCCTCTGAGCAACCAGTATCTTCTTGCTGTCATTTCGGTTAGGGGTGACTAATTTTTTTGTTTGGTGTGCTTATATATACACTGGTGTGCAAAATTTAAGGACGAAGAGGAGAAATTAGCATAACAGCGGAACGAGCAGGCAGAACGGACCGAAAGACCACTCAGGAGATAGACTAGGGTCCGGTACAGTAGGGCATGCGTATATATGCAGCATGACGGGGGTTGGGTTGGAAGGGTATAAAGCACATAGGCTGTGTATGCCCAGCAATTCGGTGAAAGCTATTGCACTGTGTACATCGGTTTGAACGACGTCGAGTTGCTGCCACCATGTGATATGGCCAACAGGCAATCCACTAGACGACATCTGGATGACTTTACCCATGGTCGCATCACTGGGAAGTTGGAAGAATCCCGAAGTGTGACTAGTGTGGCCGAGGAGTTCGGGATCGCTCACAGCATCGTTTCACAAGCTTGGACGGCATTTCAAACGACAGGAACAGCTGTCCGAGAGTTTAGCAGTGGTCGTCCACGAGCAACCACGGCGGCGGACGACCGATATATAGTCCTACAGGTGAGAAGAGACAGACGGCAGACAGCGGGAGAAATCGCAAGGCACATGCAAAAGACAACTGGACGTCCATTATCGCATTTTACCGTGGCCAGGAGGCTGCACAAAGGTGGTCTATTTGCACGATGACTAGTACAGTGTGTGCCATTAACACCGGCTCATCGGAGACGGCGGTTTCTGTGGTGCCAGGAACACAAGAACTGGACACATCAGCAATGGGGTCGAGTTCTCTATACATATGAGAGCCGATTTAGTCTGACAAGCGATTGTGGACGTATACACATCTGGAGAGAGCAGGGAACATGCAATCACACCTCCAACATCATCGAAAGGGACCGGTTTGGAGGTCGCGGAGTTCTCGTTTGGGCGGTGTCATGCTTGGTAGCCATACTGACATCCACATCTTCCAGGGAGGTTCAGTCACTAGTGTCCGCTATTGTACCGAGGTTCTCCTGCCTCACGTGTGTCTGTTTAGAAGTGCTGTGGGTCCTGAGTTCCTCTTCATGGACGACAACGCTACACCTCATAATACAGTGGCTGTCGCAGAGCTGTTGGAGAGTGAAGATATTCAACGCATGGATTGGCCCGCAAGGTCCCCGGATCTAAATCCAATTGAACACGTGTGGTACCTTCTCGGGAGATGCTTGGCAGCACGTCACCAGCAGCCAGCAACAATTCCGCAGCTACGATTGGCACTACAAGAGGAATGGGCCGCGATACCCCTTGACAACCTCGTCCTCAGCATGGACAGACGTTGTAAATCCTGCAACGCAGTCAGGGGTGATCATATCCCCTACTAAAGACTGAATTTTTCTTGGCAGCCGCCTGTCACATGGACGTTTCTGTCTTCTGTCCAGTTGTGCTCGAAGCTACCTTTTCAATAAATTGCCTTTGTATCCTTTGGATTCCTTGTTTGGACAGTTTTGCTCACTTGTCCCATATTCTTACAACTTGTGGATCTTATGGTATGATTTCAGTCGACGTGAAGCACTTCTGCACGACGTTACATTCGAAAAACCGCCTTGTCCTTAATTTTTGCACGCCAGTGTACATGTATATGTCAAATTTGCGTGTAGTACACCCTACCCTTCCTCAGGACTACAGCTGTAGTAGATGTTGCCATTTGTGAGGTCCTTTTTTTTTTTTTTTTTTTTTCTAAATCATTTAATGTTATGTCTCTTCGTATCTCTATTTCCAGTCTTTCTAACAATTTTCTTTTGAAAAAATGCTGTTGATGTGTTAGAACTTCTACAGTCTTCCAAAGCACTTTATGTTCTGCATTTTGAACATGTCTGTCCAAACCTATTTTGTTTGTCATAATTTTACTTGCAATTTTATGCTCTGCCAATCTGGTTTGTTTCTCTCACATTGCTGAGACCACACTCAGAATTACAAAATAAAATTAGTAACTACCTTCCAAAATTAAAGCAAAAAGAAGAAAACATCCTTTTCAGGAAGGTGTGGTCTACAACATAAAATGTGGGTGTGGTCTCGGTTATGTGGGAGAAACAGGCAGACAGCTTATGACCAGATTAGCAGAACATAAAACTGCAATTAAAAATATGACAAACAAAAAAACAAAACAGTTACTAATCAAAAACAACTTGTGGGAATTTTACTAGGGAATTTTTTTATTTAAATTGCAAATTTTCAGAAAAAATTCTTCTCCTATATATATATATATATATATATATATATATATATAATATTTCCTTTATTCCTTAAAAAAAAAAATCATCTCTTCAACACACAGTCTCCTGTATATCATCTGCAGTACCCAGGTTCCACTACTATACATTGCAGTAGGAACAACTACACCTCTGTATGCAACCACTGAGGACCTTTTGACAATCTGTCACTCCTGTGAAATTTTCCTAAAGCAGTAGTGACATTAAGACTAACCAAGGGTGACCTTGGCATGTTTCAACTATGCGACAAAAAGTCCACAAGGTGAGGATAAATACAGTTGATGCGCGTTGAAACATTTATTCATTAAAGACATTAAAAAACACAAGTACTTTTGGGAAACTCAACTTGTTCCCATCATCAGGTATAAAAATAAGGTGATTAAAAGCTACATGATGTTTCTAAGTTAAAACCACACGACATGCAAGAGACATGACACGTCTACTTGAAAGACAACATAACATACACAAACACCATAACAAACTTACAGTTAAGGATGAAAAAGACAGGTATGATTAACAAGCTAGACGTCAGGAGATCGCATGAAGTTAAATGCTGTGATTATGACGTCAGATTGCGCTGGCAATGTTCAATAGAGTTTATGAGCTGTGACCAAGGTCTGGGTAGGTTAAGAGGGTAATCATTGTTGCAGCAAGAATTCGACAATCTGTGAATAACGACAGTTTCCCCATCATCTCAACAACTCCTCTACAGAATTCAGGGAACAGGAGCTATCCATAGTTAAAAACCTTTCTCTTCAAAACGGTTTCTCACCCTCTTTGATTGATGAACTCTGTTCTAGGTTTACTCACCCATTTCGTTCAGCTTTGATTCGAACCAAGAAACCATGCACTTATATTGGCTCTCTTTCATATATACCAACTTTGACCAATTTAATACAACGTGCATGTTCAAAGTATGCTATGAATATAGGTCGTACAGAAAATATTTTTGCTTTTATTAGGAGTGATAAAAAACGTAACAATATTTTAACTTCGGCCGGTGTTTATCTCATTCCTTTGAGTAATAACTCTAACTCTGGTTCACTTGTATCTCATCATCATCGTCAACCATTATTAATCCACTGCTGGATGAAGGTCTCCCCAAGTTTCCTCCACAACGGTATGTCTTGTGTTAGTCTCCTCCATACAACCTACTATGTAGGTAGTACTAAAAGAAGACTGAAATACAGACTCTCTGAACATCAACGCTCTTTGAGAAATCAAGTTCGTACCACAGCACTCACGAGAACTTGCCTTGACAAGAATGTAACGCCTATCTGGTCTGATGTCAAACTTATTTCAAATTATGGTAACGAATGGTTGTTGAGAAAGGGGGGGGGACTGTCGTTATTCACAGATTGTCAAATTCTTGCTGAAACAATTATTACCCTGTTGACCTACCCAGACCTCGTTTACAGCTCATAAACTCTATTGAACATTGCCAGCGTAATCTGATGTCATAATCACAGCATTTAACTTCATGCGATCTCCTGACGTCTAGCTTGTTAATCGTACCTGTCTTTTTCATCCTTAACTGTAAGTTTGTTGTGGTGTCTGTGTATGTTATGATGTCTTTCAAGTAGACATGTCATGTGGTTTTAACTTAGAAACATCATGTAGCTTTTAACCACCTTATTTTTACACCTGTTGATGGGAAAAAGTTGAGTTTCCCAAAAATACTTGTGTGCTTTAATGTTTTTAATGAATAAATGTGTCAGCACACCTTGACGGTGTTTATCTTGTGGAGCAGTAGTGACTTTCAAAACAGAGTTTGCTTGCCTACTTTCACCGTTTAATTTGTTTTCCCTCGCAAACATTCTTCTTAATTACCTGAACTTATTTTCCTGATCTAACTTTGCACCATTTAGACTGATCTTGCATTAAGTACTAACAGTTTATTTCTGAAAAACCACCGTCTTGGCTTTATTCATCCTGGACAAAATGATTAAGTTGTGTTGTATCATATTCAAGTAACCAAAGGAGAAAAATAACTTTTATGACATTTGACACTAGACCTGATTAAGCTATGAAAATTTTGTAGACTGGGATGATAAGATAGAAATGCACTTTCAGGTTTGTACAGTGAGACCTCCATTAACAGCACCTCCGAACAACAAAGTTTTGGTTGGTACAGAACAGCTGTGGTTGGATTGATGTTTGTGATAACCTCAGAACAACAAAACCTGTTAACAATGGTCAACAGACATCCCAGTTAATCTGGAAGGAGGCCTAATGGACATCTTGTCCCTTAGGATTAGCACTTTTGGAACTGGTGTGCTAGTAAAGTAAGATGAAGATGAACGTTGATAAAGGAACTGTACGTCGGAAAGTATGGGTTGTATTATGAGCACAGTGACATGCTTAAGTGTAAAGGAGTTAAAGTTTAGTTTTACAGTAATTACTCAACATGCTCTAGTCCCCCACCGAGGTTGGTGGTGGTGCCTGGAATATTGCCGCGTGCAGTGGTATTTCGTGGTTTTGTTCCTGAGGGTTCTGTTCCTACTTTCCCTGCGAGCAGCCCCCTCACTGTACAGTTATACTTCACTGTCTCTAAAGTTGTATTTTTCTTTCCTATAGGGTACACTAGCCAAAATCTTCAAGCTTACTATTTCTAAGAGATGTTTAAGACCAGGTGTTGACATTGCCTTCCTAAAATCCTCTATACTATGATAGTTAAAGTTCAACTGTAAGTCATCCAATTCTAGTGAACAATAGGTGGAGATAACAAGAAAAACTTGTCTGTATCTGGGTTGAATTAAAAAACACAGTTGTATTTACAGTTTTAAATCTGGGCATTTTTGCTTTTTACTAAACTCAGTTTTCTTTAGGCTAACATGATTATGATCTTTACATTGCTACAATCGTTGACCACATTTGTCTCTAATTGCATATTGACTTCGTCGATTTGCTCAGCCCAAAAGCACCAAAGTTAGGCCTAACTTCCAAACAGTGATCACTTTTTAGTCTATTATATGATCATCAAAAAAAAAAAAAAAAATGCCATCCCACATTCAAAGTACTATGGCATTTAATTTCTGAATAGATAAATTATTTCTTTATGTATTTGGAAATGACATGAAAATCTGATCATAAATAACTGTTTTTTTTAATATAGTGTTTATAAGATAAATTTGTTGTTATGCTTAAGTACAAATTTTTCATAAGCCTGTTCTTACAAAAGTTAGTACTCTATCTAAAGTGCCTTTTCACGAATGCAACTTGAACCGAGACAGAAATTGTTTTGCGTGATTGCAGATATTATGTAATTCAAAAACCAGTGAAAGTTTGTGTTATAATTGGTTTATTGAAGCATAAATCAATGTATACAGTTGAATGAATTTTTTTGCATGTGCTGTGTCGAACATTTTCAGGGTGACAGGTAATTTTTATGGGTACACATTGATAATAATTGTGAAGTTTTATTAAGTGTAGTGTTCATGTACTAAGAGCCAAGGTTTCTAATAAATAAAGCATGTCATAATATGAAGAGATGCAAAGCAGTGCTATATTTTTCTGGGAAATATTTTCACTTGGGAAACATGCTTAACATGATCATGAATTGTATAAATAGTTTTAATTAATTGCTTCAAAAAATAATTAATAAAAATGCAATTAACTGCTTCTTAAAAAATTTTTTCTTTATGTAAGTAATGGGAATTCTCTTTCTAGTTGCTGTGTGGTTTAGTGTTATCTATGGTTGTTTTCCCCATGCCTTTGACATTTGTACATTAACGGTATTCTAAATGAGGTGTAGTCAGCGCTTCCAAGTCGTAGACCTATGGGTGTTTCTTTAAATTGTGAACTAAGTGTGTATTTTGCGTGTCAGTGTTTCATTGATAGCTTTAATTGATTTGACTTCATTCCAATAGATATTTTCTTAAGACAGCTTGTTTACCCAAGTTTCTCTTGGGGAAAAATTTAAACCCAAAGTTGCAGACATCATTCTAGACTCTTGTGGAATACATTTTATTGTTTTGCATATGTTTTTTTGCAATCCAAAGGTTGCTTATGCTGAATTGGATAATTGTAATGTGCTGTGTACAGAGAAAGTAAGTTCACGATTAAATATTTTCAAACCTTTATTATAACTTCCTTGCTTTTGAGTGTAGCAGTTTGGTGAATTTTGTTGGTCTCCTTATGTACCATTAAACTATTTGTACCAAATATTGACACTTGTATTGAAAAAATCTTAATTTATTCATATGCAGTCGTGACTGCAAGGCAGAAATATTTTATAGTTCATGGTGTCTTTTTTTCATTCCGTATGAAGAACACACATGAATACCACACGTAAGGAATATCTCCCAGTTGCTGGTTTATTCCTTAGCCTTTGGCACTTTTGAAGTTCCTATATAATAATATGTATGATAGAATGAGAAAAGGTGTATAAATCTTGGTTCCTTTCTGAATGCATTTGATTTTATAATATTGGTTCACTTCTGAGTGCATTCATTTTTTGTAATCTTAGTTTCACTTCTGTGTGTCTGATTTTATAATCTTAGAAGTGAACCAAGTTTTTAATCTTGGTTCACTTCTGAGTGTGTTTGATTGTAAGTACATTACAGTCTTGCTTCATCTATGAGTGACTTGGATTATATGTAATCTTAGTTCACTTCTGAGTTCATTTGTTTGCTTTTTTTAATTATCTTGATCTGTGCTTTTGATTTTATAATTTTTGTTCACTTCTGAGTTGTATTCACTTTTGTAATCTTGGTTCACTTATGAGTGTCTTTGATTTTATAATCTTGGTTCACTTTTGAATTCATCTGGTTTTATAATCTTGGTTTGTTTCTGAGGGTATTTGATTGTACAGTACAGTCTTGCTTCATCTATCTGTGAGTGCCTTTGATTATACCTGAGTGCATTTTTTTTTATTACCTTGGTTCAGTTCTGAGTGTCTTTGATTTAGTGAGCTTTTGATGATTTTAGTTGATTTTGTGTGGGTTTGATTAATTTTGGTTCATTTCTGAGTGCATTTGATGTTTTATAATCATGGTTCACTTCTGAGTTGCATTCGATTTTGTAACCTTGGTTCACTTCTAAGTGCCTTTGATTTTATAATCTCGGTTCACTTCTGAGTACATTTGATTGCATGCATGGTCAGTTGTGCTAATGTTGATCCATCCGGGCAGAAGAAGTTAATGATTGTTTCTTGCAAGGTGTATTTCTCAGGTATCATCCACTTGTATTCACATCCTTTGCAAGTCAGTGGGTTTCCTGCATGAAACAAATTATCATACTAATTATTAAACATTGATTGCTTTTAAATAAATTAAAAGAAAGTTTTGGAAACCTTATGTACAGGTACAAAACAAACAGTACAAGATAGTTGTGTGTAACAGTGCATTCCAGGCATTGTATGCAAGGGATATATACTGACCAAAACACCTGGAACTAAAACTTACCAAACTTTTTTTTGCTATGACAACTGGAGGAAATATTTGTCATTAAAAAAACCAACTAGATTAAGCAAGAAGTCAACCGCCTAACCAGGTTGTGCTTATTCGTATGAAAATAATCTTAATTCAGCATTTGCAGTGGGAAGCTGTTATAGTGTACTTGCTGATTTTGATTGGAATTGTGAATAGTAGATTGCATAAAGAGTTATGCCTCGATTAGAATTGTATACTGACATAGATGAAATGGTAACAAAAATACTGGTGTTCAGGAGGAGATTATTTTTTGTGTTAGCAAAATTAAAAATGTAACAGGTTCTTCGGAAGCTGGTTAAACAAAAACAGTGACAGTGCAATGATCTTTTGATGAAATAGTTTACTGATGATACAGGCTGTTGTAAAAAGTCATCTGTTTTTTCCACAGCTTTTTAGTTTAGGTTTGAGCTGGGAAAGCTGCACTGTTTCTTTGGTGTCAGGTCATACAACAGAGTGACACTGCCAGAAAGTGAAATAGAGAAAGTAAATTCTTGCATTTTTTTGTTTTTTTGTTTCATCGTACATTCACACAATGAATGACTAAATGTTTTTGTATTCTGCATAACTATATGTTCACGACATTTCATTTATTTTTAGATACCATTTATAAGGCATACATTTTTAACACTACATTAAGTGCTGTCAAGAAAATTCAGGTAAACCCTACTCTCTCCTGTGTTTCTTTGTACTGATGCATTTCCAGTAGTGATTATGTACTCAGCCACTGGATATAAAATATCAATTTGCAGAACTTACATATATGTCTGCATCAATGAAAAATGTTGAGAATGTTCTCTGTTAACAATAGCTAGCTAGGGTTCCCACAGTCCTTATAAACCCCTAAAAAGTCCTTAGTTTTTTCCAAAAATGGTAGAAAGTACTTGTTTTTCTGAACTGGCTGCACAAAATTCAGAAATTATGATGTAACCTAACAGATCCGGTGGGGGCGACTGTTAACAATAGCTAGCTAGCTAGGGTTCCCACAGTCCTTATAAACCCCTAAAAAGTCCCCCTCCTTCTCCAGGGTACTTAGAAGTCCTTAGTTTTTTCCAAAAATGGTAGAAAGTACTTGTTTTTCTGAACTGGCTGCACAAAATTCAGAAATTATGATGTAACCTAACAGATCCGGTGGGGGCGACTGGAGCGATCATCCTCCCCCCAAGCAGGTTTTTCCTTTTTAAATGGCCAATATCTAAACTATTAATGCATTTATTTTTGTAAAATTATAGTAATAAATCCACAGGTTTTCATAAAAAATTTCATAACTAAAATTTGCTGCAAATTTGGAAATAAAATGTTCTGTTCTAGCTTCAGCAGAAGAAACAAGAACAAAAAAAAAAAAACATGTTAGAAGTTCAGAAACAGAGAAAGACGTGAGCAAAAGGGAAAAAAATTTTGGTTGATCATGAAAAGTAATGGGTGAGCTTTGTTCTGCTTTTTTTCTCTCTCTCTCTCTCTCTCTCTCTCTCTCTCTCTCCAGTGTTGTTTGGTATTATTAGTAATTGGGAGCAGGAAAAGTCACCACGTGGAGTAGACTTTGAAATGATGGGTGACAGAGCAACATACATACCTCAATTGGGCCATAAAGGAAAACTAGTTACAAATTTCCAAGCTGGAAAATTTTCTATTATGTTAACCCACCTAAGTAGAAAGTTCAAACCTTATTTTGAAAGATTTGATCCAGATGTGAGATTTAAAAGGCATCAATTTGGTTTCCTCAAAAAGCGGGCAACTGAACGCCATGCAAATAGTGCTGATTTTTCAGTTTCTTGTTTGCAATTTGTGATTTAAAAAATTTAGAACAATTTTTTTAATGGAAAATTTTGAAAAGCCTCGTGATGCCAGGAAGGGAAAACGCTGCAAGTTTATAGTGTGTGTTTATGTGCCCTTCACACAATATATATATATTTTTTAAAGACCGAAGCACCCCCCCCCCCCCGATATGAGCTTCTACATCTGCTACCACAATGCAGTGCCCAGAACTTCTGCTGCTGGTTGGATGTTGTTGATGATGACATCAGCAGAAAGCCTGTGGGAGATCATGTGAGGTTCTGTGGGATTTGCTGAAAAAAGTGAAGGACAGTGGGATAAATTCTATGCATCCAGAAGAAGTTCCACTGGACTTGTTCAGTGGAACTTTTTTTTTAAGGTTTTTTTGTTAAATAATCACAATGTGTTTGTAATGATATTTATTTCCCTTTTGTATTTCCTGTATTCAGTTATACCAAGAGAAAATTGCGTGTAAAATCTTGAACTCTTAACTTTAACTACAGTTTTGCAATTTACATACTTCGTATTGTGTATGTGACTAGCTAAATGCCTGTTCTTCGAACGTGATGACATTAAAATACAGTTGAAATACAGATGATATATATATGATACACAGTTCAAATTGCCATACACTGCATACTTCTTCGCTCTTTTGGGAAACACGTCTGCCTGACTTATTCTGCCAGACGACACATAAGAAATTTCGTTCATAACTGTAAATTTAAAATTTCAAGCCTACACGGAACAAATCAAAATATGTTATTACTCTTCACTTTCATCATTAAAATATTAATAGGCAACAGAACAAAATATGTTGTTAATTTCAGCATAAATGTAAAAAGAACCTTGCTTATAAACAATTTTGTTCAAAACTGTACATTTAAAAGCTAGCAAGTCAGATGTTTTTTTGGAAGCGTGAGCAAAATTGTGTTGCCATCGCTAATATCTCAAGGGGGAAACTTTTTTTTTTTTTCAAATTTCAACTATGAAAATTTACCCGCATATTTATTGCAGTCACCTTACCACTTATATTATGTCACCGTTGCTTCGGTGAAAACGAATGTTGGTAATTTGATTTTGACTCAAAAAACCTTGACATTAGATATATCAAACATTAATATGAATGTTTAAATGCAAAGCATATTATGATATAGCGCTTTTTACATGATATTTTTAAAAGTTTTTTTTGCTAAATAAATTTAGAACAAATCAAAATACCTTGACTTTCGATATGTCAAACGATAATAAATGATTAAATGCAAACATATTATGATATAGCACTTCTTACGTGATTTTGAAAGTTTTTTGTTAAATAAATTCAGAACAAATAAATTTATAACAAAATATATACTGAGCAGGTCAACTCAAGTCATTCAAAACTTAGGGTGGGGATTCAGTTGCTGGGCAACAATAACTCCATCATTGCATGACTTCCTAGTGTTATCAAAGCTGGGTATTTAAAAAACCCATTTCGACCCTCTTAATATTGTAGGAAAAAAATCCTTTCTTAGAGCGCCTCTATGTTGTAAAAAGGAACATTCCTGCCAAATATGAAAGTTCTAAGTTCAGTAGTTTTTGAGATACGGTGATGAGTCAGTGAGGGCTTTCAGTTTTATATGTATAGATTATTCTGTCAGGTAGGAGAACTGATTTGACCAACAGAAGTCTTTTAAACTGCACAAATTCTAATTATCAAACTTAAATTATATGGAAAAATATTGCAAACTTCATCAGCATACTTCAATTTGCATAGTGAAGTCGCGTGTAAAAGTTCAGCTTGTTCGTAAAAGATTGGTGGGGGTTTCCCATGACGAAATGTAATGCATGCATAAATTCATCACTCAGCTGTTTAAGTTTCTCTTTATGCCTGCTTCACAGCTCGGACTCCGAAAATTCTTGCTTGGCAGCGATGATGACTCCAAAAGTGGTGAGCCAGGAGAAACAGATTTTCTGCTTGCTCCAATTTGAAGTGTCTAAATGTGTTGTGACAATGCAATGCGAATTCAGTTTACATTTTTGGGATGCACCACATGAGAATAATATTCGCAAGGTAGGTGGTATAGACAGTTTGTGAAAACCAGATGCCTGCATAAAGGGAAGAGTTCGTGCTGTCCGAGCATGTCCGATGTTGATGGAGTGAGGGAGACGTATCAGTGGAGTCTAAGGAAGTCACTGGCCAGACAGAGCAGAGAGTTGCAAATGCCAAAAATGACATTGTGAAAGGTGTTGCGTAAGTGGTTAACAATTAAACGGTACAAGTTGCAGTTGGTACATGCACTGAAAGCAGCAGACAAGGAACTAGGAACTGTGTTCACTCAGGACATGTATGAGAAGATGGTTTCCTGGAACATCTCATTTTCAGCAATGAAGCCACTTTCCATCTGAATGGGAAGGTCAATAGGCACAATGCCCTTATCTGGGGGACTGAGCCTCCACATGTAGAGACTGAGTATGAGCGTGACCCCGAAGGTCAACGTCTTTCGCACTCTCTCTCTCACACTGGAAAGTGTATGGGCCTTGTTTCTTTGCCGAAACAACAGAGAGTGGTTCCACCTACCAGGACATGTTGGAAATCTGTTTTCCACAATTGCACAGTGATTACGACTATGTTTTGGTGCTCCCTCCCACCCTTTCCTTAATCTCCATCATGACGTCGGACGCCTCCTCAATCGTGTTCTTTCACAATGAACAACCACCTCTTCCGGTGGCCACCCCTAACGCCATGCGACTTCTTCCTGTGGGGTTACCTGAAAGACACTGTTTACGAACCCCCAATGCCCTGATCTCTTCGGGATCTCCAAGAAAAAGAAAAGATCACCCACACTGTGGAGGCCATCACACTGGACATGCTCAATCAGGTCTGGTAGGAATTAGACTACCGCTTGGATATGTGATGGGTGATAGAAGGCGCACACATAGAGGAACTTTGAGTGATGCACATCAAACTTGGACAGTTGCACTTCTTAATAAGAGATGTCATGACTATATGAAGTTGTTGGAAGTACAGAAAATACATGTCTGTGAAACCTCACCATTTTTTTAGGAACATCCTGTATATTTGTGAACATATCATTGTTTCATATGCAATTGGTAAGGTCCTTAAAATTTTGGGTGGTGCTTAAAAAGTGCTTATTTTTTTTTGTGAGAGAACAGGAGTGGAAACCCTGCCAGCAATAGAAATACTGTGATGAGAAAGGAATTTTGAGGGCTAGTGACACAAAGCAGGGTCAGTGCTATGACTTTGACATAAGATTTTAATTATATGTATTAATGAGATCATGGCAAATGAGTCAAATTTTATTAAAAATATTTGGAGATACAATGTGCAAGTCTGATGAAGCCTGAGCAGTTTTGTTGCTGAGGCTTTTTCAAACTGCTCAGCAAACATGTTCTAAACATGGGCAGTGTAAGTAAGCATAAGACTTTTTTTTTTTTTTTTACTCATTTTAATGCAGGGGTGATTGTGGTCTGAATGTTATCCAGAATTCCTGATACTTTTGCCGATTAAACCCGAAAATTCCGGAGAAAATAAGTCCATATATTTTGTATCTATTAAAATTATTTTTAGACTTTTAATTTAAAGTAAAGGAATTTATAGTTTTTGCTGGATAAATCAGTCCATAAAAGTAAAAAAAAAAAAAAAAATCCGTAATTTTAATTTCGTAATCAAGAAATAAAGTAATTATTGACAAATATTCATTATCAGGCACGCAAGGTACAGTAATACAGAACGAGTACAGCAAAACATACGCAGCTTCCATTCGTAACTGACGCTTCACTAAGCACGCCCTGAGGATGCTAACAATGAAAGAGGTGAGGCAATTTGTTTCTGCCGTACTCACTTATCAGGTTGTTGTGCAGATCACGGAAGACCTGAGCATCTCCATGGCTCTCTCTCTCTCTCAGCACTCAGTAGTAGAGAGAGATAAAGCCACACAGCAGTAGTAGTAAATAAATATGGCTCTATTAACACATGTTAGTCCTTCTAGTTGTTAAGAAGTTTTAGGCTTACCTCCCCCCTCTCCCCAGACACACACATGATTTTATATACAAAGTGTGTATGCATCATGAAGTTTGCAACTATCAGTTCCAATATTTGTGAACTAGAGAATCCTGTCGGAAATGCATCTCGCTGCAAATGGCTGCAGCATGCAGATGCAAATGGTGGAAAATTAAGTTTGTGCTGCAAAAAATTGATTTGCCGGGTGAAGCTTACTGTGTATTCTGCAATTCTGTTCTAAAGTACAGCTCTGAGTGATTCAAAGCACTAATATCTCATACTAAAGCCCAGAATCATGTTGAAAATGCAAAAGCTGTAAAAGGCACATTGTCTGTGCAACATTTGCAGCGGCTCCAGATGATGTTCTTGATAAAAGATAGGCCAATTGATTTCACCACTAAAAAAGTACGCCAAGAAGTACTTGTTTCTTAATTTTTGGCACCAAAACTAATTGAATTAGCACAGGAGTTAAAATGAGTAGAACTACCGCATCTTACAAACTTAAATTTGGTTTGGCTAAAACCCTAAAGGATGATCTTGTACGCCTGTTGAAGTCAACTTCATTTTCACTAAACTTAGGTGAAAGTAAGAATGTAGCAAATGAAAGCCTTTTAACAGTGCTAGTTCAGTACTTTTGTGAACAACAGGACCGTGTTGTCGTACATCTTCAGTCTGTAAAACTTGAAAATATTACTGCTTTGTCCTTTTGTTAAGCCATTATAAAAGTAATTGAAGAAAATGAAATTCCATGGCAAAATCTTATAAGCATGTTGGTGGATTCCTGCTGTCATGCGTGAGGGTAAAAATGGTGTCGAAACCAGGCTGCGGGAAGGAAAGGCACCTCATCTACTAAGTGCGGATGGCAATACCTGTCATGCTGCCAATAACTGAGCAAAGAAGTTTACATCACAGTTCAATAATTATTAGGGCTCTTGTTGATGATATATACTATGACATGAAAAGTAATACTAAATAGTAAAAGAGAGATTTTTTTTTTTTAAAGTATGTCCTGTGTTGGGTGTTAAACGATTGAAAACTTAAAGAAGGCCAGACCATCAATGGGTATACCTTCTGACAGGTTTTGGAGAGAATAAAAAATACTTTGGGATGCCCTTATAGTTAATTTTTTCTGGGCTCCTAGAGGAGATAAAGAGCTGTATCAGCCAGATATTAACAACAAGAAAAAGAATCTTAATACTACTCAGAAGAAAAGCTTAGATAATTTGTATACTACTCTAAAGTCACAAAAGCTAACAAGAAGCAAGTATGCACAAGTTCGAATAGTGAATGGCCGCTTTACATATAAAATGAAAACCTTTTTGCAGATGGGTTTGTTCACTTCAGTTTTACCTGAATTTAACAAATATATAAAGTTATTTGAAAATAAAAGGCCGATGCTGCATCTGCTATACATCACTCTGTTCAATTTAGTTTCAGAATTTTTTACATTTTTTATGTACCTGTAAATCTTACAAAGAATTATTGAAGGTAGATATTACGAGATGCTAATTCTCAGTTGTCAGACAAGTTGTTGTGTGTGGGAACAGATTCGCAAGTGATAATTACCAAACAAAAAGAGACTGATTCTGTAATCTGAGATTTAAAAAAAAAACTTTGAGGAAAGCTTATACTGTACGTATAGTGGACAGTACATGTTGAAAAAACTGCCTTTACCAATTCTCTTTTTATGAATTTCACTGGACTTGACCCTAAACTTCAGGATAAGACAACTTTACGTGCCCTTTCCAATCATGCCAGTTCACTTTCTGATGTTTTAAATGACTTTGAAATGCAAGCTGTTGATTGTGAAATTCCGATATGTCAAACTGATCCCTGGATAACAGAAGAATTGTCATTTTCTGCTGTTGATATCATGAGCAATAAAAATAAAAAGCATTGCTCTCTGGATGAGTACTGGACAAAAGTTTTTGCTCTAAAAGTTGATGATAATCCAAAAATATCCCTTACTGAAGAAAATGATTAAAAGCATGTTTAAGTTGTTTCCATGGTGCTTTTGTTGAAGGTGGCTTCAGCTTCATGGGTAACATCATGACTGAAAATAGGACTTCTCTAAATGTAGAGATTCGCTAGATGTGAGCAGACAGTTAAATGCAGGGCTGCCAGTGGCAACTAATAGGTGACTATTGTTACTATTTTTGACGATAGGCGACTATGGCTACTATTTCCTACAAAAAACAGCCAAAAAGCAGCTATTTTCAGAAAAAACCCTGAACTATTTTAATTGTAAGTCTACTATTTTTTAAAAAAACATAATTTGTGTTGCATATATCAATGTGCTTGTATAACATCAGTTTTAATATCGATATGTACATGTCGAATGAATATGTCTTGTTCAGTTCATTGCTTTCTGCTCTATTGCAAGTAACATAGGGGAAAGTCAATGGCAAGTATAGACTAGACCTACATGTGATAAGAGGAACGATCTATACAAATCAAGATATTCTGCCAAAAAAGTTTCCCCTTTTTTCTGTTTGGAAGGTGGCAGAGATTGATTATTCGAATGAGATTCTTGATATACCTTATATCAGATAACTATGATTATGTCTGCAGAACAAAACAAGTGATCATCATAACACTGAATGACCACAACTATGGCCTTTGAAAGAAGAAATACACATTTTCTTAAACACAGTGTATGAAGCCCACTTGGGAAATCTTATATTTTTTTACCAACCACAAAAGCAGAAGAAAGCTCTCTACTAGCTTGATACAAATGAGAACATCTGACCTCCAGAACAATGACAAAGAAGGAAGTGTTTTCTTATTCCAAATTTTGTATCAGGTTAGTTTATGTAGTAGTTTTTGGTATGTAATTGAATAGAACATTTTTTTGGGGGTGTAATTTCCATAACCTTTATAGTTCTGAGTGTCTTGAATATTGAAACTTAGATGCCCTTTTTGTGGTGTGTGTGTGTGTGTGTGTATATATATATATATATATATATATATATATATATATATATATATAATTTTTTTCTTTTTCACCAAAATGTGAACATGTGCCAATTTTGTCACTGTGGTTTGAAGTAAATGAAAAAAATTAACAATTTTTTTTTTTTAGTGTGGAGCACTTACGTTCTGAAACCCATAGACATTTGGGAAACTATTTTAGTCATTAACATAAGTTTTTTACCATTAGTGGCTACTGAAGCAACTATTTTCTTGAGTGTTATAGGCTGGCAGCCCTGTAAATGTAATATCTTAGCAAATTAGCATCCTCAACAACGTGTAAGAAATATGGTACCAGGGATCCATTGACTGAATCACTAAATAAAAAACTGGCCCAAAATATGGTAAGTAATTGGGACAATTACAAAGTATATGCAAAGTAGTAGTGAAAAACCTAGTAGCACTGTTGGAAACTGTGGGACTGCAGGAAAAAAAAAAAAAGGAAACATTGTGACATTAAAAAATTTGTAGATTCCAGAATGTAGTAAACATGAATGGTGTAAAAGAAAGCCTCATTGTGCTGATGTAGGAGGAGGAAAAACAGACAAGATTAATGTGTTTTCTGAAAAAAAAAAAAAAACTTTTAGGATTCATCAACCTAAACTTTTATAAAATGGGTTAGTTGTTTTTAGATATTATTCTGTGTGAAAGGAAAATGTAAACAAGAACTGTTTTAAGCTGTTTGATTTTTAAATTCATGATTTCTTTACTTATAGCAATTTATTTCTCCACATATGTAAATTAGAATATTTATGAAAAACTATTTTATAAGTAACACGTGTAATCCAAAATAACCAGTTTGTACCCTAAGCAAACTCAGCATACATGTTACTTTTATCTAGCTGTTTTCTGGATTTTTGATATGACCTCACAATCATCCATGTTACAATCACCCATATTGATAATTATCAAATGTACTAGCATTTTTCCAAAACCAGAGCTTCAGTATCAAATAAGTTGTGTTTGTGTTCTCAGATTCTGGTTCTCTCCTTTTGTTAGATTAATAACCTTGAATTTGGGATAGAAAATTTCTTAGCCTTATAGCGGTGAAAGATTTCTAAACAAAGGACTGTATTTTTCAGCCATACTTACTTTGAACGTCAATCCTTCCACCATGATTGCTCATTTTGTTCGAAAGACCAGCAAAGACTTCCTCGTCAAGGTACTCCAGTTTGTTTCGGCCCAGTGCTAAAGTCTTCAGATCTCCTTTTCCGAAAGCAGATTTGGAAATTTCACTTATACTATTGTTTGCTAAGTCAACCTGAAAAACATGTACAGTAAATGAATTTTACTATTAATTTTTCACGAATCAAAAAATAACAAAATCGAAAATCATTTAAGTATTTGATTGATGGATTTCCTAATGTACAGAGGGTATTCAGAAAGTAATGCTTTCGTACTTATATACAAGACCAGTGGCAAAGTATCAAATTAAAACAAAACAAGAACAAAGCTCCGAATTTCTACTTTAATTCACATAGTTTTCTACACTGTTAAAAATTTTGTAGTAGGTTTCACCAAAAAGTGGTGCTACACCAGCTGCACCACTTTTGGGGAAAAGGTAAACCATTGTGTGATGCATAAAACACATAAACTCAGTGCAGTGGGTGGAAGTTCGCACATTCAAGTTGAGTACCATATCGTGGTACATCCGTTTTTGGGTAATTCATGCATCACACAATGGTTTCCCTTTTCCCCAAAAGTGGTGCAACCTACTACAAATTTTTGTAACAATGTACATAGTCCCCCTCACGCTCGATACAGATACACCAACGTGTTTATCACGTTTTTTAAACTCATCTGTAAAAACTCTTTGGGTTATTCTCGGAACCATTTCCTCGTAGTCTCTTGAACATCTTCGTCATAGGTGAACTGAATTCCTTTCAGATGTTTTTGAGAACAGAAAACAACCGGAAGTCGGACAGTGCCAAATCTGGGCTGTGTAGGTAGGTGTTCAAGGACTTCAAACCCGATTTTTTGTATGACCTCTGAAGTCAAAGCACTGGTTTATGAGGTTTAGGCGTTGTGTTGCAGAATCATTGGCTTTTCTCCCTCAACGTATGCGGTTTATTCTTTGCTTACTTTTTTACGCTTTCCAACCGTAGGTTGTATAAACGTATATGCTCCAGCTTTGTCCGTCCGCACGATAACTAGCGTAAAAATTGTTCGATTTCGATGAAATTTTAGTATGTAGTAGGAGACCACCTGGGGGCGAACCCTATTGAAAATGGGACAAATGGGGTCAAAGGTCACGACGTAGGAGCGGGATCGATTCCATTGCACTTATGCGTCATAACTTGCGTAAATATGGCTCGATTTCAATAAAATTTTACTATGTATTAGGGGACCGCCTGGGGACGAACCCTATTAAAAATGGGTGACTTGGGGTCAAAGGTCAGGACATAGGATTGCGATCCATTCCATCGCCCTTATCCCATATTATTAAGGTGGACGTCAAGTAATTTTGCTTCCTATACTTCCAATGGAAAAACTTTTATACACATTTCCTTCACGATGTGTTCCCAAGGATGAAAATTTGAACATCGATTAAAATAACTTCATATTATAACTTGGAATACTTAATATTTTCTAAAACATAACCATAATTTTATTAAAAATCAATAACTTTTCCTGTGGTGGTGTTGAAACCCGAAAAAGCATGACGCGACCTGTACTGTGATGACGTCAGTAGACAAACAAATATTGGGTTGCATAATTATGGTTATGTTTTAGAAAATATTAGGTATTCCAAGTTATAAAATGAAGCTATTTTAATCGATGTTAAAATTTTCATCCTTGTGAACGCATTAATTGTCTAGAAAAAAGATGGCGCGACGTGTATTTTCATGACGTCAGTATACAAAAAAAGTTGGATTGCATAATTATGGTTATGTTTTAGAAATTATTAAGTATTGCAAGTTATAAAATGAAGATATTTTAATCGAGGTCAAATTTTCATCCTTGGGAACGCATTAATTGGGAAGAAAATGTGTACAGAAATTTTTCCATTCGAAGTAGAGGAAGCAAAATTACTTGACGTTCACCTTAAAGGAGCAATTTTTGTATGTATGTAAACTTTATTTTGAAAACGGCTCTAAGGATTTTGATGAAAGTCGTTAACCTACCGTTTTCTGGTACTAGAAATCGATTTAGCTTGATCTCGACTTTAGGAAAATTCGTTTAGTGGGTTAAATAACCACCCCGAATTACCACGTTTTCAGTTAGTGTCATGGCGTGGAGTCATTAGATGGCGCGCGGTCACGCTATCTGTCTCATTACGTCACGCATTAGATGTGGATCCTATTAAAGTTTTATGACGTCACACTTTTGGGAGCAGATGGTCGCGATTCCCATCTGCCCCATTACGTCACGCGTTTTGTGCGTAAGTTCGTCCGCACGATAACTCGCGTAAAAATAGTTCGATTGCGATGAAATTTTGGTATGTAGTAGGGCAACACCTGGGAAGGAACCCTATTGAAAGTGAACGAAATGGGGTCAAAGGTCAGGACATAGGAGCGGGATCCATTCCACTGCTCTTATGCGTCATAACTAACGTAAAAAACTTTCGATTTCGATTAAATTTTAGTATGTGGTAGGGGCCACCCGAGGACAAACCCTATTAAAAATTGGCAAAATGGGAGTCAAAGATCAGGACAGGAGCGAAATCACTTCCATCGCCGTTATGCATCGTAGCTTACGTAAAAATGTTTCGATTTGGATGAAATGTTAGTATGTTGTAGGGACCTGCCTGGGGACGAATCCTATTGCAAATGGGCGAAATGGGGTCTATTCCATAGCACTTATGCATCATAACTTATGTAAAATTGCTTCGATTGCGACAAAACGTTATGTTATTTCGGAGGTATACTGAACCAGTTCTGTTGGATATCATCGAAATGGGATCAAAGGTCAGGTCAGGGCAGGGCACAGGAGTGAGATTTATTCCATAGCCATTTTCCTCATAACTTGAGTAATGATTTCTAGTATGTGGGAAAGTGTATCATAATCAATGCATTGCATGATTTTACTAACTTGTTAAAGATATGCACGTAGCTCTCAGAGTTGATAGTCGTATATTTGACCATGTACTCCTGATGAATAATGCCTCTGTAGTGTCAGAGTACAGAGAGCATGCACTTTCCGGCAGAAGTTTAATTTTTTTTTTTTTTTTTTGTTCGAGGAGATGGGTGTCTGTATTCCTGTGATTGATTTTTCATTTCAGGGTCATAATGGTGAACCCATCTCTGCCGTCCTGGTGGCGCAGTGGTCTAAGCGATGGCCTCTGATCATTCGTCCGAAAGGGGTCCGGGTTCGAATCCCGGTGAGGCATGGATGTTGTGTTTATCTTACGGCACTGGCTCTATCCCTTCTCTGGAGCCAGTGACCCTAAATTAGGGACGGGCGACTGCTTATAGCCCATTGAGTTGCTCACGGTGGTCGTTAAACCTCCAATCAAAAAAAAAAAAAAAGAACCCATCTCTCTTCACCAGTCACAATGCTTTGGAGAAAATCATTTCCATATTTTTCAGCCGCCCCGGTGGCGCATTGGTCTAAACGCTGGCGTCTGATCATTCGTCCGAAAGGGGTCCGGGTTCGAATCTCTGTGAGGCATGGATGTTGTTTGTCTTACGGTACTGGCTCTCTCTCTTCCCTGGAACTTGTTCCTCTAAATTAGGGACGTGTGACTGTTTATAGCCAAGTATAGGTTAGAATAAGATATCTGGAGATGCCCTTGTTAATGGAGCAGTACCACTTTGCGTGAAGCCTATAACCGCGAGCGAAGGCTGTCAAAGTGTGGGAAAGCTGATGGTTTCCAATGCTATTGCAATACATTGTGTGTTGACCGAACCGCCTTCTTCCGTTGCAAATGTTTCGGCTGCCCCGGAGGCGCGGTGGTCTAAGCGATGGCCTCTGATCATTCGTCCGGAAGGGGTCCGGGTTCGACTCCCGGCGAGGCATGGATGTTGTGCTTGTCTTACGGCACTGGCTCTTTCCCTTCCCTGGAACCAGTGACTCTAAATTAGGGACGGGCGACTGCTTATAGGCCATTGAGTTGCTCACGGTGGTCGTTAAACCTCCAATAAAAAAAAAAAAAAATGTTTCGAATTTCGCATCATAACTTGCTTCCGATGTGTGAGAAAATGCTAAATTTATAAAATTCTTAATTTTTTAAAGCCCCTTCCCATTTTTATTTAAAATTAAAATACACGAACATTAATGCGAATTCAAAACAAAATATAACATTAAAGTTGAAACCTTTACTCGCTATGAAGCATAATTCATTCCGGTTTGATATTAACACAGTTTCGGCAACCAAAATCCACTGAATTCCAAAATACGCTCGTTGAAATTACATAGGTGTTATGTAAACAACGTCAAATTCCCACACCAAGCGGCTTCACGGTTAAGAGACTCAGGGCACCTCCAGAAGTATTATTCTAACCTCCTTGCTTATAGCCCATTGAATTGCTCACGGTGGTCGTTAAACCTCCAATAAAAAAAATATATATACTGGGTGATCCAAAAGTCTTGCACATTTTGAAAACGTAATAACTCGCGGAGTTTTGAGAGTAGGGCAACGCGGTTTGCGTAGAAATGGTCAGAATGACATCCGGTTTTTTATGAAATTACATAAATTTTTACTTACATTTTTCATCGCCAGATGGCGCCATAGGCGAACAGGTCTGGGATAGTGGGTATAAAAGCAGCAGCTGGGAAGCAACCACAAGTCAAAGGCCGCGGGTGGCCGAGTGGGCAACGTTCGTGACTGCCACGGAAAGGGCCTCAGGTTCGATCCCAGGCAGGTACGAACGCTCGATCCACTAAATATCCGCCGTGCGTCGGATGAGCACGTTAAGCCGTCGGACCCCGGGTACTGGCCCCCCGGTAATAAATAAGGGCGCCTTCCTCCCCTTTCTACGCTTCCGTGTCACTTTCCTATCGGGCACTCTAGCCTAAATCTCCTATATAGTTTCCTATTTCTAAGGGTTGTTTAAGACCTGGGGTCAGACACTCCCTAAAATCCTCTACATATGATCATGATCAACCACAAGTCACAGCGGTCCGTGTCAGTATGCTGTCATTACCGGACAAAGCGCTCTTGGTGAAATTGTTCTATTGCAACGCTGAATGTGCGAGTTCAGCGTTGAGAGCCTACCGGTCACTGAAAGGTGATCGCAGTGGGAAAGAACCGATGAAAAGTACTGCGCTGCGGCGAATGGTGAAAAAATTCGAGGAAACGGGATCTTTGGCAGCACGCCCACGAAGCAGTAGACCACGAACACTTGCTGCTGCAGCAGAGACCATTACGCTGGAAATGGATGTGATTGCAATGTCATCCGCACATGGCAACTCCAGGGCTCGCCATGTTTCTCGGCAAACAGGCATTCCATACGGGACTGTATGGCGAACACTACGACGGATTCTACACAGATACCCTTACAAAAACGGCATCACGAACTGCAAGCTGGAGATTACGTGCAGCGTCAGGAGTTCGCAGCATGGTTTTTTCGACAAATGGATGTCTAAAACTGGCTGATGAACGTTTTATGGACTGATGAGGCACACTTTTCCCTAAACGGAGCGGTAAACACGCACAACTGCTGCATCTGTGCCACGGAACATCCCCGAGCAGTCATTGAAGCGCCACTTCATCAGCCGAAAGTGACAGTGTGGTGTGGATTCACGGCTTCTTTCACTATCGGTCCTTTTTTGTTTTTTGAAGTGGTCCGCGGCACCTCCTTCGAAACCGTTTCAGTAACAAGTGCATGTTACGAACGTACGTTATCCCTAGCTTGCAAGAGCGGGATGCAGTGAATCTGTGCCCATTTATGCAGGATAGAGCACCACCCCACATCGCATGTTCCGTTAAGCAACTGCTGCAAGAGACGTTTGGTGCAAATCGTGTGTTGAGCTGGCACTTTCCGAAGGCCTGGCCCCTCGGTCACCAGACCTGACACCCTGCGATTTCTGGCTCTAGGGTTACCTAAAATCACAAGTGTACAGATGTCGCACCACTGCATTGGCTATACTGAAAGATGCCATTCGACACCATGTGGCAGCTACACCACTGGACATGCTCTTCAATGCCGTCCATGGTGTTTTCTCTCGTCTGCAAGCAGTGCTGGGCCGCCCCGGTGGCGCAGTGGTCTAAGGCGCTGGCCTCTGATCATTCGTCCGTAAGGGGTCCGGGTTCGAATCCCGGTCGGGCATGGATGTTGTGTTTGTCTTACGGCACTGGCTCTCTCCCTTCCCTGGAACCAGTGACCCTAAATTAGGGACGGGCGACTGCTTATAGCCCATTGAGTTGCTCACGGTGGTCGTTAAAACCTCCAATCAAAAAAAAAAAAAAAAAAAAAAATCAAGCAGTGCTGGAACAGGACGGCCATCACATTGAACACCTGGTACAATGAGGTGTCTATTTTTGTCGACACTTCGAACCTGTGGTTGCTGCGCCATCTGGCGATTAAAAATGTAAGTAAAATGAGTAAAAATTTATGTGATTTCATAAAAAAAATCGATGTCATTCTGATCATTTCTACGCAAACCGCGTTGTCCTACTCTCAAAACTCCGCGAGTTATTATGTTTTAAAAATTTGCAAGACTTTTGAATCATCCGGTATATTTTTCATAGCGAGCAAGCAACCTTTAGCAGGTTTCAAATCTTGATTTCTTCATTTCAGTCGTTTGGTGACGCTGTACTCAACAAACACGTTGTATCGTAAAACGTTAAGAATGTTATTGACAGTACCTGAACTAATACTCAGCTTACCTGGTATGGTTCTGTAAGTTACGTTTCGAATTTTCGCTAATGAGCTCATTCACCTTTTGCCTGCTCAAATAGTATGTTGCGATTACGCCCCCCCCACTCAGCGGCTGATCCTTTACAGACAACATTCCTCCATTGCCCTTTGATTTTCTTGCCCAACGACGAAAAATGCATATGTCCAAAGTACCAGAACCATAAACTGCTAGCCTAAATTTCTTTGGGAGGTACATTTTCATGAGTTCAAAACTAGATCTGATCGTTATTTGACACAGTTGAAAAGGAACCAACGATTTTAAACACAATTAAATACGAACAAATATATGTACGGAGTTCTATCACGTAGTAAAATGAAGCTAATGGTACAAAAAATCGTTGCCGCCCCGGTGGCGCAGTGGTCTAAGCGATGGCTTCTGATCATTCGTCCGGAAGGGGTCCGGGTTCGAATCCCGGTGAGGCATGGATGTTGTGTTTGTCTTACGGCACTGGCTCTCTCCCTTCCCTGGAACCAGTGACCCTAAATTAGGGACGGGCGACTGCTTATAGCCCATTGAGTTGCTTACGGCGGTCGTTAAACCTCAAAAAAAAAAAAATTACGTATGGTGTTTGTGTATGTTATTCGTAGTTACAATTTAGGTTTGTCCCTTTCCTGAAAACTAAACTATGGGCGCCTATCAATTGAGATATGTCGCCCCGGTGGCGCAGTGGTCTAAGGCGCTGGCCTCTGATCATTCGTCCGTAAGGGGTCCGGGTTCGAATCCCGTGAGGCATGGATGTTGTGTTTGTCTTACGGCACAGGCTCTCTCCCTTCCCTGGAACCAGTGACCCTAAATTAGGGACGGGCGACTGCTTATAGCCCATTGAGTTGCTCACGGTGGTCGTTAAACCTCCAATCAAAAAAAAAATCGTTTGCCGTCTGGCTGATTGCTAGGCAACAAGTCATGCGCAAGACACTTGCGCGGATGCATTACTTATTGAACACGCCTCCTATGTGACATATTGTATATATATCTCAATTTTTTTTTTTATTGGAAGTTTAACGACCACCGTGAGCAACTCAATGGGCTATAAGCAGTCGCCCGTCCCTAATTTAGGGTCACTGGTTCCAGGGAAGGGAGAGAGCCTGTGCCGTAAGACAAACACAACATCCATGCCTCACGGGATTCGAACCCGACCCCTTACGGACGAATGATCAGAGGCCAGCGCCTTAGACCACTGCGCCACCGGGGCGACATATCTCAATTGATAGGCGCCCATAGTTTAGTTTTCAGGAAAGGGACAAACCTAAATTGTAACTACGAATAACATACACAAACACCATACGTAATTTTTTTTTTGAGGTTTAACGACCGCCGTAAGCAACTCAATGGGCTATAAGCAGTCGCCCGTCCCTAATTTAGGGTCACTGGTTCCAGGGAAGGGAGAGAGCCTGTGCCGTAAGACAAACACAACATCCATGCCTCACGGGATTCGAACCCGGACCCCTTACGGACTAATGATCAGAGGCCAGCGCCTTAGACCACTGCGCCACCGGGGCGACATATCTCAATTGATAGGCGCCCATAGTTTAGTTTTCAGGAAAGGGACAAACCTAAATTGTAACTACGAATAACATATACAAACACCATACGTAATTTTTTTTTTTTGAGTTTTAACGACCGCCGTAAGCAACTCAATGGGCTATAAGCAGTCGCCCGTCCCTAATTTAGGGTCACTGGTTCCAGGGAAGGGAGAGAGCCTGTGCCGTAAGACAAACACAACATCCATGCCTCACGGGATTCGAACCCGGACCCCTTACGGACGAATGATCAGAGGCCAGCGCCTTAGACCACTGCGCCACCGGGGCGACATATCTCAATTGATAGGCGCCCATAGTTTAGTTTTCAGGAAAGGGACAAACCTAAATTGTAACTACGAATAACATATACAAACACCATACGTAATTTTTTTTTTTTTTTGAGGTTTAACGACCGCCGTAAGCAACTCAATGGGCTATAAGCAGTCGCCCGTCCCTAATTTAGAGCCATTGGTTCCAGGGAAGGGAGGCCCCGTGAGGCATTGTGTTAAGACAAACACAATGCCTCACGGGGCCGCCGCGGTGGCGCAGTGGTGTAAGCGATGGCCTCTGATCATTCGTTCGAACGGGGTCCGGGTTCGAATCCCGGTGAGGCATGGATGTTGTGTTTGTCTTACGGCACTGGCTCTCTCCCTTCCCTGGAACCAGTGACCCTAAATCAGGGACGGGAGACTGCTTATAGCCCATTGAGTTTCTCACGGTGGTCGTTAAACCTCCAATCAAAAAAAGAAATGACTCGCGGGATTCGAACCCGGACCCCTTTTAGACGAATGATCAGAAGCCATCACTTAGATCACTGCGCCACCAGGGTGCGGCTGTAAATTTCCATTGTGCCTTCGTGGTATCAAACTGTTTTTACCATACGATCGACACGTAAATTTAATTGGAAATAGGAAGTCTCAAAAACTACATTAAAAAGGTAGACAAATGAAAGCATGTTAGGACAATAAGGAAATTTCTTTGTCGTTCTTTTGATCCTTAGCCAATAGTGTCACACGCGCCATGAAACCGAAGAGATCACTCAATTGGTCATCAACAATGAAAAAATACTCTGAAGACAAATTTCTGGGAAAACTTTCGAGAGTTCTTTATGTTTTTCATGTCTTCAATTTTCATACTTTTCTATGCTATACGTATGTATGCTATTCGTTAATATGAAGTGGGAAATTTCATTATTACTGTCTGCTGCAAATTTTCACTTTTTCTACTGGAAATTCGCAACGTTTTTGCTGATTTTACTTCGTACACACGCATCCAGGAATTCAACAGAAAAATCAGCAATTAAAATTAGCGTTATCATAACAAAATATCCGTGGTACCTTACATGAACAGAAAGGCACGGTCAGATTTCCAGGGAAGGGCAAATGCTCTCTATATGAGCGCCCATGTCTCTATTTTTAACCTTTTTCTTGTAGTTCTTTTCTGTTATGTAAGTCATTTCTCTTTTAGTTCCTTTCTTTGATGCAAGTTCATTCCTCTTTTAGTTCCTTTTTCTTATGTAAATTATGTTTCTCCTTAGTTGTGAGAAACATGTAAATTATATTTCTCCCTAGTTTTCTAAACGCTACATCGGAAGCTCTAAGTTTTCCCTGTACACTTTGGCAACAACTGGCATATAGTTAAAAGTGAGATTCTCAGCAGAGAGAGGACAACGATATCAGATCATATGTAGAGGATTTTAGGAAGGAAGTGTTTGACCCCAGGTCTTAAACAACCCTTAGAATTAGGAAGTTTGGAGATTTGAGCTAGAATGTCCGATAGGAAAGTGTCACGGAAGCGAGGTAGAAAGGGGGAGGAAGAACACCTTATTTATTACCGGGGGGGCAGTACCCGGGGTCCGACGGCTTAACGTGCCCATACGACGCACAGCGGATATTTAGTGGTTCGAGCGTTCGTACATGCTGGGATCGAACCTGAGACCATCCCCGTAGCAGTTACGAAAGCTGACCACTAGGCTATTCGCTGCCCATGGACAACGATATGGTCCGTAAAGACGAGCTATTATATTTTGCTTTTGTAAGAATACGTCTGTGATTCGAGTTCAGTTAATAATATGGTTCAAATTGTTTCCGACTAACATATTTCAAGTTGTGTTTGACAAATGTGGACCTGGCCGCTCCGGTGGCGCAGTGGTCTAAGGCGCTGGCCTCTGATCATTCGTCCGTAAGGGGTCCGGGTTCGAATCCCCGGTCGGGCATGGATGTTGTGTTTGTCTTACGGCACTGGCTCTCTCCCTTCCCTGGAACCAGTGACCCTAAATTAGGGACGGGCGACTGCTTATAGCCCATTGAGTTGCTCACGGTGGTCGTCAAACATCCAATCAAAAAAAAAAAAAAAAAAAAAAAAATGTGGACCTGTATGTTTCTAGGAAGTACAAAAGTGTAAGTCATTTACTTAACCTTTTCTGTGTCCCAGCCTTTAATGTTAGTATATAGAGTTCAGTGACTGCTTAATAAAAAAAAAAAAAAAAAAAAACAACTTTTAAAGCCTTACACATAGCTTAAAATTGTGTGACTATCAGTAAGGCTGTCTTTGAATGCGTATTAGGGTTCATCTTCTACCCTATATCTGCAATGTAAATTCTTTTGTACACATTTTCTCGAAGACTATTACTTTGTAGTGTTTAAAATTTGGAGCACAAATAAAAACGATCTATAGCTAATATATGCCACAGTTATTATTCCGAAAAATTTGTTAGAACTTTTTTTTTTTTAGTTCAATTTATCTGGCTCGAAATAATTCCAATTTGGCGCTATAAGTTAGCATAGCAGTGAAATTGTGGACGCAACAGCTGTCAGAAGCACGATTCACAAACACTTTAGCCGAGTTAAACTGCAGAGATAAAAAGATTTTATATGCACTTAAAATTCAACTAAAAGACACAGGCAAGATCTTTCACAGCGGCAACAGCTGTATCATCAGGCCTAATCAGTAACACTGGTGTGCAGGTACAGTATTATATAGTTACCTCCCCACAATTCCCACAATGCATATAGCGAGGCTAGTTCAGGTTGCCAGATAACAGTATGATTAACTAGAGGTTTTTTACAAAGGTAGTAAGTACATAATCATTAAAAGTTCTTAACCGTGTCAATAGTCCTTGCCAAATAGAGTTCACATTGATCGGCATTTCCTCATTACAGCAACCTTCAGAAAAAAACGTAATGTATAATGCCTCCGTAAATAGTAATGTATGTTTATTATTAGCAGATGTAAGGATCCTAACCCCATCCCCGTCCGGGTAAAATGTTCCGTTCGCGAGAGTCCTGGTTAATGATGTTGAAATAGTATTGGAACGAAGCGAGTATTCATTTCCGCCAATCATAATCCAAGATTGATCCTATGTAGCAAATGTCCTTGTCTTCCGGGGAAATAGAACGAAGAGGGATTAACTAAACCCCACAGCGTTTCTTTAATTGCACAGCCTTCCCGTATCAGGTCAAAAATATTAGTTGTTTTGATACCGAAACCCATCGCTTCCTTCCTGCAGAATCTCTTCAGAATGTTCACAACTGGCTGGTAGAAGTTCATTGAACCCACATAACGAACGTTACGTACATCTCGTTGTAAAGTTGTAGTCATGCTTATTAGTTTCTGACGAATTAGGTTGGAGACTTAATGCCGAGGGAAGCCGAATTACCTTGCCAACTGGTAAATTCTACTGTTGCGTCTACAATTTTACTTGAACTTCTCACACGAGATAATTATTCACGTGACTAGCATAGCAGTGTTTCTGTCTGGAGGCAACGAAATCTCATTTCTGCCTGATTTTTCTAATTATCTGAGCCAAATAGAAATCAATGAATAGGGGCAAAAGTGAGATTGGAATCTTGTCTTCTATAAATAATCTTAAATGCTACTGAACGTTCATTTTAAGAGAAAATGTGTGCATTAGCAGAGAACCCGTGAATTTGAGCTATAGAAACTCCGCCCACTTACTGAGCTCCACCTCCAAATAACGTCATTGGTTAAAATGTAACAGCGCATACTTTGTCTTCTCATTGGGGAGCCAACAAGAGACCGCTTCCATTATGAATATGGTGAGGTCTGCAGTGATTCGCTGACGCCAACTACTGGGACAGTCACTCAAGAAGTAGAAGCCACGCAAAAGGAGTGATCTTTGCTCCATCTATCGCAGAAGATGAACTCTAACACTCATTCAAAGACAGTCTTAAGAACAGCTCTGTGTATAAAAATGATCACGAAAAAACTTTCATTTAAATTTGTGATTCAACAAAACGTATTTTTTATCCATCATCATAGAAGTTCGCCGTTATACTCGTACAGAGTGGTCCGGAAGTTTTGCCTTATTTTTAGAGAATTATTATTAGCTAATAATTGCACCAGTTAGAGACATGATTTAATGCGTTTGAAAGGTAAATATCTGAAGTACACTATATTGACAAAAGTCACCGGACACCTAGAAGAGAAACACAACATAGCATTTATTGACATACATTAGTACGGTGTCGGTCCACCTTTGGTCTTAATGCATGCACTGACCCTTCGAGACATGCTTCCGACAAGGTTTCGCAACACAGCGATAGGTATGCGCTTCCATTCAGTACATAATGCTGCCGCTAACTGTTGTTTAGTATTAGGCCTTGGTTCCGAACTTCTTATGCGGCGCTCGAATTCATCCCATAGTTGCTCTATGCGATTAAGATCAGGGCTCTGTGCTGGCCAGTCCACACACGATACAGAATTATCGTCAAACCACGCCGTAACAGTCCTTGCTTTATGGCTCGGTGCATTATTCTGTTGGTACCAACAAGGCTCGGTGCATTATTCTGTTGGTACCAACAAGGCTCGGTGCATTATTCTGTTGGTACCAACAAGGCTCGGTGCATTATTCTGTTGGTACCAACAAGGCTCGGTTCCATAGTATTGTCACAGAGTTGGTAGGGCATAATTGTCTAGAATATCGAGGTAGACGTGCTGGTTAACTGGTTTGTCCACGATAACCAATGGACCGGGACCATACCACGAAAAACACCCCCACACGAGTACACTGCCAGCTCCAGATTTGACCGTAGGAACAGTACACTGTGGTAAATAGCGTTCCCCCGGCTGCCGCCATACCCACAAACGGCCATCAGACTGATGGATCGTGTATCTCGATTCATAAGTCCACAGGACCCGTTTCCATTGATCTATGGTCTATGATAAATGTTCTTTACACCATGTTAAACGACGAGTAGCATTCTGAGTGGAGATGAAAGGCTTATGATCAGCCGCACGACCACGGTAACTCACGGGATGAAATTCTCTGCAAATGGCACGTGTACGTACCGAGGTTCCAGCATTTTTACTCACCTGTACACTGAGGTCTTGTGCAGTACTCCGTCGATTAGCTGTGACGACTCTCCTGAGGCTTCGACGTCCTCTATCACTGATTTTCTTTGGTCTGCCGGTACGTTTTGCTGCTTCAGGCACGCCATGTGTCTTCCATTTATTCAGTACATCCAAAACAGTTGACTTGGGTATGTTTAAATGCCTCTCGGTTTCTTATATGGACAACCCACTAATATAACACCCAATAATTTTTCCTTTCTCAAAGTCAGTTCTCTCCCGCCGTGACATTTTCACTCAACCTCACAGTGCGATATGATCGCGGTCAGCTGCAGGCTTGTTTTTACATCGTTTGCATCTGTACCGCGCATCTTAACAACGCAGCGGATCCGTTCATTTGCTTTTGAAGATGTGTCCGGTGACTTTTGTCAATATAGTGTATTTCTAATGATATAAATTCCTACACTTCTGTTTGTGCCCCCTTAGTTGCACGGAGGATGTCCAACATGTACTCAATTTCTCGCCATGTCTGTTGTAATAAATCCATATCATCGGCCGCAATGGCATTCACGATTCGTTTCTCCCCATAACAAATCTAATGGGATTATATCAGGTGAACAATATGGCCACGGAACCGGGGCCATCTCGGCCAATCCAGCGTCCTGGGAACACGGTATCCAAGTAGTCACGACATTTGTTCTCCAGTGGGGACCCGTCTGGTTGAAAGATGACATCTGGCTGAAAGTCTTCGACTTTTGGCACAGCAAAATTTTACAGCAGATCTAATTAGACATTTGCGATGATAAATTTTTCCAGAAAGAAAAAAGGACCAACAATATGGTTGTGCATAAATCCAAATCAAACATTAACTTTAGGGCTATCAGGAATATGAGTTTGCAAGACTTGTGGGTTTTCTGATCCCATATGTGCACATTATATCTATTAACTGCTCCTGATACGTGAAATGTCGACTCATCACTAAACCCCACACGTTCAAAAATGGTTCGTCATTATCTAAGTCATCCATTAAGTTACAGGTAAATTCGAAATGACGAGGCTAACCGTTCTCCACCAAATGTTGAACAATCTGGACTTTGTATGAGTATAACTACTGTCCTTTATGCAAAATTCGTATCATTGTTCTGCGTGGCAATTTCCAAAGCGTTGACTTCCTCTGTCTGCGAGAAAATGCTTTCCGTACTCGTTCCACGTCATCTTCCCAGAGCACATTTAAGGAGACAGAGGCGCAGGGGGTTGGACAGTATTTTGGGGCCCCAGTATTAGTGGCACATGTAGAATTTCACTTTGGGTGGATGAATAAAAATACCCTACAGAAAACATTCCCAAAATATGATGAGAAAGCCATAAAAGTATCCTCGCCATATTGAAGTGTGTATCCTATGATTCATGGACGAATCAGTGGTAGCAAGAAAATGTAAAAATGTATGGTTGAAAAATGGATACCACTTCAGTTCTGCTTTAACTCCCACCATCAGGGTTCAGCTTGTTGATATTATATCGAAGTAGTGGACAAAATAATATGATCCAAATATCATGATTCAAACAAATTCTTAATGACTGAAAATTTCCCCCAATTACAGATGTGCACAAAAAAAAAAAAAACATTCGTAATGCTTTCGAAAGACTTGAGGATGGTCTGGGGGGGACTATATTTTTTGCGGACTCCTAAAAAAAAGCGGAAAGAAGGCAGTTTCTTATAGTTTTTGCTGTGCTATCTGAAAAAAACACACAGTAGAACTGTCAATTTTTCAAGCATCCTACATAATTCTGGGGTCCCGTGCAAATGCAGGGCCCGGGGCTGCACCCCCCTAGCTCCCCTCTTAAATGGGCTCTGCGTTTTCCGATACACTGGGCTGTTCACTTCTTGACTTGTCCAGCACGCTGCCAGTTTCTGGAAATTTATTTTTCCAATGCTTAATTTGGTTAGCAGCAGGAAGATTGTACAGGAATTTCTTGGTTCTTGAATTACTGATTTCGTTTCAAAAAACCAGGCCACACAAATCTCTTTTTCCTGCACATTCGCCATTCTAAATATTTCTCTCACACAGAAATCATCTCAAAAATTCAACTTGCCGACTCTGGGCAACAGAGAGAGCCAGAACCGAAAACAAACAATTCATTCTTGTTCCACCTTCATTTCCAATCAGTGGCATCGGAACCGTAGGGGCAGAAGGGGTAGCTGGTCCAGTACTCATTTGCATGCAGAGACAAAGCATCACGGTGGTCTCTTTTTTCCGGTTCGAGCAATGACCGTTATTCGATTTTTTTATTAGAGATTTAACGACCACCGTGAGAAACTCAATGGGCTATAATCAGTCGCCCGTCCTAATTTAGGGTCACTGGTTCCGAGGAAGGGAGAGAGCCAGTACCGTAAGACAAACACAACACCCATGCCTCACCGGGATTCGAACCCGGACCCCTTTCGTACGAATGATCAGAAGCCATCACTTATTAGACCACTGCGCCACCGGGGCGGCTGCGGAGGTTTCACTGATGGGGAAAAAAATATTAGGAGAATGATCTTTTGGCGATTCCAAAAAGTAGTGGTAATCACTGGATTAAGAGGGTAATCACAGCGCTACCAAAAAGCTTGAGTAAGTATGTACTACTATTTCAGAAATCGAAATAAATCGATCCGACCGAAGGAAGGGGTAGAGGAAAATGTTAAAAACGGGTATGTAGAGATTTATTTTACTTTCGGGAAAAATACATTTCCTCAACCGAAATAAGAGAAACTTTCTTGAGACTTTGTGCACTGCCAGAAACTGACTGGGCCGCCGGGATACCGGGAATATATATATGTATATGCTTATAGAAGAAATCAAGTTCTAAAAATATATATATATATATATATAAGTTATATACAGGGTGTCCGAGATTTGTTGGTCACATTACACAATTATGTACAAAAAACAAAACAAAAAACTATGAGCGTTGTCTGTTTTTCTATCTCACGTGTTACTAACACAGTTTCTCTATTTTTGTTTTGCAGAATTGTTATTCTCAGAATTCGATAGATGGCGCTAGGTGTGGCCTGATGAGGAATGTATGAGAAATGCGCAATCAGTAGTCATGTCATCCGTACAGCAGAAGGCGATGTGTGTGTTATGGCTTGCGGAATTAAAGTCTGTCATTAAAGTTAAAAGACGGTACCGTTTAGAGTATGGTTGTAATCCTCCGTCAACGAATTTCAATTAAGCGGTGGATGAAACAGTTTAAAGAAACTGGCAATGTGGAACATCGTGGAGGAGCCGGTTGGCCTAGCGTTAGCGGTGAGACGGTTGACCAAGTTAATGAAAGTTTCCGACAAAGACCCAGGAAATCCGTTCGTAAAGCAAGCAGAGAACTGTCCATTCCGAAATTGACAGTTCATGATATCTTGCACAAGAAATTAAAGTTTCATGCTTATAAAATTCAAATAGTGCAAAAGATGCACGTAAATGATCACACTCAGCTATACGATTTCGCTGTGGATATGCTGAATCGAGTGGAAAACGACGAAAACTTTCTCAGTACGGTAATTTTTAGTGATGAATCCACATTTCATGCATCAGGTATTGTGAATCGTCACAACTGTAGGATATGAGGCAGTGAACTGCCTCATGCTGTTATTGAACTGGAACGTGATTCTCCAAAAGAGAAGAAAGTGCCAATCACTTCTGTTATCAAAAAGAGAAGTGATTGGCCCTTTCTTCTTCTCCGAAAAAACCATAAATGGTGACATTTACTTGGATATGCTAGAAAATTTCGCTATACCCCAGATCAAAAGTTATGACAACGTCGTTTTCCAACAAGACAACGCACCTCCCATTGGTCAACGTGTGTACGTAAGTGCCTAAATGAGCATTTTCCCAACAGATGGATTAGGCGTGGTGATCCCATTCAGTGGCCTCCTCGCTCTCTAGATTTAACTCTATTGAATTATTTCATGTGGGGTTAAGTGAAGGACGTATCTATCAGACGCCTCGTACTGATTTGCAGGAACTGAAGCAGCGTATAACAGATGCTATTAATTCCATAACTCCTCAGATGCTTGCCAATACATGGCATGAAATCGATTATTGCTTGGACGTACTACGAGCAACAAAGGGATCTCACATCGAAATGTATTAACTTGTGTAGTTATATTGTAAGTTAGTACAGTCAGTTTCTTTCTATCTGTTTAATGTTTTGTTTTATGTAATTTTGTAATGTGTCCAATAATTCTCGGACACCCTGTATATATACATATATGCTTATAGAAGAAATCAAGTTCTGAAAATTTTAAAGCATTATGATTCACATATAAAAAATTTCCAGGTTGCTTCATGTGTATATATACATATATTTTTCTTACTGGATCCATATGTATATATATATACACTGGTGTGCAAAAATTAAGGACGAAGAGGAGAAATTAGCATAACAGCGGAACGAACCGAAAGACCACTCAGGAGATAGACTAGGGTCCGGTACGGTAAGGCATGCGCATGTATGCAGCATGACGTCTAAGGGGGGAGTGTCGGAAGGGTATAAAGCACACGGGCTGTGTACGCTCAGCAATTTGGTGAAAACTATTGCACGATGTACATTGGTTTGAACGACGTCGAGTTGCTGACACCGTGTGATATGTCCAACAGGCAATCCAGTAGATGACATCTGGATGACTTTACCCGAGGTCGCGTCATTGGGAAGTTGGAAGAAAGTTGAAGTGTGACTAATGTTCGTGATCGCTCACAGCATCTTTTCGCGAGCTTGGAGAGCCTTTCAAACTACAGGAACAGCTGTCCGAGAGTTTAGCAGTGGACGTCCACGAGCAACCAGCAAGCACGGCGGTGGACGACCGGTATATATTGTCCTACAGGCGAGAAGAGGCAGACAGCGGTTGAAATCGCAAGGCACATGCAACAGACAACTGGACATCCGTTATCGCGTTTTACCGTGGCCAGGAAGCTGCACAAAGGTGGTCTGTTTGCACGACGACTAGTACGGTGCGTGCCATTAACGCCTGCTCATCGGAGACGGTGGTTTTTTTGGTGCCAGGAACATAAGAACTGGACACATCAGTAATGGGGTCAAGTTCTCTTTACGGATGAGAGCCGATTTAGTCTGACGAGGGATTCTGGACGTATGCACATCTGGAGAGAGCAGGGAACACGCAATCACACCTCCAACATCATCGAAAGGGACCGGTTTGGAGGTGACGGAGTTCTCGTTTGGGGTGGTATCATGCTTGGTAGCCGTACTGACCTCCACATCTTCCAAGGAGGTTCAGTCACTGGTGTCCGTTATTATACCGAGGTTCTCCTGCCTCACGTGCGTCTGTTTAGAGGTGCTGTGGGTCCTGAGTTCTTCTTCATGGACGACAACGCTACACCTCATCGTACAGTGGCTGTCGCAGAGCTGTTGGAAAGTGAAGACATTCAACGCATGAATTGGCCCGCAAGGTCCCCGGACCTAAATCCAATCGAACACGTGTGGGACCTTCTCGGGAGACCGTTGGCAGCACGTCACCAGCCGCCAGCAACGATTCCGCAGCTGCGATTGGCGCTACAAGTTGAATGGGCTGAGATGCCTCAACAGTTCCTTGACAACCTCGTCCTCAGCATGGACAGACGTTGTAAATCCTGCAACGCAGTCAGGGGTGATCATATCCACTACTAAGGACTAGATTTTTCTTGGCAGCCTTCTGTCACATGGACGTTTCTGTCCAGTTGTGCTCGAAGCTAAATTTTTCAATAAAGTGCCTTTGTATTCTTTGGATTCCTTGTTTGGACGGTTTTGCGCACTTGTCCCATATTCTTACATTTTTGGGATCTTATGGTATGATTTGAGTCGATGTGAAGCACTTCTGCACGACGTTACATTCGAAAAACCGTCTCGTCCTTAATTTTTGCACGCCAATGTATATACGTCTAATTTACTTCTTTTCAGGTCTTAAAGTTGCACGAATTCTTGAACTACAGTTTTGAAAAGTCGGTTTCAATTGCAGCAAAAAATATTTTTTCATTTTTGAATAATTAAATAAACATTAATTTTTGCGTTCTTGAATTTCTATCATTTTATAGATTTGCTGTGAAACTCTTGCAATTTTAGAAAAAAATTTAAAGAATTTCATCGAAATTATTTTGTGTGTGTTAAAATCTTACTTTTCAAAAACTTTTTAAAAAATCTTAGTTTCGAAGAAACTTTTAGAAATCTAAATCCAACTGCAGCAGCAAAAGTAATGCCCTCGTTTTAATATTAAATTTTACTAAAGAAAACTGCAGTCCAGAAGAATGGGTAAAATAATATTTACTAATTATTGCCGAAACGCAGACGCTATAACAGTCGTAGACTTGTGTTGAAAAGACAACGAAGCAGGACGTAGTAATGGCGACATAGCGTTATTAGGGTAGAAATGCCGTATTTTGCAAATAATGGGCCGCACAATATTTGCTTCCAGGGCCGTTTATGGTTCGCCAGTCTGCCACTGTACACTTCCTTACTTTAACTTAGCCCTCAACACTATTCAGCAAAAAATGCTTCAAGATGAAAGCTATTGACTGATATAACGGGGTTACTTATTTATTTTATTATTTAACCGCAACCATGAGCAATTCATTTGGCTATAAGCAGCCACCCATCCCTGATTTGAGGCCACTCACTGGGTCCAGGGAAGGAAAACGGCCAACTCCGTAAGACGCACACTGCCGCCCCGGTGGCGCAGTGGTCTAAGGCGCTGGCCTCTGATCATTCTTCCGTAAGGGGTCCGGGTTCGAATCCCGTCAGGCATGGATGGTGTGTTTGTCTTACGGCACTGGCTCTCTCCCTTCCCTGGAACCAGTGACCCTAAATTAGGGACGGGCGACTGCTTATAGCCCATTGAGTTGCTCACGGTGGTCGTTAAACCTCCAATCAAAAAAAAAAAAAAAAAAAAAAAAAAAAAAGACGCACACCACCCATGTCTTATCTGGGGCTCGAACCCGGGCCCAGGTAGGACTAAGAATACGAGGTCTACCCCTCAGACCACTCGGCCAACGGAGCGCCTTTAACAGGTTTAATGGTAATGAACATGATGCTGGCTACTTATGCTATAGAAAGTACACCGGTGATCCATTACATTATGACCACCCCCAGCCTAGAGAAATGACCGCGCCTTGATACCGAATGGTGGCGCAGGTGAAGTTCGCAGAGCAGTACATGTATAACCCGAGGACCGGCTTTCGGTTAGTAGAGTGTTCGGAGTCAGGATGGGAAAAGCTGCCGATTTATCGGAGTTTGGTAAAGGACAAATTTTGATCGCATGACGCCTCGGAATTGCGATCTCGGAGACGGGCGCTGCTTGCGGGTTGTTCACGGGCCGGTGTAGTGAGCACATATCAATAGTGGTGCACAGATGGCCAAACGACTAACCGTCGTCCTCAGCTCAATGATGCCAGAGGGGAGCGGAGACCGTCGCGCATTGTCCACAGCGACCGCAGGGCCACAGTGCGACAAATCACCCGCAGCTACAACAGTGGTGATCAGGGCAATGTGTCACAGCACACAGTTCATCGTAGCCTTCTGCGCATGGGCCGGGTTCTCATGCTCACTGCACGTGATCGCCAACAAAGCATGAAATGAGCCTAAGATCATCGAGATTGGACCATGAATGATCAGAAGAAAGTGTCCTGGTGTGACGAATCAAGATTCCTGGGGCATCACGTAGACGGCTGAGAGCGGATACGCCGATTATCAACGGAGGCTGTGGCACCTGGATGTACTGTTGGGTGAAAACAGGCTGGAAGTGGCAGCGTTTTGCTGTAGGCAATGTTTTCTTGGGACACTTTTGGTCCCATTATCCCAATAGTACAATCCCTGACAGCTGTCTGGTATCTGAACATCGTTGTTGGATCAAGTTCACCCATTCATAGCAATTGTGTTCCCTGCTGGTGATGACCATTACCAACAGGATAATGCACCATGCCACACTGCCAGAATAATCAAGGAGTGGTTCGAGGAGCATGCTGGTTATTTTCTGTTAAGGCTCTGGCCTCCGAATTCACCTGACATGAACCCAATCAAACATCTGTGATTCGACTTGGAAAAGCGGGTTCGCGCTAAATCACCACCACCCGAAATGTACGGGAACTGGAGGACCTGCTGTTGACATTATGGTACCAGATACCCCAGGATACCTATCGCCGCGGGATAAAGGGTGTTCTGCAGCGTATTAGGTAGGTGGCCATAATGTAATGGCTCGTCGGACTAGAAGACCCCTGCCCGCGAAGCGAAAGTGTGTATCAAATAAATTAGCGAGGGAATCCCATTTTTTACATCTTGGTTGCTTAACAACGCAGGCAATTAAGGGGTGGCTGCACGCGTGACACCAAGAAGGAGGAAACAGAACTGTCGTAGTATTCTTAGTTAACTACTCGTGATTCAACTCACTCGGCAGAAGTGATTGGCATATTCGGCCTTCCGCAAACCGGAACTTTGAGAAGGGGATTCGCGAACAAATAAGTTACATGACTGACCGAAGTTTTCGCGTTATATCGCTTTAGAACGATATTTCCCGCAATTGCTGAACGGGTCTTTTCGTCCACTTTGTGTACCTAGTATTTTATAAAAAATTCGGTTGAGAATGATCCATCTCTGTTCCAACATATGGCATTTTTTTTCTCTTGATAAATACGTCCTAGTCCGCGCTAGATGTAAGCTGAAAATCTTAGGTCCCAAAAACGACGCGTCGCAGAACTGATTTCTGGAACTCCGATGCGTACGATGGAGGAGTGAATTTTAAATCTGGATAAAGCTCTAATGCCTGTGAGCAATAATACTTTGATTCTCCGGATTCAGCCAGGAAATATTTTCGTCTTTTTGTGATAGTAGTATCTACTAACTGATAGCTTTCATTTAAAGGGAATAAAATTGTGTCAATCTCAACTTATTAAGAGTTATTCTAAAAGTAATAATGTCAGTGTTTAAACCATTGTCTTTTTGCTATGTTAAAATTGCGTAAAGGTATTTAAAATAACAATCATAATAATTAAATTGATTACCACGAGGCTATTGACTTCAGGATGGAAATTCATTGAATTTGATGACAACGTCTGGATCGAATTGGAAGTAAGCAATATCTTCTTCAGCTTTGGTAGATCGGCAAAAGAATTTTCCCCAATTGTTTGGATCAAATTGCCTTCTAGTGCGATTTCTTTTAACTCAGGATTTTCTCTAAAGGCGTCAGCAGGAACACTCGCCAGTCTGTTCTTTCCCAAGTTGATAGATTCCAGTTTCTTAAAAGATTTCAGATTTTCGAAGGAAAAGGAAGCTATTGCGTTGCTGTACAAGCTGATGATTCGAGTGAAGTCTGTGGAGTGATTCAACATGTTCAAGTCGAAAGATGAAAGCTGGTTGAAATCCAGGTAAACCTAGAATGAAGGAATTTAGAAAATCGTAACATCAGTTATGATATAGGTAAGCAGCAAATATACAGTAAGTCGATACAAACACGCATCGGTACATTTAAAATGCAGAATTAAAAACCACTCTCCAGAGATGGAAACGGGTCGGCGGGTCAACCGGTCGGCAATTTCTAGCGGATCAAACGGGTTATTTCCGTTTTATTAAGAAAAAATTCAAAGAAAAGTGCGTACTGTGGAATTTTATGCTCGATGCCGGTGCCGCAGGAGTGAAAAACGATTTGTCATACAAAAATATTGCCGCGTCTTTCTTAAAGCAAATTTCCATCGACCGACGACACCATAACGTAAAACGATACTTCCTTTACGTTTGTTCGCAGTACGATTGCCCGGAGCAAGATATCGACAAACGCCTGTCACCTGCTTCTCTGGTGATTCATTCTCACACACCCCGCGTGTCATATTGTAAAACAGAGTTACTTTTCACATCGCATCTTTGCATTCAGCATTCAGAGGTTTTTGTTTGACGAGCTAACATCCCGTTCGTTCCATTGCATATCGTGTCGGAATTAATGCCTTATTTTTTAATACTAATGAATATAATAGTAAGGAGATTGAAAAAGGCGTCGAGACCAACAAATACTTTCTTGCTGAAAATGAAAAGGGGAAGAGTGAATGCTGGAAGTTATTTCGTCTCATTTGAAAACCAGAATATGTTTTACAGCAACACCAATTTTCACAAGCTTGTAATGAGTTGAAACTTTCGAAAATGTGAATATTGATTTCATGAGTGTTTCTTCCTTTTGAGAGGCAATGACAAAAACAATATCCACATTTCGGAAACTTTCAACTCATCAGAAACTTCTGAAAATTGGTGTTGCTGTGAAATATATTCTGAAGCTTGATATGTTATCAAGAAAACGGCAAAAACTGAAATTAAACATAAAACTAGTTTAGTTAAATCAAAAATTTTGACTGTACCACCATCAAAATTAAGTGGAACAGCCTTAACATTACTGCGGAGGAAGTTTTTGACTCTCGCAGATGTGCTTGAAAACATGTGTAAAGCAGTTAGGTTATATTATGAAGAACGACGTTTCAACACTTTTTGTAAGTAAGTCTGTAAATTATACAGTATATATATTCCCGTAATACATTTGTATGATTTTTATAAAACCTAAGATCGTTTAACGTACGATACCCACTGCGGAGAGACTTCTTGAACGCCCCTTGTATATGATTATGTATAGTTATACATGATTATGTGTAATTATAAAGTGAGTTTCGAATTTACAGTTCAAAGCAGATTTGTCCGGGTCAAGTTCGGATCGGGTCCAAAATGTTTGGCCCGTTTCCAAAAATCTGCTCTCCTCCTTATGTAGGCATATTTAAGCGACTACAAATACCGGAAATACGAATTTACGCCATACACGCGCACCTAAATTTCTAAGTGACTTGAGTTTTGGAGAAGGATACAATTTTGTCCTTTTCGACACTCAGTATTCCGTATCATACAAATGTAAAAATTTATACAGCCAGAGGATTTAGCGTTTCTTCAAAGACCATATACGTACAGGTATCGTATAAGAGACATATTTTTTAAGCGACTGCAGGTATGTTTACAAGTGTAGAGCTTTCAGCTTCATGAGATATGTTACAGAGCTGAGTTCAGGCTCAATTTTAAGAGCCCAAACCCGTCCTAGCCCGAAGTATGTCAGCCCGAGCCCGAATGTTATATTTTAAGATGAAGCCCGGGCTCGAACGAGCCCGAAAATTATGATTAACCTTTTTAAGCATAAAAAAAAAAAACACACACACACAAAAAAAAAAAAACAACCCTGTTCCAGATTTCCTCCCCGTGCAATTAACCGATGTCTTTCTCAACTGCCGAGTGGGGAAGGGATGTCTATTAGAGATGAGTTCGGTCTTAATTTTAGGAACCCGGGCCCGACCCGCTTTCTTTGATTACATGTGTTTGCTGAGCCCGGGCCCGGATTCTTGGAAAATTTTGCTTAACAATGCTTGCATTTATGCATTATACACTGGCCAAAGATATAACCCATGCAAGGATTAGTTTTAAAATCATTAGTTTAAAAAGTTTAGTTCAGTTAATCCACTTCACAATATTAATATGTTTTTAGAAATACTACGCATAAAGCCAAATGTTCTAAAATGTGAATTTGAAAATAAATAAATAATCAACGTGCCCTTCGACCGTATCAGGGGAATCAGTAATTTTGGTAAAAGCTGAAGAAAAGAAAATCGTTTAGAAACAAAAAATTCCATTCGTTATTTCTTTTTGATTTCTAAATTTACTTTTATTTTGAATAAATTGCATTATAAAACGTACAACGCCGTACAGGCAGTTGCAAGTGTTTGAAATTTTGACTCTAGAAAACTAATCTTTGCAATATAATTTACAATATGCTAATTAGTAAAGGTAGTTTAGAGTGATGTAGTAGAATATAAAAAAAATCATGTAGGGAAATTTCCAAAATAAAAAAAAAAAAAAACGTAAAAGCATTCCAGACCAGATTATTCTGCATTTTGTAACATTAACAAAGCTTTGCGCTTAATAATATAATAATCACAATATTATCATATGTGTGTGCAGTTTCCAGATCAAGTTCATCATGAAAAAACAGAGAGAGAATTGCATCTAATGCCTCAGTGCTTCAACTTGATCTTCTTTTCTCTAAAACTCGACCTGCTGCACTAAAAATCAACGTCACCCCAAAAATCGCGGGCGAGGAAATTCAAAAAAATAAATAACGATACTTCTAACTGCAAAATTTTGGAAATTAATACATCATTTTAAAGATAAGATTCTTGATTTTTAATAAAATACAAAAAAATGGGAATGTGATTTTTTCCTAGTTTTTCGATACCAGACCTCCTTAAACTAATCCTTGCTTGGGCCATAGCTTTGGACAATGCATAATGCAAGTCTTGCTAAGCAAAATTTGTCTTGCAATGGCAGCTAGCTAAGGAAATAGAAAATCCTTGCACCATAGTAACAAATCCACAATGAAATTCAACACGTGTAATTCAACCTGGCTCGGAATTACACGTGTTGAATTAATTACAGTAATGAAATTCAAGACGTGTAATTCCGAGAACGGGCCCCGGTTTTTCGGTAGGTAATGAATTCTGAGCCCGTCCTAGCCCGGGCCCGAGCTCATCTCTAATGTCTATCAATTTCTATTGTTTTCTTTGACCATTCATTTCTTCCTGAAATGTTTCGGAGGCCAGGCATGAGGGAACATCGGAAGGCACAGCAATCTAAGTCGTACATTGCTCAATAGACAAGGAGCAAAATGTCGTCAGCTGTCAGGGATCAATCTCGAGCCTTTGGATACCCGGATGACATTATACGAAGTGTAATTCACAGAGTTTCGAACAGGACAACTATCACGTTGTCCAGTGAGGACCGAATCTCACGATATGTAGGTTCAGTGCAATATGTGCCGCCTATTGTTCAAGCCCTAAAGAACATCTGCCGAAAACATCGTACTGATTTTGGGGTGAGGACAAAAAACACCCGTGTCCTGATCTGCAACGATCGAGATTCTGTGAAAGACAATGACAAATGGGGAATTTACAATATTCCATTACGTTGTAATGATGCAGGTAACTCGGAGTCTGTATACATCGGCTCTACCCCCAGGAAACTACAGACTAGAATTATGGAACACAAATACAGTGTCCACAATGGTGTACAAAATACAACGTTCGCAAGGGCTGTTTACGGAAGAGGATACGAACCGGAATGGGACAAGGCGGGTGTGGTGGTGACCCCATAAAGTAAGTCATCTTTGTTATTTGCAGAGAGTTTGTTAATTCTTAAGAATATGGACTGATGCTGCTATGATGAGGTACCGGTATCTATATCGGGAGTGTGGGAGAACCTCATACAGTCTGGACGTCACCAATGGCGCACCCACGGAGGGGATTTGGGGGCTTAAGCCCCTCCAAAGAGATTAAGAACGACGTACGTCACAAATGAAACATTCAAAAATATTATTTTTCATGTTCAAAAAATTACATAGTGTCTTCTTCCCGAAGCCTCAAAGAGATTAAGAGCGACGTACGTCACAAATTAAACATTCAAAATTTTTATTTTTCATGTTCAAGAAATTACATAGTGTCTTCTTCCCGAAGCCCCGAAGAGATTAAGAGTGACGTACGTCACAAATTAAACATTCAAAATTTTTATTTTTCATGTTCAAAAAATTACAGTGTCTTCTATTACATGGTGTGTTCTTCCCAAAGCCCCAAAGAGATAAAGAGCGACGTACGTCACAACCGTTAATGAACTGTAGGCGTACATTACATATACAGTATGTACACACATTGTGTGCGTATGCTATATATATACAGCCCCTCCAACAAGAATTCCTGGGTGCGCCACTGGACGTCACAACCCTATCCTTCACCGTGAATGCTGACTCTATTTCATATAAGGCATTATTTGCTTACGTCAATAGTGTGTTGAACTTTAAGCATGCGTATACGGTAATCTGGCAATGTCTGTGTGATCTCTAGGTCGTGGTCATTTTCATCTGAGGATGGACCTACAGTAGGATTGAAAGCATTCTAATGAGATTGGTTTTAACTTATCATTAAAGGTTTTTAAATGTCATTTTCGTCATTTTCATCTTGTATAAAACAGCATGTTCATAGTTCCATGGATGAAGATATGTTCTTACCAAATATCATTCAATTACTGTAATTATTCACGATGTTATTAACAAAAACTTGGGTAAACTAGTGAGTGGAACCTCCCGTACTTTAACCCAGTTTAGGACTAGCAGCGTTTACACTCATAAGAAAACGCTGGTGGGTTTAAAAGTTATATTTTTTGGTTGATTTTTGTTCTTCGCTTTTCGTTTTTTTTAACGCATTTTTCAAGATTTTTGTGAATTCTTTTAATACACTGCCGGACAACTGCTAAGGACGGATGACAATAGCAACGATAGCACCCATAAAATGGAAGGCAGGAAAATGTGGAAATTAGCATAAGTGCGTTATACAGTAAGACGTGTTGTGCGTATGCAAATTTTGGATTGCCGAACTTGTTCGTGACGTCATAGCGCTGATAAGAGATATAAAGGATTTGACGCGTATTGACCGTTGTTGTTCAAACGCAAAGTTGAAAGGGAAAGAATCAATTGATGAACTTGCAAGTTTCAGTATGTCTTCCCGACATCACCTAGATGATTTTACGCGTGGCCGTATTATTGGCAAGATTGAAGAAGGGCGAAAAATAACAGATGTTGCCAGGGAGTTCGACGTCAGCCACAGTGTTGTTTCAAGGCTTTGGAAATCATTTCAAACAAATGGAGAGTGTAGCAAACGTCACGGGGGAGGTCGTGTTCGCAGTTCGACACCTGCAGAAGATCGGTACATAATGCTATCAACAAAAAGACACCGGCGCAGCACAGCTAGTGAGGTAGCAAATCAGTTTATGGCTGCTACTGGCATGCGGATCTCCCGAAAAACTGTCGCCAGACGTTTGCATGAAGGAAGACTATACGCCCGCCGTCCTGTTGTGTGCATCCCATTGTCCAGACGCCACCGTACCACCCGTTTGCAATGGTGCCATCAACATCGCAATTGGACTGATAACGACTGGTCTGCTATCCTCTTCTCAGATGAGAGTAGATGCAGTCTATCGCCTGATTGTCGACGACAACTGATCTGGCGTTATAGTGGTACTGCATATTGTCCAGCAAACATACAGGAAAGGGACTGATATCCGACATGTAGTGTCATGGTATGGGCTGGCATCATGATCAATGGCCGTACGTCCCTCTATGTGCTTCCAACTGGGACTATGACTGGCCAACGATACATTAATGATGTTCTGCTACCTCATGTTCGCATGTTCCGTGGTGCTGTCGGTGATAGATTCATTTTCATGGACGGCAACGCAACATGTCATCGAACAGTCGCTGTCCAGGAGTGTCTTGAGAGCGAGGATATTCAACGCCTCGTATGGCCAGCACGTTCTCCAGATCTGAATCCCATTGAAAATGTGTGGGATGCTTTGGGGAGGAGTCTTGCTGGTCGCCAATGCCCTCCAATAAACAAGGACACCCTCATCCGTGCACTGACAGAGGAATGGGATAAATTACCACAACAGCTGCTTGATAATGTTGTGCAAAGCATGACACGACGTGTGGAATCTTGCATCGTCCTCCATGGTGGCCATATCCCGTATTGACATCTTACGCCGGAACGCCTGCGGACGGTAATCGCATTTTTTTCACGTTTACGTATTCTGCACAAAATGGCCTGTTTGTCCCTTGAACACGTTCCAAAGCCTTCTGATTTCAGAGCACAATAAATTGTCTTTCTTGTAATGTCCTGGCATTCTGACATTATTTTATTTCACTTGGCATCCAACCACACTTACTTTTTTATGCGCTATATAGCCGTTTATGATCCGTCCTTAGCACTTGTCCAGCAGTGTATCTTTTATGCTACTACATTTTTGACAAAGATTATATGTTACTTGTAAGACAAGCTCATCCACTGAAGACGATGGACGGTTACACTTTTCAGTTTTCTTTCGAGCAATTCCACATTATTCAGCCATTCTGATTCTTCTTTTTATCCTATACAGTAAAACGACGGTTATCCGGGGATTAATTATCCGTGGGGTCGGATTACCCGTGGTTCTCTGTAGTACATACAAATTTAATTTTTTTTAATTCTCTATGCACGTGGACTCGTAGAATAACAGAAGTTATCACTACATATTTTAAATAAAATTGCATCATAACTAAACTATATTACACCACCTTCTAGTAGAATTTATTTATCATCACTGTTGCGGTTTCTGTTCTGCCGACAGAGTACTCAGTCAAGTGTATTGCGAATTTAATCTAGTCTCTTTTGTCTGTTAAACATTGCGAGTGTTTCTCCCGACGAGGAGGATGATGATGTACTAGAACCAGTTTACAAAGTAAGTTGTAATGAAGCCCTAATACAGCTGCAGAAACGTTACTTAAATTCGCGAAAAGTCAAGATGATTTTGATTGCCCTGAAGTTTTATCTAAATAAATTTTAAAATGTTCTATCTAAATAAATTTTAAAATGTTCTATCTAAATAAATTTTAAAATGTTCTATCTAAATAAATTTTAAAATGTTCTATCTAAATAAATTTTAAAATGTTCTATCTAAATAAATTTTAAAATGTTCAGTTTTGTACTTACATACTACAAGAATGTTTATCTTATGTTTCAATGGGGTTTCGTTTACGCATTTAACCCAATAAAATGCAATTTAAAGTATGCAAAGGTTTAACTGGCGCTGCCGTCGTATAAAGGCTTCGACGTACGCCACGATTTTTATTAGTTGCGAGGTGTAATCTCGTGAGTCAGGTTGAACAACCGCCAGTAGGATCAGGGCAAGCCGACGTGAATTATCGGAATTTGAACGAGGCATGGTGGTGGGAGCCAGACGGATGGGACATTCAGTTTCCGAAGTTGTGCGAACATTCAACATTCCTCGATCACAGTGTCACGTGTGTACCGAGAATATCTCATGGAAGGCATTGCCACCCACCGTGGACACCGCAGTGGCCGACCACGGGTGCTGAATGACCGCGACCAGTGGCGTTTGACCAGAATTGTCCATGCTAACAGACAAGTGACACCGGCTCAAATAACATCCACATTCGATGCAGGAGTTACCAGAGACATATCCATCAGGTCAGTGCAGCGTAATTTAGCATCCACGGAGTATGGCAGCAGAAGACCCGCCAGAGTGCCTTTGTTAACACCACGACATCAGACACAGAGCCTCACCTGGGCTCGTGAACACGGTAATTGAACCTTGGAAGACTGGCAACATATGGCGTGGTCCGATGAGTTACGCGCTGATGGTAGGGTTCGGGTGTGGCGCAGACCCCATGAGGCCATGGACTCAAGCTGTCAACAAGGCACTGTGCAAGGTGGTGGCGGTTATATACATGTGTGGGCTGTCTTTACGTGGCACGATTTGGATCCTCTGGTCCTCGTAAACATTTCATTAACCGATAATCGCTTTGTTGCCATGCTGAGTGACCATTTACAGCCCTTCATGGACTTCATGTACCCCAACAACGATGGGATTTTCCAGGCGGACAATGCACCATGTCATGAGGCCCAAGTTGTGCAGAATTGGTTCGAGGAGCATTCTGGACAGTTATGACAGATGGTGTGGCACGTTCGCCCGACATGAACCTAATAGAGTACTATGGGACGCAAGGAGGTTAGAATACAACAGGAGATGCCCTACGTAGTTTCCCGTGAAGCCAATTAGCTGCGACCCCCACCCACACAGCGGCCATCTTGTTTGGTACAAACTAATCTATTCTGCTGCGTGTGTGAGAGCCTGTTGTCTAGTGCTTTTACACGTTTCAGTTATTTCAGGATCGAATAAAAGTTTTATTTACAAAAAGCAAGTGGGGTTATCGACTGCAATAACAGATAATCTGGGGAATTAAATTTAGGACGTTCTGATATCTGGATAATTCTCAGGATCACGTTGTAGTGGCTTATCCGCAAAATGCCGAGATGTGTTGCTATAGGCTGCACTATCGATCTTCCAAAAAAATGCCAGGGATTACCTTTCACATGTAAGTACTTGTATTTTTTATATTGGACTAAAATATGGTATGGATGTTTGATTAAGAAATATGGTATGAATGTTCGGCAGTGGTGGAAATTTGGAAATGCATTTTTCATAATAAATTCGGGTGTGTCCTCACGTGGATCTAATTTGAAGTTAATGCAAAATCAATCGACTGCACAAAGTTCTGTTTTGCTGCAGTACACCAAAGATCGTCACAGTCCATTTAGCGAGGGAGGGGGCTGCAGTCCAGGGGCCCCCAAAATAGGCAGGATGCTTGAAGGATTGACAGAGTTCTGAAGGTTTTTTGGTTTTGCCTTGTGAAAAAAAATTTCTTTTTCTTTCCGCTTTTTTAGGAGGAGTCCGCAAAAAATATAGTCGCCCCCAGTCCATCCCAAATCTTTGGAAAGCATTACATAAATTTTTTTTTTTTGTACACATCTGCAATTGGGAGAAATTTTCATACATTAAGAATTGTTTGAATCATGATATTTGGATCATATTCTTTTGCCCACTACTTCGATATAATTTCAACAAGGTGAACCTAACCCTGGGAGAAGAAGGGGGAGGGGGGTTAAAGCAGGACTGAACTGGTATCCATTTTTCAAACGTGCATTTTTACATTTTCTTGCTACCACTGATTCGTCCATGAATCATGGGAATATGACGGGGATATTTTTTATCGCTTCCTCATAATATTTTGGGAATGTTTTCTCCTGGGTATTTTTATTCTGCTGCCCAATGTGAAATCCTAGATGTGTCACTAATACTGTGGCCCCACAATACTGCCCAGTCCCCGGGCCCTCATCTCCTCAAATGTGCTCTCTAGGTATCATCTTACCATATTGCAGCTAAAAACAACTTTTTTCATTTTCAAATTTTCCTGAACGCGAAATTACGGCAAGGGCCATGCTCGATTTACCAACTTCCTTATTCTTTGTACTTCCCTAGTAACAGAATAGTAAAAATAATGCAATTATTTTTTGCATTGATTGAATTTTTGTCAGGGATAGTAAGTTGTTTGTTTATATGGTTTAAAATATGTGATTTCTCTTGTGAAACCAAAGACTTATTTTGTGCAAATATTTTATGGATGTTTTTATTTACAGTGTATCTGAACCTTGTATATGCTTTGCCTGAAGACTACAAGTTTGTTGCCACAAGCCTCCTGCTTTAATTCAGACTATTTGAGATAGAATGTTGTGGTGCAGAGATGTTCTTATGAATACTGCACTCATATTTCTATTTCTAATTGTTGTAAGGATTCATCTTGTAAAACATCAATGAGCAAAAGAGATAGGATTTATTAGGAACAAAAACCTGCAGTATCAAAAATTTAATGGTAAGTTGATTGTTTATAGTTGCATATTTTAAGGGATTTTCAAGGTCTTAGAAGTTGATTATGCATTGCATGAAAATACAGTTTGTTTGTTTGTCTACTCCTATTTTAAACGTTACATTGGATGATGTGTTTAGTGTTTGCACCACGACCATCATCTACACCCAAAGGGTTGTGGCACGTGATCTTACGAGTTATCAGGTCCAGGGAAACCATGCGCATGTGTCAAAATGAAGAACAGAAAGTCCCTCATTCTTGTTAACATGTAGGCGAAAGAGCTTGCAGAGGAGAATAACACAATCCCAGAATTCCTTGTGGTAATTAGCATGTGCCTTTTTTTTTTTTTTTTTTTTTTTTGTTTGTTATTGAAGGTTTAGCGAACACCGTGAGCAACTCAATGCGCTATAAGCAGTCACCCGTCCCTAATTTAGAGTCACTGATTTCAGGGAAGGGTGAGGGCCAGTACCGTTAGACAAACACAACATCCATATCTCACCAGGATTCGATCCCGAAGCCCACTCGTAGAAATGATCAGAAGCCATCGCTTAAACCATTGCGCCACCGGGTGACCTTGTTTTTTTTTTTTTTTTTTTTTTTTTACTGCTGGTAACTATTATGCTTTAGCTGTATCTATCATTCTTGTATTTGGAGCATAAATTTTGTTTCAAAGAATGCATTTATCAGGTGTCACCAGCTATGTAGCCGTGAAACACTTTGGAGGAGATAAAGATCCAAGCTTTAAATGATATATTTCGAGTCACTAAAAATTTGTTATAAGTCAACAGGAAAATCTTGGAATTGAAGAAAAAAAATATCAACACCTCTATGGTATCTAAAATATAGTATATGTGTAAATCAATATGTAAATAAAAATCTTTATATATGAATTGCCCATGTTGTTTGCCTTTGGACTTTCACAGCAACTTGCTATATATAGTTTCATTTGTGTGTGTACAGTAGTTTGCTTTCTTTAACATTAGGAAGAAAACAACAGTTTTCAATTAATAACAGATCTTCACTCCACCCTTATGTGTTCAGTGAGAAAAATAATTTCTAGGAACTATCAAGCTAATTTTTATTTATTTATGCAAGAAATTCCACCTGTAAGTTCACAAGCACCATGTGCCCTTCTGTGAATCTCAAATTTTGGAATCAACAGAGAGGAAGAATAACATCTAAGATATGACTGTGCACAAAAGTGCTTTTGTTATTTCTGGCTGTTCGAGGGCAAAATTGATGCGCCAATGTATGAATATATCTTTTCTTTAAAAGTTATCTTCCACAGCAAGCTGACTTCTTATTTATCAGCTTCCTACAAAGAGAACTTGTGTGTGCTCTTGTGTCCCCTAGCTTTATATATATATATTTTTTCCAGAATTTTTATTTCCTGCTTCTCTAAATTCATAAGTACTAACTAGCATTAAGAAGATGGACCCAGGGTAGAGATTCTTACTTATAAACAAGCTTCACCCCCATAAATAGTGCTCGGTGAGAGCTACTAACCAACTAATCCCCCTAATATCTTTTTTTTTTCAGTTAAAAAGACAAAAATTTGTTGAAACTACATGAAAAAAAACTTCAAAAAATTTAATTTGGGAAAGAAAAAGAAAAAGTTTTTTTTTCTCCTCTAACACAGAAGAAAAGATAAAATCTAGTAAATGTAGGAAATACTAGATTTTATAGATTGGAGGGGAGAGGGGGGACTGAATTCAGTTTAACAGTTTTCTTTGCCGAGATATGAAGTCCAATTTTGATTGATGGCCAGTGATTTGTGGAAGATCCACTAATTTTTACTTTAACAGGTTGAAACGTGTAAAAAATATAAATATATATATAAATTGTACGCGTTCATAGGTTTGTTTCTATTTTCATGTTTCTTACGCTAGATCGGTGTTTTGGTTAGCTACCTTAAAAATCGGGGTAAAAATCTACGGAGCTGTAACATATACCGGAAGAAACTTTAGTTCATGATCTTTAAATAACTGTTTGCAGAATTTAAATCGACCCAGTAGTTTGGATTTTATAAGCCACTATATTTGTAAACAAACCCCTGTTTCTTCGCGTTTTCGCTTACACTGCAGGCTTTAATATGTATCTCATTTAAATTCTAAACAACTGGAAACTTCTGGCTGGACGGTATACATAAATACAAGTGAAGCTAAACACCAAACCGCTTTAATAAAATACGTGCAGATATTTATTGACGTTGCAACCCCAGCTAGAAATGAGCCAAGCAAGCGTTGAATAGCACGCAAAGAGTCTGTTCTTGTACCAATGCAAATGGCCGCCACCGACTGGCAGCTGATGGAGGGGAGGGGAGGGGGAAGTGGCTTCATTCAACTTTACGTTGCGCAGAAGGACCAGGGCGTCTCCTGTGTATTCTATCCTCCTTGGGTAAAACTGATTACTTAAGCACTTTTTTAGGTGCAAGTTACTTGCCAAATTTAACGCTATGAAAATGGAATTTCTCTACATTTATCGGTACAGTACGTATAAATTGTCATAAAATTGGAAGGCGTTCAAATTACAAAACGTGCTCTTTCCATTGCTTCAGCTTTGGAAAATCATCTTGTTTGTACGTTATGAGCGAATAAATTGGCAACGAGCATGGTATCAAGCAAAAATGAAATACTTGAAGACACTGGCAACCGGAAAAGTTCTTCACATTAGACAATTCGGGTAAAATACAATTTGTGCCCAGTACTGCACTTGAAAAGGGTGGACGACTTTTCGTGAAGGTTTTTTTTTTTTTTTTTTTCTGTGGCGAACAATTCCTTGAATCGAAGAGATTAATCCGTCCATGGAATAGACAAATACCATGGAACAAGAAACTTGGACCGTAGGAATTTCATCAGTCAGTACAGGAAAGGAAGAATGTGTTGTTTCTTAAAAGTATTTTTTTGTTATTTTCATCGGAAAATTGAGAACGTCTGCATTTTTTTATTCTGTCAAAAAACATGCATGAGATTTTTTTATACCTGCACTGTAGTTATCAGAAACCTATGCATAAGAATAAAATGTAGAAGATTCGGTTTGGAAATGGAAAACTTGGAACCACAGCTTTTCAAGTAAGAGGATCATTGGAACTTTATTGCTTTTTCGAAAGTTAGTTGTATGTCGATTTAAGGAATAGAAAAGGTGAGAATACTTGACAATTTATCAGTATTAAACCAGGGAAGACAATTGAAATTTCTTTTAATATTATTAAATAAGAAAAAGGTAGTGTGATACTCTCGACTTTCTTTGTTTTTTCAGCCTAATTATGAACTCTTTTGGTTTAGGCTGGTTCAGACTGATAAGGGCTGAGAAAGAACTTGATTACTCTACCCCCAAGAGAAAAAACAAATAACAACAAAAAACCCCGATCATCAGGAGGATAGTATCCACAAGCACTCCTCAACGTAACTCAGAAGGGGGAGAGGGAAAAGGTTTCAACACACAAATGTTTTCCTTCCGCTGAAAGTAGCAAGAAAGTAATTTGTATAACACCAGGAAAGTTAAGTATTCGCCTTAAGCAGTGATGAGTGTTGGAAGCGTGAATCATCCCTTCACCTACCACTGAAACGAAGGCTAAATTATTTTAACACTTCTTTTCAAATGAAGTACATCGATAAGAACTCTAAAATTTGAGGTATCAGCGGAGCAAGAAAAAATATATGTTACTAATATCATAAGTGAAACATCAGTTGACAATACAAAGTAGTCGCTTTAAGGATTGATTTGTTTCGGTCCATAAAAAGAAAAAAAAACAACAACTAGCAATTCATTTATGCGTTTTCCGGGCCCCTCAAGCTCTGGGGCCCTAGGTGCGCGCCTAGTTGGAAATCCGCCCCTGTCTTTGTATGTCTCTTTTAGTTAAGGTCCACGTCTCTGCACCATACGTAAGCACTGGAAGAATGCATGGATCAAACACTTTTCTTTTAAGACATAATGGCATATTGCTCTTGAAAATTATACTGTTTCTTCCGAAAGCTCTCCAGGCAAGTTTTATACACCGATTAATTTCTTCATCAATGTGACCCTCCCTTGATATCTGCTGTCCAAGATAAGCGTAGGTATTGGTTATTTCCAGCTTTTCCCCATCAATCGATAAATCTTCATTTCTTGTAAAAACATTGTACAGCACTTTTGTCTTCTGAAAGTTCATTTTTAATCCCACTTCTTTACTCTTGTCAGCAAGTTCCTGGATCATAATCTGCAGCTCTGATGGGGTAGTTGCAAAAATGACTACATCACCAGCAAAACGAAGGTGAGCTAGATAATCTCCATAAGTCTTCATTCCTTTGTTTTCCCAGTTCAGTATAAAGCAAGCAAAATAGCAAAATAAATTTTGATGATTTAATAGCTGATTTTGCTGGAATAAAAGCAAGGAAAGTTCAGTTCCCATACGGCGAGTTCTACAATGTAAGTACTGTCCCATAATAGGTAGAGACGGAGTCATTGTGAAGGAAGGACTTTGTTTTATCTTCATCATTTAAAAGACATTTACAAAATATCAGTAGTGTTCAAATAATTTTAAATGCTGTCTTTCGTTATCGGTTAATTTTCAAACGTCTTGACGCTTCATTAAACTGTACAGATAACTGTAATAAACTATGATTTAAGTCTAGTGTAGTGTGTGTGTGTGGGGGGGGGGTTAAAGCAAAGGACCCCGCTGCTGCTAAGAGCGGGTCTGGACGTCTTGGTTGCGTTCAGGTCGGATTTTGCGTGCGGGGGTCAGACCCATGCAGATGTTTACTCGAGTGAAAGATATTTTTATAATTGTAACATAATGAGAAAGTAGATGAAGATATTCTAATTCGATTCCCACTGCAGGGCGTTTCAGGTTTACTGAGGAGTAAGGCTCATATGGAAAACGATTTGACGTGTAGTCATCCCGTGCTGAACCCTTTTAACGCCCTGTAGCGCAATGGTTTAAGCGCTGGGCCCTGTTCGAGATGGATCCAAGTTCAAATCCCGGTGAATCATGGCTGTAGTGTTTGTCTTATGGCACCGGTTCTCTCCCTTCCCTGGAACTAGTGGTCCTAAATTTGGAACGGGGAACATCAATTAGGAACTTATAGCCCATCGAGTCTCTCACGGTGGTTGTTAAACCCGCAAACAAGAAAACCTCAACTTTGAAAATTGATGCCGTATAATTTTCTGTTTCGTAATGAACATTGCGGACATTAATGCTGTTCTTATTTTTGCTTCGTGGAAGATCAGGAGAACCAAAAAATTATTTTCTGCATGTGTAAAGGGAACATTTCATTTTTTCGTTATGTTGTTGATGCAGATCGAAATACACTTGCTTGCTGTTGTTTTGTGGAGGTGAGGAGGAGGGGAGCTATGAATGACCACTGTGAGCAACTCAGAACTACAAGCATTCACCTGTGCCTAATTTGCGGCTATCGGTTCCATGGAGAAGGAAAGAATTGTCGTGGGGAGGGGCGCATCACCATGCCTTGCCCGGTGCACGGACCGCTCGGACGAGCGGTTGAAGCTTAGACCATTGCACAATTGTGTGTGTGTGTGTGTGTGTTTACTTGCTTACTAACCAAAAAATTTATTTTGTATTTATAAATCAAGCCACCTGTTAACTTCTTGTAGTGTTGCATCATGAAAATCTCATGAAGAAAAAGATTCGTTACAGAACTTACCTCCTGAATCTTCACATACTGAAAGATTCCAGAGGACAACTCCTTGAGTGGTGTCCCTTGAAGAAACAGTTTTCGAATCGCATTGTACGTGAATTTAGGTCTGAAGGCTTTTTCTACGTCTCCCAATTCAGCTGCCGAGTTGCAGTTCATTGCCTCGGAATCGCAAGTACAAGGTGCGATATCTTCTCTCGGGCACACTCCGAAGTATTGACCCTGAGCAAGAGCTATCAGTCCCAGAGCGCAGAGTAGCCAGCTCAAAGCTAGAGATAAAAGAGGAGCACGTATTCACATTTTTGTAAAAAAATCATCTAGAATACATTTTAACTGTCTTTATATATGATATGTGTAACAACTCTCGCACTTTTCCGCGTCTTTATCACTGTATTTGCGATCCTGCAAGATTCATCACATTTTATTTTTATTTTGTTTCGATCAACCTCAGACAAGCTGCTGTCAGTTCCTCTTTATTCTGTTGACGCCTCTGAGGAAACTCACTTGGTTTGACACACAGAATCATACGCGTAAGATTCCAGACTTTTCTGTAAAACTGTTAGAAATAAATGGTTTAATGCTTGGTGTTTTAGCTTCGGTACTATCGCTCCGGTGGCGAATAGAAGAATATCCAGATTCCAGTCTCCGTCCATCATACAGATCCAGGCCATACTTCGTGTTTTAGTAATGGGCCTTACGGTTCCGTCAACTAAAAAAAGAAAAAAGAAAACCGACGTCGCTTTCTAAAACGTCTCTCGCTCACTTTGTCCACGTTAAAATCGTTTGTAACGCCAAACTCACGTGTTCCTCCTAACTCCTCTCTCCCAGGAACATTTTTAATCCTCATCTTTACCACCTGTCTTAAGGAGTTAATCCTTATCTGCCTGGCTACGTGTAAATTGCGCTTAAGCACGCTTCTCCTATTCACACACCTTAAAGCGCCGATTACTTACCAACAACATAAGTACAGTACTTTGGCATACTTATTTTCTTATCGAGAATCTAATGCGGCCAAAGGCCGCATGTTACCTGGTGGTCAACGTTCTTGATTGCCACAGAAAAGTCTCAGATTCGATCCCAGGCAGGTACAAACGTTCGAACCACTAAATATCGCCGTACGTCGGATGTGCACGCTAAACCATTGGAACTGGGCGGCGGTTTTTTACTTGCCCAATGTTTTATTACAAGCTGTTCCATAGCCTCCATTATAAGCGATGACCTGCTTCTTTAGGCGCCAACAGTGTTGCCGTTTTTGTCTGAAGTCAGTAGATCACAGCTAAAAAATTCAGTAGACTGTGCTTTTTGCTTGAAATATGCAGCACCTCACAAATTTAATGTAGCATTGGATGTAATCTCAATGCGAACGAACATTAAAAGCTACTGATTTTTCAAATGATACCAGTAATCTACACATTACAGCTCAGTACCTCAATGCAAATTCTAACTAATATAACCCCGGTTTACTTTCTTTAGCACATCTTTTGTAAAAAAAAAAAATAGTGCTTATGTTATCAGTTTGCCCCTCCGTCCGTCTGTGGACACCCTATCTCTGCAACTATTAGTCCGATCTGAAAATTTCGTTTTGCATTGGAAAGCTTGATCTCTGAGAATGATGATCTTTGCACTATGCCGCTTTTTTTCCCCCAATGCACAGCTTGGCCGCTAGAGGGCGTAAACGTAGATGATATCAAATTCAAAATACATTCTGTTGCATATATTTGCTTCTAAATATCTGATTCAAAAAATTATTTCTTCCTTTCGATGCAATTCATATAACGAAGACTATTTTATGCGCAGTTTCTTTTTTAAGTTATGTGTAGATTTTCCACTAGGGCGTAAGGTAAATTGTGTTTTCCCCAATTTCTCTGCTTCTAAAAGTCAGATTTGAAAATTTTTTTCCTGCATCGGAAACAGCTCCTCGTGTAAAATATTTTGCATATAATTTGTAATTTTTGATAAAGAATGGTTTGGTCACCAGGAGAAGCAAGTGTTTTCTGCTTCTGATGTATTGGCAGCAAAACCTAAGCTTCGGAAACCTTTTGAGAATACCTTCTGCTTAAAATAGCACAAAGTTTTCCCACCAGGGGGAGTAGATGTATATCTTATTTTTGTCGATATCTCTGTTTCTAAGAGTACGATTTGAAAAATAATTTCTTTGTTGGAGAGCGTTTCCAGCACGAAATGTTTCTCGTATAGTTTCACGTTTTTCAAATGAGGCATAGATTTTCCGCTAGGGGCGTAAAGAGTAAATTGCGTTTTCCCCGATATCTCTGCCCCTAAAACTCCGAGCCGCCCCGGTGGCGCAGTGGTCTAAGCGATGGCCTCTGATCATTCGTCCGAAAGGGGGTCCGGGTTCGAAACCCGGTGAGGCATGGATGTTGTGTTTGTCTTACGGCAATAGCTCTCTCCCTTCCCTGGAACCAGTGACCCTAAATTAGGGACGGGCGACTGCTTATAGCCCATTGAGTTGCTCACGGTGGTCGTTAAACCTACATGAATAAAAAAATCTCCGACTTGAAAAATTCTTTCTGCATCGGGTACATCTCCTGATGGAAAATGTTTTGCATATAATTTCTAACTTTTGATAAAGAATAGTTTGGCCACCGGGGGGGGGGTAAGTGTCTATTTCTGTTTCTGATGTATTGCAGCAAAATCTAAGCTTCTGAAAACTCGACTGAAAAAATGCTGTCGTGGACCGATACTGCTCACCTAGGAAAATCTTTCCAGAATGCATTCTTCTTAAAATCAGGCATAGTTTTTCTACCAGGGGCCGTAGATTTATTTCTTGCTTTTGTCGATATCTCTGTTTCTAAAAGGCCGATTTGAAAAATTCTTTCTTTGTTGGACAGCGTTTTCTGTGCGAAATGTTTCTCATATAATTTAAAATTTTCTTAGTTTGCCACTAGAGGCCGTAAGTTCACGTTTCCGTTTACAGCAATATCTGCGGGACTAAACACCCAATATAAAAAATTATTTTTCGGTCAGATACTACTTACTACATGTATGAAAACTCTTGGTGTTTATTTTCTCTCCAAAATAATGCTGAATTTCGCCGATAGGGACACCAATGTTTAATCTGTTTATCTTAATATATCTGCTCCTAAATGTGTGCGATTTAAAAAAATTCTTTCAGCATCGAATGCCATTAACTTTGTGGAGCACTTTAGGTTAGTATTTGAGGAGTTTTATAGTTTACAGTTCTGTCCCTAGGTCGTGTTTGTGTAGTTCTGTTTGCAGCTGTATCTCGCTTCTAAAAACACTATTGAGAAATTTAATTTTTAATGTATGACATTCGCTACACTAGAGATGTGGAGCCTTATCCTCTTTAAATAATGCACAGCTTTCCCGCTAGGGTACGTAAAGGTCAAAATCTTTTTCTCGCTATCTCTGCTTCCGGAAGACGTATTTGGCAAGTTATTTTTCCTTAGCATAGCTTTTGACTTGAAGAATACCTTTCACCTATTTCGACTTTTCCATTATGCAAAGTTCTCCCGCTTGAAGGCGTAGAATGGGGCACTTTTCCATTATGCAAAGTTCTCCCGCTTGAAGGCGTAGAATGGGGCATGTGCCCCCCCTATCGACGTTAAGCCTATGTTCCATTGTAATTCAAAACTGACTGCACACACTTGAGGCCATCAATAGCTCACCGGAAGTTACCCCGTTTTATGACCTTGAATATCGGAAGGTGAGAATAATAATTACTAATCCATTATTTGTAACCCTTGGTCCAAGCAACAGGAAAAACCAGAACAGAAGGAACACTTTAAGACGACGTACGAAAACGAGGAGTTTCAAAAGATTTCGCGAAGGGGCGTGGGGTGTTCTTCCGTGATTCGGGTACCTTAGATACCTGCAAAGCAAAATGATCTATGAAAATAATAACAGTCATAATGAAAACTTACTACGAGAGAAATCTTTGGCCATGATTCGTATTTATTTTCTTTAGGGCGCGCGCTGAGTTATTCTTTCCTGTTTCTGTCTTCAGAATGACGACTTAGGTGTTTTAGGTGAATCGTCTTTCTGATATGCCGAGACAAAAGAAAGGACCTTATCTCCATTAATGCATACACATCATGTTAGCATTTTTTTTTCATTCAGTAATTTGAATAGATAAAACCATCGAGAAGTAAGATTAAGCATTATCGTTACATGAAGGACATCCAATACATTTATTGGTATGTTTACATTATCTAATCAAAAAAGTTGTACATGGTGATAACAGAGTAGGCAAAGTTTTGCCAAGGCTCTGAAGACCGGAAAAATTGGACATTAAAAAAATATATATATTGACGAATTAACACTTTGCAGTCGTTTTCTCAAGAGGTCTGGATATCATCCACGTTTTGAGCGTGTGTCTAACACTACTGGAATGCATTTTGCAGAGAATCCCTTTCAATATTCTACAGAAAAATTACTGGACAAAATCCTGCCAAGAAGCATATTTATATTTTAATTTTTCTTTTAATGAAACCTCACAAGTATGCACATCAAGGAGGAGTTGCACATCTGGAGGTCGCTCATTTCCGCAAGAATACCGATTTTTGTCCCCCCCTTCCTTCTCTCTAATCCTCTTATCTAACAGCCCAATTCCGCATGAGTTTTTTTTCTTTTTTGTCCCGTGGCGTTTGTCAACACCAAGATGACATGTCTTGGATACAGATTTCAGGGATTCCAACTTCGACAACAACAGTCCGGCCATCTAAAGCGAGGAAATAAAATTTATTTTGTCTAGTAGGGATTATTTATCCATTATGCACTTCCTCATTGACTGAACATACACAGTACGCACTTCCACAGAAACTTCTCATTGACACAACATAAACAATACATATAATATACACAGTACACAACAAATACTTTCTCATTGATGCAACATACACTGAAGTGCCAGAAAAACTGGTCCCGACGAGCTTATGCAAAATACATAGCAACGTCAACTATGCGCGTACTCGGTTGCGTCCGCCAGTGCGTATATAAAGCGATAGACATCCTTGCCAGCTGTTTTCGGCATGAGAATGACAAGTAATACCGATTTAAGTGATTTTCAACGCGGTGTCATAGTGGGTGCTCGTGAGATGGGCCAAAGTATTTTGGAGATAGAAACGAAGTTCGGATTTTCACGGACGACCATTGCAAGGGTGTACCGTGACTACAAGAATTCCGACAAAACCTCCAACCTACGATACTAGTGGGGTCGTAAAAAGACATTGGGTGAACGTGACCATCGTCGGCTATCCAGAATCGTTTTACGCGATAGGCGTGTAACACTCTCGCAGGTATAATCGGAATTCAATGCTGGAGCCTCAACAAACATCAGCGTCCGGACTGTGCAACGTACCCTGCACGATATGGGCTTTGGGAGCCGACGCCTAACTCGAGTCCCTTTGATGGGTGCACGATACAGAGCTAAGCGCCTCGCTTGGGCACGGCAACACCGCCACTGGATACTTGATGACTGGAAACAAGTAATCTGGTCTGACGAGTCACGTTTCAACTGTATCGGGCAGATGGAAGGATTCGTGTGTGGCGCAAACCCCACGAAGCCATGGATCCTGCCTGTTAACAGGGAACTGTACCGGCTGGTGGGGGGTTCGTAATGGTATGGGGTGTGTTTAGCTGGACTTCACTTGGACCCCTGGTACGTCTACAAACGTCTGTGACCGGACAACGCTATGTGCGTATCCTTAATGACGTGATACACCCGTTCATGTCCTGCATTCATGCTGATGGGTTGGATCTGTTCCAACCGGACAATGCACAAGTGTCATTCATGCTGATGGGTTGGATCTGTTCCAACCGGACCTCGACACAAGTGTCGGGAAGCCATATTATGCTTAGAGGAACATTCATCTGAGTTTGAGGTGTTGCCATTCCCACCCAAGTCATCAGATCTGAACGAGATAGAACACATTTAGGATGTCATGCAACACGCTATCGAATACAGGAATCCGAGACCTCGGAATACACCCGAATTGTGGAACGCTCTGCAGGAAGTATGGTGTGCATTACCTACAGCGTATTTCCAGAAGCTAGTGGAGTCCATGCCCCGTCGTATTTCTGCAGTCCTGCGCTCCCTTGGGGGACCTACCAAGTATTAGACTGGTGTACCAGTTTTTCTGGCACTTCAGTGTATACCGTACGCACAGTAGGTATATGTTGTTGTTTCCCTGAAACGAATGTATGTAAAAATTCAGGGATTCCAACTTCGACAACAAAGGTCCGAGAATTTATGTAAAATTATATTCTGAAAATTTCCGCACGATTAAATCCTTTGCTTTTACAAATCCTTGTTCGTTGACTGAACATATATACGGTGCGCACCTCTACGGAAACTTCTGGCCATAAAACCCATGCGGAATTGGGCCAACAGTTTGAGGGAGGAGGGGGTGGTGGTAAAAATCGGTATTCTTGCGGTAATGGAAAACCTCGGCACATCTGCAGCTCAAAGAAGATAGAAAGCCTGTCAAAGGCGGATTGGCCTACCGGGATACCGGGACATTTCCCGGTGGATCACTCGAGAAATGCCCTTTTTTCTTTTTTACACTTTCCAAACGTATGTATGCTCCAGCTTTGTCCGTCTGTCTGTCTGTTCGCACTATAATTCGCGCAAAAATGGTTCAATTTCGATGAAATTTTAGTATGTGGTAGGGGACAACCTAAGGACGAACCCTTTTGAAAATGGGTGAAGTGGGGTCAAAGATCAGGACATAGGAGCATGATCCCTTCCATTGCCCTTATGTGTCATAACTTACATAAAAATGCTTCGATTGCGGCAAAACTTTATCATGTTGTTCTGGAGGTATAGTTAACCGGTTCTGTTGAACATCACTGAAATGGGGTCAAAGGTCAGGGCACAGGAGCTAGATTTATTCCACAGCCATTATCCCCATAACTTGACTAAAAGATGCATCTATTGCGACAAAACTTTATATATATGCTCCAGCTTTGTCCGTCCGTCTGTCTGTCCGCACGATAACTCGCGTAAAAATTGTTCAATTTCGATGATATTTTAGTATGGGGTAGGGGTCAACCCGGGGACGAATCCTATTGCAAATGGTCAGGGCACAGGAGCGAGAATATTCTACAGCCATTATCCTTATAACTTGACTAAAAAAATGCTTCTATTACGACAAAATTTTTATATATGTAAGTTGTTCCGGATTCATACTAAACCGGTTCTGTTGAATACCATCGAAATGGGGTGAAAGGTCAGGACATGGGAGCGGGATCCATTCTATCGCCCTTATGCGTCATAACTTACGTAAAAATGCTTCGATTGCGACAAAACTTTATCATGTTGTTCCGGAGGTATACTGAACCGGTTCTCTTGAATATCATCGAAATTGGGTCAAAGGTCAGGACACAGGAGCGAGATTTATTCCACAGCTGTTATCCGCACACCTTGACTAAAAATGCTTCTATTGCGACAAAACTTTAGTATGTTGTTCCGGAGGTATACTGAACCAATTCTGTTTAATATAATCGAAATGGGGTCAAAGGTCAGAGGTCAGAACATAGCAGCGGGATCCATTTCATCGCCCTTATGCGTCAGAACTTACGTAAAAATGCTGCTATTACGACAAAACTTTATCATGTTGTTCCGGAGGTATACTGAACCGGTTCTGTTGAATACCATCGAAATGGCGAACTGGTGTGAAAGGTCAGGACATAAGAGCGGGATCCATACTATTGCCCTTATGCGTCATAACTTACGTAAAAATGCTTCGATTGCAACAAAACTTTATCATGTTGTTCCGGAGGGATACTGAACCGGTTCTCTTGAATATAATCGAAATGGGGTCAAAGGTCAGGGCACAGGAGCGAGATTTATTCTACAGCCATTATCCTCATAACTTGAGTAATAACTTGAGTAATGATTTCTGGTGTGTTGCAAAGCGTATCATAATCAATGCATTGCATGATTTTACTAACTTGTTTTTTTTGTCTCGAATTTTGGAAGGTATTAATAATTATTTTCATCTCAGCTTTATTTTTGTCTGAAAAGTTATTAGCTAAGAAAAAAAAAAGTAAAAATGGAAAGAAAGAAAGAAAACCGTTTCCTTCGATAGATATGCAGGGCGTTTCCTCTGAAATGACAGTAAACTTCGTTGTATTTATGTGATAAAAGTGTCCCCGAACTAAACAGGCTGTTATATGGGTAGGGCCCAAATGTTCTCAGATTGCCCCTGTACCTGGCTAAAGTATGTGTATCGCATACCCACGGTGATTTTTCGATTATGTTACAACATTACAACTCCCCCCCCCCAGGGGTCCATCTACGTCACGCGCTCGCTGTGGTACATACGGGTATTGTAACTTACGCAGTGTTCGGCGACTGATGAAAAATGGCGTTTCTTGAGCATCGCGTTAACATTAAGTTTTGCGTTCGTTTGGGCAAAAGTCCGACAGAAACTTACGAGATGTTGAAGCAAGTTTATGGCGAAAACACCTTGTCGCATTCACAAACTTTCGATTGGCATCGGCGCCTCAGAGAAGGCAGCCAGGTGGTCGAAAACGGCGAACAAAGAGGCGGCCCGTGACTGCTTGCACGGGTTAAAAGATTTTGAAGGCTGCGGCCATCGTACGCGCCAACAGACAACAGACGATTGAGCAAATAGCGGAGGCTGCTGGGATATCGGAAACTACGTGTCAACGGATACTAGCAGATGATCTGAAGATGAACCGGGTGTGTCGACACATCGTCCCATGTATGTTGACTGAAAATCAGTTGGTCATACGGATGGAAATGGCGGGCGATCTCGTAACCGCCGCCAACCAAGACTCTCAATTTCTTAGAAGAATCATAACGGGGGATGAAAAATGGTGCTCTCTCTTCGACTCGCAGACTAAGAGGGAATCAGCTACACGGAAATCGCCATCGTCTCCATGCAAGCAAATATTCCGCCGAGATCGCAGTAAAGGTAAGATCGATCGTGCCAGAGGTCTTCTTCGACGTCCAGGGTATTGTTCACCTTGAATTTTTTCTGAAGGGCGCACTGTCAACAAGGAGCTCTATCTGGACGTCATGCGACGTCTACGTGAGTCGACCCGCAAGAAGAGGCCTCAACTGTGGGGCGATCAATCGTGGGAGCTGTTGCACGACAATGCACCTGCACACAGGTTACTGCTCGTTCGTGAATTTCTCGCCAAAACAAAAACTGTTATCCCCCCCCTCCAACCCACCGTACTCACCTGACATCGCCCCCTGCGACTTCCATCTCTTCCCTGAGCTGACACACCGACTTCAGGTTGCCGGTTCTTGAGCGAAGAAGAAGTGAAAAAGGCATCGCTGGTTGCACTGAAGGGCATTGCAAAGAATAGGTTCCAGAAGTGCTTCGAAGAACTCAACAGCCGCTGGCAGAAATGTGTTATTGTAAGAGGGTCTTATTTTGAAGTTGGATGTGCTTCAGCTTTGTAACTCTAACTATGCTATACTCTGCCTTTGCTTTAATTCAGTAATGCATCATAGATTTCACCATGGGGTGGTGTAAAATATTGAGGATACCGGTAAGATAACGCTGTGCTGGAGAAAATCTCTCCCAAAACATTAGGAGTGGTAAAAATGTCCTCGCCTTATTACAAGCGTGTTTCTGATTATTAAGGAATCATTACAGTGTTACCTGAAAACGTATAGTGTAAACCATTCACCTGACATTTGGTTTCAGCCCCTCTGGATTATAGTTTAAAAAAAACCAAAAAAACCTGACTAATCGTTTGGATGCCAGTTTCAGGTGCCTCGATTTATTTATTTATTTATTTTTGTGTCATAGAGTGTAAACCACCCACCTCCAGAAAAATAAAACAAAAAAACACACCTTATGGGGACAGTTTCTAATAATTTGCTATTGTTAAAAATTACGTAGTAAATATTTTGTTTTCTTGGAGGCACTAACGTCACGTTAGCTATACACTGAGGCTTGCTCATATACATGGACAAGTCGGCATCCAGAAGACTGAAATAAAACTGAATGCCAGCTTCCAAAATATGATGATGTATTGCAGAGCAAATATTCCCTACTCTGTGGAATTAGGTTTTTATTGCGGAAGTAATCCGAGTTGTCAATACTTGAAAAATTGCCCCTTCACCGAGAACTGTTTAATGTTTTATTGAAGGATGATAGAAATTTCAGATTGATATCCATGTGGATGTTGTTGTTTTTTTAGCACGTCTTTTGTAAAAAAAGATCGTGCTTATGTCATCGGTTTGTCCGTCCGTCCGTCCGTCCGTCCGTCTGTCCGTCCGCCTGTAGACACGATATATCTGCAACTAATTCTCCGATTTGAAAAATTCTTTTTGCATTAGGAAGCTTGAAATGTGAGAATGATGACCCTTCATTTTGTTTCTTTTTTACGATGCACAATTTCGCCGCTAGAAGGCGTAAATGCAGATGATATCGAATTCAAAATACATTTTATTCCATACATTTGCTCCTAAGCATCCAATTAAAAAAAAATCTTTTGCCTTTCGTTTCCACTCATGGCTAAGATTATTTTAGTTATAGTCACTTTTTCAAGTTACGCATAGATTCTTCGCTATGAGGCGTAAAAGTAAATTGCGTTTCCCCCGATATCTCTGCTTCTAAAACTCCGATTTGAAAAATTATTTCTGCAGCGGATACAGCTTCTGGTGGGAAATACTATGCATATAATTTCTGATTTTTGGTATAAAACGGTTTGGCCACCAGGGGCGTTAGTGTTAATTTCCGCATCTGATGTATATGCAGCGAAATATGAGCTTCTAAAAATTCGATTGAAAAAATTCCTTCCTGGACCGATACTACTCACGTTGACAAACCTTTTCGGAATATTTTCTTCTTAAAATAATGTGTGGTTTCTCCGCAGGGGGCGTAGATGTATATCTTATATTTGTCAATATCTCTGCTTCTAAGAGTAGGATTTGAAAAAATTCTTCTTTGTTGGGTAGAGTTTCCGGAGCGATATGTTTTTCATATAATTTCGAAATTTTCAAGTAATTCATTGACTTTCCGCTAGGGGGAGTAAAGGTCAATTGCGCTTTATCCGATATCTCTGCTTCTAAAACTCCGATTTGAAAAATTCTTCCTGCACCGGATACAGCTCCCGGTGGGAAATGTTTTGATTGTAATTTCTAATTTTTTATAAAATATGGTTTGGCCCCAGTGGGCTTAAGCCTTAATTTCTGCTCCGTAGGTATTACCAGCAAAATCTGAGATTCTAAAAGCTCGATTGAAAAAATCTTTCGTGGACCGATACCGCTCATGTGGATAAACATTTTTGAATATTTTCTTTCTTAAAATAATGCATGGTTTCTCCGCCAGAGGGCGTAAATGTATATCCTTTTTCTGTCAATATCTCTACTTCAAAGAGTCAGATTTGAAATATTTCTTCTTTGTTAGATAGCGTTTCCCGTGTAAAATGCTCTCATATAATTTCAAATTTTTCAAGTAACACATAGACTTTCCGCTAGGGGGCGTTAAGGTAAATTACGTTTTCCCCGAAGTGTTTGCTTCAAAAATTCCGTTTAGAAAAATTGTTTCTGCAACGGATGCAGCTGGTGATAGGAAGAATTCCTAATATTTTATAAAGAATGGTTTGGCCACCAAGGTGCGTATGAGTTAATTTCTGCGTCGCATGTATTTGTAGCAAAATCTGAGCTCCTGAAAACTCGACGGAAATAATTCTTTCGTTGACCGATACCGCTCACATCGAAAAAAAAATTTGAAAATATTTTCTTCTTAAAATAATGCATGGTTTTTACGCCAGGGGGCGTAATCATATATCTTATTTTTGTCGATATCTCTGCTTCTAAGAGTCCGATTTGAAAAATTCTTTATTTGTTGAAGAGCGTTTCAGTGGGGAAATGTTTCTCATATAATTTCACATTTTTCTTAGCGCACAAGCCTGCCACCAGAGGGCGTAAGTTCACGTTTCTGTTTACAGCAATATCTGCGGGACTAAAAACCCGCTTGAAAAACTTTTTTCTTCCGTGAGATACTATTAACTATGCAAACTGTGTGTGTATTTTCTTTCCAAAACAGGGCACAATTTCGCAGCTAGGGGAGCGTATGCTTATTCTGTTTTTCTCAATATCACTGTTTTTACATGTGCGATTTAAAAAATTCTTCAACACCGGATGCCATTTACCTTATAAAACACTTAAGGCTAATATATGAAAAATTTTGTAGTTCACAGTTCTGTCGGTAGTTGGTGTTTGTGTACTTCAGTTTGAAGCTGAATCGCCACTTCTAAAAACGCTATTGAGAAATTTCTTTTTCACTCTATGACATTCGCTACAACAGAGATGAGGAGCAGTATCCTCTTCAGTGGCGGCTCGTGGTGTAAAATGCTGGTGAGGCGAACGGTCTTGATGTAAATGTAAAACAGTAAAACGTATGTTATTGAAAAATATATAAATTCGTATAACGTTATACGAATATATATATATATATATATATATTTATATATCAGTGGCGTAGCAGGGGGGGGGGGGGGTCGTGGTTTGCACACCCCTTATTAGGCGAGACAGTTAGCTTTTTCTAAGTACGTTTTATAGATAATTTCCCTATTTAAATTCTTTGATTTTTATATAACTCGGAAAGCAATGTAATTTCTTGATAATAGAAGAGAAAGTAAAGCAAAGCGGCCAAAGAAGTTGCTTTATTAAATTTTTATTAAAACAACTATAATTTATTGCATTTTCTTCATTTTATTAAATTAGCTTCATTTTGTATTAATATTCAAGATGTGCGTACGTACCAATAGGAAAATATTTGTCGAAGCGCCCCCCCCCCCAAATTGTTATATGTACTTATACACAGTTATACAGCAGAAGTGCAGACCCCCCCCCTTCAAAAAGTTTCATGTCAAAGGCAGTATCCCCCATTGGATATCTTTGAAGTCCTGGGTTCGAGTCGGCTGAATCATTAAAATCCGCTGAGATTCGGAAGTCTCGTTAAGCCATTGGTCCAGGGTAAGCGGCGCCTTGTTATTAACAGCTGTAAACCCCATCCCTTAGGGCTCCATCCCATGTCATTTAGCCCTTATATACAAATATTATTAAACAGTAATGGAATAAAATTATAGAAATATATGAAACACGGCGTGGGAGTCTTTCTTCACGAAAAAATCCAAAAATTTTAGAGGAAAAATGTACATATACCTCTCTCTATATGTGTGTGTGTAATATACGCTACTTTTGCAACAATATTTTTATGAAAACAATTATTCGATAATTTTACAACAAAGAAAGAAATATTTCACCAGTATTCTTTTATGTAATACACTTGAGCGAAAATACACAATTTGCGCGGTTTCTTTAGCTAGTCAATGCGTGACTCACATCCCAACGCCAATCGGAGATCCACTTCTTAAAAAATTCAAAGTAAATCATTTGAATATAATTTTTTTTCTCACGAAGTGTTTCTTGAGCTTGAATAAAAGTCACAGTTCGATTGGCATATTAGTGAAGGTGCATTTAGCACGGGTCACAAACTGAAGTCCAGGCTCGTGATAACTATGTACAGGAGAAGTCAAGCTAAGGAAGCACATTTCTATATAAAAAAAGTATAAAATAATTTAAACCTGGAATTAAAAACAGGGGAATACGATATTAATTTGCTTCTTTGGTCTCGAACAGAATGCTTTCAGTTTATTTTTTATAAATAAGTTCAATTCTGCGATCCTTTTTGGCTGCAAATTTGTCTATGATCAGATCATAAAATGGTTGAATGGACATTAGATGGTTCAGCAATTCTTTCCCGATTGAAATTTTAGCGAGTGAAGACAAACGATCTTATGCCGTTGTATTACGGAGGTAAGTCTTAATTCTCTTCAAACAAGAAAAAATTCCTTTCAGCAGAAGAACTTGTTGACGCCAGTGTCAATACAAGAGAAAATAATTTGTAGGCTTCTGGTAACACCTCTTTCAGCTCGTTTTCTTTCATTGTTTTCAAGGTTTTCTGAAAACTGAGTTCCCTGAAGTTGTGATCATTATATAAAAAATCTAATTCGTTTTTTAGTCGTTGTGTGTCTGTAAAAATGTTTGGATAAATTTTTTTGAGAGTGTTAAGGGCACTGGATGGAAATGACTCTGAATAACTATGGTATTTTGAGCTGTCAACTAGCTGCAGAAACTCGAGCTTTCCCATATCTTCAAATCTGGTATTTATTTGGACTTTTATATATTCATGAATACACTCAATTAAATCATTCTGTATCGTTTTAGATTGTCCAGAAAATAAGCTTCGTATTTCTTCAAAATGTGCTTTTAATTCTGGGGTGCTCCTACGAAGTAACATTTGGAACATTTCCTTGAAATTACCTTTATTTAATGAGGAAATAGTTTCATCATGTCCTCGAAAAGGCAGTTCTTGCTTGCTTAGAACGACAACTAAATCAATTATATGTTCCATAAAAAGCCTATTTAGTCTGACCTTTTCATTAAACTTGACTTTATGAAGAGCAGCATTTTCTTTGAGCATATCAGAAATAGTGTTTGTTTTTTTCCATTCGTTTTAGACCTACGTGGTTAGTTCTATGCTCTTTAGAGCTTTCGTGCAATTTTGCACTACGAGAAAAAGTTTTTTAGATCAAAATAACCCGTTGTATTCCACACATTTTTCTTATTGCTCAAAAGTAAACATGGCCAGCAAGAGAGTTTGCTTGTAATAGCATCAGAAAGCCAGGGAAAAATCTCGTACTATGATTTATTGAAAGACCTAAAAAACGATTTGCCGCACTTCTTATCTTTAGATATTGAACTTATTATAGGTGTCGGTCTTCCAGATATGAGAACATCCTTGTTATCATAATCTTTCCAGTGTTTAAAAGGAATTTCTTCCAGAACACAAATCACGTCGCTTGTTGGGCCATTCATATTTTCCAACCAAAATCAAAATATGCTGTTTAGTAACAATAACAAAATGAAAAAGAAAACTCAACATTACTATGAACTAGCAAACACCCGCAGAAGAGAGGATTGAAAACACACTACAAAAAGTTAGATTCAAATACACTCTGACGAATAGTTAAAGCTACGTAGAAATCTTCGTACTCCAAAGCGTATAGAGGCGAACGGCGTCATCGCCTGTGAAACCACTTTTCACAAGGGTCATCTGCTCATTTTCCCGCGCCCATTGGATACACAATCCTTGGGTTCTCCAATAACAGCGGAGATGCGATTCCAGTTTAAGCGAAATGGAGGGTCGCCTCGAAATTTCCTTTCTCTTACTGGAAGTCCGGCACCTCTTTAGGTAGACCTCGGACCGTGGGGGGGGGGGTTCAGTCTGTAGGGCTCTTCTCTGATCCCCAGTTCCCAAAACCGGCTTCTCATCGAGACGATTCAGCCGGTCGCCTCTAAGCGCTTAAAACATGCAGCTGCTTTGCAAAAATAATGATTCATTCCTCTTCTCGAAAGCCTTTCTTTAACCATTCATGAATCAAAATGTGAATTTCAGTGTTTCATTTATCCTGCAAAGTTCTTATATCTTTGTTACTGACAGAAGGTTTTTTTTTTCTTTCACTTCTCATTCTGCGGAATTTCAGGTGAGGCGGCGCCTCGCTTGCCTCATCTGACGGGCCGCCACTGATCCTCTTTAAGTAACGCAAAGATTTCCCACTTGCTGAGTAAAGGTCGAACGCTTTTTCCATGAAAAATAATTTTCACCTATTTTCAACTTTTTGTTATGCAAATTTTTCCGCTAGAAGATGTAGACTTATATCATGATTCCTTCTATATTTCTCCTTTTAACTGTTTGATTTGAAAATCTCTTTGTCTCTGGTACCTTCCTTGTCGTATAAGAAACTTTTTGGTTAATTTTCGTAATATGCTTTTTAGCCGCTAGTGGAACTAAGTAGATGTTTCTACAATATTTCTGGATGCTTTACCGATTATTGGAACCAATTGATTGTTTTCGAAACAGGATCCATTGACTTTGAATAGCTTTGATAAATTTAATTCGCGTCAGAACTAATTCAAAAGACGTGTTTATTACATCCAAAAATTTGGTGTCCCCTTTCTCGTTTATTATTATAGTATTTTCCCTTATTTTCTTATTTAAAAAAAATAATTTCTCGAAATATTCAGCTACAGACGAACACAATTAACCTAAATAGTATAAGGGGATATCGCCCAAAAACCTACGGGAAGGGGGGGGGTATGGATTTTCGGGGAGGCTAAGCACCCCCGAGAAGATGCCTGCATGAATACATCACTGGTCATACCTTTATCTTTTGCGCTCTCTCTCTCTATCTCTGTCTTTCTTTCTCTCTCTCTCTCTCTCTCTATCTCTGTCTTTCTCTCTCTCTCTCTCTCTCTCTCTCTCTTTGTTCTATTCCTTTCTCTTTCTTTTTTACTGAGGCTAGATTAATGTAATACGTATTTTAAATCCAATTCCGTTTCCGTAGTCAGTTTAATCGTTTTGTTTTTTTAGAAAAACTGAAAACAAGATATGCAGAGTTAATCATTTACCACCTTCGCTACTATAAACGTGAAAACTTAGGGTTTAGGAGCGAAGGGGACCGCCCCAGTCGCCTACCCCCGCTGGATCCCCCACTGCCAACTATTGTATATTGTGTTACCCTAAGAAACTGGGTACTTAAATTATTATACAGGTGACTGCGTGACGTCTATATATCAGTCTGTAGACTCCTTAAGACAAGAGCTATTATATAGTTACCAAGAGTAAATTTTATATTTATGCGTTTTGTGAAATCTTATATATAAAACACAAAACGTCTGTTTGTCTGAAGCAGCAAAAACTCTCGAACGCCGAACTGTGGCATCGTGAAATTTGCATAGCTTATTAATACTGGAATTTCTAGGTCAACGTAACTATTTTAAGATCTTTACGTTGTTCCGTTTGCGAGTTATGAATTAATTAATAAGCTAATCAATAAATTTAGCGTCGTTTGCTACGCCATCATCGTTATCCTGTTCCAAATCTTAAAGCACATGACTGCATTCATCGCCGCGGCACATCCACAGGTGTTTCTATTCTTTGGGAACTAACTGTACATTAAAAATGCAAAAACGAATTTTGCGAAATCTTAACGAAACGGGCTGAAATTTTTATCAACACCATGAATCGGTAACAAGAGGAGTCCCTCAAAATTTCACCGGAATCCAGTCAAAATTTTTTTAAATAGGCATGGAATTTTTAATTCATCGGTAAACAGAAATATATACGCAGAAACGGTAAATACAATTTTGACAGCTAATTTAGAAAGTTGTTAACCGATTCAGGTAAAATTCGGAGGTCATGTTCATATTAACGGCTTATGGCGTTCATTAAAATTTCAGCCAGTTTCATAAAATATTCGCAAAGATACGTTTTTAACTTTTTTATCCCAGAGATTTGCCCCTCAAAGACGCCTGAAACAGAAAGCAGGTGATGCATTTTATCGTCGATAACAAATTGTTAACGAATTTTGTTCAGTCAGTGTTCTAATGCTGTGTCTCCTGGACGCGTGTTAAATAATTCGTAACGCTTTTGGTCCGTTTGTTTCTACAGATTCCATACATTTTGTACCGGGCAAAGCCGGGTAATAAAGCTAGTAATATTATAAAGCACAGCATTTCACCTTTTCTTAAATGTAATTGAAAATAATTGTCAGTTTAAAAAGATCTCAAGTTCCAAAGCATTCTGTTGCTTCGAAAAATCACAGCAAAAAATACATGTAATTTGTTATAAATAACTCCTTTTAGAGAAAAAATAAAATTGTTACAAACCTAGAAAAAGAATAAGCTCCAACCGAAAGTAAAGTGGTTGATTCACCCGCATTAATAGCAAAAATAAATTCCGTCACTGCACGATTAGAGTTCTACTTGATACATGGCTGTGCGTTACGCGTCATTTATAGATAATTTCACAAAATTTATTTTGATTTCTTCAGCACTTTTTTGACAGAGATTCTTTCTTTTCCTGACGTAGGAAATTAACGAATCCTTTGCCTTGGTGGAATCGAACAGAGTTTGCCTCAACGGTAGCACGCGCCACTGCCGTTGGAAACAAACTCTATTTGATTCCCACTAGGGGGAAGGATTGATTAATTTCCTACGTCAGGAAAAAGAATCTCTGGCAAAAAAAAAAAAAAAAAAAAAAAAGTGCTGGAAAAAATCAAAATACACTTTGTGAAATTTATCTAAATACGGAAAAACCCGAAACTGACTTTTCTGAACTGAACAGAATTACTGATTAGAGGAAGTCTGTCAAAATACTCAAGTTAGAAGAAATGGAAAATTTTAAAAAGGGAAATTTTGTTAAAAGACGTACCCCTACTGACAACTTTGCTGCACGTTATTTTCAGGAATTTTCCGTGAATTCACACTACTTTTTTTTTTTTTTTTAGATTGTGCGGTATGCCCGTGCCATGAGTTCACGCAACAATATTTCATTTAATTTTGCGTAACTTTTTCTAATTCTCTTGTGCAATAACATTTCATTAAATTTTACAATAGTACATATATCATAAATGTAACCATATTTAATTGCACTGTAGTACAAACTGCGAGAACCTTGCATCAAGCGTAACAGAACGACAACTTCAATAGCTTGTGCCAAAATATTTAGGCTGCGCTTCCGAAGTATCCTTGTTCTCGCATAAGTATTCTGATATATTATACGTGTACCCTTCCACCGTAGTTGCCAGAAGATGTGTTTACGTTTTAAAGTGTAATATTTAGACCTCGACTCTCCGTGCGTTACCACGTACAAGCAATAGTTCCAATCTCTTCCCACGGGAAGATTTTGATTTGGTTTCTTCAATCATTGTTTCGAATTTGACATAACATATGCGATTTACAATTTGAAATTCGAACTTGCTGTCCGCTTCCGAAGTGTTATATGTGTCCTTCCGTCGTAATTACCTGTGGCTTTGTTTATGTTTAGACCGCGACTCTCATTGTGTTACTGTACACTATAAATAGTTCCAAGATATTTCTACGTGAAGATTTTGACAAGTTTTTTTTTCCAACCATTGTTCCGAATGCGACATTGAAGGCGAGATTTACTCGTATAATTTGAAATTTGATCTTGCTGTTTACTTTGTTAGGCATCCGAGTGTGTGCGTGTATGATTCCGCTGTAGTTGCCGACTGGTTTGCTTGCGTTTCAGACATGATGATGATCATATGCAAAGGATTTTAGGAAGGGAGTGTCTGACCCCAGGTCTTAACAACCCTTAGAAATAGGAAACTAGGAGATTTGGGCTAGAGCGCCAGATAGGAAAGTGACACGGAAGCGAAGTAGAAAGACGCCCTTATTTATTACCGGGGGCCCAGTGGCCCAGTACCCATCCGACGCACATTTAGTGGATTCAACCTGAGGCCCTTTCCGTGGCAGTCACGAACGTTGCCCACTAGGCCACCCGCGGCCCCAACGTTTCAGACAGATGCAATCCGCGTGTTATTACATGCTATAAATAGTTCCGCTTTTTAAATAAAATAGTAGCACGATTGTTTTAAAGTAGGAATATATTTAAAATGTGAGAAATGTAAAATTTCTTAAATTTAATTTCTTCAAAGCTTTCATTTCTTGTGACTATATTTAAACACACCGGACAAAAAATTACGAATGTAAAAATTGTATTCCTTAATATGGAGTTATTTATATCACCCCCTGCCCTAATTACAGCTTTAATTTTGTTTGGCATGCTATTAGTATGACTCAGTATCACATGCGTATCAAGTATATTCCACTCCGTGCTCAAAAGATTCCTGAATTCCGCCATATTTGCAGGGTGTTGTTTTTTTCTTCTTCACGGCCTTTTCTAACATGTCCCAGATTTTTTCTATCACATTTAGATCGCGTGAATTTGCAGTCCAATTGAGATGTGGAACGTTTCTCTCATGTTCTTCAAACAAATCCAGCACAATTCTAACTCGATGGAGATGAGAGTTATCATCTTGAAACACAAGATCCACTATATGACGTTCTTGTTCTAAAAATTGGACAAATGGCAATAATGCATTATTTAGAAGTGGCACATGATCTATACGTTTCATGCGTTTGGACACCTCAACAAACGGTCCAATTCCAGTACTTAAAATACAGCCCCCAAACGTGACATTTCCACCTCCTTTTTGCACAGCTTTTTGGACACATTCTGGGTTAAATCCCTCTCCAGTCTTCCGCATGATCCCGGAGCGACCACCATTGGAATACAAGCAGAATCTGGATTCGTCGGATCACATTATTCGTCTCCACTGTTAAATAGTCGAATGATGATGCTGTTTTGACCAATCAAGGCGATTTTTTCTGGACAGTTGTTAACTTCAGACGTATCTGGACAACTCGACTGGAAATTCCTAAGCCATGCAGTTCTCTTCGTAGCGTTCATTCTGAGACTGGTTCACTGGGTCCAGCATTGTGCTGTTGAAGCAGTTCTTGACGAGTCTGGAAACGTGTAGCAGTTGTTAATCGTCCCACACGCCTGCGATCCCGATTTGTCATCATAGAGCTTCTACCACAGTTGCTCCGCCTATAGTGAGAGCTTCCATATACTTCTTCCATTGGAAATAGACACTACTGACTGTTGACTCGGACAGTCCAACAAACTTCGCCACCTCTTGCAAAGAATGACCATTTTCTCAGCTAAAAATAATGGCCCCCTTTTTCCACTCAGTAACGTTACCTTTGCGACCCATAGTTGTACCTGTAAAATGAAATAAAGAATACTACAGATGCTTTAAACACACACCTCAGAGATCCACAATCATGATCCAGCATTTATTCTTATGTACATGTTTCAATCCTCAAACTTTCTTATCCGGAAAACAGATCCCTCTCGCAGACCCTCAACATATCATTATAGAGAAAACAGACTCTCACATTCCCTAACCCCAACAGGGAAAAGCGACATGCTTTCGTCCTACAAACTACATGGAGATGCTATTACCAACACCGTGAACGAGAAAATTTGTCTGATCACGATCACTTGCGACTTTAATGGCAGATGGCTGCCTGAGAGACCGTTTTCCTACGCAGGTGTTTAGACTGACCATTATCCTATGCAAAACGAGGCAATTAACAAACTCCTTTGCTCGAGTATCACATAATGGGCACGTTCCCGCCAAAAAGCAGAGGAAAAGAGGACACAGCTGAAGTTAGGTGTTTGGTCCGAGAAGAACACATTTTCTCCGGGATGTAAGTAGGAGGGGGAAAGGCTGCTGTCTTTAGGCGGGAAATGGGATATATTTTTCAATGTTGGGAAAGGGAATTTTTCGCCTTTCTTCCTTGTATGGTTCTTTTCACTCAATTTGGAGTTTTTATCTTTACAAGTTCGGAGAGCTTGTGGATCTTGCCGGCTCTTCAGTGTGACTGAAGAGTCTGTGCTGAGAGTACCTATAGTTTCGTTTCAGTGACAATTACCGACTTTTGAGACGTGGAATGGTTAAAAGAGAGTTAGTAACAGAGTAACTGTATATTAATCTCTGTGTCCCTGTCACCTTTGGGGGAGAGGGAGACAGGGGCGTCTTAAATCTCAATGGGCTATAAGCAGTCGCCTGTCCTTAATTTAGGACAACTGGTTCTAGGGAAGGAAGGAGGGAGGTAGTGCTGTAAGACAAGCACAAAATCCATGGCCCACCGGAACTCGAACCCGGACCCATGAGAACGAATGATCATAAGCCAGCGCTTAAACCACTCGCCACCGAGGCGGCCAGTTTATTCTTAAAGCACTAATTGCTTTGAATGAATATTAACAGTTAATAAAATTAAGAGTTGTTTTACAGCAAAAACAATAATTAATTTAATATTTTAGTCTTAACCAATTAATAAGTTTCCTGTGTTCAAAAACTGGTCTTTCACCACACTCTTCTATCACTTCGTTTTTAAGCAAATAACTCTAACATTAATTCACTGTCTACTAAAAATAACTCTTAATTCAATATGCAAACTATTTTATATTCAATACACAAACCTTTGAGTTTTACGTTTTAAACATTTGTATGACATAAACATTTAAACACTCGAATACAGCTGTGCATTACAATTTAAGATGAAGCCCAGTTTTTTAAACTTCGAGAAAAATTTCCAGGGAGAGGCATGTCTACAACTTGGCTTTTCTGGCAACAAAAGCCTTTATGATATCATCATAAGAAAGTTTTGATGCAAACTCATGTTCTATGGATATCACACTTAAATTTGTTGATCTCTGTTGGCCAGCTGTGCTCCGCAGATATGTTTTGATAAGCTTCAGCTTACTAAAACTTCTTTCATTGGAACAGCTCCTATCTTTGTAGATCACCTTGTCTTAAGGATTCGAGAGATATTTTAACACGCTTCTGTAATATTTCCTGTTGAAGATACAAAAAATAAGCAGAAACAGTGGAGAACTCGGAAGTAAGTATCTGCGTCTGGATTTACACTAGCAGCTTGAACTCCCACTTGATTAAGAGAGTGAGACATGGCAAGAAAAATGCAAGATTATATTGTTTATGGTTACGTGCTTGAATCCCCTTGCACCTTCCTGCCATGTGAGCTCCATTGTCATACGATTGTGCCCTGCGGTTTGCGAGAACTGAACCATCGTTTTGAAATTTTCTGACTATTGCTTCAGCAAAAGTTTCGCCTGTTCTTCCACTGACTGAAAAACTCAATGAAACTCTCTGTAACCTAACGACACTCTTCTCCCATCTTCACATAACTTATTACCTGAGATATACCTGATCTTTATGAGTATGACCAACGTCGGGTGTCGGATGCCATCTAGAATTTTATTTCTCGGATATCATCTAGAATCTTGTTTCTCGGATATCATCTAGAATTTGTTGCCTTATCTTACCAGCAATGATTTCCAAGAACTCATCCTGCATTTCATGAGAGAAGTAACCAACTTGGCCTCTTTTGTGGAGCTGCAAATGGTCCTTAAGTGGAGGATGGTAGTGAGAAACAAGTTCAATGGTGTAGCAAAAGTTTCTACTTCAAAGATTTAGTAGAAATCTTCCTTCGTCTTATCCACGTAGTGCACTTCCTTTGCTGTGCCAAGTACAAGAGGACATCAACAACAGCATACATGGCAGTGATACATGACAGTACCCATCTTCACCTATGGCAGGCAGCCAGTAGGTGATAGCCGAGAATTTTGAAGCAATGAGGGAGACGCGTGACGTCACTGACAGAACAATCGTTTTCGAGCTGTTCCGTCCACGGAGCGGAATAAGAGAATTACAGCATCATAAACTAAGCAGCCTTTACTTTACTGTACGAATAAGCTCAGTGACCTTATTCGAACAGTTGTGAAGGATGTATATTTTACCAAAGTTTACGACTACTGTGCTCGAGCCATTACTCGCTTTTGATAGTAAAAAAAAAAAAAATACATTTCGGAATTCGAATTCAAAAACACGCAAGGGGTTTATGTGCGTCTGCATCCCGTCTCGGCGGGCGCCCCCCCCACTATCGCCGGCGCCTGGGGCGCGTGCCCCGCTGCCCCCCTTAGCTCCGCATCTACCAAAGGGCACACTTTGTAGTTTGTCCGGGTGAGCTTTGATCTTAGAAGACAAAGCCAGGACATAAATCAAGCGAAAAAGAATTAAAAAATAAAAATATAATAATATAATAATAATAGAGATATAAATAAAATGAAAAAGATTAATTAAAAAGAATACAATTAAAAAATTGTCTTGATCAAACCTTAGCCTAAATTTCTTATCAAATAAAAATAAAATGCAATTAAAAAATTGTCTTGATCAAACCTTAGCCTAAATTTCTTATCAAATAAAAAGCATAAGCAGTCCTAACCTTAAACCCCCAGGAAATTGCCAACAGGGATTTATACACACACACCCCAAACCAGTGTTGCATTCAGAGTGCTTTTTCCGGGAGGGCAATTACAAATTTTGAGGGGGCTGAAACTTGTTGACCGATTATATACATATAATCACAATTTTGTTATTTATAATATACATATATATATATATATAAATTTTAAGTAGGGTATAAAAACGTTCTTATGCTCATATATCGCAAATGCAAATTCCAAATAATCTACACATACAAGTGATTAAAAATGTAAAAATGTTATACCTTTACTTTAATTCAGTAATATACCACGGATTTCACCCTGGGGTGCTGTAAAATATTGAGGATGCTAGTAAGATAACGCTGTGCTGGAGTAAATCCCCCCAAAAACATGAAGATTCGTAAAAATGTCCTCGCCTTACTACAAGCGTGCTTCTGATTCTTAAGGAATAATTACAGTGTTACCTGAAAATGTATGGCGTAAACCATTCCCCTGCCGTTTAGTTTCAGCCCCTTTAGATATTAGCACATAGTAGTAAAAAGAAAAAAACTAACTAACAGTTTGGATGCCAGTTTGAGGTGGACTTTTTTTTTTTTGTCACAGAGTGTAAACCACCCTCAGCCAGGAAAAAAAAAAAAAAAAAACTTCTTATGGGAACAATTTCTAATATTTGCTATTGTTCAAAAGTACGTAGCAAATATTTTGTTGTATTGGAAGCACTAACGTCACGTTAGCTACACTGAAGCTTAATCATGTACATGGAAAGTCGACATCCAGAAGACTGAAATAAAGCTGAAAGAGCTTCCAAAATATGATATATTGCAGTGCAAACATCTCTACTATGTGAAACTAGGTTTTTATTGCGGAAGCAGTCCAAGTTGTCAGTGATTGAAAAATTGCCACTTCAGCGAAGACAGTTTTAATGTTTTTTTGAAGGATGATAGAAATTTAAGATTGAAATCTATGTTGGTGATTTTTTTTATTTTTATAATATTTCCCCTCATTAAGTATTTTTTAAATTAATTTCTCCAAATATTTAGCTATAAACGAAAACAATTGGACTAAATATAAAGGGAGATCGCCCAAAAACTACGGGGGGTAAGCACCCTCGAAAAGATGCCTGAATACATCACTGCCCAAAACCCCTCCTAGCAGCAGTGGCGTAACTACCACCCCCGCAGCTGCTGGGGGGGGGTAACTAAAGGCCGCACTGCAGCTGACAATTACAGTTTTACGAAAAAATCCGGACACGCACACACACACACACACGCGCGCAAACAAACAACCAACAAATAATTAACCCAATATTTATATTTTAAGATATATTTAGCTTTGCCTAAATAAATGTCAAGTTTCACCTTTAAAACACTGGATGTCCTACAGATTGAAGTTGTTCGGCCCTTTGGCTCCAGGTTGTAATACGATATCGCTCTGTAATGGGTTGTAAATGGTTTAGAAGATCGCTCTCCAATCGTCCTCGCTCTGCCCTGCTGAGAAAAAGTGGGAGGTCACGTGGGAATTACCAGTGGAAGATGTGCGAAAACAATCAGACACCTAGGATTACGTATATGACAAGCACCAACATTTATTCACAGCACCCGCAGATTTGTAGTGTATAAGAGGATGATTTCTTCAAGTGATTTATTTTAGTTGTGGACTAAACAATTAAAAATACAAGCGAGTGTCATAAATGCCACAAAAGCGTCCAACTGGAGCACATTATCGGCGAAAGAAAAAGGAAGGAAAGCGCGCGGAGAAACTTACAAAACTCGACCAGTTCTTTTTGTGCAGAGTCAGTTAAGCTCAGGTGCCGTTTCTGATGAAAAGAATGATAATTTGTTTGGCACAGCAAGTGTTCATGGTTTAGAAGCAGTCATTTTACAAAAACCAAGTACTTCAGAAACAAGTGAAAGTAAAATGGGTGATTATGAAGTCTTATAAATATTAATCTTAGACATTTAAATATATTTTGCCGAATTCGTTCCGTGCGATAAAACGTATATACATGTTCATGCATCGGTCCGAGCACTGTGTAAATCTTGATTAACTGATTAATAACTTTGCATTATGTATTTCTGTTACAAAAATTACTTGAAAAGTTAAAACTACAGTGCTCTAGAATCAGTTTAGAAATACACTTATTTATCCAGACACTCTCCCTGCCTTGGTGATCTCCCTCCCTACCCCCCAACCAAACCCCAAAACCATATCCTCCATCGTGTTTGAAATCCTGGGAAAATTGCTGTGTTTAGGGTGGGCCCGTAGCTAGAGGGGAGAGGGGAGGGGCATCGACCACCCTGAGTCGGCAGTTTGCCCACCCTCGCATTTTCGCGACGTTCTCCATACTTATCCTTTAATTGTGTACACCGATATACAAGGTATACCCGACATAATTGCCCACCCACCTTTAAAATCCTGACTACGAACCTGGCTTAAAGGTGCTGAAGTAAAATATTCTTGAGCGGGGGGGGGGGGGCTCACATTGTGCTAGGTACTCCACTGAGCAGCAGTTAGCATTCACATTAATTTTTCAGCTCTATCTTGAAATATCTTCTACCACAATGCCAATTCTGTTTTTTGTTTGTTTTTGTTTTTTTCAGTTTGAACTATATGAATACAGAGTATAATAATAACGTTTCATTTTTAGTTTTTCTTGTTTAAAACATGTGTTTAAAGCCAGTAAATGCAACCACAAAACGTATGTACATATCTCTTCAGTTTGGTCTTCTACATATTTTGCAGATATGTGTGCATCTGAATCAATACTGCATAAAAAAGATTTGTGAAAATATCGGTATCTGCTGTTTCAATAATAACCCATGTTATTATGTTAATACTTGGTTGATTTCTGCTTGTTTAGAGAAGCATTTAGGCGTGAAGGATAAAAAATAAAAACAGCACAAGAACAAAATAACGCTGTGTAGTTTCAAAAAATAAATTCCCTGTTTTAACCATTCTTAACAATAAAATATACTACAATTCGCCCTTTTTTAAAGCCCTATCCCCCTTTTTTTTATGCTAGTTGTAAAAAGCCTAAATATTTCATTAAAAAAAATCAGCATTCGAAAAATTTGCTTTCATGTAACACCCCCAAACTTTTCCAGTACCATTCCAATTTTAAATTTCTGGAAAACCCTCTGGAGACCATATTAAACTTTTAACTTGGTATAATATGAAATTCAGTGACGAAGGTAACTCGAAAAGCAAACTAAATGTATATACGTCGATGGCCATTTGCGAAACTGCATTGCAGCAGATATTTCTGAAGAGACTAGCCATACTTAAAAGGTTTTTATGAAATTTTATTAAAGATTTTCACCTGCACAAAACTAATGAATTCAAAGGGCAAGTAAATTCTAAGTGTGTAGAATGCGAGAAGTTAATTATTTTCCGCAGCGGACTGATACAAGAGGCAAAGCTTGCTTTTCAGGCAAGGTAGTTAGAATGAGAGATTCATTCTAACTACCTTGCTTTGCAGGCTCCGTACTCATACAGCTGAGAAACCAGTGAGAAACGGCCACCTGAGCAAACCTGAGCTCCCTGCTCAGTGAATAATGCGCCGGCGATACCGAAGGTAATAGCAAAACCTTGGATAATAGGTTTGAGAGCGAAGTCTCAGGCAGGGTGAGTTTTATGAAGACAAAGGGGCAAAGGGACTTAGCAGTGGGTCAGAGGGCTGTAAAGCCCTGGGGTCAAAATTGAGACAGACATCTTATGTAGGTTGCTCATGCTGTCTGTAATACTTTTGTTCATTATTTTTGAATGACGCACGATTTTGCAGTGAGTTAATGATCAGTTGAAGAATACTTTTCATTAATTTATTTGGTCAAAGAAGTTTTTTGTGTGTAGTGCATAAACAGATATGTTTGGAACGTAGTCCCCGTACAGGAAGCTACGACTGGAAGCAATGTTATGTGTTGTGACACAACAAAAGATCTGCAGATTCTAATTTAACTTTTCATCGAATCCCAAAGAGCAGTTTAAGAAAGGCGTCGATTAACTTATGTCGACGAAAAAACGCATTTAAAGCTGACAACGCCAAAATATGTCTCTTCCCATTTCGATGATGGAAATTTTGAAAGGGATTTAAAAAGTGAATTAATAGGCTGCAATTCTCGCCGTCGATTGAAAACAGGTGTGGTTCCTCGCATTAATATAGCTATTAGTTGTGCTCCAATCACAAAGCAAAAACGTGCAAAAAAGAGGAAATCTCAGTTTTTGTCATAGGTAATGCATAATTTCAGATTAAAGGAGATAAGATTAATTTACGTATATAGACATTGAGCCCATTGCCATGTAAGCACTGGGGCCAATGCTACTACGCTTCAAAAAATAGCTCTTCATTTCTCGTTATCATTCGCTATTTTTTTTTATTTCATAGCTTAGAATTCCGGTTTTCCTTCTACTTTTGTCGTTTCATTCGCAGAATAATGCATTTTGTTAGAATAGAAGTTCATGACAAGTCTCGAAAATATGAGTCTCTTCAGAGATACAACTATTAAGCATTGTGCTCAAATGTGAGGATTTGATTTCTCCGAAGGGAATTTTGATAAAAATCCCATTATCGTTATTGCATTCTAAAGTTTCGCTTTTTGTGTGTGTAAAAACACTTGTTTTAAACTACATTTAAATATATTTTAGACTTTTTTTTACTTGAATATATTAATCCCAAATAAAACATGAGTGATAATACAAGACGTTGTTTTAATGATTTCATTAAGTCAAGAAGATCCAAATATCTAATGCCAACTCTTCTCACAAAAATGTAATTTTATTTCATTTCATTCATAATGGCATTCCGTAATGAAATGCCATTATGAATGAAACTCTCACACAGGAACATCCTAATATTGCAGTGACAATTTTGAATCTAAGTCCTAAATCATATAAAAGGAAGGCAACGAAAAAAAACGTTCCTAGGGTAACTATGGAAGTTTACCTTTAATTAAAACATATTCTCGTGCAAATACTGGCTTGTATATCTATGAAATTATCTATTAAGAACAAACCAGGAAACGAACCTACAAGAAATAACAAAATGAAAATAAAAACGGAAGAAAAGATTTTATGAAACTCAGAATAAAGGCAATAAATTCGTATCATTCATTAATACAGTTGTTTCCTTCCGTTTCTGACATCGAAAGAATATTGTACGTTCTGTTCTATATAGCTGTCAGTAGATAGTTTGAAAACTAAAATATAATACAAAACACTTGAGTCAGTAGTCATACTTACCTGGCATTGGAGAATCCGTGCTCAGCAACGCGGTTCTCCCGGACAGAGGCCTTCCATTGCACTTTGGATGGTTGACGTTCGCCACATCCGCAAACTGCGGTTGCTTGGGGTGCACAATTTTTGGTAGCGGGGGTTGCGGTACGCGCGACCCCTACCTAAGTAAAAGATAATGCTTCTCTGTTTGAATCGCAACGAATACCGTTGAGTTCCGTCAGAGATTGTCTGACTGAGAAATTAAGGCTCGGTGAGACGTAACTAGCTCCGAGGTAAAATGCAGTGCACAGAAGCTAACATACAGGCTGATGCTGGAGCAGACTGGCATTCGTATTTTTTCTATTGACTAATTCTTTGGGTAACGAACAGTCAGCCGACTCACAACACGTGATTGTCACCTTCTCGGTAGCATAATCACTTCGCAAATCGGATATGTTAGTTTTGTTACGCCAATCGGGTTAGTTAAGGCTTTCGTTTGTTTTTCAGTAATGCTAAATACAGAATGTTTGCATTTTGTACGGATCCTTAGGCCTAACTGTAATATTTGCTGAAATTTAATTTAAATAGTAAAACTAATGTTATCGCATATTTTTCTCACCAAAATAAGGGATGGGCGGGATATCAGAAAACAGCAACAATAAAAAAAAAAAACGGCTCTAAGCAAATAGTCTTCAGATCGAAAGAAATAATCGTGGATCAAAGAAAAGCTTCACTGCCCCTTAACGTGTTTTGCACCTGAATGTTAACTTTCCCGCAGAGCATATTGCCTCTTAAGATGTGGTGGCGCTGTTGTCACTTGTTATCTAAGTGAGAGTTGGCGTTCTTCAAGCTTTATATTCTTTGACACTATGGCGTCCCCCGTAATTTGGGGGTCTTACACGAAGACAAAAAAGCACCGACAATCTTTATCTAGGTGGTGCAGTGAATTTCGTACACTTGTTTATGGCATTTCATGCGCGGAAATATGAATTATTAGGAATTTAAGTGCTCGAAATCAGACGAATCAATTGTACGTAGAATTATGCTGAACCAATTAAAGGCGTAGTGGTCTCAGAGTGGCTTCTGACCATTCGTTCGAGAACGGTCCGGGTTCGAATCCCAGTGAGACATAGATGTTGTGTTTGCTTTACGGCACTGTCTCTCTCCTTTCCCCTGGAACCAGTAGCCCTAAATTAGGGACGGGCGACGGCTGTACTTCGGTTTGCGGCCCCGTTGTCTGCTACGAGAAATGCGGTGCTAGTAACGTGCTGCCATCTATAGGGTGATATGAAATACGCAGCGTGGGTTATTTCTGTAACGAATGTGTTTCTGCAGTGTTTTGTTTGGCACTTTAGGGCCTTTATTGTGTACTTATTCTGAAACATTTACTGGGACGGAAAAGATGTGTTTCCACCAGAATGAAAACCTGTCTTTCTGGTACAATAATTAAATTAGATTTGTTAGTTACCAGGAAAGAACTGTTTCATGATGCGAATCATCACCTCAAAGCATTGTTCTGAGGAAAGGCGACAATTCTGTTGGAATTAATATTCCATGAATCTGGTCTGTCAAAGGATTTTTTGTGAGACCCATCTGAAAGTCTGCGTTTCAGGAGCCGCCTCTCTTCTATGACCACCAGTACAAGGATCCACGAAATTTAGGGACTGGTTATTGTACCCTCAGCATGCGCAACTTCCCCGAAAAAACACGATTCCAATATCAGAAACATGGCGAACCAACTCAGACGCACCACGGCCCGACTCGATTGAGCGTGAGGCGACTACGACCTGTGCGGTGACCGCTGGAAACAGGAATCATCGGTAGTTCTAAATATTTCCGCCAACGCCAGAGAGCGCTGATTGCCCACTGTACGAATATTATATCAATTGCAAGCTAAAAGATATAACAATTAACAGTAGTAATTCTTATTTTATAGCCAGATGTTTTCCGGTACATTTGGCTGGAGCATTATACTGAACAATCAAAGAACTGAAACAAAATAAGAATAACGCGTAACAATCTCTGTAATTACAGAGTAAAATAAAATCTCGGGCTATTCCGTCATGATTTGTTTTTATACAAAAACCAAGCAAACAAAAAAGAGGGTAAGGATTGGAATGATGTTAAAGCTGGCGAATTAATCTTAGTGAGGTGCGGAATAAAAACGTATTGCATTGAAACAATATAGGAAGGTGGTATGATTATGCTAGTAGCCATGACAATTGAAATACAGAATTCATAAAAGCAAGTGTTTTCCCAAATGAGTTTCACTGAAATAAATTTTGCATTCAATAAAATCAACATTAATTTTCAGTGTATTTCAAAACTTCTTAACAATGTCAGCTATGAATTAAAATAATACTTATGATTTTTTTAATTCACTTTTTTTCTAGAAGGTTGTTCCACAAACTTTTCATCAATGTTCATCAGTTCACTTCTTTTAGCTTTACGAAATGTAACTTAACTGAATTATTCAGGCTGCCAAAATTGGGGGCAAAACACAGGCAGGCAGAATATTTTAAGTCTCGCATGCACAGTTGTTAAACAGTGATTTAAATACTTATGTTAATTTCAATATTTTCCTATGCCATAATTTATTGTAAAATTTTTGGGTAGTTTTATCAGTCACTTGGTTTTGTTGTGTACTTGAGCAGTATGGGAAGAATTTTTCACAAATTAAAATGATGATCTTCTCACTGTGGGACTTCCTTCACATTTTAACAATGGACATTTTTTCAACTTTGGAAGAATATATGAAGACAACTTCCGTAGCAGCAGGTTCTGTGCCAAATGGGGCAATGACTTTTCAGCAAAATCTTGTATAATTGATAGCATCATAACAAAAGCTGGTGTTGGATATTTAAGTCCCCCATGATCTTGGCTTGAAATTAAGCTAAGAATAGGTGCTCTACAGTCACAGTTTGTTAGCTTCTCTATACATGAAGTACAAATCAATATTTGATTCTACTATTTTCACTAAATAGCCAGCTACAAATGCAAGGCTACCAGATTTCAAGTTCGTCCTAGGTATATCTAGTGAAGGTGAAAAATAATATTTCAATTAAAAAGATGAAAATAAAATTAGACAAAACAGCAAAGAAATACTAGATGGCGTTGGAGTCACACGCGGGGGATGCCGAAAACCTTAGCCCAAGGGGTCCATTACTTCACACTTCTCTCTGGGCCGTCACTAATTGATTCGGGAGGGGTAAGAATGGGAATGGTTCGGATCACAGCTAGACTACTGAAGCCCTCCACAAGCAAACAATGAGTGCTGAGGCAGTGCCCCCTGAAACAAGGCCGCAGCACCCGTTCTTGACGTCATCACAGGAAGACCTCGCCGTGACCGCCCTACCTAGTGGACTAGTGCTATCTAACGCGACAGTGACCTCCCGTACTTGATGCTTACGAAACTATAACAGTTGAAACTATGCTCTTCCCAACTATTTGAAACAGATATTTCCGATGGTAAAAAAAAAGGTATTTGTACTGAGTAAATAGAACAAGATCTGTAAACTCAAAGTTATAAGTTTTTTTATTTATGAATTTTTTTAGGGAGAGAGGGGAGGGGGTGAGGGCAAGTGATACAACACGTTGATTTTATTAGTGAAAGACAAATGCAATGAAACTTGGGGGGGTTGTTTAGCAACTCGATTTTAAGCTATTTTGATGGCTAAAAAAAACATAAATTCCGTTTTAATTTGCCACTTGCACTGGGAAGACACCCCTTCGCCTCCCAAAAGTTAATAAATAATACAACCTCGGTGCATTGAGTTTACAGATCTTGTTCTATTTATTCAGCACAAATACTTCTTCCTTCTGTTTCTTTAATTTATATCTCATGTCCGACTCTAAAAAAATGCCGACGCATGAGGGACTGTTAAGGAATCTTTTAATCTTTTACCTTATTTTTCCATTAAGTAACTCATTCATTCATTCTTTTAGTAAATTAAGATGTTTAATAAATACTTTCTTTTAATTTTTTAAATTTTGTTTAACTTCAAGTAAGGATCCTTTAAAAATGCCATTTTCACTTCCTTCCACACAGATCAGACAACCAACTGAGAGGGTGGGAGCCTGCACAAGAGTTTCCGCTTGCAACAGGAAGTATACAATTTATTTAGAAACCCCTTTTAGAACACTCTATATGTACTCAGTAAGAGGTTCATGATAAAGATATTTCAAATTAAAAAATTAGTAAAAATTACACTAAACAAAATAACTTTTTAAATTATGAAAAAATAGTGTAGCACGATAGTACAGGAAATACGAAAAAGATGAAGATGAAAAAACATAAATGGATTCAATTTTTGTTTATTTTGTTAGTGCCAAATGCTTTATTTTTAATTTATGATCTTTATTTAATAATGATTAAATAATTCACTGACTACATTATAATATTCGTCACTAAATTATTGAAATCCTTTTACATGTAGGCAAAATAGAATTAATAATTATATTTTTACTTTTCCAATATAATACCGACAAGAGGTCGAACATGATATCGATATGTGTTTTAGTTTTATTTATGTTTCACATTCACAAATACTTTTTTCTTACTATCTCTAATATTTACCCTTTGCTGCAAAGTTGCAACACACGCTATATAGGGCATTCAAGTAAAAAAAAAGTTCTGAATATGTTAGATGCAAAAGTGGTTTATCTTCAGTAAGAAATATTTTTGAACCGTCAGTTTAATAGTTCGGAGTGTTCTCATTTTTGACCCAACAGTGTACCATACCTTAGGGAATTAAAGTTTAAGAGTAATAAAACTTAGTTATAACACCCTGTTTGTTGGTGGGTATTAAAACTAAGTTCTATACTTTTAAACAAAAAAAGTATTAATCCAATTGCTATAAAATAAACAAAGACATCGCTCTTTCCACGTTTTAGCAACCGAAAAATTGTTATTTGGCCACTGCCAAATAACAATTTACGGTCGTTCGTCAAATTCAACAGGTCTTCGTGTAGTGACGCCAGACGTCGGAGAGCAGGAGGTGTTTGGGCATTGTTTCAGGGGGCGTTGGCCGAGGGCCTGTGCTTTCAAGGGAGCGGGGATAAGCACCAAGGAGGTTAGAAGAAGAGGAGGTGAAGGGACCCGTTTTGAGTGAAGCCAAAGCAGATCAGCTGTTTCGATCAGATCTGTAAAAGAGAGTACAAGATTCCTCTTTTAGCCTCTGTTCAATAAGAGGTGTAATACCCACTTCACCTGTCATAGGTCTAACATATCTTGAGATTGTTGCCCTGTGAAGTAGTTTCATAAGATTTCTTTCACGTACTAAATTATATCCTTTGGGAGAGGTTGCATGCCAAAGTACACATTCACGCAAAGTTCCTTTACTCCAGGCTGGGTTTTTTTGAAAAAAAATTCTGTTTGCTGCCAGATAAAACTGGCATGGTTATTCTCCGTTTCATCCATAACAATAAGTTTTTCAAGAGTTGAGACTTATTTTCTTGATAATAATTAATTATTTGCTGTAATTTTCTAATTTCTAGCTTTTGTTGTTTTAACATACGTTTCTTTTTCCACAGAGACGATCTCAAAGACGTACTTCTGTATGCTTTTTATTTTAAGTTTGCCACTTTAGATGGTAAAGATTGACTTCGACAGAAGTGCCAGTTGCTGTAAAGTTGGAACACTCATTTTCTTGAGCTGATCTCAAAAAATGCAAAAACAGTTCTGCTTCAGCCAAAGTGACCCACCTTGATTTGCTTCAGGCATTTCTGGCATCTCATTACCTGGAGAAACATTTCCCAAATCTGGTATTGCTTTTGTAGCATTCGTTTTTGTTTTCTTGTTAATTCTAATAATATTTCCCCATCTTTCTCTTTTGAACTTGTTTTTCTGAATGCTGATTAGCCTTACGGTCAACGGTTATGTCGTTTAGATCAGATCATATGTAGAGGATTTGGCTATCCTTCCAAAAGAGGCCCGTTCCGATAGATGGCGCTGCAGTAGCACCTCACCTCTCTTCTCGCGCTGTCCTGATAACAACAGATCTGCAGAAACATTGCTGCCCCTCTTCATAAAAAAAATGATCAAACACGTCGAGCCAGGAACAACCATTATGACGGACCGGTGGGCTGCATATCGCAATCTCCAAACCAGTGGCTACGCTCATTTAACGGTCAACCACTCCCTCAACTTCATTGATCCCATCACAGGGGCGCATACACAAGTAGTGGAGAGCAATTGGCATCCCCTGAAACATAAATTAACACAGGGCAACCACAAAATGTACTTGGCAGACCATATTATAGAATATTTATTCCGACGGGATTGCTGTCTTTCCTCAGAACATTCGTGCGATCAGGCAGTTCTTTCCTGGCAGATAAAACTTTTCTTGCTTTTATTCTGCTAGGTAGACAGTTTCATATTCATGAGGAAAACTTATTCTTCCGTCATAATAAATATTTCACACATATGCCACAATGTACATTGATTAAAGGTCCTTTTAAGGGCCACCTTCAATCCATATTATTCACTTCCTTTTCCACTTTCACAACGTAACATAAAGCTTTATGATGTAGCGATAACGTGTCGCCATCTATCGTTGCTTCAGAAAACTATTTCTGGGCCACATTTGGTAGGTTTACGGAATTCCATCTGATTTTCAAAAGAACATTAATTTTAGAAGACAACTCTGAGAAACGTTATTTATCACAAGTTTCGTCCCTTCGACGTTTTCATGCGAAAATAGTACTTTTTGTCTATCACTTGAAGTTTAGCAACGATAAAAAATTTTGCGTCATCACGTTTGCTGCTGTTTCTTATTAGCCAATCAAAACTTGGACACACGCTTCCTGCTGTTTGTTATTAGCTAATCAGAAGTTGGACATCTGATTCGCTGATCAGTGTAAACGGCGAAAAACCAAAATGACTATGAGATTTGCGAAATAAATACAACATTTGATAATGCCTGTGCTTGACATTTAGATTTACCAATAATTTCTTTCTGAAATACAGGTTTTGTAGGAAAACACACACACACACACAAAATATAATACTCTTTGTAGATAACTTATGCTATGCATCTTTCGCATACAAGATATTTGTGGGTGTGAAATAAAGCGAGCGATTCAAGAGTGTACATTTTTTTACAATTTTCTCCCCCCTGTTTTTATTTCCTATCAAGTACACGTACTCAAATCTCCGAGCTTCTAATTTCCTAAGGGCAATTTTAGACCTTAAGTCAGACACTCCCTTACCAGGAACGCACCCAGAAATTCGGAATGGGATGGGGGGGGGGGGGGGTCCGGCTCTGCAAGAAAAAATGCTCATGTATATGTACTTACGCTACGTGACCAGGGGCGGCGGAAAATGAGGTTCGTTGACCGGGCCCGATATTTCGAATCGTAGTGCTCCCTCCGTCCCTTCCCGTTTCCGGGAACAAACAGAAGAAAAATATCATCAGAAATCTGAAATATTTCATACGTTTTTTTTTAACTATTCAAAGAAGAAAAGAAGAGAAAATAAAACGAAGACATACCATTCATGATATTTTTGCCGCTGGTCGCCCGAATTACTACACCTCCCCCTCCCCCCATGTCACATTTGGTCCGGTTGTCAGGAACCCCCTCCCCTCCCCCTGTAGTCTCGGACGTACTTTATGGATGGCCCCTTACCTAGAGAAACTTTCTAAGGCACATCACAACAAAAAAGCGCACATTTGCCAAATAACAAAAAAAAAAAAAAAAAATAGAAATAAAAATCTTGGCTAAAATTATTGAAATTATTGACCGGGCCCGGGCGGCCTGGGCAGTTCCGCCGCCACTGTACGTGACTGTTATAATAAATGTTTTGACCTCTGAAAGAATTTAATACATTGTATTCATGAATTATCCAGCTGCAAATGGCGTTTTCATTGTTGTTTTCACTTTTAATAAAAATACATGTTTCAGAAAAGGAGTTAGCCACAAATGCAATTATTTTATCTATTGCTATTTTATAATTATTTTATCTAATGCAATTATATATTCTATGATGCGTGATTTCAGCAATTAGGAAAATTGAAATTCACCAATTAGGAAAATTGGAGAACAGTTAGAGGGTTAGGAATCTCTCGTGTCGGACACCTATGGTGTCGAAATCATATTACAAAACACTTGGCCTCATGAGGGGTTCGAACCCGGGACAACCCCCTCCCCCTGGGTGCGCGCCTGCTCCCTTACTAAAACTACTTAAAATAATTCGTAATTCGAATATATTAACTTTCATAACTTGTATAATAGCACATAAGCTTTCATAACTTGTATAATAGCACATAAGCTTTCATAACTTGTATAATAGCACATAAGCTTTCATAACTTGTATAATAGCACATAAGCTTTGTCCCATCCTCTTCGTCCAGGTGAATATTTACGACCCTGCTTCAGTGACGACGCCAGAAGTTCAGAACTATGGGACTATTAGGGTAGTTAAGTATTGTTCAAGAGGGGGCACAAATTTTAAACTGCGTGGCAGAAATTTTTCCAAAAAAAGTCCGTTTCTGTACATTTTACACGACGCTGATAATGTTGTCCCCAATGAAAAAAAAAAAAAATTCAGGTACATATTCTATGCTGTATTTATTCAATGTATGTAGCACTGAGAACAATGGATACGAACCTTCATGGCCGTTAAATAGTTAACATTTTGCAATTTTAGCTTACTTACGTCCAAAGGAGTAACTAGGGGAGGCAAACGGTACAATTGCCCCGGACGCAGCTCATGAGAGGGCGGCAAAAATGACTGATTGCAAGCTGCTCAAAGTTGGAATTGAAACTTTACACCATCTTCTAGTACACTTACAGTTTGAATTTCCTCCTCAAAATGTTCAGGAAATGCTACTTTCTTACAATCAGAAATAAAGGCGCAGTTGTACCGTCCGTCCAACTAAAGAAGAACCGCGGCCTTCGCCGACAAGAATGGTGACCGCAGTTTTTATTTAGTTGGATACATAAGATAAATATGTCTTTACGTTGCTGAAGATTCTCTGGGGGCTATTCGATTATTACTGTGGCTGCGAGCCACGACTGCCAGCTACATTTTGCCGATTTGATGTGAAATTGGAGATTTGAACTCCGAAAATATATATAGTTACCCTAAATTTGTGTATATAATTATACATACAACTATTGTATTGTAACATATATACATGTATATTAAATTAGTAATGCATATTATTACATAAATAGACATTTATATATAATCGAAAGATAGATGGGGGCGCAATATTTCGTGGTTTGCCCCTGGCGCAGAAATGCCCAGTTACGCCTCTGCTTACGTCATTTTTTTTTAAATTTGCCATCATAAGGATGTTTATGAATTTTAGTTTGTAACCTAACAAGGACTCTCTCTCTCTCTCTCTCTCTCTCTCTCTCTCTCTCTCTCTATTTTTCATCTGCTTAAACTAAAAATTACGAAAATAGTATTTTCTACTACTCTTAGACATTCGTTCAGAAAACTCCCTCCATTTCCCATAATACAACATTAAATTTAATAAAAATATAATTTAATATAACAAAACTTTTGTGAATTCGAAAAAGTTATATGTGTTTATCCAAGTTTTCTGAAATCTTAGATGATTATACTCGCAATGTGTTCTGATTGCTTGAATATTTTAAGGGAGGGGAGGGCTAAAGGGTGGGCTCAAAGAAAAGTTGGATGGCGTCTGTCCTGCTTGGATTTCACCTTGCAATTCCAATGGAAACATAATTTTTCGTTGAGAATGAAAGTAAGTTTTTAGCAAATATAACTTTATGACAAAGAAATTGTGCTATCTGGTGAAATGAAATTTAAAAGAGGAAAAAGCACATGATGGAAAAGGAAATAGAGAAATATGGTAGGATCTTCAATATGAGACATCCATGGGACCGAACTTTTTGTCCCTTAAATAGAGGTGTCCCTTATTGGAAGGTTCCTAACGAAATACGTATTACATAAATACAGTACATAATAAACATTTCATTTTAATAAGGAATGTAATTTTTATATGTAAATAACAGTAAATCTTAAATACGATAAAAATATAAAATACATATACATGTATATAAAACAGAAATACAGTACATGTATAAAAGTACAATACCTGTACATGAAGCAGTAGAAAGCACGTATTTTTATTTAGAATAATCCGACCTAAGGGCTTGTTTTGAAACTTTCAATTTACAAGCATTTTTCTTCACATAAATATCAACTCATTAAATTGAGTCCTTCACTGTCACCGACATTTAAAAAGAACTTATGCAACTATCCGGCGAATTTTAAAACTTTCTTAAAGTTTTGACACCACAGCTTTCCTCCTCTTCGTCCCCATCACTTTCTGGATCCTCCAAACACTTTTCTGTTATACCCCCATTATCAACCACAAGAATAAAACCTCTGATGTCTTCATTAGTATCATCACGACAGCTGTGTGGTGATGATAGTACTAATGAAACATTACTGCCATTGCATTTGACAAGTTCACAGAATTCTGTATTTTCTTCAGTGTACTCACTCAGTTCACTTACACTGGAAATTGAAATAGTGAAGTCTGTCTCCTTAAAAGAATGTTTAACGCAACTCAGAGATACAGATTTAACAGCTGGAGTTACCAGGCCATCCCATAAGTAATGTCGCTTACCGCATACCCAATAGCTCTGCTCCCTCTGACAACCAGACTATGACGTAGACCACGGTCATGATAAGACATATCACACGGCAAGCTCTTTGTGTCACTTGAGACAGAGAACAAGAGTTGTACGTGCATCCGTTGAGCCGTTAAACTGCATAGGAAATGGCGGTGTGTGAAGAACACATCAGGCACATTATGCTGTATGATTTAACTAGGAACATACAGCGATTGTAGCGACACGAAACATCAATACCGTTCATAGTCAGGGTACCCCGGATGTAAGAAAGTGTCAACGATGACTCCAGAAATCTCGAATGGGGAACAGCATCCTCACGGATATGCAACTTCAAGGACAACTTATTGAGCTGGATAATGATGTGCTGAATATGTTGAGCTGGATGATGATTTGAGGGGAAACAACATGCAACAGTCAAAGAATTAGCCACAATCGTCCATCCAACTGTTCACAGGCATCTACAAGACCTCGTTTATGTGTGAAAACTGGGTAAGAGGGTACCTCATGAGCTCGCTGCACAAAATCTTCAACAAGGTGTCGACATTTGAACTTCCTTGCTTTCCTGTGAAAAGAGGGAGCCGTTTTTGCACAGAATGGTTACGGGATGTGAAAAATATATTCTTTACCACAACATTAAGCGCAAACGTCAGTGGCTTCCTAAAGGGAATATAGCTGCAGTAGTGGCTAAACCGGGACGTTTCCCACAAAAGGTTTTGTCGTCTGTTCGGTGGGATATGCAAGGCATAATCCATTACCAGATTCCACCATCCTATTACCATCTGTTTTGCAGCTTCCAACACCATATTTCTGGGAAAACACTTCGAAATGTCCAGGAGGTGCACCGAACCCTGTCTTACTTTTTTGAATCAAAACCCATGGAATTCTATAAGTCTGGGATTCAAAAACTTGTTGAACAGTGGGATAAGGTTGCAAGTGCCGGGGCATAGGTCACGGCCGGGCACACTTCTTATAATAGTTAAAAGATCTGTTCCAGGTACGTATTTGTTTGTTTTCTTCGCATGTGCAAAAAACGACATTATTTACGGGATGACCTGATATTCACTGTATTGCATTCAGTGTATTGACAGACTTGGCAAGCTGTTCGCTATTTTCAGAAAAATAATTTTTAGATAAGACATGCCATAGAAACAGTTTTCTATATGCAATCTTGAAGCTTCTGATTATACCTTGGCCCATAGGATGCAAAACTGATGTTGTACGTATTAATATAAGGTGGAAAGAACATCAATTTCGTAGATTTTAGTTTTAAATTTCTGATTTTTGAATGGAAAAGATTCTATTTAAAGAAATTTTTGGTTTCTATAAGTTTGCCTAAAATTGAGTGTCCCTTATTTGGAGGTAAATAATCAAGGGACTGAGACTAGGAGAACTGTCCCTTAAATAGGGGTGTCTTTTAAAGGAGGTAGCACTACATTATAATTCAAAGAACATATGGTGGCGTGTTACGTTCTTAGAGTATATTTACCAAAATGCCTATACATGAAAACAAGTTGAATTCCAGATGAGAAAGTAAATCTTGTTTCAGGTGGACTTCTAGTGATTTTGCTTCCTATTCTTCCAATCGGCAAACTTCTGTACACATTTTCTTCACAATTAATGCGTTCCCAAGGATGAAAATTTGAACATCGATTAAAATGGCTACATATTATAACTTCGGATACTTAATATTTTCTAAAATATAACCATAATTATATTAAAAATCAATAACTTTTCCTTTGGTGGTGTTGAAACCAGAAAAAAGATGGCGCGACCTGTACATTGATGACGTCAGTATACAAACAAATGTTGGATTGCTTAAATCGATGTTCAAATTTTCATCCTTGGGAACGCATTAATTGTGAAGAAAATGTGTACAGAAGTTTGCCCATTGGAAGTATAGGAAGCAAAATCACTAGACGTTTACTTTAACTTCGTGGTTGTTCACGTTTATGTAGACATCTAAATATTTCCATTGCTCAGTCAAGGTTGAGTAGAAGTAAGAGATCAATGAAAGACATTAGTCATTTCTGACGCAAGGTGGTGCTCCAGGGTAGTTAGCGCTCTCATAGTGAGATAGGGTCGGCGCGTACGCCAACCCCGCTACCAAAAATTATACGCCCCAACCGTCCACACTTTGCGGAGGTGGCAGGTTTCAGCCCCTCGAAGTGCAATGAGAAGCTGTCGCCCGGAGGATCTACCTTCATGATCGAAGCATCCTCGACGCCAAGTAAGTTTACGTTCTAACCCCTTTATTTTTACTTATTAATATCTTTCTAACAAAGCAGCGGCTGTTTATATATGTGAAAAATTCTAATTCAGGCTTCAAAAGTGTTTCATTCCTCGAATGTACTTTTGATTGTTTATATTTTATGCTTAGTGACATATCTAAGAGTTGATTACTTTTCTGTGTTCGAAAAAATAAACTGCGGCAGTGATTCTTACGATGCAACTTGTAATTTAGCTGCACAAACACGGAATTTTATTGTTGGACTTCGACAAAAGGATGCTGTAAGGTGCGTCGCATAAATATAGAGACAGTCTACTTTGCGCCGTGAACGCAATGCGAATATAGGTAGGAAGCTGAAGTGGTACCTAATTAGACATAACCCTATAACAAACGTTTCTATCCGTCGAGATGACCGGTTTATGTGAAAAGAACACCACAAAGTGAAATAGTGTAATTTTAGGTATCTCATAAATATAAAGACAACTATGTAAAGTAGCCACATGCAAATGAGATGTACAAATTAGCATGCTGTACGCACACGCATGGGCCGTAATTCGGTCCAGCCTACAAAAGACAGCGGACCTGCCGTCAGACATTCATTTGCGGAAATGCCACGCAACAGTCAACTTTCTGGTGAAGAGATGCAGAAGATTTAGAGACTGAGAGCAAATGGATTGCCTGTAGCGAAAATTTGTAAAGCCATGGGGAGGAGTAGGGCAGTCATTTATAAGACTTTATCGAAACGCGGTGCGTTAACTGCCAGAAAACGGCCTGGAAGGCCTCGAATAACAACCAAACGAGATGATCGTGCCATCATGCGTTTAGTTTCATCCCAAAGGTTATCACTACGTCAAATTTCTCGGACTGTTGGTGTCAGCGTCTCAAAGGACACAGTTCATCGACGAATCAAGGAAAGTCGCAACATTATGCTCCGTAAAATGCGCCGTCTGTCACACCTCACGCGCCACCACAAGGAAGCTAGATTGTTATGAGCAAGCAGCCACATGCACTGGACGGACGAGTGGATCACAACTATTTTCTCCGACGAGAAAAAGTTCAACCTGGACGGCCCTGATGGTTGGAACTGCTATTGGCATGATTTTCGACTCGAGCCACGCACGTCTTCAGAAGACAGAAAGGAGGGGGATCTGTGATGGTCTGTGGAGCTTTTGCGTTCAATGGGACAACGGATATCGCTTTCCTGCAAGGCAGGCAAAACTCCGAAACGTATCAGGACATACTCGGCAGCCACCTTCTACTGTTTGCCGAAACTCTAGCGGGTGTTGATTATCTGTTCCAGCAAGACAATGCCTCTATCCATCGGTCTGCATGAACGAAAAGCTGGTTTAACACTCATCATGTGACCGTAATGGAATGGCCAGCACTCAGTCCAGATCTGAACCCTATCGAGAACCTCCGGGGTATCCTCGCTCGTGATGTGTATGCGAATGGACGGCAGTTCTCAAGTGTGGTAGCATTGAAAGAACAGATGGAACGAAGCTGGTACGCACTCCGTCCAGAACATTGACATCACTTGGTGGACAGCATGCCCAATCGGGTTTTCAGTGTTATTCGGGACAACGGCTCCACTATTCGTACCAGAGGTGCTCATAACTAGTAAGTCTTTATATTTTTGAGACAGCGTATTTCTGTTGTTTTTTTTTCTTGTACTTGGCGTTGGAATTGTTATGTTTCCGTCAAACTATTGTGCAGCTGCGTGTCCTATGCTATTTTTGCTATAAATATGAGGTGTACATTTCAGCTCGTTGTTGTTTCTGTTTTATTCGAGAATTTGTTCTGTCTCTATATTTATGCGACGCACTATATATTGAACCTGATTCATCTCGCGTTGCACCACGGGAAGGAACTACTGCAGTTGCCGGCCAATAATAAAGAGTTTGTTTACATCCATTTCAACATTGCTTGGCAAGGAGTTACATTGCGTTAGTTCAGGAAATTTGTGATTTGTCTTATATTTATTAACGACATTTCTAGCATTTGCTTTGCGTTTGATTTTGCAAACAAGTTTTGACACATACAATATACAGAGGAAGGGATAAATTTCTCTAAAAATTTAAGCAATGGCTAAGTAAAATGAAATGTGATATTTTCCATCTGAATGTGCATTTCCGAATATGTTCTGTTAGGGAGAAAGATTTTGTGTATTATGGCACTAGGAATTTTCCTGAACGACAACAATCTGTTTGACACAAACATCGAAAACAAAATTGTCTTGTGGCAATTTTGCGCACATTTGGTTTTTTTTTTCAAAAATCAATTTCGTCTTTCCCGTCCTGTTACCCCGAAATTCTTCGTATTTCGCCTAACACCTGGGAATTTAATTAATTTGGAATAATTAAAGTAATTAATGTGTAAATTTCGGCCTTAATGAATTCTTCTTAATTAACATTCATAATTTACAGTTGTGTGGAGAATTTTCCTTAGCCCCACAATTCAGAACAGGGCTAAGGAAGATTGGAGCTGTCAATTCCCCCTGACCTTCAGCCGCAAATCCACCGAGAGCAAGCATGCCAAGGAAATATCCAGGTGCTCTTAGAAACCTTTCATTTCTGAAATTCCCAAACTCAGAAAGTTTGGATATAATGCCAGGAGAGGCAGCAAAATGTCGTAGGTTGCAATTCTTTCACTCGGCTCATCGATATTTTAAATGCATGGAAAGTCATAAAACTTCTTCTGTAAACATGCGAAGGAATTTCGAACGTGACAACCGGGAAGTTGCCGTAAAGTTTAAAGGGCCCAAACGATAAAAGAGAGGCATTTAGAACAGGGAGTGGTCGACAAGTTAAAGCCTCATAATTTAGCTCCGTCACCAGAGATCTCTGTGAAGTGGTAATCGCCAATCGGAAAACAGAGAGTTTTGGGGACGAACGAATCTGGTAGCGAGGAGTGTCGCGAGGCCACACACTACCTTTGGGCAGTTTCGGCTCCCTCCTCAGAACAGACGGATGCTGCAGACCCGAAAGGAGAATACGGGGCCAAAAAAAGGGTCAGTTTTGGGTTTTCGAAAACGGATCTAAAAGTTTGGGGGTTATGTCTGAGGTTTGAAGTCGGTAGTCTCCGTATGCTTTAGCTAAGAAATCATCAAGAAAGGAAGGTACGTAAGCCGAGGAGCGAGATCGTCTGAAAAAGTTAGGGTAGGAGACTCGACTACACCGCCCCTGCGAACGCGGAAGGAGGACACCGGAAGAGAGAGGGTAAGATGTTTTCAATCTCATACCTCAAAGCTATGCGTGTGCTATGCAGGGTCAAATTTCCAGTTATTTCAGCGATCAAAATGTTTCCCTGGCGCACCATAGTTTTGCATAAAAACTACACAAATTACGTAAATTTTTCACTAGTTTTAGTAAAGATATGATTCGTAGCTTAAGTTATTTCTTATATGTTGCTTAAGATATTTTGCTTAAAGTAAACTCCCCGGTACTCAAGTACCTAGCCTTAAGAAAAATATTTTAGAAAAAAATTCTTTTATATTTGAAAATTTATCCTGTGTCCCTCAGTTAATGCTCAAACAATTAAAAGCGAATTTCAAGGTTGTTCGTTACGATGTTCAAGGCTTGCATGATTTCGCTTTTTCTTTTCATTAATTTTCTAAAGCGGCATATGGAAGGCAGGGCTGGATTAAGGGAGGTCTACAGGGGTCATGTGGGCCTTGTGGTCCACCATGGCTGCGCAAACAATACATAGAGAGAGAGAGAGAGAGAGTTTTGTAAAACAGTTTTACCTTTTTCCACTTGGTCAGAAACAGAGGCTGGAAGACGAACAGGTTTCAAGGCAGTGACTCACCAAGGGTAAAGGTCTCATGTCGCTGTGTACAGCGGGGTCGGTGAGAGAGTATCAGCTTTTTCACGTAATCCACCCATACCTCTCAATTTGAACTTGGTCAGAAACAGAGGCTGGAAGACGAACAGATTTCAAGGCAGTGACTCACCAAGGGTAAAGGTCTCATGTCGCTGTGTACAGCGGGGTCCGCGAGAGAGTTTCAGCTTTTTCACGTAATCCACCCATACCTCTCAATTTGCACTTAGTCAGAAACAGAGGCTGAAAGACGAACAGATTTGAAGGCAGTAACTCACCAAGGGTAAAGGTCTCATGTCGCTGTGTACAGCGGGGTCCGCGAGAGAGTTTCAGCTTTTTCACGTAATCCACCCATACCTCTCAATTTGCACTTAGTCAGAAACAGAGGCTGAAAGACGAACAGATTTGAAGGCAGTAACTCACCAAGGGTAAAGGTCTCATGTCGCTGTGCACAGCGGGGTCCGCGAGAGAGTTTCAGCTTTTTCACGTAATCCACCCATACCTCTCAATTTGCACTTTGTCAGAAACAGAGGCTGAAAGACGAACAGATTTGAAGGCAGTAACTCACCAAGGGTAAAGGTCTCATGTCGCTGTGTACAGCGGGGTCGGCGAGAGAGTTTCAGCTTTTTCACGTAATCCACCCATACCTCTCAATTTGCACTTGGTCAGAAACAGAGGCTGGAAGACAAACAGATTTCAAGGCAGTGACTCACCAAGTGTAAAGGTTTCATGTCGCTGTGTACAGCGGGGTCCGCGAGAGAGTTTCAGCTTTTTCACGTAATCCACCCATACCTCTCAATTTGCACTTAGTCAGAAACAGAGGCTGAAAGACGAACAGATTTGAAGGCAGTAACTCACCAAGGGTAAAGGTCTCATGTCGCTGTGTACAGCGGGGTCCGAGAGAGAGTTTCAGCTTTTTCACGTAATCCACCCATACCTCTCAATTTGCACTTAGTCAGAAACAGAGGCTGAAAGACGAACAGATTTGAAGGCAGTAACTCACCAAGGGTAAAGGTCTCATGTCGCTGTGTACAGCGGGGTCGGTGAGAGAGTATCAGCTTTTTCACGTAATCCACCCATACCTCTCAATTTGCACTTGGTCAGAAACAGAGGCTGGAAGACGAACAGATTTGAAGGCAGTAACTCACCAAGGGTAAAGGTCTCATGTCGCTGTGTACAGCGGGGTCCGCGAGAGAGTTTCAGCTTTTTCACGTAATCCACCCATACCTCTCAATTTGCACTTAGTCAGAAACAGAGGCTGAAAGACGAACAGATTTGAAGGCAGTAACTCACCAAGGGTAAAGGTCTCATGTCGCTGTGTACAGCGGGGTCCGCGAGAGAGTTTCAGCTTTTTCACGTAATCCACCCATACCTCTCAATTTGCACTTTGTCAGAAACAGAGGCTGAAAGACGAACAGATTTGAAGGCAGTAACTCACCAAGGGTAAAGGTTTCATGTCGCTGGGTACAGCGGGGTCGGCGAGAGAGTTTCAGCTTTTTCACGTAATCCACCCATACCTCTCAATTTGCACTTGGTCAGAAACAGAGGCTGGAAGACGAACAGATTTCAAGGCAGTGACTCACCAAGGGTAAAGGTCTCATGTCGCTGTGTACAGCGGGGTCCGCGAGAGAGTTTCAGCTTTTTCACGTAATCCACCCATACCTCTCAATTTGCACTTAGTCAGAAACAGAGGCTGAAAGACGAACAGATTTGAAGGCAGTAACTCACCAAGGGTAAAGGTCTCATGTCGCTGTGTACAGCGGGGTCGGTGAGAGAGTATCAGCTTTTTCACGTAATCCACCCATACCTCTCAATTTTCACTTGGTCAGAAACAGAGGCTGGAAGACGAACAGATTTCAGGGCAGTGACTCACCAAGGGTAAAGGTTTTATGTCGGGTCGGCGAGAGAATTACAGCAGGGTCGGCGAGAGAATTTCAGCTTTTTCACGTAATCCACCCATACCTCTCAATTTGCACTTGGTCAGAAACAGAGGCTGGAAGACGAACAGGTTTCAAGGCAGTGACTCACCAAGGGTAAAGGTTTCATGTCGCTGTGTACAGCGGGGTCGGCGAGAGAGTTTCAGCTTTTTCACTACCATCCACCCACACCTCCCAATTTGCACTTGGAACCGTGATGGTCGAAGTCACCTGTGGCTTTACATTTTGCATAACAAAAAACATGTATTAAAAAAAGTATACAATGCTAAATCATTAGAAAATCCAAACCAAAATCTAGGAATCTTAAGCTTTTAACACATCTTTTTATGAGAACAATGAGAAGTACTGTGACCTATTATGAAAACTTTGCATATAATTTATCAGTTTGAAGAATGCACTTCGTATTAATTATCACAAGCATATTGCTACACTTTCATGTTTTAGTAGACTTCATAACGATTCCTCGTCATGAGTTACTTGGGGGCCCACTCAAATGTCTTACCCTAGAGGCCCACTCAGATGTCTTAGCCTTGAGGCTCATTCACATGTCTTAGCCTAGGGGCCCACTAAGGCCTTAATCCGGACCTGATGGAAGAGTATGACGAACCCATAGCTGTTCCATATGAAACACAACGCGATGCACTTATGCCAACCCTGAGATTGGAGACCCTGGAATAAGGAATCCAATCCCATCGTTGACGCCATTAGACAAAATTCGGGGGCGGTTTGTTTACGCAGATTTATGGATGATGTATTTAATCCCACTGCGGCGTATAAGACATAGTAGTGATTCGCGGAACCTTTAAGTAAGGACGCGGTAATAGTCCTGCAGTTCTACTAATTTGTTGGTATACTCTATGATGTTCAGATTCTCAAAATTAGTCAACAGTAAGAGGTAATATGACAGCGACAACATTAAAATCAACATCCTTGTTAGTCCCTAACGTCCGACTTGTGACGTCACATGAATAAGCTCTTCTCGAAGGCCGCCGATCCGTTGGATATTATTCAGTTCTTTGTTGTAAGTCTCAAAATACCGAGCTAAGGACCTCCACAGGTAATTGTCTCATCTTTCTTGTTCTGATTACCTCATTTTTTTTGTTCTGATTACCTCATCTTTCTTGTTCTGATTGTCTCATCTTTCTTGTTCTGATTGTCTCATCTTTCTTGTTCTGATTACCTCATCTTTCTTGTTCTGATTGTCTCATCTTTCTTGTTCTGATTACCTCTTCTTTCTTGTTCTGATTGTCTCATCTTTCTTGTTCTGATTACCTCATCTTTCTTGTTCTGATTGTCTCAGCTTTGTTGTTCTTCCGGGTGTAGAATAGTGGAGACGCCAGCCGCTCAGAACTGGGTGGGCTGTTGCGGGGTTGGGGGAGGGCTAATATCATGGGGGGCATAACTTTTTAAGTGCTAGGCAGAAATTTTGGCAAAAAATTCCATTCATGCGGAGATTACACGACGCTGATAATGTTATCCCTATTGAAAAAAAGTTTTCAAATGCATACTGTAGGTAGTATTTATTCAGTGTACGTAATATGGGAATCATACTGCATGTGTTGAATAAATATTATACGAATCTCTATGGCCAGATACTGTTTCTTCGCAATTTTAGCTTACTTACGTAGTTTTTTTCTTTGTTTTTTTTTTCTCTGTCATAAGGCTGTTTATGAATTTTAGTTTGCAACCTGACAAAGAATCTCTCTCTCTCTTATCTTTTAAAGTATAATTATAAAAATGGTGTGTTTCTACTACTATGTTAGAAATTTACTCAGAGGACTCCCTCCATTTTCCATAAGTGCAAACCCTAAATTTAACAAAAAATTCATTTTATATGACATTTCTGTGAATTCGAAAAATTCAGGTACGTTTGTCGAAGTTCCCTAAAACCTTACAATGTTTCACCGGCAATATGTTCAAACAGTTTAAATATTGGAGGGGGAGGGGGGGGCTGAAAGAAAAGTTGGGTGGGCTTCGTCGCGCCTGGTGTAGAAGACTTTATGGATTTTTTTCTGAATTCTGGAATTTATAGTTTCTGTCTCTGCATGCTTAAATATGTGATCATGAATTCGATTGCTGGAAAATTCTAAGAGATTTTTTAGTAAAGTGAAAATAACAATGGATTTCTGTATATGTCCTGAACTACGCAGTAAGTTCCTTCTTACTTGTTGAACGGGATTCACACCTAAATAATATAGCAAACAAATCTACACAAACTCCGTTTACTGGTGTGAAGGTATAATTAAAGAATGAATACAAGGGAAAATTGTATCTCCCGAGCTTTCGCTCTCCAACCGGGAGGCTTTCTCAAGGGTTGCAGACGTTACTAACAAGTCCGGCGAATATAATAAACAGATTTCGAAACACTGATGGTCAGGAACGTCGTATTTTGAAAATTTGATGCTCGAGGCACGAGGCGATACACTGGTTTTTTTCATGCGGGGAATCATCTCAGTATATTCCTCCACGCGGACGGAATATCAACAGACTGGGTATCGTTGCATACGTAGGGATGCGTGGAGATTTCAATACTCTCTCTGATCAGCGTACCTTTGTAGCCAGTATACGGCGCAATTATCTTTACTTTATCCCATAACGGGACTGCGTTTTTTTTTTTTTTTTTTTGTGCTACTTCTTTAGACAAGGCTGTTAAGGTCTTTCCCAATCTGATGTCTCTCATGTGCTGCTTAGTCCTTACAGCAATCGATCTTTTCGTCATTCCGATGTAAACTTTCGCCGACCCGCCTGGGTACATCAGAATTATCATGTACACTCCTGCTTCCGATTTCCTGTCTGGGTTTCTGCACGTGTTTGCTACTGCTCTGTGTATGCTGTTCGGGGATCTGATGCCGATGTGAAGCCCATGGCGTCTCATTAGACTTTTGAACGAGTAAGAGAATTTTGGGATGTACTGCACAGATCCGGCGTAACGCAAATAATCTCCTTTTGCCTTGGGGGTTGTACGATACCTGGACTGAACTCTTTGTAGGATTTTTCTTAGATCATATTCGGGGAAACCAGCTGCAATGCCTTTATTAATGATATCTGCTATCTCTTTTCTCCTTGTTTCTACGCTGGAACAGACGTTGAAAGCTCTTACAAAATATGTTCTAAATGCTGCCATTTTATATGAATTCGGAGATACAGACTTAGGTGCGATAAAGTTGGGAACTGTTATTGGTTTGTAGTAAACCGCCGTGTCAAGTCGGCCATTCCGATTTTTATTCCTTCAGTTTCCCTTTCTAGGGTGAATTTGATTGATGGATGCAATGTATTGAGTTGTCCCCACAATTCTTGAAGGTCTGCGTCAGAATACTGCCATATGAAAAATATGTCGTCGACATACCTGAACCATATATGTGGTTTTTTGACAGTGCAGGAGAAAATTCTCTCTTCCAGTGGGCGTAATATTGCTTCTGCTGATATGCTTGACAGCGGAGAACCCATAGGAGCACCTCTGGTCTGTATATATTTCCTTGGTAACGAAAGAAATTGTTGTTCACAGTCAGGTTTAGGGCTCTTCTTATATCTTGCACCGCTTCTGGGGGAAATTCATCATCCCTGGATAACCATACCTCGAGATTGTCACAGGCCTCCTCTACCGGTATTGACGGGTATAAGGACGTTATGTCGAGGCTTGCTAATATGTCGTGCTCGTTCAAGACTACGCCTCTAGTCCTACTTATAAAGTCTTGTGTTGAACTAAGGGCGTGTTGAGAGGGTGGAAGGTATTTCTTGAGGAAAACTGATAACTCTTTCTCAAGGTGATAAGTGGGAGCTCTAATTTTAGAGACAATGGGTCTCACTTTGTGCCCAGGTTTGTGGTGCTTAAGCCTACCAAACAGTGGTGGTATCGATGGTCCCGGTGGGGTGACGGATGCTTTCTTGATGCTTTCTGGCAAGCTAGCCCACTTTTTCATCCCTTGTACTTCGGATACCAGGGTATTAGTCGGGTCGGTAGCAACTCTGGTCGATGCCATCTTGGTGATAAAGGCCTTCAGCTCGTCGTCATAATCTTTCCTATTCATTATGGCAATCTGGTTCGATTTATCAGTGAGTGTTATTGCCAGATCCTCCCTCTTTTGCAAGTTCTTTATGACTGACCATGCTCGGGCGTCATGTTTTTACTCCTGTGGCTAAACTTCTCTTCAGTTTTTCGGCTGCTAAGTGCCTCACTGTGTCCTGTTCGGAAGAGGGTAGTCTTTCAATGGCTGATTCCAGGTGCGGGATGATTTCCTTGATGTTGAGTTTCGCTCTGGGGCAAACCTTTGGGCCTTGTGTTAAGATATTCGTTTCCTCTGCAGTGAGTACTTTTTCGGACACATTTACAACAGGAATCTTGTTTTCCGTAGGGAATTGTAGATGTCCATCCGATAATTCACACAGTTTTCTGCGGTGCTTCTCTCTCATGATCCCTTCGACTCTTTCCACTAGCATGTGTGTTCTTGTTATCCATTCGTCAACAATGACGGCTTCTTTGCTATGGTATAACTCATTGTGCCAATGAAACACTTTAGCATGGAGAGACATAACCTGCATTCTTTTTCTTCGTACCAACGATACTAATGTGCTACGCTGGAAATTCTCAAGCCTGCGATGGAACCAGCTGTCTGTGATCGCTGACTTGATGCGCAGGAACTTCGGGCAGACGTTCCGCTTCTTGCATTCAGTGAGAAAGTCTAGGTGCGCACTCTCTCTTGCCAGTTTCAGTCTGCCGTTTCTGTAGACCTTAAACATTTTCCTGTGAACGCCCGGAAAAGCGGGTAAGTACTTGTTGAACGGGATTCACACCTAAATAATATAGCAAACAAATCTAATAATATAGCAAACAAATCTAATAATATAGCAAACAAATCTAATAATATAGCAAACAAATCTAATAATATAGCAACAAATCTCGGGGATCTGATGCCGATGAGACGCCATGGGCTTCACATCGGCATCAGATCCCCGAACAGCATACACAGAGCAGTAGCAAACACGTGCAGAAACCCAGACAGGAAATCGGAAGCAGGAGTGTACATGATACCTCTGATGTACCCAGGCGGGTCGGCGAAAGTTTACATCGGAATGACGAAAAGATCGATTGCTGTAAGGACTAAGGAACACATGAGAGACATCAGATTGGGAAAGACCTTAACAGCCTTGTCTAAAGAAGTAGCACAAAAAAAAAAAAAAAACCGCAGTCCCGTTATGGGATAAAGTAAAGATAATTGCGCCGTATACTGGCTACAAAGGTACGCTGATCAGAGAGAGTATTGAAATCTCCACGCATCCCTACGCATGCAACGATACCCAATCTGTTGATATTCCGTCCGCGTGGAGGAATATACTGAGATGATTCCCCGCATGAAAGAAACCAGTGTATCGCCTCGTGCCTCGAGCATCAAATTTTCAAAATACGACGTTCCTGACCATCAGTGTTTCGAAATCTGTTTATTATATTCGCCGGACTTGTTAGTAACGTCTGCAACCCTTGAGAAAGCCTCCCGGTTGGAGAGCGAAAGCTCGGGAGATACAATTTTCCCTTGTATTCATTCTTTAATTATACCTTCACACCAGTGAACGGAGTTTGTGTAGATTTGTTTGCTATATAAGTTCCTTCTTCTTATTTTTTTTTATTGGATGGGTGGGGCAGGGTTTAACGACCACCAGAGCCGTAGCTACCCGGAGGGCAAGGAGGGCGGTTACCCTCCTAGAATGGTCATTCCAGGGGCGTAAATTCATGCTCTGGGGGATGTAAAAAATAGAAATTGTAATTAAAAAAAGAAAGTTACACCCTTCAGTATTTTTTAAACACTTTATTTAGTCTCCATGCAGTTAACCAGGGTACAGAGAAACATACACGACAGAACATTTTCCAAAACAATGAATGGAGGCATAGAAAACAATATGTTGATATGCTTAACCTCGATGATCTTCCGAACGTGTCGTTGGGATGAAGAGCTAATTTTCTGCTCTGCACAGAAATTTCTCTGAGCGTTTAGCCTTGAACGGAATTTTTCCAAGCCCTACCCTTAAAGCTTTTCCTATTGTAACGTTTACTATCTGATACTCATTCGTTGTGCGCTGGTTTGTTTTTCTTTCTGCATTTCTGTAGTGTTGTGTTGTCGGCTCCCATAACGTTTACGCTTTACTTGGTATTTACAACATGTGGTTCTTGAATATTAACCTAGTTTTTACATTTTTAATAAAATTACGTCAAAAACCTAAAGTGCGATTTTTTAACGATCATAACCAAAGACCTTTAAGATACATAGAATAGAAAACCGTAAGTTAACCGTGCGACATTTGAAGTTCAGCCTTGTACGGGAAGAATCTGTTACATCTCGTTGGTTACTAAAAGCGTTCGCGTGTTTATATCAGTTACATCCATTTTTTTATATGTACACTGAAGAGTAATTGAATTAGAGATACCTGCCTAGTAATGTGTAGCACCACCTTTCCCCCTGATGACGGCGGCGATTCTTCTCGGCATGGACTCGACAAGACACCGGAAGCGTAGGGAAGCCATACGGATCCTCGACCCCTGAACAAGCTCCCCCAGTTCACGAAGATTTGATGGAGGGGGTCAGAGCCTCGAATATCTCTCTCGATGGCATCCCAGATGTGCTCGATTGGATTAAGGTCAGGTGACCTAGCTGGCCAAGGAAGCGAGGTCACGTCGGTGGAGTGTTCATCCAACCATTCGGATACAATTCGGGAGCGATGGCAGGATGAAGTCCCCAGTGGGATGTTGAAGACGCACAAACGGGAGCAAATGGTTGTCCAGGATATCCCGGTAACATTGACCTGTGAGGGACAATGTCACACGTACCAGGGGTCCCATTTCAGTCCACGTAAACAGTCCCCAGACGAGAATGCCACCCCCTCCCTCACACACCAGCTTGAAGAGAGTACCCTGCTGGCAAGAAGGATACATCACTTCACGTGGTTTGCGCCGTACTCGTATCCTGCCATCCGCATGTACCAACGTGAATCTCGACTCATCAGTCCAGGTAACATTTTTCCACACGTCTAGGGTCCAGTGGCGTTGTTCCCGCGCCCATGCTAATCTTTGTACCCTGTGATGTGTGGTCAGCAGCGGTACCCTCGTGGGACGATGGCTTCTGTACCCCATAGCGAGGAGATGGTTCTGGATGGTGTGGCTGCTTACACGTTTTTGTGCACCAGCGTTAAATCGCCGAGTGATTTCTTACACTGTGGCCCGTCTATCCACTGGTACAATGCGCGCTAGCCGACGATGGCCCCGCTCATCCACACGCTGTTGTCCCCGGCAGTTGGCCCTTGCAGGGATGGTTTTACCGGATTCGATGTACTCACGGTGCACCCGTGACACAGTGGCTCGTGAAAATCCCAGTGCCTGCACGACTTCCGAGATGGAGTGACCCATTCGTCGGTCCATGACAATTTGCCCACGATCAAATGGGCTTAGATCCTTCATCTTACCCATAATGCGTCCGACTCGTACTGATTCCCGTCGCATCACTCCTTATATTGTCGGATCGCTGCATACGTCATGTCGTTTCCGTTTACAGGGCCGCCCACATCGCCACATTTGCATAACGCTAGCTGTCTATAATTCAATTGCTCTTCAGTGTATAACCAGTACGATTTCTTATTTTTGTTTTATACAGGGTGTTCACAATGTCTTGTTACCCCACCCCCCTGTAATAAGAAATGTAAAAGAGCTATGTATCTGTTGTATAATGTATATGTCGAGTTATGGTCTGTATTGTGTTTATTTACAGATTAGGTACCGGAATCATGTGTGATAATAGCGAATACACCCTGAAACAGCGGATTATTGTCAGTGTCTGGGTACACGAACGTCCACACACAGGGAAGACAATGCGTGACGTGCGTGCCGATTTCCAACAACGATTCGACAAAGAGGCCCCTCCAAAACAGACTCTTCTGCGGTGGGAACATAAACTCTTTGAAGCAGGCAACAACAAGGAAAAACCACGAACGGGAAGACCATCAACCAGAGTGCAACAGTGTCAAGCGGTCGAGGAATCAGTTATCAGGTTACCGACGAAGTCGCTCCGCAAACGATCAGCGGAGCTTGGAATACCACGATCGACACTGCATAAGCACATGAAGAATGACCTGAATTTGCACGCATATCGCCCGATGTTCGTTCAGGAGTTATCAGACATCGCTTTAAACTGCAGATGGGATGCATGTGCAATGATGCTTCAGACATTTGCCACAATCCCAAAACGTGAAAAGGTCATCTTCAGTGATGAATGTGCGATATACCACAGCTGTCGATCACGGAACGTTGTGTTCTGGTCCAAGGAAAACCCACATTATGTCGAAGAATTGGAACATCATCCTCCGCATGTCATGATATGGGCTGCAATGAATAGTCGACATCTGTTTGGACCATATTTCTTTGATGGTCCAGTGAATCAGACAACTTATCTAGACATGCTGCAAACCTGATTTGTGCCATAACTTGGGAATCTCGGCATTCTGAATGAAGTATGGTTCCAACAGGATGGGGCACCCGCCCTTTACGCAAACGCTGTTCGGGAATACCTTGGTGAGGTCTTTCAGGATCGTTGGATCGGCCGAGGTTCGGCAGTGCTACCCGCTCCACTTGAATGGCCACCTCGAAGCCCAGATCTCTCCCTTTGGGGTTTCATAAAGGCGGTTGTTGCACAGCAGCACTACCAAACCACTGATGAACTTAAACAAGCAGTGAGACGTGCTTTCCCTCGTATCACCCCGCAACTGCTTCGGAAAATGTCCCACAGAACATGGCGTAAAATTATTCTCTGTCACGAGAATGACGGAGCCCAAACGAATCCACTGGATGTTTAAGGATGCCTCAACATATAACTCAACATATACATCTTACGACAGATACATAGCTCACTTAAATTTCTTATTACAGGGGAATAACAAGACATTGTGGACACCCTGTACATAATAGTGTGAATGTATTGTAAAGTATTTCAGGAAATAATATAGCCAGATTTAATGAGCTAAACCAATTATTAAAATAGTTATATCTGGCCTAGCGCACGGATGTACCAACAGACAAACAGCTGGCCAGCAGACACTTCCATTTCATAGGTTTCCTCATAATAGTAGTTGTGATACTTTGGGGAAGTGGATAAATGCTCTAAGATGTGCTAACTGGAAACGAAGCCAAAATCTGACGATTGCCATCTAGTAAGGGGTATCACACACCTTTTCGGTCTCACTATACCGGTATCGCCTGTCTGGAAATAGAAAAGAGAAGTTCGACGGCCAAGTTGTCCCCAAGAAAAAACAGCGTGAGAAAAAAAAAAAAAAAGAAACATATTAATATTTTCATCCGGATTTAAGCGCTAGTCACAGCAATGTTGCCGTGACTTGCAGTTTCAATCTAGACTTCTCACCTCCTTTTCTAACCTTTCACTGGAAATAATAGAGGTGTTTTATTTTAGTATTTTAAGTGCAGGATAGTTAACTAGTAACCTTTTACACTTACTTTAACTCTAAATATTAAGTTGAGGGACTCAGTTTTTACTAGAGCCTTGTGTCATTCACCAGACTATGTATGGCATTTTTTTCTACCATATTTAATTTTATTTATTTTTTCTCCCGTTAAGTAGCTATTACGAACTCATAATACTGCGGGAAAAACTTGTGACGTGCCTACTCCGCAGGACGCACATGAGATAAAAGCACATAGCAGTGACAGCACATGTCCGTGTAGCTCAGTTGGGGGAGCGACTTATTCCAGAGTGAGGGACCCCGGAATGAATGGCCGGCGCAGACAACCTTGTACGTTATAAACTTCTAAAATTTAAACGTTTTTTTCTAGGCAACTTCTCTTAAGAATAAACAAATGGCCACATTAAAACGGTTTTAGACATAACTTAGAGTGTGAAATACTGATATATGCAACTAGATCACGCAGTTCGCAAGCAACTGAAGCCGAAATATATTTTACACGTAGGACAAGCGACGTTTCTCTTCAGTTATTTTATATCCCCCAAAATAACAATAATGATGTTTTCTTTAATCGTAAATTAAAAGGTTCAATGTCTGATTTATCCCCCATTGAAAACAAATTAATACGCTGTATTGTGACAACGTAAAATTCCTTCTTTCGCGCAGGTAAAAGAGCTTAATTAACGTTGTTTACATAGGACACATGCCCTTTTGCCGTACAAGCTCTGCGATCAAAATGTCGCCAGCTGCTGCCACTCATTTACACAAGAACTTCCAGTCTATGTACCTTAAAGGTATTTGATCAAAACACTTTCCTATAACGGCGGTGTGTAAGAAAGTGAAAATGACATACTATTTGAGTGGAACTCGAAGGGGAGTAATTTTGAATTCGAAGGGGAGTAATTTTGAATTCGAAGGGGTGTAATTTCTAGTCTCGCCCTCCCAGATAAGAAAAGCTTGCTACGGTCCTATAGACCACCGTGGGGCTGCCCCGGTGGCGCAGTGGTCTAAGCGATGGCATCTGATCATTCGTCCGAAAGGGGTCCGGGTTTGAATCCCGGTGAGGCATGGATGTTGTGTTTGTCTTACAGCACTGGCTCTCTCCCTTCCCTGGAGCCAGAGGCCTTTAAATATTGAAGAAAAGGGGTGGCGCCACGGTGGCGCAGTGGTCTAAGCGATGGCCTCTGATCATTCGTCCGAAAGGGGTCCGGGTTCGAATCCCATGAGGCATGGATGTTGTGTTTGTCTTACGGCACTGGCTCTCTCCCTTCCCTGGAACCAGTGGCTCTAAATTAGGGACGGGCCACTGCTTATAACCCATTGAGTTGCTCACGGTGGTTGTTAAGCCTTCAATAAAAAAAGAAAAGAAAACCACCGTGAGCAACTTAAAGGTCTATAAGCAATCGCCCATCCCAATTTTGAGGACACTGGTTGCGGGGAGAGAGGGAGGATTTGAGTGGGCGAACTGTTTGATACATGTATTTCATCTTATGTAGAAGTAATCGAAAAACAATTTCGAAGGTCTCTTTACTTCGTCTTCCCAGGAAATAAAAAATCAAGGTGTTTAGTTTCAACACTTGACTGACTGGGTTTTTTTTTTTTTTTTTGGTATTTAAGATTATTTGTTGTTTCATCCACTTCTTCATTAATTTCCTTACACAAAAGTTAAAAGTAATATACTTTAAGACCACATTAGTAAGACATGTTATCATGGTACAGATATGTTATATTAATCTTAGCAATCAAGAACGATTTAACTGGTTCTTTTTTTAATTGCGGGTTTAACGACTACTGTGAGCAACGCAGTGGGCTATAGCAAAACCTGCTGAAGATTAAGAAAGCCTCCGAACTGGTCTGTAACGTCAGAGCTAGTGGGCCGACTCGAGCCTCTGGAGCTCGCAGCTCCTGAAAATGCCGACGACGCACCGCGGTGTTTACGCAGAGAAATAGTTTCTCGAGTGCGGTACTAGACAAGTCGAACACACAGCAATAAACTGACCATGGTTTTTTTTCGCTGTATTTTTTTATCCTTAGATAACATCGAAAGATTACATAACTTTCATTTATTTTCTCAGTTTCCTGCAATGAAATCTGTGAATCACGGAATTCCAAATTTTGCTCTTGTGCTGGGAAATTTCATGCAAGGGTCCTAAAAGTACATATTTCAGGGAATTTTTCCTTTAGTCTTCAATTTGGCTAGAGGTACATAAACATAATATTTTTTTTTCAAGCATAACATGAAAAGCCCAGCATTTTACGTTAAGCCTTTTTGCAGCTACCATATTTTTTAAGTGCGTGAATAGCAAATTGATAGGACTTTAAGAACATAATCATTTCACTTGAAACTTTTAGAAATTCCCTTCGAGTTCGATTTATTTAAAAAAAAAAAAAAAAAAAAAAGACCCTTCTCTAATTACCTAACCAACGCGAAAGCAAAATTTCTGATTTAGTGAGTACATTTCCTGAAAATACAGTAAGATGTGCGCGCAAATCTTTGCAACTACTTCTAGAAGGTAAAAAAAAAAAAAAAAATTGTAAATTAAAATAATTCAGGAAAAAGTTCTTTGTCAGATGAACATGGATGGTATTTATTTGGATATCTTCGAATTTATGCACATAACATTGCAAATTTTATGCTGGGAAATCAAAATGCTGTTGTGAAAATGATAGTGGAAGGCGTGTGAGCACGAAACCTCAACGTACATAGGTAAAAAGAAAATATATCAATATTGACAGGCATGAAACTGATAAATGGAGTCGTATGCCATACTGTGAGAAAATGCAGCGAACTACTTCATTAAACTCATCTTTTTAGAATGGTATCCTGAGACGGTCTGTAGCACAATACAAAAAAAGGTCTTTATTTGCTTATTATGTAGAGAAGACAAAAATGTAGAACAAACTAAAAAACACTCATAATTTAAACTACAATCTGCAGGAAACTTATTTCGCCAGAGACCATGAATCACGCACACATCTCGGGTATCGTTCGCTTCTCCTCTGTAAGTCAGTCTGACCGACGCCTAGTTAAGGTCACAGGTACGCATGAGTAAAAACAAAAGGTTCTCCTTGCTCGTCGCTCCGTCAATTTGGCTCTGTGAGATCCCGTGCTGAGGGGTGGAAGAAGGGGGAAAACTTGGTTTTCGGCGGACTGCGGTAACTTTATGCCAACAATCCTCCCACTCGCCGGGAATGCATGTTTATTTTCCTGGTGACTCGAGTCCAGTATTCGCACGATGGATTTCGAACTTCGTTCGCTCTATCGATTTTTTGTCAGCATATCTGCCAACATGTCCTTACTGTGTAGGTATTTCACCTGTATGACCTTTCCATTTTGCTCTTTCACGAAATGGATTTTGACGTCAAGATGCTTGACTCTGGTGGAGACTTTTTCACTTCTAATCATACTAATACAGGCTTGGTTATCTTCTTATAGAATGGTCGGTTCGGTTTGAGGGTATCCAAGGTCTTTCAAAATTTCCCTCACCTGTAGGAGTTCTTGACAAGCATAGGAAGCTGCACAGTATTCAGCTTCTGCAGTAACAAGAGTGATGCAAGTTTGTTTCTTGCTTGCCCCAGCAATAGTGCTTTGTCCAACTTTGAAGATGTAACCTGTTGTAGATTTTCTGTCGATGATATCGCCTGCATAGTCTGCATCCACGTATGCAGTGAGCTCCACTTGATCAGTTCCTAGATTCAATTTAAAATAAAAGGTAGTTTTAAGATTTTGGATTACTCATTGTAATGTGTTCTAGTCTTTTCTTCTAGGATTTTGTACTCTTCTTCCTAACAAATTGATTGCTATGGAAATATCAGGTCTCGTGACTGTTGCAACATATAACAAAGCTCCCACTATTTCATGATATGTACCATTATTTCCCAGTAGCTCCTCATCTTGTGGATGGGGATTTTTTCCATAATCGGTACTCATTGCAGTGTAGAATTTCTTTTGTTTATTTTCATCACATTTTTCTATCGGCCTCTGAATTTTCTTACTTTGGTGTATCAAATAGTTTCCATTTTTATCTTCTTCTATTTCCATTCCAAGGTATGCCGTCGGTTTTCCTAGATCCTTGATTTCAAAATGCATTTCCAGTTTGTTTTCTTTATTTCCTCTAATTTTATATCTTCATCTGTACATGTGAGAATATCATCTACATATACAATCAATTGACATGTTGCATTGTTTCTGTTTTTGGTAAATGAGCATTGGTCGTTTTTGCTTTGAGTGAAACCCATATTATTCAGTGCTTTTATCAATGTATGGTTCCATATTCTCCCCGACTGTTTTAGACCATATAATGCCTTCTTCAATTTGCATACTTTGTTTGGCTGAGTTTTATCCTTATATACCCGTGGCTGATTCATATAAATTTCTTCTTGAAGTTCTCCGTACAGATAAAGAGTTTTAATATCAAGATGTTTCATATGCATTGTCTTTTAAGCTGCAACAGTCAACAGCGTACGAATAGTCATGTGCTTAACCACTGGTTAAAAGGTTTCATCATAGTCTACACCTTGTTTCTGTGAATATCCCTGTGCAACAAGTCTGGCTTTATATCTTGGTTCCTTTTCATTCGTTTGTTTTAATTTGAACAGCCATTTACAGTTTATTGCTTTCTTCCCTGGGGGTAAATCAACCAGTTCGTAAACTTGATTGCCTTTCAATGATTTCATTTCCTCGCCTGTTGCCTGTATCCACTTGTCCTTTTCAGATTTACTCATTTTTTCTACTTCACTCCACGAACTAGGCTCTTGTGCTTAATTGGCTGCTGTTGAATAGGCAAAACGCTCTGGTGGAACACTTATGTTAGTCCTTATAGACATCCTAGGTTCAGTGGCGGCTCATGGTGTAAAATGCTGGTGAGGCGAACGGTCTTGGTGTAAATGTAAAACAGTGAAACATATGTTATTGAAAAATATATAAATTCGTATAACGTTATACGAATATATATATCAGTGGCGTAGCCGGGGGCTCGTGGTTTGCACCCCAATTAGTAGGCGAGACAGTTAGCTTTTTCTAAGTACGTTTTATAGATAATTTCCCTATTTAAATTCATTGATTTTTACATAACTCGGAAAGCAATGTAATTTCTTGATAATAGAAGAGAAAGTAAAGCAAAGCGGCCAAAGAAGTTGCTTTATTAAATTTTTTTTAAACAACTATAATTTATTGCATTTTCTTCATTTTATTAAATTAGCTTCGTTTTGTATCAATGTTCAAGATGTGCGTACGTACCACTAGAAAAATATTTGTCGAAGCGCCCCCCCCCCCAAATAATTGTTACATGTACTTATACACAGTTATACAGCAGAAGTGCAGACCCCCCCCCCTCCAAAAAGTTTCATGTCAAAGGCAGTATCACCTATTGATATCTTTGAAGTCCTGGGTTCGAGTCGGCTGAATCATTAAAATCCGCTGAGATTCGGAAGTCTCGTTAAGCCATGGGTCCCGGGTAGGCACCTTGTTATAAACAGCTGTAAACCCCATCCCTTAGGGCTTCAGCCCATGCCATTTAGCCCTTATATACAAATATTATTCAACAGTAATGGAATAAAATTATAAAAATATATGAAACACGGCGTGGGGAGTCTTTCTTCACGAAAAAATCCAAAAATTTTAGTGGAAAAATGTACATATACCTATATATATATATATATATATATATATATATATATATATATATATGTGTGTGTGTGTGTGTGTGTGTGTGTGTGTGTGTAATATACGCTACTTTTGCAACAATATTTTTATGAAAACAATTATTCGATAATTTTACAACAATATTTTAATTAGCAAATCCTTTCAGCACGATAAGATTTATTTATTAATACAGTCTGTACTAAAAAATAGACATTTTTAAGGCACAACAACTTACAAGATCTTTCAAAGCACCACTTACCATCTTTGGTGAATCTCCAGCATTGTGCGGGGCTCCAAGAAGCAACCTGCCACATTGGCTTGGCAGTTAGCGTGTGTGAGTCCGAAGGAATTCGAGGCCGCTGTGGTGCAGCGGAAGCATATCCGGCGCGTAACTGGAAGACCTGGGTTCGACTCCCGGTGGCGGCCAATGAGAATTTTTCCGTGACTCACTTATAAACGTGGATAGAGCGAAGATCTTTGTTTGATGTTACTGGTCCACGTTAAATGTCTGTATTAATTATTCATTCGCCTCCTAATTATCTCTTCAGTTGCTGCTTACCATCTTTGGTGAATCTCCAGCATTGTGCGGGGCTCCAAGAAGCAACCAGCCACATTGGCTTGCCAGTTAGCGTGTGTGAGTCCGGAGGAATTCGAAGCCGCTGTGGTGTAGCGGAAGCATATCCGGCGCGTAACTGGAAGACCTGGGTTCGACTCTCGGTGGCGGCCAATGAGAATTTTTCCGTGACTCACTTATAAACGTGGATAGAGCGAAGATCTTTGTTTGATGTTACTGGTCCACGATAAATATCTGTATTAAACTCCTCCAAAACCGATGCTAGCAGATCAGTGCCACAGCAGTCCTGGATGCTAGCAGATCAGTGCCACAGCAGTCCTGTCACTGTCAGTGCTGATATCGTAAAAACCAAGGAAGCGCTCAACTACTTCACAATTTGAGTCCAATATGTATCTGACAATTATTGAACACTGTGATTTTTGAGTAATATCAGTTGTATCATCAACTTGCACTGAAAAAAATTCTGACTCATTAATTTCGCTTTTAACACATTCGTTTATATATTCATGAATACACTCCATTAAATCATTCTGTATCGTTTTAGATTGTCCAGAAAATAAGCTTTGTATTTCTTTAAAATGTGCTTTTAATTCTGGGGTGCTCCTACGAAGTAACAAATGGAACATCTCCTTGAAATTACCTTTATTTAGTGAGGAAATGGATTCATCATGTCCTCGAAAAGGCAGTTCTTGCTCGCTTAGAACGACAACTAAATCGATAATATGTTCCATAAAAAGCGTATTTAGTCTAACCTTTTCATTAAACTTGACTTTATGAAGAGTAGCATTTTCTTTGAGCATATCAGAAATAGTGTTCGTTTTTTTCCATTCGTTTTAGACCTACGTGGTTAGTTATATGCTCTTTAGAGCTTTCGTGCAATTTTGCACTACGAGAAAAGTTTTTCAGATCAAAATAACCCGTTGTATTCCACACATTTTTCTTATTGCTCAAAAGTAAACATGGCCAGCAAAAGAGAGTTTGCTTGTAATAGCTACCAGAAAGCCAAGGGAAAATCTCGTACCATGATTTATTGAAAGACCTAAAAAACGATTTGTCGCACTTCTTGTCTTTAGATATTGAACTTATTATAGGTGTCGGTATTCCAGATATGAGAACATCCCTTTTATCATAATCTTTCCAGTGTTTAAAAGGAATTTCTTCCAGAACACAAATCACGTCGTTTGTTGGGCCATTCATATTTTCCAACCAAAATCAAAATATACTGTTTAGTAACAATAACAAAATAAAAAAAGAAAAAAAAACTCAACATTACTATGAAAACTAGCCAACACCCACAGAAGAGAGGATTGCAAACACACTACTAAAAGTTAGACTCAAATACACTCTGACGAATAGTTAAAGCTACGTAGAAATCATCGTACTCCAAAGCGTCTAGAGGCGAACGGCGTCATCGCCTGCCTGTAAAACCACTTTTTACCAAGGTCATCTGCTCATTTTCCCGCGCCCATTGGATACACAATCCTTGAGTTCTCCAATAACAGCAGAGATGCGATTCGAGTTTAAGCGAAGTGGGGGGTCGCCTCAGAAATTTCCTTTCTCTTACTGGAAGTCCGGCACCTCCTTGGATAGACCTCGGACTGATCCCCAGTTCCCAAAACCGGCTTCTCATCGAGACGATTCAGCCGGTCGCCTCTAAGCGCTTAAAACATGCAGCTGCTTTGCAAATATAATGATTCATTCCTCTTCTTGAAAGCCTGTTTTTAACCTAATTCATGAATCACAATGTGAATTTCAGTGTTTCATTAATCCTGCAAAGTTCTTATATCTTTGTTACTGATAGAAGTTTTTTTTTTTTTCACTTCTCATTCTGCGGAATTTCAGGTGAGGCGGCGCCTCACTTGCCTCATCTGACGGGCCGCCACTGCCTAGGTTGTGTAACAGTACTTGTGGTGCTCGTTTCTTTTGCTTCTTTTTTCTCATCATTTTGATCTGTATCAATACTTTGTATTAGTGCAATATTTTCAAGGGTTCTTCTTTTCCTTTAATTGTGACTGCGTTTTTCTTAATAGTTGGTTTATCACAGACGTGGTTTGTTTCTTTTCTTTCATCAAATTTAACACTTCTGCATATGATTACTTGTTCTGTACCAGATAGTAGAATCCTTTATCCACGGCATCTCTCTTCGTATCCGATGAATATACCTTCTTGAGCTCTGTTGCCGAATTTTCTCCTTTTTTGTTTAGGAGATGTGACGTACCTGCCAGCAGGACGCACACGACATAAAGGCAGATACCAATCAGAATGAACGTCTGCGTAGCTCAGTTGGTAGAGTGACTTATTCCGGAATAAGCGGACTCGGGTTCGATTCCCGGCGTAGACCAAAAATGACGGAGAAATTTACTTCGTTATAATGGCGCCCGAACTATCCGGATGACCCGACCGTTCAAAATTTCGCAATGATAAAATCTCGAGGTAGGAAAAATCAGAGAATCCCTTCTTCAGCGCTTCGAAAAATAAATGTGTGTGACGTTGCATTCCACACACCAGATTGACTGGGAGTTCTCAAGTGCACGTTCTACAGCGGATGGCTGCCTGCACCGATTCATGGTCACGGCTGACCCGTGGGCCCCCGGCCCTCTTTCGGGGAGGGGGGAGATGTGACGTACCTGCCAGCAGGACGCACACGACATAAAGGCAGATAGCAATCAGAATGAACGTCTGCGTAGCTCAGTTGGTAGAGCGACTTGTTCCGGAATAAGCGGACTCGGGTTCGATTCCCGGCGTAGACCAAAAATGACGGAGAAATTTCCTTCGTTATAGAATATAAACATTTGCTTTGGCTCCAAAGGTCTTCATATGTCCTAAATAAGGTTTCTTATTTTGCCATAGTTCCAAAGGACGTTTGCTAGTTCCTTTGGTAGGTAATCTATTTTGAATGTAGTTTGCAGTGAAAATAGCTTCGCCCCAAAACTTATCCTCTATATTAGCATCAATTAGCATGGCTTTTGTCATCTCTTGCAATGTTCTGTTTTTCGCTCTGCGATGCTGTTTTCCTGGGGACAATAGACATTTGACGTCTGGTGTTCTATTCCATTACTGGGTAGATACTCTATAAATTGCTGATTCATGTATTCACCTCCTTCTGAGGATTTTGGTCTTTTGTTGTATTTGTTATTTACTATTGCTACATAATGCTTAGACTTAGATAATGCTTCGCTTTTGTTACTAATTAGGTATATGTATGTGAACCTGGAGAAATCGTCGATAAAAGTGATAAAATATATCTTCCCGCTAGGAGAAATAAATGGCATAGGACCGCATATGTCACTATGTACCATATCTAGAACTTTCTTAGCTCTGAATGGGTTTTCTTTCTTAAACGGTTTATATACCATTTTTCCTTTTATACATGGTTCACGGAATAGATCCTTTTCACATTTAGATATATTGATCCCTCTTGCTAGATCATTGTTTACTATGTCCTTTATTGATTCAACATTCCTGTATCCTAGTCTTCTGCGCCAATGATTAATGCAACTAGGTTTCTCACATTTTTGCATGGATTTGGCAATTTCTGCATGTTCTGTATTTTCTGTATATTCATTATCTTCCACAGTTATCAATTTTTACATATTTGTGGAGTCTGCTATGCCCAAACCAAAGATAGTTTCACCTTGTGTTATTTTACACTCGTTATCTTTGAATGTTACAGTGTAATCATTTTCTGCGATTTTCTGACTGAGAGTAAGCTTGTTTCCAATTCTGGAACAAGCAAAACATGGACAATCTGTCTTGCAGTTAATATATCCATGTTTGGCACCAAGTGATTTTACTTGAGTACCATCTGCAGTTGTTACAGATTCTTTACATTTAAAATCTATGTGGTGAAAGAAATCTCTCGAGTTGGTCATATGCGATGTCGCTCATGAATCTATGGACCATGTGATTTGAGTTTTTGTCTTGTTCTTCATTTCTGCCATTTTTCCATATTTATTTGTAGTTTCGGTCATAGAATTTTCCGCCTGTTTATGCTTATTAAACTTCTTAGCATTATTTTTATTTGTCACATGTTTATCCCCATGTGTGTTTTTATAACGCCAGCATTCGTCAATATTGTGACTTTTCTTATGGCAATAGGTGCAGTACTTTCTGTTCGTGTGTAATTACCTATTGGAAGATCTGAACGCATTTACCGTGTTGGATGCATGTGCATTGCTAGTTTAACTTTTTTTCTCCTTTTACATTAATCTATTAACTTTGATTTAACAAATTCTAAGGTAAGTTCATCGTCCGGCCTTGCCTCTAGGGCTGTGACGAGTGAATCACATTCTGTATTCATGCTGCACAAGATCAATGCCGCGATTTGCATATCAAGTATAATTTCTCCCATAGCTTTAAGTTTGTTAGATGTATCTAAAAACCGGTTAATGTGCTTTTGCATTGAACATGCTCCATTAAATCGTAACCCGTACATTTTTCGCGTTAAATACAGTTTGCTGGTTAGTGATAATCTCTTATAAATGTTCTTAAGTGTAAGCCATACATCTCTAGCTGTTATGCAATTTACTATGTGTACGATCTCTGTGTCGTCCACGAATAGGCAAATTTCAGCTTTAGCTAATTTGTCTTTTTTAATCCATTTATCTGACTTAGTTTCTGGAGGGGTTTTTTTATGCAATATCCCACAAATTTAATTTATTTAGGTATTGCTGTATTTTAAATTTCCAAATAGAATAGTTAGATCCGTTCAGCTTAGGGAACACGATCGACGTCATCGGTGTCGCCATCTTTGTTGTCTTTCTCACTAATGAAGAAGTTTAGTTTTTAACTTTTTTTCTCGAATACAATTTCGCCCATCAGTATGAGACGTTCAGTCTCATAATCTATATGTTGTGAAAATGATAGTGTTCTTTTTACCTTGAACGTTGAGCACGAAATCTCAACGCACATAGGTAAAAAGAAAATCTCAATATTGACAGGCATGAAACTGATAAACGGAGTTGTCCATACTGTGAAAAAATGCAGCGAACTACTTCATTAAACTCACCTTTTAGAATGGTATCCTGAGACTATCTGTAGCAAAATGCAAAAAAAGGTCTTTATTTGCTTATTATGTAAAGACACAAATGTAGAACAAACTAAAAAACAGTCATAATTTAAAATACAATCTGCAGGAAACTTATTTCGACAGAGGCCATGAATTACGCATACATCTCGGGTATCGTTCGTTTCTCCTCTGTGAAGTCAGTCTGACCACAACTGAGAAGAAAATGACGCTTCAGCCAGGAATCATGAGGTTTTGAGTAGTTCGGTTTTTTTACTTCTGGTGGCGCTGTCAGCCCACTGTTGCAAAGCCTATCTTTATTCACCGCCCGACTCGATCGAGTCGAGCCGTGCTTTATTCTGAGCGGGTGATGTGAAACTATATTCTGAGCGGGTGATGTGAAACTATCTCGGATATTTTCCAAATCTATCTCGGATATTATCTGCTTAAAACTGCATTGTGAATGCGTGAATCTATCTCGGATATTCGCCACGTGTGAATCTATCTCGGATTTCTCTGTTTAAAACCGCATTTTAAGGCTTACGTATGTAACTTTATTTTATTTTTACTTCTCGGAAATTAACATGGTTTACTGTTGTGTTCCGTTTTGTACATCTGAACATGGGAAACAAAGCACAATTTCTTTTCATCAGTTTCCATCAGATCCTAATCTAAAAACAGAATGGCTAAAAGCAATTCTGCCTTTAGATTAGGATCACTTTTTCACGTGATATTGCTTTTAGAGAGAATGGCTAAAAGCAATATCACGTGAAAAATTTTCGGTGAATAGCAATTCTGCTTGATCTGTTGTACTAGTATGCAGCAGGCATTTTAAGCGAGAAGACGACATCTTCTGGAATTATCATTAAAAAACTAAAAAAAGGCACAATTCCCACTGTTTTTCCCGGGTATCCCTCCTATAAAATGCCCCAAACACCTGTTAAACGACGTACTGGGCCGCGGGTGGCCTAGTGGGCAACGTTCGTGACTGCCACGGAAAGGGCCTCAGGTTCGATCCCAGGCAGGTACGAACGCTCGATCCACTAAATATCCACCGTGCGTCGGATGGGCACATTAAGCCATCAGACCCCGGGTACTGGCCCCCGGTAATTAATAAGGACGTCTTTCTCCCTCTTTGTACCTCGCTTCCGTGTCACTTTCCTATCGGGCGCTCTAGCCCAAATCTCCTAGTTTCCTGTTTCTAAGGGTTGTTTAAAACCTGGGGTCAAACACTCCCTTCCTAAAATCCTCTACAAATGATCTGATCTGATCTAAACGACGTACCGTTGACCGTAAGGCTGATCAGCATTCAGAAAAACAAGTTCAAAAGAGAAAGATGGGAAATATTATTAGAATCAACAAGAAAACAAGTTAGTAAAATCATGCAATGCATTGATTATAATACGCTTTCCAACATACCAGAAATCATTACTCAAGTTATCATTCAAGTTATGAGAATAATGGCTGTGGAATAAATCTCCGTCCTGTGCCCTGACCCTTGATCCCATATCGATGATATTCAACAGAACCGGTTCGGTATACCTCCGAAATAGCATGATAAAGTTTTGTCTCAATCGAAGCATTTTTACGTAAGTTATGATGCATAAGGGCTATGGAATAGATCCCGCTCCTGTGTCCTAATCTTTGACCCCATTTCACCCATTTCCAACAGAATTCGTCCCCAGGCATGCCCCTACAACATACTAACATTTCATCCAAATCGAAACATTTTTACGCAAGTTATGACGCATAATGGCGATGGAAGTGATTCCGCTCCTATGTCCTGACCTTTGACCCCATTTCACCCATTTTCAATAGGGTTTGTGGCCAGGTGGTCCCCTACCACATACTAAAATTTCATCGAAATCGAACCTTTTGTACGTTAGTTTTGACGCATAATAGCACTGGAATGGATCCCGCTCCTATGTACTGACTTTTCACCCCATTTCGTTCACTTTAAATGAGGTTCCTTCCCAGGTGATACCCTACCAGATACTAAAATTTCATCGAAATCGAACGATTGTTACGCGAGTTATCGTACGGACGGACATAAGCACACAACGCGTGACGTAATGAAGCAGATGGGAATCGCGACCATCTGCTGGCAAGAGTATGACGTCATAAAACTTTAATAGTATCCACACACAACGCGTGACATAATTAGATAGATGGCGTGACCGCGCGCCAACATTCTCAAACGCAAGATTGTGATGTCATAAGATTTCTAAGCATTAGAAACATTAATGGAACGACGCCATGACACTAAGCACGTTATAATTCGGGGTGGCTATTTAACCCACCAAACAAATTTTCCTAAAGTCGAGATCAAGCTAAATCGATTTCTAGTACCAGGAAACGGTAGGTTTACGACTTTCATCAAAATTCTTAGAGCCGTTTTCAAAATAAAATGTACATATATACATACATACAAGAATTGCTACTTTAAGGTGGACGTCAAGTAATTTTGCTTCCTATACTTCCAATGGAAAAACTTCTGTACACATTTTCTTCACAATTAATGCGTTCCCAAGAATGAAAATTTGAACATCGATTTAAATAGCTTCATTTCATAACTTGGAATACTTAATATTTTCTAAACCATAACCGTAATATTTTCTAAAGCATAACCGTAATTATGCAATCCAACATTTATTTGTCCACTGACGTCATCAAAGTACAGGTCGCGCCATCTTTTTTCTGGTTTCAACACCACCAAAGGAAACGTTATTGTTTTTTAATATAATTATGGTTATGTTTTAGAAAATGTTAAGTATTGCAAGTTATAGTATGAAGTTATTTTAATCGATGTTCAAATTTCCATTCTTGGGAACACACTAATTGTGAAGGAAATGTGTACAAAAGGTTTTTCATTGGAAATATAGGAAGCAAAATTACTTGACGTCCACCTTAATAGTGTGGGATAAGGGCGATGGAATGGATCCCCATCCTATGCCCTGACCTTTGACTCCATTTGTCCCATTTTCAATAGGGTTCCTCTCCAGGTGGTCCCCTACCACATACTAAAATTTAATCGAAATCGAACCATTTTTTACGCACTTATGACGCGTAAGGGCAATGGAATGCATCCCGCTCCTATGTCCTTTCCTTTGACTCAACCCATTTTCAATAGGATTCGTCCCCAGGTGGTCCCCTACTACATATTAAAATTTCATTGCAATCGAACAATATTTACGCAAGTTATGACGCATAAGGGCAATTGAATGGATCCCACTCTTATGGCGTGACCTTTGACCCCACTTCACCCATTTTCAATAGGGTTCGTCCCCTGGTAGTCCCCTAACACATTTTAAAATTTCATCGAAATCGAACCATTTTTATTTGAGTTATCGTGCCGACAGACGGACGGACAGACGGACGGACAAAGCTGGAGCATATACGCTTCTTTAACCTACGGTTGGAAAGCGTAAACAAAAACGAATGCTACAAAAGCAATACCAGATTTGGGAAATGTTTCTCCAGGTAATGAGATGCCAGAAATGCCTGAAGCAAATCAAGGTGGGTCACTTTGGCTGAAGCAGAACTGTTTTTGCATTTTTTGAGATCAGCACAAGAAAATGAGTGTTCCAACTTTACAGCAACTGGCACTTCTGTCGAAGTCAATCTTTACCATCTAAAGTGGCAAACTTAAAATAAAAAGCATACAGAAGTACGTCTTTTGAGATCGTCTCTGTGGAAAAAGAAACGTATGTTAAAACAACAAAAGCTAGAAATTAGAAAATTACAGCAAATAATTAATTATTATCAAGAAAATAAGTCTCAACTCTTGAAAAACTTATTGTTATGGATGAAACGGAGAATAACCACGCCAGTTTCATCTAGCAGCAAATAGAATTTTTTCAAAAAACCCCCAGCCTGGAGTAAAGGAACTTTGCGTGAATGTGTACTTTGGCATGCAACCTCTACCAAAGGATATAATTTAGTACGTGAAAGAAATCTTATGAAACTACTTCACAGGGCAACAATCTCAAGATATGTTAGACCTATGACAGGTGAAGTGGGTATTACACCTCTTATTGAACAGAGGCTGCAAGAGGAATCTTGTACTCTCTTTTACAGCCCTGATCGAAACGGCTGATCTGCTTTGGCTTCACTCAAAACGGGTCCCTTCACCTCCTCTTCTTCTAACCTCCTTGGTGCTCATCCCCGCTCCCTTGAAAGCACAGGCCCTCGGCCAACGCCCCCTGAAACAAGGCCCAAACACCTCCTGCTCTCCGACGTCTGGCGTCACTACACGAAGACCTGTTGAATTTGACGAACGACCGTAAATTGTTATTTGGCAGTGGCCAAATAACAATTTTTCGGTTGCTAAAACGTGGAAAGAGCGATGTCTTTGTTTATTTATAGCAATTGGATTAATACTTTTTTTGTTTAAAAGTATAGAACTTAGTTTTAATACCCACCAACAGGGTGTTAAAACTAATTTTTATTACTCTTAAACTTTAATTCCCTAAGGTAATGCTACTACTTATAGCACACTGTTGGGCCAAAAATGAGAACACTCCGAACTATAAACTGACGGTGCAAAAAGATTTCTTACTGAAGATAAACCACTTTTGCATCTAACATATTCAGAATTTTTTTGTTTTTAACTTGAATGCCCTAGATAGCATGTGTTGCAACTTTGCAGCAAGGGTAGATATTAGAGATAGTAACAAAAAAGTATTTGTGAATGTGAAACATAAATAAAACTAAACACATATCGATATCATGTTCGACTTCTTGTCGGTATTGTATTAGAAAAGTAGAAATATAATTGTGAATTCCATTTTAGCTATATGTAAAAGATTTCAATTATTTACTGACGAATATTATAATGTAGTCAGTGAATTATTTAATCATTACGGGACATCATAAATTAAAAATAAAGCGTTTAGCACTAACAAAATAGAAAAAAATTGAATCCATTTATGTTTTTTCATCTTCATCTTTTCATATTTCCTGTACTATCGTGTTGCACTATTTTTTCATAATTTAAAAAGTTATTAAGTTTAGTCTAATTTTTACTAATGTTTTAATTTGAAATACCTTTATCATGAACCTCTTACTAAGTACATGTGGAGTGTTCTAAAAGGTGATTTCTAAATAAATTGTATACTTCCTGTTGCAAGCGGAAACTCTTGTGCAGGCTCCCACCCTCTCAGTTGGTTGCCTGATCTGCGTGGAAGGAAGTGAAAATGACATTTTTAAAGGATCCTTACTTGAAGTTAAACAAAATTAAAAAAATTAAAAGAAAGTATTTATTAAACATCTTAGTTTACTAAAAGAATGAATGAATGAGTTCCTGAATGGAAAAATAGGGTAAAAGATTAATAGATTCCTTAACAGTCCCTCATGCGTCGGCATTTTGTTAGAGTCGGACATGAGGTATAAATTAAAGAAACAGAAGAAAAAGTATTTGTGCTGAATAAATAGAACAAGATCTGTAAACTCAATGCACCGAGGTTGTATCATTTATTAACTTTTGGGAGGCGAGGGGGTGTCTTCCCAGTGCAAGTGGCAAATTAAAACGGAATTTACGTTTTCTTTAGCCATCAAAATAGCTTAAAATCGAGTTGCTAAACAACCCCCCCCAAGTTTCATTGCATTTGTCTTTCACTAATAAAATCAACGTGTTGTGTCACTTGCCCTCACCCCCCCCTCTCCCCTAAAAAAATTCATAAATAAAAAAAACTTATAACTTTGAGTTTACAGATCTTGTTCTATTTACTCAGTACAAATACCTTTTTTTTTACCATCGGAAATATCTGTTTCAAATAGTTGGGAAGAGCATAGTTTCAACTGTTATAGTTTCGTAAGCATCAAGTACGGGAGGTCACTGTCGCGTTAGATAGCACCAGTCCACTAGGTAGGGCGGTCACGGCGAGGTCTTCCTGTGATGACGTCAAGAACGGGTGCTGCGGCCTTGTTTCAGGGGGCGCTGCCTCAGCACTCATTGTTTGCTTGTGGAGGGCTTCAGTAGTCTAGCTGTGATCCGAACCATTACCCGTCCCGAAACAATTAGCGACGGCCCAGAGAGAAGTGTGAAGTAATGGACCCCTTGGGCTAAGGTTTTCGGCATCCCCCGCGTGTTGACTCCAACGCCATCTAGTATTTCTTTGCTGTTTTGTCTCCTCCAACGGCCTTAAAATGTAATTTTATTTTCATCTTTTTAATTGAAATATTATTTTTCACTTCCACTAGATATACCTAGGACGAACTTGAAATCTGCTAGCCTTGCATTTGTGGCTGGCTACTTAGTGAAAATAGTAGAATCAAATATTGATTTGTACTTCATGTATAGAGAAGCTAGCAAACTGTGACTGTTGAGCTCCCATTCTTAGCTTAATTTCAAGCCAAGATCGTGGTGAACTTAAATATCCAACACCAGCTTTTGTTATGATGCTATCAATTATACAAGATTTTGCTGAAAAGTCATTGCCCCATTTGCCACAGAACCTGCTGCTACGGAAGTTGTCTTCATATATTCTTCCAAAGTTGAAAAAAATGTGAAGGAAGTCAACACAGTCAGAAGATCAGCATTTTAATTTGTGAAAAATTTCTTCCCATACTGCTCAAGTACACAGCAAAAACAAGTGACTGATAAAACTACCCAACAATTTTACTATAAATTATGGCGTAGGCAAATATTGAAATAAACATAAGTATTTAAATCACTGTTTAACAACTGTGCATGTAAGACTTAAAATATTCTGCCTGTCTGTGTTTTGCCCCCAATTCTGGCAGCCTGAATATTCAGTTGTTATATTTCGTAAAGCTACCAGAAGTGAACTGATGAACATTGATGAAAAGTTTTTTTTTTTTATTGAATGCAAAATTTATTTCAGTGAAACTCATTTGGGAAAACACTTGCTTTTATGAATTCTGTATTTCAATTGTCATGGCTACTAGCATAATCATACCACCTTCCTATATTGTTTCAATGACTCAATGCAATACGTTTTTATTCCGCACCTCACTCGGATTAATTCGCCAGCTTTAACATCATTCCAATCCTTACCCTCTTTTTTTGTTCGCTTGGTTTTTGTATGAAAACAAATCATGACGGAATAGCCCGAGATTTAATTTGACTCTGTAATTCTACAGATTGTTACGCGTTATTCTTATTTTGTTTCAGTTCTTTGATTGTTCAGTATAATGCTCCAGCCAAATGTACCGGAAAACATCTGGCTATAAAATAGGAATTACTACTATTAATTGTTATATCTTTTAGCTCGCAACTGATATAATATTCGTACAGTGCGCAATCAGCGCCGTCTGGCGTTGGGGGAAATATTTAGAACTACCGATGATTCCTGTTTTCTTTTTTTTTTTTTTTATTGGAAGTTTAACGACCTCCGTGAGCAACTCAATGGGCTATAAGCAGTCGCCCGTCCCTAATTTTGGGTCACTGGTCCCAGGGAAGGGAGAGAGCCAGTGCCATAAGACAAACACAACATCCATGCCTCACCGGGATTCGAATCCGGACCCCTTTCGGACGAATGATCAGAGGCCATCGCTTAGACCACTGCGCCACTGGGGCGGCGATTCCTGTTTTCAGCGGTCACCGCACAGGCCGTAGTCCCCTAACGCTCGATCGAGTCGGGCAGTGGTGCGTCTGAGTTGGTTCGCCATGTTTCTGATATTGGAATCGTGTTTTTCGGGGAAGTTGCGCATGCTGAGGGTACAAAAGTCAGTCCCTAAATTTCGTGGATCCTTGTACTGGTGATCATAGAAGAGAGGCGGCTCCTGAAACGCAGACTTTCAGATGGGTCTCACAAAAAATCCTTTGACAGACCAGATTCATGGAATATTAATTCCAACAGAATTGTCGCCTTTCCTCAGAACAGTGCTTTGAGGTGATGATTCGCATCATGAAACAGTTCTTTCCTGGTAACTAACAAATCTAATTTAATTATTGTACCAGAAAGACAGGTTTTCATTCTGGTGGAAACACATCTTTTCCGTCCCAGTAAATGTTTCAGAATAAGTACACAATAAAGGCCCTAAAGTGCCAGCCAAAACACTTCAGAAACATATTCGTTACAGAAATAACCCACGCCGCGTATTTCATATCGCCCTATAGATGGCAGCACGTTACTAGCACCGCATTTCTCGTAGCAAACAACGGGGCCGCAAACCGAAGTACCGCCATCGCCTGTCCCTAATTTAGGGCTACTGGTCCCAGGGAAGGGAGAGAGACAGTGCCGTAAAACAAACACAACATCTATGTCTCACTGGGATTCGAACCCAGACCGTTCTCGAACGAATGGTCAGAAGCCACGCTGAGACCACCACTGTGCCTTTACTTGGTTCAGCATAATTCTACGTACAATTGATTCGTCTGATTTCGAGCAGTTAAATTCCTAATAAGTCACAACGAATTCATATTTGCACGCAAAAAATGCCATAAACAAGTGTACAAAATTCACTGCACCACCTAGATTAAGATTGTCGGTGCTTTTTTGTTTTCGTATAAGACCCCAAACTACGGGGGCTGCGAGAGGGGGGCGCCATAGTGTCAAAGAATATAAAGCTTGAAGAACGCCAACTCTCACAGAGATAACGTAAAACAGGTGACAACAGCGCCACCACATCTTAAGAGGAAATATGTTTTGCGGGAAAGCTAACATTCAGGAGCAAAGCACGTTTAGGGAACTACGGCAGTGAAGCTTTTCTTTGATCCAGGATGATTTCTTTCGATCTGAAGACTTTTTGCTTAGAGCAGGTTTTTTTTTTTTTTAAGTTTTGTTGCTGTTTTCTGATATCCCGCCCATCCTTTATTTTGGTGAGAAAAATATGCAATAACATTAGTATTACTATTTAAATTAAATTTCAGCAAATATTACAGTTAGGCCTAAGGATCCGTACAAAATGCAAACATTCTGTATTTGGCATTACTGAAAAATAAATAAAAGCCTTAACTAACCCGATTGGCGTAACAAAACTAACATATCCGATTTGCGAAGTGATTAGGCTACCGAGAAGGTGACAATCACGTGTTGTGCGTCGGCTGAGTGTTCGTTACCTAAAGAATTGAAGTCAATATAAAAAATACGAATGCCATTCTGCTCCGGAATCAGCCTGTATGTTAGCTTCTGTGTCGCCGAGCCTTAACTTCTCAGTTAGACGACGGAACGTAACAGTGTTGGCTGGGCTACATCCAATGCTATATTGGTAACTGTAGAGTCAGTGTTGCTGCAGGTATCACGTTCCTAACAACACCACAGATAAGTATAGACTCAAGTGATTTGTATTACATTTTAGTTTTCAAGCTATGTACTATCAGCTATATAGAACGGAACGTACAATATTCTTTCGATGTCAGAAACGGAAGGAAACAACTGCATTAATGAATGATACAAATTTAGTGCCTTTATTCTGAGTTTCATAAAATCTTTTCTTCCGTTTTTACTTTTATTTTGGTATTTCTAGTAGGTTCGTTTCTTGGTTTGTTCTTAATAGATAATTTCGTAGATATCATCATCATCATCATCATCGTCAACCATTATCAATCCACTGCTGGACGAAAATCTCCCCAAGTTTCTTTCCTCCATAACGGTCAGTCTTGTGCCAGTCTCCTCCATGTCACTCCCGTATACTTTCGAATTTCATCCACCCATCTCACATGTGGTCTTCTTTTGGGTCTTTTTCTGTCCCTTTGGAATCCAATCTAAAATTTCGGCTGTCCATCGATGGTCTGTCCTACTGGCAGTATGTCCACCATTGCCATTTCAGGGATTTAACTCTGATCATGATGTCTTCCACTCTTGTCATTTTTCGGATCCACGAGTTCCTCTTCTTATCTCTCCTGGTTACACCAAGCATGCACCTCTCCATGCTACTTTGAGTTGTCTGCAGCCTTTGTATGTCTCTTTTAGTTAAGGTCCACGTCTCTGCACCATACGTAAGCACTGGAAGTATGCATTGATCAAACACTTTTCTTTTAAGACATAATGGCATATTGCTCTTGAAAATTATGCTGTTTCTTCCAAAAGCTCTCCAGGGAAGTTTTATACGCTGATTAATTTCTTCATCAATGTGACCCTCATTTGATATCTGCTGTCCAAGATAAACGTACGTGTCTGTTATCTCCAGCTTTTCTCCATCAATTGATAAATCTTCATTTCTTGTAAAAGCATTGTACATCACTTTTGTCTTCTGAAAGTTCATTTTTAACCCCACTTCTTTACTCTTGTCAGCAAGTTCCTGGATCATACTCTGCAGCTCTGATGGGGTAGTTACAAAAATGACTACGTCATCAGCAAAACGAAGGTGGGTTAGATAATCTCCATTAATCTTTATCCCTTTGTTTTCCCAGTTCAGTGATTGAAAGACATTTTCCAATGTGCCATTAAAGAGCTTCGGAGATATGGTGTCACCTTGTCTCACTCCTTTTCCAATTTTTATGTGTGTTGTATTTTCAAACAGCCGAATCTTTGCACTTGCATTTTCATAGATGTTATTAATAATATTGTTGTACGCATCTTCAATACCGCAGGTTTCAGATCCATTGTCTCTGCTGATGGTTTCACCGAATCAAAGGCTTTTTCATAATCGATAAAAGCCATGCACAATGGAAGTTCATATTCCCTCGCTCTTTCAATTAGTTCTCTCTGCACATGGATATGATCTATTGTGCTGTAGCCACTCCTGAATCCAGCTTGTTCTCTCTTTTGAGCCATGTCCAGTGTCACCTTTAAGCGGTGTGAAAGAACTTTAGTGAAGATTTTATAAACCACTGATAGGAGGCTGATAGGTCTGTAGTTCCTGAGATCCTCAATGTCACCTTTTTTATGTAGCAGGATCATTGTAGCGTTGTTCCAATCCTCAGGAATCTTCCCTTCATTAAGGAATCGAGTGAAAATTTGGGCGAGTACTGTTTCGATTTTTTCACTTGCTTCTTGTATGATGTCTACAGTAATTCCATCTTCTCCTGGAGCTTTTCCTCGCTTCATGTTCTTGATTGCATGTGCAACTTCTGCTGGGAGGACTGGAAGAACTGGTACCTTTCATGATGTCTGGAGTACATGTATCATCCCTTTCATATAATTTGGAGTAGAAATCTTTCACTCTTGTCAAAACTTCTGCCTCTATTTCTTGTTACAGAACCATCTTCTTTTCTCACTGCTATAATCTGTTTTCTTCCCTTACTGAGATGTCCCTTTGCTATCTTTAGGCTTTGGTTGTTTTCAATTGCTTTCCTTACTAGTTCACAGTTGAATTTCCTTACGTCTTCAGTGATACTTTTTCGTGCTGTCTTGCATAGTTCTATATATTCCACTTTGGAAGTCACATCTTCTTTAGTTGTCCTCATCTCTCTTCTTTTTTGCATCAACATTTTGGTTTTTCCTGATAATTTGTTCACATGCAATTTGTTCTTAGACCCAGCTAATTGTGTTGCTGTTTCCATAAGAACTTTGGTTACTTTTCTGTTAACTTCAGAAATATCCACTTCTTCCGATGTTAAGCCTTCCTAAAGCAGAGAATCTGTTCTTCAGTTCCAACTTTGAAGGTATTATGGTGTTTTTTAAGGTTGGTTATGTCAATACATTTTGTTTGTCTTATGAGCTTGGCACGTTCGAGTTTAGTGTTGAGGTGCATCTTACATCTCACCAATCTATGGTCACTACCTGCCTGTGTTGAACTTGTTTAGCACACTGCAGTCTTCCATGATGAATTTTTTGTTACACATAATAAAATCAATTTCACTTATCGTCCCATTTGGATGTCTCCATGTCCATTCCTGTGTGGCTTTTTCTTGAAAAAGGAGTTCAAGATGAAAAACCCTTCTGCCTCTGCAAACTCTACGAGAGTATTTCCACGCTGGTTTCTGTAGCCGTGACTGAATTTACCTACTGAAGTTTCATTCTGTTGCCGTTGCCCTAGTTTTGCATTCAAATCTCCCATAATTATCTTCAAGTGCTGCTTACCTTTATTATTTAGATGACGAATTTCCTCATAAAATTCTTCAATTTCTTCTTCAGGATGACTTGTCGTGGGTGCATAACTTTGAATAATCTGAGCCTGGTATCTTCTCGAGAGTTGGATAACGAGTCGTGCAGCTCTGTCAGAGGAACTTTCAACTTCTACAACTTTATCCTTCAGTTTCTTGTTTATTATAAATCCAACACCACTAGTTCTGCCAGTATCAGTCCCACGATAGTAGAAGAGATGTTAGAAGAGATGTCTACTTTTCAGTTCAATGAGGTGTTCTCCTTTTCTCCCTACCTCACTTAGCCCGACGATGTCCCACTTGATCCTTTGTGGTTCCTCTTCCAATTCAAGAAGCCTTGAATCAGAAGATAGGGAGCGTCCATTATACGTAGCCAAAGTCAGCATCAGATTGCAGCCTAGTCCAGGTCCTCCGGGGATTCTTAGCACCCTCTGCCTTCATGTCGCACTGGCCGCTGCCTTGGCCAGGTACATTCCAGCTGCCGGAGACTGAGAGCCAAGATTTAAGTTGTGGAGTCATTTTGGACTGGTTTGACCATAACTCACCACGCTGGCCAAACGGGTTGGTGAGTGTGGGATAGCATTTCCTATAATCCCGATGGTATAGTTATACCGCTATTGGCGGTCGTCAGAGCCCCTTTAGTGGGAACAGGATGTACCACGAGAAGGCGGGGTTGACATTTGTCAAGGAGAGGCTGTGATGTTACGCATCACCTGACCTTACATCCCTTCGTAGATATACAAGCCAGTATTTGCACGGCAATATGTTTTAATTAAAGGTAAACTTCCATAGTTACTCTAGGAACGGTTTCTTCGTTGCCTTCCTTCTATATGATTTAGGACTTAGGCCAGAACGGCTAACTCGGGCTTCTCTCCGACAACGGTTATCCTTCAAGTCAAGTGTGAGCTCCGAGACAGGGCGAGAGTGGACGCCCGCACTTTGACCGAACGAGCCTTTAGGTATCGGTGGGGGACTTGGCCTCGGATTGTTACCGGGACCAAGAACAACTACACCTTTCATTGGGGTAACTTACCCCCTTAGGTTTGGCCCTTGAAGCCCGAGGGATCTCTCGGGGAGTGTTGGGCTTTTTCTAGTGTTATGTTTTTGTGACTTGTGTTTGATGAAGGGTGTGGAGGTTAGCCTCCGACCCTTTCATCGGCGGTTTAATCTGTCTTCTCTCCGTTCGAGGTCGGCGGTGCTGACCGCTGACCGACACGGCAGGAGCCTGTGTGAGTCGGGGGAGTGAGTGTTTTGGTTCTGTCTCTGCTCTTTCTCTTATGATGTGGTATGAATGGATGGTATCTGAAGGGAGGGTGTTGTGTATTTGATGTTTGTGGTGTGCCGGTTCCGTGTGGAAGTAGACCGGGGAGGCACCTGCCATGGGTCGTGCGAGTGCCTTGGTGCACCCGTCGGCCCGGTGTCCTCTCTGACAGTCTCCCGTCCGGGTCGCTGTCACTTGGTCACTTCTGAAGGGGACATTTGTCCGCCTACATGGACGTTTCCGGGTGTACCTTCGGGCTGCACCCGCCGTTCTAGGTGACCTCGCCGGCTCTTTGTGTGCGGGCCCTTTCGAGTTCTTCGGAGGATCTGTATGACTCGGGGATTTGTCTGGTGTTGCTTGTTGGGCCGTGGTGGGAGTGTGTGTAAACATCAGTGAACCATGTCTAGGTGTTTATTTTGGGCGTGGTGAACAGTGTGAAGATGTGTTGCAACAAAGTTCGTGTATGGGGGAGGGGACGTCGTGCGAGAGCACATTAGGGCGCTCCTTCTCCCAGCCCCCATGATTTGGGGGTCTTATACGAAGACAAAAAATTGTCACTCTGCAATATTAGGATGTTCCTGTGTGAGTGATCATTTTAGAATATTTCTGTGTGAGAGTTTCATTCATAATGGCATTTCGTTACGGAATGCCATAATGAATGAAATAAAATTACATTTTTGTGAGAAGAGTTGGCATTGGATATTTTAAGGATCTTCTTGACTTAATGAAATCATTAAAACAACATCTTGTATTATCACTCATGTTGTATTTGGGATTAATATATTCAAGTAAAAAAAGTTTAAATTATATTTAAATGTAGTTTAAAACAAGTGTTTTTACACACACAAAAGGCGAAACTTTAAAATGCAATAACGATAATGGGATTTTTATCAAAATTCCCTTCGGAGAAATAAAATTCTCACATTTGAGCACAATGCTTAATAGTTGTTGTATCTCTGAAGAGACTCATATTTTCGAGACTTGTCATGAACTTCTATTCTAACTAAATGCATTATTCTGTGAATGAAACGACAAAATTAGAAGAAAAACTGGAATTCTAAGCTATGAAATTAAAAAAAAAGGCGAATGATAACGAGAAATGAAGAGCTATTTTTTGAAGCGAAGTAGCATTGGCTCCAGTGCTTACATGGCTATGGGCTCAATGTCTATATACGCAAATTAATCTTATCTTCGTTAATCTGAAATTCTGCATTACCTATGACAAAAACTGAGATTTCCTCTTTTCTGCACGTTTTTGCTTTGTGATTGGAGCACAACTAACAGCTATATTAATGCGAGGAACCACACCTGTTTTCAATCGACGGCGAGAATTGCAGCCTATTAATTCACTTTTTAAATCCCTTTCGAAATTTCCATCATCGAAATGGGAAGAGACATATATTGGCGTTGTCAGCTTTAAATGCGTCTTTTCGTCGACATAAGTTAATCCACACCTTTCTTAAACTGCTCTTTCGGATTCGATGAAACGTTTAATTAGAATTTGTAGATCTTTCGTTGTGTCACAACACATAACATTGCTTCCAATCGCAGCTTCCTGTACTGGGGCTACGTCCCAGACATATCTGATTATGCACTACACATAAAAACTTCTTTGACTAAATAAATTAATGAAAAGTATTCTTTAACTGATCATTAACTCACTGCAAAATCGTGTGTCATTCAAAAATAATGAACAAAAGTATTACAGACAGCATGAGCAACCTACATAAGATGTCTGTCTCAACTTTGACCCCAGGGCTTTACAGCCCTCTGACCCACTGCTAAGTCCCTTTGCCTCTTTGTCTTCATAAAACTCACCCTGCCTCAAGGTAGTTAGAATGAGAGAGGTAGGTCAAAGATTGTAAACAAACAGCGGATGGTCTCCCTTCGCGGAGGCCTGTGACGTAGTTGGTCCCCAGCAGTCTTCGGGCGTGGTGGTAAAGAATGGAGATATGCGTGATTCTTAGTTCAAATTAGAAGCTTTTAAGAATGCATAAGTGGAATTTTTAAAATAAGAATTACAGAATTAATGCAAAACTTACCAATTACTAAAACTTTGAACTTTCCCTCCATTGTTTCCTTTTTTTAATTCCCTGGAATTCAATGCATGTGCTTGGTTTTTTCTCTTCATTAAGTTTTGTTGGTTGACGTTGTTAATATATTTAATACGAAAAATGTTCTTGTCTCGCATAGGTTTTAATGACACCCACGTTGACTTCGGGAAATTTTTAATTTCAATTTCAGTTGAAGTTTGTTTATGGCCCCTTGGGATTTGTATATGCCAGCTCCATGAAATTCTGAAAAAAGTGATTCAAACTGTTTGACAGTTTCTATCCTAATGTTTGGTATCATTGGCCCACCTCTTGATAAAATCTCAATCCAGCCTTTATTTTGGTTCCCTGTTACGTAGGAAACGTTCCCAATTCTTTATTTCTTTTGTTTATTATTAATAAGTTTTTTTTTTTTTTTTTTGTTGTTACGACAGGCTAAATATCCAGCAAAATAGCGTATGACTTCTTCGGTTCTTCCTCTTCAGGATTAGCGAAACTGCAAGTATTAATAGACATTACATTGTCCATCTCACAGGCGTTCGAATTTTCTGCCTTGTCTTGTGTTTCCATTAAATTAAAAAATAAAGTGACTCTTATTAATTGTGGGGACCGGAGCAAAATTTTATTGCGGGCAGTAGAAAATAAATTTAATATTTTAATGAAATCGTTACTTGAAAAATGCCGTTCGTAAAGAATACACGAAAATTGTCCTAAAGACATAATGATTATCTCACAGAAATACGTATTGCTTAAAGCTTAAAAAGATACCTGCGTAGCGAATATTTTTGCATTCCGAATATTTTTGTGTAGGAAATATTAAGAACTCTTCTAAAATAAATTCGTAAAAATAGCTTTTTTTTTTTTTCCATATACATGTTGCAGTGATTGATTTTTTTTTATTTTGTTAAATTTAAGTATTTGTTTTATACACAAATTGTTGAATATATTAAAGTAGGGCTCGTAAAATGACGCAATTTCATTTGCTATTTCATGAATGCGGAAAACATGAAGGTAACCGGTTACAATAATAATTTGTAAATCTGAAAGTCTCAGTGTCTGTACGGGGAAGGGCGATAACCTATTCGAAAATGGAGGGGGGATTGGAAAAAAACCTTAATTAAATTCTTTTTAAGGGCTACGCGCTGCAAATCTTACTAAAGAAAAAATAATTATAAAAAATTCTACAAAAAGTGATTTTTTTTTCTCTCTTAAAGTGTGGGGGGCCCGGGGCGTCCGCCCCGGTTGCCCTTATGTTGCATCCAGCCCTGCTTCGTCGTTTTTAACGTTGCCATTTGCCGGCAGCGGAAGCTTTAATCCAAGCAATAGCATTTTCAGCTTCTGCTTGAACTCAGTTGGTAACGGATAATTGTAAAATTATTCGTTAATTAAACAAGAAATACAAACTAAACTACCTTGATCTGAAAACTAGTTCACGATACCAAGTGAACGCCGCCCCGGTGGCGCAGTGGTCTAAGGCACTGGCCTCTGATCATTCGCCCGTAAGGGGTCCGGGTTCGAATCCCGGTGAGGCATGGATGTTGTGTTTGTCTTACGGCACTGGCTCTCTCCCTTCCCTGGAACCAGTGACCCTAAATTAGGGACGGGCGACTGCTTATAGCCCATTGAGTTGCTCACGGTGGTCGTTAAACCTCAAAAAAAAAAAAAAAAAAATAATACCAAGTGAACGTCTGCCCAAAGCGAATAGGTCTGTACTGCGGAGAGAAAGCGTTGGACAGCTCCAAGAGGGTTCCACTGACGTCACTGATTCCTGGAACCCTAAGCCGGAGTGGGGTGGGCGAACTCATTGACCTACTTTCTCTCATTCTAACTACCTTGATATTGTCGGATCGCTGCATACGTCATGTCGTTTCCGTTTACAGGGCCTCCCACAGCGCCACATTTGCATAACGCCAGCTGTCTCTAATTCAATTGCTCTTCAGTTTACATAGAAGTTAAGATTTTGCTGCACATATATCAGAAGCGGTAGAGAAAACTTAAAACCATTTTTTACTAAAAATTAGAAATTATACGCAAAAATAAATTCCCATCAGGAGCTCTATCCGGTGCAGAAAGAATTTTTCCAATCGGAGTTTTAGAAGCAGAGATTTCGTGGGAAACACAATTTACCTTTATGCCCCCTAGCGGAAATTCTATTAATTACTTGAAAAATTTGAATTATATAAAGAACATGTCGCACTGAATCTATCCAATAAAGAAGGAATTTTTTAAATCGGACTCTTAGAAGTAGAGATATTGACAAAAATAAGATATACATCTACTCCCCTGGCGGAGAAAGCACGCATTACTTTAAGAAGTAAACATTCCGAAAAGGTTTATCGACGTGGGTAGTATCGGTCTACAAACGAATTTTGTTCAATCGAAATTTTAGCTCAGATATTGTGGCAAATACATCAGAAGCATAAATTAACACTTACGCTGCCTGGTGGCCAAACCGTTATTCACCAAAAATTAGAAAATACATGCAAAAGATTTTCCATCATGATCTGTAACCGCTGAAGAAAAAAGTTTTCAAATCGAAGTTTTAGAAGTAGAGATATCAAGGAAAACGCAATTTAATTTCACGCCGCCTAGCGCAAAATCTGTGCGCAACTTGAAAAACTGACTGTACCTAAAATACTGTTCGATATAAATGGAATTGAAAGGTAAAACAATTTTTCAATCGGATTGTTAGAAGCAAATACATGGAATAAAAAGCATTTTGAATTCAATATCATCTGCATTTACGCCCTCTAGCGGCGAAACTGTGCATCTTAAGAAAAAAAACGAAATGAAGGATCATCATTCGCATATTTTAAGCTTCCCAATGCAAAAATAATTTTTCAAATCGGACTAATAGTTGCAGAGATATGGTGTCCACAGAAGGACGGACAAACCGATAACATAAGCACGATCTTTTTTAACAAAAGACGTGCTAAAAAGCAGTGCCCGCTTAAGGTTTTATGGGGCCCTAGGCACAGTAAGCGTTGCGGGGCCCCTACAGCAAAATGATAATCCCATTCTCAATAGTAGGGCCTACCTCTCTCTATTTTTTTAGGACAATTTTCTGCCTACACTTTTGTTATTATGTAATGTTCTACACTTCTACCTGAGGTTCCGCTATACGACGACTTCGCACGCTTACCTAGTTTGTTTCCCCCCCACAATTACTGTCTACTTCATCTATTAATGTATCTGTCGGTTCTTATGTTGGATCGGTTCCTGGTTGTTGTTTTTTAAGAACTTTTGAAGTTGGAACTTCATCCTCTTCCGATCCTACTTCTACGAATGGATGGCGGCTTGGTACTACACTTTCCGATGTCTTTTTAGCACGTCTTTTGTAAAAAAATCGTGCTTATGTTATCGGTTTGTCCGTCCGTCTGTACCCATGATATCTCTGCAACTATTAGTCCGATTTGAAAAATTATTTTTGCGTTGGGAAGCTTGAAATATGCGAATGATGATCCTTTACTTCGTTTTTTTTAACGATGCACAATTTCGCCGCCAGAGGGCGTAAATGCAGATGATGTCGAATTCAAAAATACGTTTTATTCCACATATTTGCTTCTAAACATCCGATTGAAAAAATTGTTTTATCTTTCGATTCCATTGATGTCGAAGAGTATTTTAGATATACAGAGACAAAAAAAAAAAAAAAATCCCAACACCACGAAAAAATAGTTGTAGAGGAATGAAATGGCGGCAATACATTTGCATAGGTAACATATTTAATCGATTAAGGTTTCAAGATCACAGCTTAATGTAAGCGCGAGAAGAGCCATTTTAAATGTGAAATGCTGGTACATTAATAACCGGTGTAACCGCCAGAATGTTGAATGCAAGCATGCGAACGTTCATGCATTGTGTCGTACAGGTGCTGGATGTCAGTTTGTCGGATGGAGTTCCATGCCTGTTGCACTTGGTCGGTCAATACAGGGACGGTTAATGCTGGTTCGGGGTGACGCTGGAGTTGTTGTCCAATGATGTCCCATACGTGCTCGATTGGAGAAAGATCTGGTGATCTAGCAGGCCACGGCAACATGTCGACACTATGTAGAGCATGTTGGGTTACAACAGCGGTGTGCGGGCGAGCGTTATCCTGTTGGAAAATACCCCCTGGAATGCTGTTCATGAATGGCAGCACAACAGGTTGAATCACCAGACCGACATACAACTGTGCCGTCAGGGTGCGTTGGATAACCACGAGAGTGCTCCTGCTGTCATAGAAAATTGCTCCATAGACCATAACTCCAGGTGTAGGTCCAGTGTGTCTCGGCCGCAGACAGGTTGGTTGCAGGCGCTCACCTGGCCTCCTTCTAACCAACACACGGCCATCACTGGCACCCAAGCAGAACCGGCTTTCATCAGAAAACACAACAGATCTCCACTCCGCCCTCCAATGAGCTCTAGTTTGACTCCACTGACGTCGCAAACTGCAGTGTTTTGGAGTAAGTGGAATGCACGCTACAGGGCGTCTGGCTCGGAGCTGTCCTTCAAGTAACCGATTTGTAACAGTTCGTTGTGTCACTGTGGTGGCAACTGCAGCTCGAATTGCTGCCGCAGACGTGGCACGATGAACCACGGCCATACGCTGTACACGGCGGTCTTCCCTCTCAGTAGTGCCTCGTGGCCGGCCGGAACCCGGTCTTCTTGAGGCAGTACCTTCCCTTCGACCACCGCTGCCAACGCGCAGTGGCTACATTCCTGCCAAGTCGTTCTGCAATATTGCGGAAAGAAAATCCACCTTCACGTAGCCTTATTACACGACCTCGTTCAAACTCCGTGAGCTGTTGATAATGGCTTCTTCGTCTTCTTAAAGGCATTCTTGACTAACATCAACACACTACGTCGAATCTCAACGATAACTAACGCTCACGAACGTTACAGCGCGTATTTACAGCAAACCTGCTTTGCATGTTCCGAGGGACGCTACTAGCGCCATCACACGTATGCGCCGAGCGCGAAATTTGCATAGACGTCATCTTACAGATGTACTCTCACCACCTACCAACTGTCGTTTATCTAACACAACCCCTTCTTGGTGTTGGGATTTTTTTCCCGTCAGTGTAGTTACTTTTTCAAATTAAGCATAAATTTTTCGCTAGGGGGTGTAAAAGTAAATTACATTTTCCCCGATAACTCTTCTTCTAAAACTCCGATTCGAAAACAAATTTCTTCAGCGGGTACATCTCCTGATGGAAAATCTTTTGCATATAATTTCACATTTTTGGTAAATAATACTTTGGCCACCATGGGGCGTAAGTGTTAATTTTTTCTTCTGCTGTATTAGCCATACAATCTGAGCTTCTAAAATATCGATTGAAAAAATTTTTTCGTGGACTGATGCCACTCACATCGATAAACCTTTAAAGCTTTCGGAATATTTTCTTCTTAAAATATTCCCCAGTTTCTCCACCAGGGGGCGTAGATGTACATCTTATTTTTGTCAATACCTCTACTTCTAGGATTCCGATTTGAAAAATTCCTTCTTTGTTGGATAGTGTTTTCCGTGTGACATGTTTTTCATATAATTTCAAAATTTTCAAGTAATTCATTCATAGACTTTCCGCTAGGAGGCGCAGCGGAAAATTGCGTTTCCCCCTATATCTCTGCTTCTAAATCTCCGATTTGAAAAATTCGTTCTGCACCGAATACAGCTCCTGATGGGAAATCTTTTGCACATAATTTCTAATTTTTGTAAAAAAAAAAAAAAAAATAGTTTGGCCAGCTGGGGGCGTAAATCTTAATTTCCGCTTCTGATGTATTTGCAGCAAAATATGAGCTTCTAAATTCTCGACTGAAAAAAAAACGTCGTTTTTTGACCGATACTACTCATGTCGACAAACCTATTAGGAACATTTTCTTCTTGAAATAATGCATGCCGCCCCGGTGGCGCAGTGGTCTAAGCGATGGCCTCTGACCATTCGTCCGTAAGGGGTCCGGGTTCGAATCCCGGTGAGGCATGGATGTTGTGTTTGTCTTACGGAACTGGCTCTCTCCCTTCCCTGGAACCAGTGACCCTAAATTAGGGACGGGCGACTGCTTATAGCCCATTGAGTTGCTCACGGTGGTCGTTAAACCTCCAATCAAAAAAAAAAAAAAAAAAAAAAAAAGAAATAATGCATGGTTTATACGCCAGGGGGCGTAGATGTATATCTTATTTTTGTCAATATATCTACTTCTAGGAGTCCGATTTGAAAAATTCCTTCTTTGTTGGATAGTGTTTCTAGTGTGGCATGTGGTTCATATAATTTTAAAAATTTCAAGTAATTCATAGACTTTCCGCTAGGGGGTGTAAAGGTAAATAGCTTTCCCCCTGTATTTCTGCTTCTAAATCTCCGATTTGAAAAATCTTTCTGCACCGGATACAGCTCCGAATGGAAAATCCTTTGGGCATAATTTCTAATCTTTGTAAAAAATGGTTTGGCCACCAGGTGGCGTAAGTCTTAATTTCCGCTTCTGATGTATTTGCAGCAAAATATGAGCTTCTAAATTCCCGATTGAAAAAAGTCTTTTGTTGACAGATACTACTCATGTCGACAAACCTTTTAGGAACATTTTCTTCTTGAAATAATGCATGGTTTCTACGCCAGGGGGCGTAGATGTATATCTCATTTTCGTCAATATCTCTACTTCTAGGAGTCCGATTTGAAAAATTCCTTTGTTGGATAGTGTTTCCGATTCGAAATGTTTTTCCTATAAATTCAAAATTGTGAAGTAAATCATAGACTTTCCGCTAGGGAGCACAAAGGAAAATTGCGTTTTCTGCGTTATTTCTGCTTCTAATACTCCGATTTGAAAAATTCTTCCTGTATCGCATACAAGACCTTTTGGAAAATATTTTTCACATAATTTCTAATGTTTGGTAAAGAATGGGTTGGCTACCAGGGGGCACAAGTGTTAATTCTGCTTCTGATGTATTTGCAGCTCCTGAAAACTTCTGATGTATTTGTAGCTCCTGAAAACTCGACTAAATTTTTTTTCCTGGACCGATACCGCTATATGGAAAAACCTTTAGAGAATACGTTCTTCCTAAAATAATGCATGGTTTTCCCACCAGGGGACGTAAAGTCGCACCTTATTTTTGTCGACATCTCTGTTCCTAAGAGTCCGATTCGAAAAATTATTTCTGTGTTGGAGAGCGTTTTCGGTGCGAAATATTTCTCATATAAATTAATGTTTTTCTTAACGCACAAGTCTGCAACCAGAGGGCGTGAGCTCACGATTTCGTTTACAACAATATCTGAGGGATTAAAACCCCGATTGAAAAGTTCTTTCTTCCGTCAGATACTAATGTTTTCCATACTGGTTCCATTGACTTTGAATAGCTTTGATAAATTTAATTTGCATCAGAACAGATTCAAAAGACGTGCTTATTACACCCTTTCTTGTTTTTTACTCTTTTCATTTTTCTTTCTCTGCTAAGCCTACGTATACGCATTTCACATGGACTATCGTTGTATTGAGCAATATCCCCCCGCTATTCCTATTTTGTTTTCAAACGGGGATTATGGACACCGGCAGAGAAGTTTTTCTATCCTGCGTGTGGTTTTCCCAAGCATTTTACCCCAACCCCTTCATAAACATACCGACATATGTCGATACAACCACTTGTTGGTGCGTAGGCTACCTGATGAGAACGTTAGTTCGAAATCATATGGTAGTGGGGTAATTCCATGCCAAGTGATCCAACAGAGGTTGCTTGACCATTTTAGAAAATAATAATTTTTTTGTTTGTGGTTACCTATATGAACGTAGAGCTCAAAAAGAATATTTTTTTATTTTTTTCGTAACTCCAACGGCGGCCATTTTCGTTTCATGGCGCGCGCTGATATTTGCGTTTGCAGGTGTTTACGGTAACTTACATTACTCAGGACTGGTTTATTCTAGGTTACTGAAACAAACACCATTCACTTCATAAAGAAACAGTCTAAAATTTTGATCAAGTACACGTCTTATTAACTTTGCTTCCAAATTGGTCAAAATACACTCTGAAATTTGTTGTTTAGATACACATTCTCGAAAAAAACCTAAAAAGTAAAAAATATAACCTGTGACAGCGCCCAAACTCGAGAGCTGCACATTTAGTCGAGAACCCATTCCCTAGTTCATTTATTTAGTTATTTAATTATTATTTTATTTATTCATTTATTTATTCATTTATTTATTTATTCATTTTTATTAATTCGTGTATTTTTTGAAGAAGGAGTACGTTTTATTTTGCCATATACTTTCGGGTGAATCTTTTCTTTTTTTCTCTCTCCGTCCCCCCTCTCCCAGCAAGGCGCAAGACTAGCTATACAGCACAAGGCGGCACAGGGCAGACCGACACTGTAAGAGAACGCTGGCGACAGCCATCGGCGAGCTGGCTTTGTAGTATGTTTTATTGGGGGCAATAGAAGTGTCCACCGTCTCTAGCTTGCACAATGAGTGTTGGGCAGACCGGAGACTTGTTGGAACCGGGGCTAACAGTTTAATTGGGTAGAGAATTTACGGCCGGGAGTAGTATCACGCGGGAAACGTAACTTCAGAGGTTCTCAGAATTTCACTGGAGCGGGTAGGAATCTTGACCCCCTAGCGAATGGAAGATCAAAATGTTAATTCTCTGACCAGTAAGATTTGCACTGGGGAATTTAATTCAGGGAGGCTTGCGTTTGCCAGCTAGTGATTGGATGATGGGATGTTTTGAGGTAGTGTGGGTCTTCTTGGGGGTCGTCGAAAGATTTTACAAGGGAAGAGAAGAATTTCGTCACTTCACTTTTACTCTTTTGTTCAACATGGAACGGAGTATTTATGACTTCGTCACTTCATGTTTAGTTTTTACACGAGTCACTTGACTTTTACTTTTACATTCAACATGTAACGAAACTTTGTCACTTCACGTTTACAGTTTTTGCACGAAACTTTACCCTGGCTGGTTTCGCGGCGTGCATCGCGTGCACTGTCCGCCATGACTGTCACCTAAGAAGCGGCAGACAATTGTCCAAGCTGCCGATGTAAGATCGAATCCGAGATTTCCGGATGAACGGACCCCCACTAAGGACCTTTAGGGCCCATACGACGGTCGCAGCTGCGGATGGAAGCTATAATAACCACCGGACGAGAATTCTCCCGGATCAGGAGTGGTCAGCAACGCGATATCTAGGCCAGATTCGGATGTTAAGGTAGGAAATCCATCTATTCTTTCTTTGGTGTCCCCTCATAAAATCTTTATCGGAGCAGTCCACACATAGAATTAATATTTTTTATAAGCAAATAGCTAATTGAGTACAGGTTCCTGTCAGAGAGTCTTTAATCATTTTTGCTAATATCATGAGCGTGTATTTATTATTATGACAAATCATAACCAATAAATTGTTTTTGTTACTTAATTTTGTCTAAGTTCTATGATGAGTGTGTCGTTAACTACAATATGTGTGCTCAACCCTAGATTATTTGGAGAATATATATAACTTTTGGAACCGGAACTTAGAAAATCACTTCACTTATGCTTTTTATTTTAAATCTAGACGTTCACAAAAACATTGCGGCACACAGCGGAACCTTTGACTCCCAAAGGAAAATCTGCTGTGTGAAACACAACGCCCTGCCAGTGGATCCTGAAGCTGCGTCAGCCCTAAATCAGGGAATCGCAGAATCACAATCCACTCGACACCCCCTTGGCTCCCAATATTACGCCGGGTGAACCCAATTAGGAACCCGAGCGATAATAAACCAAAAAAAAAAAAAAAAAAAAAATCAAAAGCTTGGGGGGGGGATACTGGGATTTTGCGCACCCCTGAAAATGGGGGACCCTAGGCCCGTGCCTTACGGGCCTAGTCGGTAATCAGGGCCTGCTAAAAAGAGAGAAATCCGTCCCACTTTTGCATTTTATTCACACATATTTCATCTTAAAAAGTCTCATGGAACTAATTATTTTGCGTAGTAACATACGCAGAGTCGTGGTTTAACAAGTAAACAAACACTCCGGAAACAGCGGTGGAAAATACACGTAGTACATCGGAAGTCCATCCTTACTTCCTTTACCCATTTACTGTGGGAGTGAACATGCCGACGGTAAATAACGCGGAGTCGTATACGCAGAGTTCGAACTACTTTAAAGCGTAGTACTGTGGAAGTCCTTCCGAAGCCGTTTCGCTTTCCATTTTTAAAAGGGACGCTGAGTCACAGCACATATAATTTCTCAGACTTTTATTTTGTCAAGCATGTGTTCCATACGAAAAACTCCGTGTTATCCTTGTAGCGGTATTTGTTCCTACCACAGCGAAACGAGCAAGCCACTTTGAGAGAAATATATCACCAGTTGTCCATTTATTATCAGCGGGGTCATAGGTATCAAAGAAAACATGACCGTCCTTTTGGGCTCCGCAAGTAGCGTACAATTTTCCACAACATGAAGCCAAGATGGTCGTAAAATCCATTTTAGTTCTCATCGGAGCTACGAAGGTCCATCGATCTGTCAACGGGTCGTACATCTCTGTTGAAAGAGACGGTCTGATATAACCATCTGATTTTCTAGCGTATCCACCGCATACATAAATTTTACCATCCAAGTGTGCGCAGCCGTGACACGTTCTCGCTTGGAGCATTTCTGATATTTCGGCACCCTGTCCTGTCGCGGGATTGTATCGTTCAGAATACCGAAGTGGTTCCTTATTGAAGATATTTCCACCAGTGACGTATATGTAGTTTCCTGAAGACACAGCGGCAAAATCATTGCGCATCATTAGCATTTGAAACGCTGCACGGAATTTTCTTTCTTCCAAACAAAAAGAGTACACGCTGTGGAATAAGAAATATATAATGCCACGGTGTAAGGTGACTTCTTTAAAAAAAGCCACTTTGGTATCGCACTGAAGGGATGTACACTCGAATGTTTTGAGGCATAAGGTATGTATGCGACTTTGATCTATTAGTATCATTTGCTCTTCAGTACAAATCACGTGGGTAAAATAATTATCAGTGACCTGCAAGTTGCACAAAGTAACCCACTTATTTTCATTTACAGAATCGTAAAACTGAACTGTAAGTGGCGAGTTGACCCTACAAAACGAGTTAATACAATACATGGCACACCCCATTCTTTTTGCATGCTTCAAGTGCTCCCTGGATTCGCAATATCTCTCTGTTGCGGTGAAATACTCAGACGTTAAATGGCATTTCCTAATTTCATTCGCTATCTTGTCGCAAGCATGAGATGTCTGAATGAGTTTCTCACCTAAAACATTCGTTTCCAAGTAAGCTCTGCTCAGGAGTGGCATTCGAACGCAACGCAGCAGCTCGGGGAGTTGAATGCATCTATTTGTTTCTTTCGCTTTTACCCACTTCATTACGGCTTCAAATACGACCCTTTCCCATACTGCGAACAAATCGTCCCTCGCTACTAACGCTTTAAATTTCTCAAAAGGCAAAGTCAAAAACGCTTCCGACATAGAAAAATCCTCGAAATTTTCTCGGACATAGCGATTGCACTTTTCAATGACAGACGAGTGTTGGCATTTTTCTGCTTCTGAGAGAACGTTTAAAACAGTTTCTACACTCAAGTCCTTCAGCATAAAGTCGAAACATGCATCAAGGATTCTATTAAACTGTAGAAACGCTGCAGTAGAGATTAAGTTCTTCACGTTACCCGATGTGATGTTTATTCTTCCGTTATACAGGAAACTGATCAGGCACTGCAGCATGTCAGGGTTTACTCCATCTAACGTTATTTCGGATTTCATATTTGCTGTACAATTTTCCGTGAACATCTTCTGGAAATACGGAATTCCACCGGACAGTATTATGCGGTGAGCTGAGAAATATCTCCCTCCAGCCGTGATGGTCACGTCGCACAACACACCACAGTCTTTAAATCCTTCAATAGTGAATAACGTCTCACTCAGAAACTCCTCATCAGAGAGCTGCGAGTCATCTACAGAATTTACGTTGTTTAACTCACCACAGAGTTTTATCTCTTCAGTCGTGGATGATGTTTCAGTAAAAAACTCCTCATCAGAGAGTTGTGAATCATCAGAATCATCATCAGAATCTCCCATGATGCGGAAAGATTTACCTTTTATTTACAAGTGCGTATTGGACAGATGGTAAAATTTACATGCACCTCCAACGGCTTGAGGATCTTTTTTTCTAAATATCCTTTAAAATATGCGATCGCGAGCATTGCAAACGTAACACGAGCGTTTTATGAAAAAGCAAAACTTCAATCGCGGAAATTTGAACGAATTCTAATTGGTTACCAGTTGAATTGTGCTCTACGCGCGCCTCTTGGGCATAAGATTTAAGATCAAGCAAGTTAGAATAACGTATCTCGAGACTGTGTCGTCCCAGATCCGTATGTGCCATTTCCGTACAAATGGATTTTCGTCCCATTTCCGTACACATCCAGATCGTCTAGTGCCATTTCCGTACACAGATGTGAGACATGCGTGAAGAAAGACAGAGGATCAGGGTTGTACTGATGACCCTCTCTTCAGTGCGGGAGGGTTCACGGCTGTAGGAGCCTCTGGTGCATGAACTCTATCTAGCCTCAGAAAGAAGATTTTACAAAATCTTTTATGGAAACTTCATACGAAACTAGTAAAGAAATAGTCAGGAATTTTTGAGGCAGGCTTGAACGAAATATTAATAAGAAAAGCATTTTTTTTTTTTTTTTTTGCGAGGACTTAAGGCCCTATTCACAGTCATGGCATTTTTATTGTTTTTCTTTTTTTTTCTTCTCTTGCCTTAAAATTGTTAGAATAGATATCGTGTTTGCCTTTTTTTAGGCTTTTACACTTTTATATTTTTGAGACTTCTGACTCTGAGCTCACAATCTAAATTTCATCTTCGGTGCACAGAGCGAATTCGCTGGCGCCACTGTTGAACCCGTTTATTTACATTTAATTATTTATAATTTTTTATGAGATTTTCTTTTAATGGGCAAAACGTTGCAGCATTACGTTAAGTGCATTTTTTTAATATTAAAGAGTATGCAATTTAAGTATTTCTACTTTTTTGTGCTACAATTCTTAATTGTTTTTTATTTGCTTCTGAACGTTCTGTATTTTCGTACAAATTGCTAAATGTCATTAGACAAATATTTTGTGCCTCCCCGGTGGCGCAGTGGTCTAAGGCGCTGGCCTCTGATCATTCGTCCGTAAGGGGTCCGGGTTCGAATCCCGGTCAGGCATGGATGTTGTGTTTGTCTTACGGCACTGGCTCTCTCCCTTCCCTGGAACCAGTGACCCTAAATTAGGGACGGGCGACTGCTTATATCCCATTGAGTTGCTCACGGTTGTCGTTAAAATTCCAATAAAAAAAAGGATTTTGTGTGTGACCGTGAGGCATTTTAAAATAGGCTGGTCTTATTTCTTTAAGAAGAATAAAAGTTGCATGATATGATTTACTCTGGTCTAACTGTTTGCAGTACTTTTTATTGATATACAACAAAGGCAGTCCTTTTAATTACCGCGTAAACATTTGTTTACACGGAATAAAGTGCAGTAATTTTGGGTTTACGAAACATGCCTGTAGGTACCAAAGAATTTTAATTATTAAAACGCCCACAAAACCTATTATTAAACTTCCATAAAACCTAATATGGCGTTTTAAAATTTCAGTAAATGAAACCTAATAGATTTTCACGGAAGAGTCTCGAAGATATTTTTTTGCGGGAGGATCCCGGGTTTTTCTGCTACGCCACTACAAGGGGTTAAGTTAAAGATCTTATCTTTCTTTTTCACTTGAACTGTTACCATGCACGAAAAAGCCCCCCCCCCCCACGCACACATTTGAAAATTCCCCATAGGAGGAAAATTCTCCCGCCTTTTTGAGTCAAGGGCCGTGTACAAATTGCATTTTACACGAAATACCAAATGTGGGGGAGCTTTCCGGAGTCAGCATTTCTATTTTTACCGCAACTTACAGATATTTCATAAGTGTATTGACATGCTCTGCAGTTGGTTTCCTTGTTTCGCCAGTCGCTTTTCTTCTGATTCTGTATTAAGAAGATTTCAGTGAAGGTAACAGTGGAATTTCTGTTACGAATTTATAACCTTGTCTTAAAAGGGGATCCATTTCTTCCAGGTATATTTGTGAAATAGGCTCCTCATTCTCTCTCGTCCTTTTTCTTGCGTGAAAAACGCTTTTCTTTACCTCTGTCAACGCTATGTCTGGCTTGTAGACGTGTGGACACACACACACACACACACACACACATTTACGACGCTACCGTCTTTATTCTTCACTGTTTCACTGCAATTCTCATTTCTTTCTTTTATACACAACCAACTAATGACGCCCTGTTTGGTTTTTCTATGCTGCCGGTACTGATGCTGTTCTTACTTTTCGCGTTTCAATACAATTTCGGTAATTAGAGGTATTTATATTTAACTTCTTACCTCTTCCGTGAGTCCGTGCTAGGGCTCACCAGCAATCAGCATCTTCTTTATCCAACATCTTCTATGCACACGGTCGAATACACACTAACATATTTCAAGAGATTTGCACATCCAAGGTATACTACTAATTTATTGCAGATCATTTTATATGAATTAGATGTAAATACACAAACACTGAAGATTTCGTTGTTTGTCTTTCGCGTCATAAGTCTTAATATCAGTTTTCACATTACGGCCTCTGCCGCCTTTCCCACGCGTCCTCACATGTCCGCAATCTTCTCACATCAGGTGTTCGCCTCCTCAGCTACGCCCTCTATCGGCGTAGTCCCAACAGATACCCTTCGTATATGGCAGCTGGTTTATTTTTAGTCGTCTAAATTATTTTCATTTAAAATAAAAAACGCAAAAAATCACACCTGAAATTAAACATCTCCGACGAATGCTGAAGACTGTAAAGATGGCATTAGTGTGCAGCCTGTTTGCTCTTCAGTTTTTATTGCTGTTCCCGCTAACCCCACCATGAGCGCTAATTGGTTGGACAGTGGATCGGCATTTACTTTCTCCATTAATATCTCCCCCCCTTCCGTCTGTTACCAGGCGTGGTGAAACTGTACGGAAATGGCAGTAAGGGATCTGCAATGTACGGAAATGGGACAAAATTCCTTTTGTACGGAAATGGGAGACAATCCTCGAGACGGCGTCGTCAATAAATACAGCAGCACCACTTTGCGTGAAGCCTATAACCGCGAGCGGTGGTCATTAAAGTGTAGGAAAGCAGGTAGTTTCCAAAAGCTATTACAATGCATTTGGTGTTGGCCAAATCGCATCCTTTCTTTGCAAATTCTAATTTTGCATCGTAATTTGTGCCGATTTGTAAAGAAATGCCAGATTTATAAAGCTCTTGATTATTTTGAGCCAGGGCTGTAACTACCGGCGACGAGGAAAGGAGGAGTCAAGTAGGGCGGTTGCCCTCCCAGAATGGTCATTTTTCAGGGGCGTAAATTCATGCTCTGGGGGGATGTAAAAAACAGAAATTGTGACTAAAAAAGAAAATTACACCCTTAAGTATTTTCCTTTGAAGACTTACAGTATTCCATGCAGTTAATTACGGTACAGCCTAACATGCTCTATGAGGTGTGAACATCGCGCATCCATAAAGAGAATTTTCTAAAACAATGAATGGAGGCATAGAAAACAATATGCTAATATGCCTAACCTTCATGACCTTTCCGAACAAGTCGTTGGGATGAAGAGCTAATTAATAATTTGTGCTCTGTTGCATAAGTCTCTCTGAGCATTTTACCTTTGAACGGAATTTTTCCAAGCCCTATCCTTAAAGCTTCTTCCTATTGTAACGTATAACGAAGTAAATTTCTCCGTCATTTCTGTCCACGTCAGGATTCGAACCCGGATCCCCTCATTCCGGAATAAGTCACTCTACCAATTGAGCTACGCGGACATTTTATTCTGATTCCTATCTGCCTTTATGTCGTGTGCGTCCTTCTGGCAGGTACGTCACATCTCCTGGTACGTTACAAACGTTCACTATCCGATACTCATTCGTTCTGCGCTGGTTTCTTTTTCGTTCAGCATTTCCATAGAGTGTTGTGTTGTCGACGTTCACAAAACGTTTATGCTTTATTCAGTATTTACAACACGTGACTCTTGAGTATTTATTTAATTTTTACATTTTTAATAAACCTATGTCAAAAAACTTAAAGGATACGATTTTTGAACGATCATAATACTTTCCTGTAACGGAGGTGTGTGAGAAACTATAAACACCATGTATTATTTGAGTGGAAGTCTAAGTAGCGTAATTTTGAACTCGAAGGGCCGTAATTTCAAGTCTCGCGCTCCCAGATAAGAAAAGCATGCTACCGTCCTGCACCCCCCCCCCCCCATTTTTATTTTAAATTGAAATTCATGAAACGTTAGTGCAAGTTCGAAACAAACACAATTTTAAAATTCGAAATTTCACTCACGTATAGCTTGATATTAACACGATTTCTGCAACCAGAAACCACGCAATTCAAAATTACACGCAGTTGAAAACAAAGACATTGGAGTAGCATAGACTGGTAAACATAGGCGCCCATATAGGGGGTACAAGAGGGGGCATTTACGCTCCCTTGGAAATCGGACCATCCCTCTTCTGTCCTTATAAGGCGCTTCAAAGATTTTCGCGATAACACAAATTTGGATTGCTAATTTTGTTGTTGAACTTCTGGATGCACGTTTATGCGGAAAAAATAGGGAAAATGTTGGAAATATTTAGTAGAAAAAGCGAAAATTTACAGTAGAAAGTCAAAATGAAATTTCTCATTGCACGTTGGAGAACAACGTAAATACGAATAGCAGTGGCGTATCCAGAGGGGGGGGTCGGGGTTTGACACCCCCCTTGAGAGGAGACTGAGCACGAATTTAGAGCGATGTGGGAAATGGCAATGGGCTGGACATATTGCCAGAAGGACAGACCATCGATGGACAGCTGAAATTTTAGACTGGATTTCAACGGACAGTAAAAGACGCAGAAGAATACCACATGGGAGATCGGTGGATGAAATTCGAAAGTATGCGGGAGTAACATGGAGGAGACTGGCACAAGACAGATCGTTGTGGAAGAAACTTGGGGAGACCTTCGTCCAGCCGTGGATTGATAATGGTTGACAATGATGATGATATGTGTATACGAGGCTTTCTCCAATGAACCAAACCCTTGGACCCCCTCCCCCCTTGAAAAATTTCCGGCTACGCCAATGACGCACTGTATGGCTAAGTAAGAAACGCGAAGAATGAAAAATATATCATTTTCTGCAGCAGCTATTCACTGCTGGACAAAGATCTCTGGAATGTTTTTCCAGAAATTTGTCTTCACGGTATTTTTTTCGTTCTTGATTACCTGTTGAATGATCTCTCGGAGTTTCTTGGCATATGTGACACAAATGGCCAAAAGGATGAAGAGGAAATTTCCTTAATGTCCTAACAAGCTGTATAATTTCACTTATCCATATTTTTTTGCGTAGTTTCTGGATCTTCTGGTTTCCAGTTAAATTCATGTGTTTAGTGTGTGGTATAAACAGTTAGGTAAAGAGAAGGCACAGTCAAATTTTCATTTTTTTTATATGAGGTTTAACGACCACTGTGAGCAATTCAATGGGATATAAGCAGTCGCTCGTCCCTAATTTAGGGTCACTGGTTCCAGGGAAGGGATAGAGCCAGTGCCGTAAGACAAACACAACATCCATGCCTCACTGGGATTCGAACCCGGACCCCTTATCAGAGGCCATCGCTTAGACCACTGCTCCACCGGGGCGGCAATATGCATATGGTGTTTCCATATGTTATTCGTAGTTACAATTTCTGTTTTCCCCCTCCTGAAAACTAAGCGCCGCCCCGGTGGCGCAGTGGTCTAAGCGATGGTCTCTGATCATTCGTCCGAAAGGGGTCCGGGTTCGAATCCCGGTCAGGCATGGATGTTGTGTTTATCTTACGGCACTGGCTCTATCCCTTCCCTGGAACCAGTGACCCTAAAATAGGGACGAGTGACTGCTTATAGCCCATTGAGTTGCTCACGGTGGTCGTTAAACCTCCAATAAAAAAACAAAACAAACTAAGCTATGGGCACCCATGCTGGCAAACTTAATGCTAGAGGTTCTGAAACTAAGGAGAGCAACTGAACGTGTAGCGCTATCTATGAATGGGGGAGTTGGAAAGCAAGAGTGTTTGATTCGATTCATATGAAGAAATTACGTAGAAAGAATGTCCGCGCACGACCTGAGAACTTTCTACATCAAATGGTAATTAGCCGGTGCTCATATCCGAGAAAAAGCAAAGACTAGTAAGTAGTAAGCGCGAAAATACGAGGCTACATAGCGGCCGGCCATATGCACGAATCAGAGAAAGAACGAAAGCAAATTACAAAACAGCAAAATTTCGCATCACATACACTTAAATCTTAAAGATGTGTCAAAATCTTAAAGATTTAGAACTGAAATACACGCGCAAACACGTCACCACACAACTTACTTCCTACAATGGCGGCTTTCAATGTATGCCGGAATTAGTTTGCCAGTCTATTCTCCTCCAATGTTTTTGGTTGAAACTGCATAGGTATCGTGTAAAGAACATCAAAATTCTCACACTTTGCGGTTTCACGATTAAGAGACCCAAGGCATCTCCAGAGGTATTATTATAGCCTTCTTGTTTGTGATCTTGTCTGTATATCCTTATTTTTGCAGCAGTGAATGACTGTGTTGTGAGTACCACTTCCTGAATTTCCTAACCACGAATTATGTTAGTTTTTATTCCTTCGTGTAGTGCTGTAGTGCTAATTGGAAAAAGTACAGGAACGCGCTGCGTCTTTACGTCTTCAATATCTTTCTCTTCTTAACCCCCATTCCGCCTCTCCCCTTTTTACTTTCTTATATTTATAGTATAGAAAGTATAGTGATCGCTCAAAATCAGAGTTCTGGATTGACACGCTTTGGCATTTAAGGGACAAGGTTTCACCTATTTGGTAAGAAAACAGTGAAGTGTTGGGGCCTAAATTGGGGCCGTTTCGAGGTGCAAAAACTAAAATCAGCCCCATATTATAGAGTAAGATGTCATTGGAAGCGAAAACTAATTTATAGTGCAATGGTGAAAGCCATTCATTAATGGGAGTCTTAGTTATCGAGATATTTTGATAGGGACAGTTTGGGTACAGCACTTACAATTCTACAGTCAGCCTGAAAACGAGCGGTAGTACAGCAGGGAGATTTATTATTTCGAAAGATTTTTTCAGCCTGTGTGAAACGGACCTAAAGCTCCAGAGAGAAAAATAATCTCCTCTGTTTCCAGCGTAATTCAGGGGCACTCGTAACTGGACTAAATTCACTGAGACTCACAATTAGACTACTTGATAATGATTAGATTAATTAAATTCTCAATTACAATAATTTGTCACTGCAATCACTGGCGCCAACTACAGGGGTGCTCAGGGGCTTGAGCTTACCCCTTAAAATCATTTTAGGGGTGCTCCGCACCCCTCCGAATTTTTTTTTATATGTACTGGATTCATACTTTAATATTTAGTTCCACTTTACATAAAATTAAATAAGATAATCGGAATATAGCGCAAATACTTGGTTTCTATAAAAAAAAATCAATATCTTCAAAAAATGTTTTAATTACTGATACCGAATAAACACTTAAGAAATAAGACAGCCAAGCAAGCGAGAAATTGGAGGTGTGGGATGTGGTTTGTTCCCTACTTTCCTAATTGTTTAAAGCCACCGATTTTGTAATTTTTTTTTCGCAATCACGTTCCTTGCACATCAGTAAGTTGTCAGCACCTCACCATGCACTCAATGAGCTTCGGCAGGATCATAAAGCCACAAATGTCAGAACGAGAGTAATGAATGACCATCAGAGAGCAGAATACACAGCAAGACTGCGAATGATATTTTCTCTCTCAAAGGATAATTTTGAAGGGTTTTTTTTTTCTTTTTTGCTGTTGCTGTTGCAGTTATTGTTTGTTTGTTTGAGATAATCCTGTTGAGGCCTTTTTTTCTCCCTAACTTTATAAAACATATAAGCAGTCACCAATAGTAACACCAATCAATCCACGCAGGGGTATATGCCAAATCGATAACAACCGGTTCACATGGACTGCAAGATGAATGATGGCGGGGTGGGGTTGGAGATTTCCAAGTTACACTTGTTGATAAAAGCAAACATTAGTAAGAAAAAGTATCACTGAAGACGTAAGGAAATTCAACTGTGAACTAGTGAGGAAAGCAATTGAAAACAACCAAAGCCTAAAGATAGCAAAGGGACATCTCAGTAAGGGAAGAAAACAGATTATGGCACTGAGAAAAGAAGATGGTTCTGTAACAAGAAATAGAGGCGAAATTTTGACAAGAGTGAAAGATTTCTACTCCAAATTATATGAAAGGGATGATATATGCACTCCAGACATCATGAAAGATACCAGTACCAGAGTTCCTCCAGTCCTTCCAGCAGAAGTTGCACATGCAATCAAGAACATGAAGCGAGGAAAAGCTCCAGGAGAAGATGGAATTACTGTAGACATCATAAAAGAAGCAAGTGGAGAAATCGAAACAGTACTCGCCCAAATTTTCACTCGATGCCTTAATGAAGGAAAGATTCCTGAGGATTGGAACACCGCTACAGTGATCCTGCTACATAAGAAAGGTGACATTGAGGATCTCGGAAACTACAGACCTATCAGCCTCCTATCAGTAGTTTATAAAATCTTCACTAAAGTTCTTTCACACCGCTTGAAGGTAGCACTAGACATGGCTCAACCGAGAGAACAAGCTGGATTCAGGAGTGGCTACAGCACAATAGATCATATCCACGTGCTGAGAGAACTAATTGAAAGAGCGAGGGAATATGAACTTCCATTGTGCATGGCTTTTATCGATTATGAAAAAGCCTTTGATTCGGTGAAACCATCAGCAGTTACAATGGCTCTGAAAACCTGCGGTATTGAAGATGCATACATTAATATTATTAATAACATCTATGAAAATGCAAGTGCAAAGATTAGGCTGTTTGAAAATACAACACACGTAAAAATTGGAAAGGGAGTGAGACAAGGTGACACCATATCTCCGAAGCTCTTTAATGCCACATTGGAGGGTGTTTTTCAGTCGCTGAGCTGGGAAAACAAGGGGATAAAGATTAATGGAGATTATCTAACCCACCTTCGTTTTGCTGATGACGTAGTCATTTTTGCAACTACCCCATCAGAGCTGCAGAGTATGATCCAGGAACTTGCTGACAAGAGTAAAGAAGTGGGATTAAAAATGAACTTTCAGAAGACAAAAGTGATGTTCAATGCTTTTACAAGAAATGAAGATTTATCGATTGATGGAGAAAAGCTGGAGATAACAGACACGTACGTTTATCTTGGACAGCAGATATCAAGTGAGGGTCACATTGATGAAGAAATTAATCGGCGTACAAAACTTGCCTGGAGAGCTTTTGGAAGAAACAGCATAATTTTCAAGAGCAATATGCCATTATGTCTTAAAAGAAAAGTGTTTGATCAATGCATCCTTCCAGTGCTTACGTATGGTGCAGAGACGTGAACCTTAACTAAAAGAGACATACAAAGGCTGCAGACAACTCAAAGCAGCATGGAGAGGTGCATGCTTGGTGTAACCAGGAGAGATAAGAAGAGGAACTCGTGGATCCGAAAAATGACAAGAGTGGAAGACATCATGATCAGAGTTAAATCCCTGAAATGGCAATGGGCTGGACATACTGCCAGAAGGACAGATCATCGATGGACAGCCGAAATTTTAGATTGGATCCCAAGGGACAGGAAAAGACCCAGAAGAAGACCACATAGGAGATGGGTGGATGAAATTCGAAAGTATGCAGGGGTGAAATGGAGGAGACTGGCACAAGACAGACCGTTGTGGAGGAAACTTGGGGAGACCTTCGTCCAGCAGTGGATTGATAATGGTTGACAATGATGATGATGATACGCTAAATGCTAACAATAACAAGTAAGAAAATAATACAGTGCAATGATTATGAAGCGCGTTCCATTCCAACACTGAACACGTCAGTTTGTTTGCTACTGCTAGAGCGAACTTCTCAAAGGTATCGCTATTAGCATACTGTCTCTTTTGACTAATGATATGTATACTGCCAATCTCAGCCTTTTTCAACAGATTTAGTTTTCTGGTAGTAGTCCCCAACAAAATGCTGAAATTTTGTCCAAAAGAAAAAAAAATATAGGAGCTCTTGTGCGCACATTACAGAAGATTAAACCGGAAGAATTAAAACGGGGTTCAAGAATATGGTTGCTATAAAAAAAAATTTAATATCTTTATCATGAAATCCTGTATCGGTTTGTTGGCGTTTGCATTGAAGACAAAGTCCATTTAAACATCTAAAATTTTAACACTGGAAACGGTACCTGCCTTTTGAATTTCAGCACCCCTCGAAATTTTCAGAAGTCGGCGCTTATGACAGCAATATCCCCACCTCAACGTTCTTAACAACAGTAAAAAAAGGAGTTTCAAGGGATTGCCAAGTGAGAATGGATTTAGAGACTAACTCTACCTTCTAACAAACAGAGGACGTTAATTCCACTAACTATGCAATTTTTCTGTTGCATTTTTTATTGGGAAAGAATTATAGGAAACTTGCATTTTAAAAAGAAAGCAAATTATGCTGTACAGGGTTCACCGGAAAGTGTACCGGCTAAACAAAAAAGCACCGGAACGCCCTTCTGGCCCCACTACACCACTTCCTCCGTGTATGTAAAAACCTTATTTGCAGTGCAGTAATAATACCTCGCAGCCTAAAAAAATATGTGGTACACACACGCAAAACAATGGCAGCTTAGCTGCCGCAACATTTCCAAAAACATTTGAACTTAAAAGAACTATAAAAAAAAAACTATATAGGCAGATTATGAAACATTCCACAAATGCACAGTGAACTTCTGCATATCCCTTAGCGAAAGAAACTAATATTGCCAGAATTCTTCAAAGTTACAAAGAACCACGAAATATTTTATTAAAAGGATGTTTTCGTCAAATCAGCAAAATTTTTGTGAAGAGTTACTTGCAACTATTACACAAGACCATGACATTAGAGAAATGAATTCCTTCTTCTAGTGACGTCACACGGAAACCTAGGTTTCCGCTTGGTTTCCAACGCTGTCGTGTCTAACTTCAAAACGATACCGACGTATCAGTCCGTATAATATGTCAGTGACGTCTTAATTGCAGGGTACAATCTTTATAATGTCATAACCTTGTGTTTTCTAGATAGTCTTGTACACACACACACACGCACGCGCGCGCGCAAATTAAGATATAAATTCATAATACCCAGCAGTCGATAGGTTAAACTTTAACTGGTGGATGCCGAAAATTTTAGCACTCCCTGTTTAAATAACACAGGAAAATACTTTTTTTTTCTTTTCTTCTAACTAGGGGGATGCGTTTCGTCTATTCTTTAAACTAGGGGGATGGAATTCTCCCAATGCAACTGCTGATAATAAATGCCTTTCGGTAAAATACATTAATCGTCTTCCCATTAGGTACTAAATTGTTTCCTTTTTTACGCTTTCCAACCGTTGGTTGAAGAAGCGTACATGCTCCAGCTTTACCGTCCGTCTGTCGGCACGATAACTCACGTAAAAATGGTTCGATTTCGATGAAATTTTAGTATGTGGTAGGGGACCACCAGGGGACGAACCCTATTGAAAATGGGTGAAGTGGACTCAAAGGTCACGCCATAAGAGCGGGATCCATTCAATTGCTCTTATGCGTCATAAGGTGCGTAAATATGGTTCGTTTTCAATGGAATTTTAGTATGTGGTAGGGGACCACCTGGGGACGAACCCTATTGAAAGTAGGGCAAATGGAGTCAAAGGTCAGGGCATAGGATCGGGATCCATTCCATCGCCCTTATCCCACACTATTAAGGTGGACGTCAAGAAATTTTGCTTCCTATATTTCCAATGAAAAACCTTTTGTACACATTTCCTTCACAATTAGTGTGTTCCCAAGGATGGAAATTTGAACATCGAATAAAATTACTTCATACTATAACTTGGAATACTTAACATTTTCAAAAAACATAAGCATAATTATATTAAAAAACAATAACGTTTCCTTTGGTGGTGTTGAAACCAGAAAAAAGATGGCGCGACCTGTACTTTGATGACGTCAGTGGACAAATAAATGTTGGATTGCATAATTACGGTTATGGCTGAGAAAATATTATTACGGTTATGTTTTAGAAAATATTAAGTATTCCAAGTTATGAAATGAAACTATTTTAATCGATGTTCAAATTTTCATTCTTGGGAACGCATTAATTGTGAAGAAAATGTGTACAGAAGTTTTTCCACTGGAAGTATAGGAAGCAAAATTACTTGACGTCCACCTTAAAGTAGCAATTCTTGTATGTATGTATGTATGTATGTACATTTTATTTTGAAAACGGCTCTCAGAATTTTGATGAAAGTCGTTAACCTACCGCTTTCTGGCACTAGAAACCGATTTAGCTTGATCTCGACTTTAGGAGAATTCGTTTAGTGATTTAAATAACCACCCCGAATTATAACGTTTTTAGTGTCATGGTGTCGTTCCATTAATGCTTCCAATGCTTAGAAATCTTATGACGGTGAAATCTCGCGTTTGAGAATGTTGGCGCGCGGTCACGCCATCTGTTTCATTACGTCACGCGTTGTGTTTGGATCCTATTAAAGTTTTATGACGTCATAGTCTTGCGAGCATATGGTCGCGATTCCCATCTGCTTCATTACGTCACGCGTTGTGTGCGTATGTCCGTCCGCACGATAACTCTCGTAACAATCGTTCGATTTCGATGAAATTTTAGTATCTGGTAGGGTATCACCTGGGAAGGAACCTTATTTAAAGTGAACGAAATGGGGTGAAAGGTCAGTACATAGGAGCGGGATCCATTCCACTACTGTTATGCGTCATAACTTACATAAAAATGCTTCGATTTGGATGAAGTGTTAGTATACTGTAGGGGCCTGCCTGGGGACGAATTCTATTGAAAATGGGCGAAATGGGATCAAAGGTTAGGACACAGGAGCGGGCTCTATTCCATAGCCCTTATGCATCATAACTTACGCAAAATTGCTTCGATTGCGACAAAACTCTATCATGCTATTTCGGAGATACACCTAACCGGTTCTGTTGAATATCATCGATATGGGATCAAGGGTCAGGGCACAGGACTGAGATTTATTCCACAGCCATTATTCTCATAACTTGAGTAATGATTTCTGGTATGTTGGAAAGCGTATTATAATCAATGCATTGCATGATTTTACTAACTTGTTTTTTCTCTGTTTCTGTAGCTTCAGCCATGAATTTCCTTTTTCCAGAAGAATGTAATGAAAATGTGCTTGCCGCCTTTGTCGCCGAGCGGTCTGAGGGGTTGGTTATGTCCCTTCCCTGGAGTCACTGGCTCTAACTTAGGGACGGGTGAACACTTATATAGCCCTTAGAGTTGCTCATGGTGGTTGTTAACGCCCCCGTAAAAACAACAACAACAACGAGAAGATGAATTTGAGCAAGGCTGCCCACGTTAGAGGTCTGCACGGACCTTGGGTGGAAAGCTCGGCCCGGTCCAAAAAAGCTCGACCTGTGCCCGGCCTGGATCTGACTATCATGTTGACAGTCTGGCCTAGCCCGGCTCGTTTCAGACTTTCATCACATGTTCTCCGCTGTTTATTGCAAATAACGCAAGACTTTCTGTGGAGAAACAAAACTGTTCTGCTGAGCTCAACTACGTCAGAAATAAAGGGAAATGTAATACAGAGATACGTGCCATTTCTCGTAGGAATTCCTCCCACAGATGAGCTCTTGACTTGACTTCCTACATCTGTTACAATTGTAAACGCATTTTCTCTTCTACACTTAGCATTGATCCCAAATATGTGAACAAATATTTCGAACTTTCTCCACTCCGCGGTGGAAACGAATCGGGCCAGAAGCTTGGTAATCCGATTTCGTGAAACTGCGAAAACTGTTTTTGTACACATTTTCAGGAAAAGAAAAAATAAAGCACCGTGTTTTAGTCGCGAAAGCTAACGAAGTGAAAATGGAATTTGATTTCAACCTTTAAAGAAATAAATCGGCACATTTCAGACTCTCGTCCTACGATTTGAGCCGTAATTCATCAACGCATCCGATGACGAAAATATTTCCATGTCTTTCGTTTCACTCAGTGATGTTCGCCATTTCATTATTTAATTAGTCAGTCTTCGTTTTGTGAGTGGAAACGTTTTCTTTGCGCTAGGAGCAAAATGGTAAACATTCCAGTTCAGGCCCGGGCCAATATTTTTCCCGAGCCCTGCTTGCACAGAGAACCGAGTAGGGCTCGGGCTTTTTGGGGCAGGGCTTGGCCTGTGTGGACCTCTACCCGACTCAATCATCTTCAACTGTAAGTAACAGAGCTATGTACTTAAAATAGTATAACTATACTAGTAATACGATTTTGTTGGCATAGAATAGAAATAAAAGTTTCTAAGCTTTCGCACATCAACCAGATGGCTTTTTCAAGTAAGGTAGACAGCCAGCCTGGCTCAGATTTTCATGGTTATAGTTAGCTGTGTACTTTCCTTGAAAAAGCCATCTAATTTACGTGCGAAAGCTTGGTAATTTTTTTTATTTTTTGGATTGGAGATTTAGCGACCACCATGAACAATTCAATGGGCTATAAACAGTCACCCGTCCCTAATTTAGGGTAACTGGTTCCAGGAAAGGGAGGGAGCCAGTGCCGTAAGACAAACGCAACATTCATGCCTCACCGGGATTCGAACTCGGACCTCTTTCGGACGAATGATCAGAGGCCATCGCTTAGGTAACTTTGATTTCTATTCTCGGGTTACTAGCATAGTTATACTATTTTAAGTATAGTTGGTGTATAGTTCCTTATTATTATTTAGAGCTATGTACATTCGTCGCCCGGAAAAATTCCTAATACCGATAGAATAGCAATGCCCACACAAATAAAGGATGTTTTTCTGCTCCTCACGATGCACACGTGATAGGAACTTTTTCTGGTAAGCTCCACTGGCAGAGCACTCACACACTTTCAGAGACATGTTGCTTACAGATCTTCATGTACACCCTTTTACATGGAGATCGCCTGACTGTAAACAAAGCATCGAGAAATCAGCAGACGTCCGAAACCCTAACCATTAGGTACATGACCAAAACTTCTGGAGCTGTTAGCAAATACTTTTGACATCACATATGACCAACACTTCTCGTGCTGTTAGCAAATACCTTTGACATCACATATACTACGCTTACGATTGGCCTTACGCACTCGAGTGGAGATGCTCTCACTTGGTTCCCTGCCACGCCGCTGAAGGCATGGCCACTTAAGCCAATTCGACCACGGTCAGATAGTTGGGGCCCAGTGGGCACGTGCCAGTATTTCGGAAGCAGCCACACTTGTTGGTTGCTCCAGTACTACTGTATCAAAGGTGTACCAGGACTGATTAACCATGCACAGACATCCAGCAGAAGGGCTCACATTGGTCAGCCACACTTGTTCGTTGCTCCAGTACTACTGCATCAAAGGTGTACCAGGACTGGATTAACCATGCACATACATCCAGAAGAAGGGCTCACATTGGTCAGCCACACTTGTTGGCTGCTCTCGTACTACTGTATCAAGGGTGTACCAGGACTGGATTAACCATGCACAGACATCCAGCAGAAGGGCTCACATTGGTCAGCCACACTTGTTCGTTGCTCCAGTACTACTGCATCAAAGGTGTACCAGGACTGGATTAACCATGCACATACATCCAGAAGAAGGGCTCACATTGGTCAGCCACACTTGTTGGCTGCTCTCGTACTACTGTATCAAGGGTGTACCAGGACTGGATTAACCATGCATAGACATCCAGCAGAAGGCCTCACATTGGTCAGCCACACTTATTGGCTGCTCCCGTACTACTGCATCAAGGGTATATACCAGGACTGGATTAACCATGCACAGACATCCAGCAGAAGGCCTCACATTGGTCAGCCACACTTATTGGCTGCTCCCGTACTACTGCATCAAGGGTATATACCAGGACTGGATTAACCATGCACAGACATCCAACAGAAGGTCTCGCATAGGTCAACCACTCGCGATTGTTCCTAGAAGTAAGCGTTGGGTGTCACGACTGGTACCTCAGCTGACCCGCCAGTACAACAATGGTGCAGTTCGACCTCTTTCCACATGCACTACACGACGTACCGTGCTTCGCGAATGCTGCTCCCGTACTACTGCATCAAGGATATATACCAGAACTGGATTAACCATGCACAGACATCCAGCAGAAGGTCTCGCATAAGTCAACCACTCACGATTGTTCCTAGAAGTAAGCGTCGGGTGTCACGACTGATACCTCAGCTGACCCGCCAGTACAACAATGGTGCAGTTCGACCTCTTTCCACATGCACTACACGACGTACCTTGCTTCGCGAATTCCACCGCCGAAGACCAACTGGGGACCCATGATGCCGCCCAGTTATCGCAAACAACGCCTCGAATGGGCCAAGGAACGTCGACAATGAACCCTCAACAAATAAAAGAAGGTCGTTTGATGATGAGTCCCGTTTCCTGCTGCACCATGCTGATGGCCGGGTTCGCATATGGCGTAAACAACATGAAACCCTATCGCCTGGTTGCATAGTTGGGGTTCAACAGGCCAGTGGAGGTGGCGTTCTGGTTTGGGAAACTTCTTCCTTTGCAAGCCCTATATATGTTGGTATATACAGAACTGTAAGGTACTTCTGATTTTGTATTCCGAAATAAACCAACAAGCCCACTCTGCGACATTTTGAGCTAAATTATTGTCAGAAAATTTAATATAACTGGCTTAAATCATTTTAAACATTCCAGACTATCGCATGGTTAGACTCAGGTGTTCATTCCATTCCGAACATTAATAAAATAGTTGAAAAAAAAAATGCGACGGGACTGCGTTTAGCAAGACACGTGTACATGTGGCACCTGTGAGAGGTGAATCACGTGTCAAAACGACAAATCTGCAGCATTACATTCCGCTCGTGTAGCTTAGTTGGGAGAGCAACTTACTCCGGAGTGAAGGGACACAGATGGCCGCCCCGGTGGCGCAGTGGTCTAAGCGATGGCCTCTGACCGTTCGTCCGAAAGGGGTCCGGGTTCGAATCCCGGTGAGGCATGGATGTTGTGTTTGTCTTACGGCACTGGCCCGCTCCCTTCCCTGGAACCAGTGACCCAAAATTAGGGACGGGCGACTGCTTATAGCCCATTGAGTTGCTCACGGTGATCGTTAAACCTCCAACCAAAAAAAAAAAAAAGAAAAAAGAAGGGACACAGATTCGATCTCCGTCATGGACAAAATTGTGTTTTCTCATTGGGGCCCGAACGTAAAAAGATATCTACTGGACATTGGGTTCTTCGAAAAATGTATGAATGTTTTTTTCACACATCGTCTGGAATTAATGAAAAATTCCTACTTCGCTTAAAAAAAAAAAAAGTTAAGAGGAAAATGATGTGACGTACTACAGAAGTGAATCGCGTATCAAGAAGACAAATCAGCAGCATTACATTCTGTTCGTGTAGCTTAGTTGGGAGAGCAACTTACTCCGGAGTGAGGGGGCGCGCCTCGATATACGTCACGGACAAATTTCTGTTTTCACACACCATTTATTTGCAGGTCTCAGCACCACCTGAGGAAAAGTTATGGATTCTTAATACAATTGTGGTTAAGTTTTAGGAAATATCAAATATACTAGGCTATAACAGACAGGTAGTCATTTTTCTCGATGTGCAAATTTTCATCCTCGGGAATGTATTAATTGCGAAGAAAATGTCTACAGAAGTTTTTGTCATTGGAAACATAGGGCAAAGTTTTTAGGTGGACATACCTTAATTAGTTATATGACGGCCCATCCTTCCCTTTAAAAGAATCTTCCCCTCCCCTCTATTCAGTCCATTTTAAAAGGCAATCACAAGACCGTTTCCATACGAGTAAAATGGCGTTGAAAATGCTGGTTTCACGAGGAACCGATTTCATCCATCAAAGACGTAACTAGGCGTTTCTGCGCCCGGGGCAAAACTACAAAATATTGCACCCCTCCCCTGTCTGTTTTTCTATTTCACTTATAATATTTTATAATATAATATTTAATAGTGCATATTTATATAAATCGGGGGTGGGGGTGGCCATAACTCACCATGCTGGCCAAGCCGGTTGGTGAATGTATGATAGCATTTCCTCTAATGCCGATGTTATAGTTAGGTATACCGCTATTCATCGGTCGCCAGAGCTCCTTTAGTGGGAACAGGATGCACCACGAGAAGGCAGGGTTGACATTTGACAAGGAGAGGCTGGAAACTGGGATATATTACGCATCACCTGACCTTGCATCCCAGACTATCTCGTGGTTTTATATTAGTGCATATTAATATAAATGCATACTGCTAATTTAATAGTGTACATTAATATCACGACATCATGACCCGAGGGAAATCTCTGAAATGGCAATGGGCTGGACTTGTTGCCAGAAGAACGGATCACCGATGGACAACCGAAATTTTAGACTGGATTCCGAGGGACAGGAAAAAAAAACCCATAAGAAGACCCCATGAGAGATGGATGGATGAAATTCGGAAGTATGCTGGAGTGACATGGAGGAGACAGGCGCAGGGCAGACCTTTGTGGAAGAAACTTGGGGAGACCTTCATCCAGCAGTGGATTGACAATGGTTGGTGATGATGATTAATATAAATGTATAAAGCTAATTTAATAGTATATATTAGCGTATTTGTACATAAAATTATACATTGATCGACAAAACAAAATTAACGTCGCAACCTAATTTTATCTATATAGGAGGGGGAGACCGACAGTATGGATTTTCCCAACTATTTCGGACCTATGACGTAACATTCTTTACGTTATGCGAGATTTGTTGTTATGTTAAAGTTCCAAAGTTAGACTAAGGGTAAATGCAATGCACTAATTGTACCAGATAGCTCACTTTAAATTAAGGCTTTTAGGGCCAGACGAAACATATACAGAAATCGAAATCATTTACGTAACTTTTTATTGGTCTATCAACTTTTAGACGAAATCACATAACTTTGTCTGTTTACAAAATCACAAACCTATCACGACGAGGTGCACACACAACTTCACAACGTAATTAGGCAGACGGTAATCAAAATATAACTTCACATACGTTAAATTAGCTGTCGTACAATCAAACTCAGCAACGATCTAACATCTCCACCCACAAACAACTGCGTCGCAAAATATATAACTTTTTAGCACGTCTTTTGTGAAAAAAGATCGTGCTTATGTTATCGGGTTGTCCGTCCGTCCGTCTGTACCCACAGTATCTCTGCAACTATTAGTCCGATTTGAAAAATTCCTTTTGCATTCGAAAGCTTGAAATATGCGAAGGATGATCCTTAATTTCGATTTTTTTTTTACTATGTACAATTTCGCCGATAGAGGGCGTAAATGCAGATGATGTCGAATTCAAAAATACGTTTTATTCCACATATTTGCTTCTAAACATCCGATTGAAAAAATTATTTTATCTTTCGATTCCATTTATGTAGAAGAGTATTTTAGATATAGTTTCTTTTTCAAATTACGCATAAATTTTCCGCTAGGAGGCGTTAAAGTAAATTACATTTTCCCCGATAAATCTTCTTCTAAAACTCCGATTTGAAAAATATTTTTTTTCCAGCGGATACATCTCCTGATGGAAAATCTTTTGCATATAATTTCGAATTTTTGGTAAATAATACTTTGGCCAGCAATTTGCGTAAGCGTTAATTTTTGCTTCTGATGTATTTGCCATAAAATCTGAGCTTCTAAAATATCGATTGAAAAAATTCTTTCGTGGACTGATGCCACTCACATTGATAAACCTTTTCGGAATATTTTCTTCCTAAAATATTACACAGTTTCTCCGCCAGGGTGCGTAGATGTATATCGTATTTTGGACAATATCTCTACTTCTAGGAGTCCGATTTGAAAAATTCCTTCTTTGTTGGATAGTGTTTTCAGTGTGACATGTTTTTCATATAATTTCAAAATTTTCAAGTAATTCATAGACTTTCCGCGAGGGGGCGTAAAGGTAAATTGCGTTCCCCCCTGTATCTCTGCTTCTAAATCTCCGATTTGAAAAATTCTTTCTGCACCGGATACAGCTCCTGATGGAAAATCGTTTGCACATAATTTCTAATTTTTGTAAAAAAAAAATGGTTTGGCCACCAGGGGGCGTAAATTTTAATTTCCGCTTCTGATGTATTTGCAGCAAAATCTGAGTTTTTAAATTCTCGATTGAAAATAACGTCGTTTGTAGACCGAAACTACTAATGTCGTAAAACCTTTTAGAAACATTTTCTTCTTAAAATAGTGCATGATTTCTACGCCAGGAGATGTAGATGTGTGTCTTATTTTTGTCAATATCTCTAATTCTAGGGGTTCGATTTGAAAAATTCCTTCTTTGTTGGATAGTGTGTCCAGTGTGACATGTGTTTCATATATTTTCAAAATTTTCAAGTAATTCATAGACTTTCCGCTAGGGTGCGTAAAGGTAAATTGCGTTTCCCCCGTATATCTCTGCTTCTAAATATCCGATTTGAAAAATTCTTTCCGCACCGGATACAGCTCCTGATGGGAAATCATTTGCACATAATTTCTAATTTTTGTAAAAAATGGTTTGGCCACCAGGTGGCGTAAGTCCTAATTTTCGCTTCTGATGTATTTGCAGCAAAATATGAGCTTTTAAAATCTCAATTGAAAAAAAAGTCGTTTGTTGACCGATACTACTCATGTCGACAAACGTTTTAGGAACATTTTCTTCTTGAAATAATGCATGGTTTCTACGCAAGGGGCCGTAGATGTATATCTTATTTTTGTCAATATATCTATTTCTAAAAGTCCGATTTGAAAAATTCCTGCTTTGTTGGATAGTGTTTCCGATGCGAAATGTGTTTCCTATAAATTCAAAATTTTCAAGTAAATCATAGACTTTCCGCTAGGGCACACAAAGGTAAATTGCGTTTTCTGCTCCTAAAACTTCGATTTGAAAAATTCTCCCTGTATCTCATACAAGACCTGATGGAAAACATTTTTCACATAATGTCTAATGTTTTTTTTTTTTTGGATTGGAGGTTTAACGACCACCGGGAGCAACTCAATGGGCTATAAGCAGTCGCCCGTCCCTAATTTAGGGTCACTGGTTCCAGGGAAGGGAGAGAACCAGTGCCGTAAGACACACACAACATCCATGCCTCACCGGGATTCGAACCCGGACCCCTTACAGACGAATGATCAGAGGCCATCGCTTAGACCACTGCGCCACCGGGGCGGCCTAATGTTTGGTAAAGAATGGTTTGGTCACCAGGGGTCATAAGTGTTAATTTCTGCTTCTGATGTACTTGTAGCAAAATCTGGGCTCCTGAAAAGGGCTCCTGAATGTTTTTTTTTCTTGGACCGATACCGCTCATATTTATAAACCTTTTGAGAATACTTTCTTTCTAAAATAATACATGGTTTTCCCACCAGGGGACGTAAAGTCACATCTTATTTTTGTCGATAACTCTGTTTCTAAGAGTTCGTAAGCTCACGATTCCGTTTACAGCAAAATCTGAGGGATTAAAGACCCGATTGAAAAACTTTTTCTTCCGTCAGATACTATTGTTTTCCATACCGGTTCCATTGACTTTGAATAGCTTTGATAAATTTAATTTGCGTCCGAACGGATTCAAAAGACGTGCTTATTACACCCGAAAATTCGGTGTCATCTTTCTTGTTTTTTGTTTTTATCAACATGCATATGTCACTTACGCACTGACCTCAGGAGGTACTGCCAAACCTCATTCATGTGTCAGAGAAGATATCACGTTAAGTTTGTAAAGTGCAAAAGAGAACAAACTGAAATTTACATAGGAAAAGGAACTAAAAAAGAAAGTTAAAATACTGTATAATATACGTCACAGACCTTTGGAAACACAACAAACGTAACGAATGCAGCTGGAAGTCATACTCCCAGTCGCAGTAATGATCAAATAGACTCAGGAGAATCTTCAAGAACGTGAACAACATTCTTCTTTTGCAACCGCTCCTTCATTTTTTACGCTTTCCAACCGAGGTTGAAGAAGCGTATATGCTTTAGCTTTGTCCGTTTGTCCGTCTGCACGATAACTCGCGTAAAAATGGTTCGATTTCGATGAAATTTTAGTATATGATAGGGGATCACCTGGGGACGAACCCTATTGAAAATCGGCGAAATGGGGTTAAAGGTCAGTACATAGGAGCGGGATCCATTCTATTACCCTTATGCGTCATAACTTGCGTAAATATGGCTCGATTTAAATGACATTTTAGTATGAGGTAGGGGACCACCTGGGGACAAACCCTATTGAAGAAGGGCGAAATGGGGTCAAAGGTCAGGACATAAGAGCGGGATCCATTCCATCATCCTTATGCGCTATAACTTACGTAAAAATGCTTCGATTGAGACAAAACCTTATCATATTTTTCCGGAAGTATACTTTACCGGTTCTGTTTAATATCATCGAAATGGGGTCAAAGGTCAGGTCATAGGAGCGAGATTTATTCTACCGTCATTATCCTCATAACTTGAGTAATGATTTCTGGTATGTTGGAAAGCGTATCGTAATTAATGCATTGCATGATTTTACTAACTTGTTTGATACTGTATGAGGAACTGATATCCGCTGAACATTTTGTGATTTTGTGGAAAAAATGCGACTTTCAATTTGACAAGGTTACCCAAACTGGCAAAGCATATTATAAACAAATTCTGAAAACGGACAAATGGCAAAGTATGGCGTAGACAGGCAAATTGAAGTTTAAGTTTCTCACAGTCTTGAAATCTTATATCCATTTCCATAAGAATGTGGTACAAAATTTCAAAATACAATTGTTTATAATTTTTAAAAAATGTTTCTTGTGGAAGTGCAGCATATTCCCGTTTAGATCTGCTTATTTCTGTGATTTTGCTAGCTTTTCCAAATAGTGTTTCAAATACCTCATCGTTCCTTTCATGGCTCAAAATTTCATAAGTTATTTTTTAATTTGAGTAACAGTAATTTATGTCTAGTGATTTTTTCTGCAAAATTTCGAATAATAGATCGGTGAAGCCAAATATTTCATTAAATACTATTCCCAAAAATGTAAATTCAAAAGTGTTCATATCATTTAAAAACCTTGGGCAAGTTGAATTGATATTTTGTCTGATTGGTCACTATTTGTGAGAAATTCGAATACTTCCTTCAATTTATCACAATCTTCAACTATTACACTTACTAACTTCGAAGTGGTGGACCATCGAGTTTCTGTTATGGTTGGCATGCATCTTGCTGTTGTTGATGTGAGTGTGTTGTCTTTTCACCACCTCTTCGCTGAGTGGTGAAAAAACAAAGGAATTATACTGAGGCTTGCAAAAAATATTCGACACTTAGAAATTTAAAAAAAACTCTGCTGTAATACAAGGTTCAAACGACGTACTAATCAATAACAAAAACAGCTTGAGAAGCTTTATGCTTCATTTTTTCTGGAGCCCAGTGAAGTGTCCAGACATTACGCTTGTCCCATCGTAACATTGTCCTATTGACTTCTGTTGATAATCAAACTGTTCCAAAATTTTGTCTAGCATTTCGTATAAAGCTTCTGACGTTCTATCTTCATTCACACCATGGAAACCCAAAAATAGCTCAACCACTACACCTTCCGAATAAACAAATCTTATTATTAAAGAGAACTCGGAAGTCCAGTTATGTCTTCCCATCTACTTGAATATAAAAGCATTGAACTCCATTTATTTCATTTTTGACGTGATCGTTTACATATTCAGAAATACATTCAATTAATTCGTTTTGAATAGTTTTTGAGTCCCCGGGGAAGACATTTTTTATCGTTTCGTATTGATTTTGAATTTTTAAAGGACTTCTTGATATCAACAGTGAAAGCAATTCCATGAATTTTTACGATTTGTCTAGTCAATGCCTTCGTCATGGTCACGGAATGCTAGTTCTTGTTTACTCAAATACAGTACTGCATCAATCATTGTCTGCAGAAAAAGTCTATTTAAACGAACGCTTTCGTTGAAATGCATTTTCAAAAGCCTAGCATTCTACCTCAGGGCATCGGCAATGGTATTCCGATTCTTTTCAAAATTATTTAGCATTAATTCGCATTTCAGGTGTTCGCTAGAATCACCACGTTTGTGAAGTGACCGTTTTATATTTAAAAAATCTGAAAATTGTCGTTATTCCACGCCGAATTTTATTACTAAAAACTAAGCAGGGCCAACAAAATAGTTTTTGTAACACAGAAGGGCTACAAAGCCATTTATACTCAGTAAACCAGCAATTTTTAAAATTAATATTGTAAGATTTACCGCTCTTCTTGATTTCTTTCTTGGCGACAATTGTCAGTGAATCCGTCGGTCGTCGTTGAAGTAAAATGTTTCTTTTATTTTCATCTTTCCACCGATTGAACGGAGTTTGCAAATAATTACAGACAATGTCGTTCACAGGATACATACTGAAAACTAAAACTATCACTATCAGGTAAACTGTACACGAAACTAAAGTAACTAATGAAATTTTTAAGAGAAAGTATGTACCAAAACACCGCAAGGAAAAAAGCCCTAGTGGATTGCAACGAACTCTTGGCAATTCGTCCCGTTCCAATGCGATCTCTTCGGAAGGTCACGACTGCAGGAGCAGAGCCTTGGCGTCTCAAGCTAAAACACTTCACTTGCCCCGCAGATAGGGGAGGGTGACGTCACAGTTACCATGGCAACTCGGACGAAAACTGCAGACTTCCAAGCATTCTCATTTCAGCTCTTCACTTGAACTGTTTTACGTATAAGGACTTGTTTTCTGTATTGAACGCGCATTGTGAATTGATATCTAATCAAAACTTTGGGTATTTTGGCACTCAATAAAGGCAAAAAAAGAACATATTATACGAAATTATTAAATAAAACCTTATTTCAAATGAAATAGGTGAAGAGGCACTTCACCTACTTTACCTGAAAAGCCGCCACTGAGCTGCACCTGGGGCAACCGCCCCGCAAGTCCCGCCCTAGTTACGTCTCTATGTCAGATCAGATCAGATCATATGTAGAGGATTTTAGGAAGGGAGTGTCTGACCGTAGGTCTTAAGCAACCCTTAGAAATAGAAAGCCAGGAAATTTGGGCTAGAGTGCCCGATAGGAAAGAGACATGGAAGCGAGGTAGAAAGAGGCCCTTATTTATTACCGGGGGCAGTACCCGGGGCCCAACGGCTTAGCGTCTTTATCCGACGCAAGGCGGATATTTGGTGGTTCGAGCGTTCGGATCGAACCAGAGGTCTTCTCCATGGCATCGAGTTACGACTCTGTCATCCATGTTCGGGCTCTTTTGAGGAACTAACAGTGATGTGGAATTTGATGATATGTGACAGCAAATCCCAAACCGCATATATGTAGCATAGCAGTCAGTACTGTGGTATAAATTACCACCCTTAGAAAAGTTTCGACTTGAAACTTCCGCTGTTTCTTTCCTATCAGGGTCTCAAGAAACCGTAAAAATATTACATTTCGACTATATAGATATAATAGATTTATACGTAGTTTTGGCACCAATAAACTGCGCGCACAGACACCACCGTGAAAATAATCAAATCATATTCGGGAAAACCCAAAATGTGCATTATGTTAAAATTTCCAAGTCGGTTTTCTTTGCGATTACAATATTTTCTCATGCAAGTGTGTGAGGAAGTTTAAATGGGAAGGGGAGGGGAGTGTGCGACAATAAAAAAAAAGTTATTTTTCAAGGATGGCGGGCAAACTAGAGGGGGGATGCAAAACTGAATCTATGCACGGGAGCCCGGCCCGGTAACTCTACATACACCACTATGGCCACCACCAGAGTTGGAAACAGGTCAAAAAAATTTGGACCCGGACGTCACATAATTGGACCCGGCCCGGACTTGACCCTGATCTGTAATTGACCCAAGCCCGACCCTGAAAAATCTGCTTTGAACTATATACAAGGTGATTCAAAAGTCCCTGAACTCTGAATTCAAATATTTCTATCACGAATATAGTGATGTATAAGTAGGTAGAAAACGGGGCTCCGGGAACAGTGAGAGCCGAGAGCGAGGGGGCGTGGTACTGAGAGCTAGTGGGCGTGGCACCAAGCGCTCAGAGCGGGGGAGTGAGAGTTGGACAAAGAAGAAACTTCTTTGTGTGGTGGCAACGGTTTGGGGACAGCAGCCATGGTCAAAAGGGATTATCACATCAGGTGGGGCTTGGGGGGATGGAAGGAGGTTGTGGGTGATGTTGATGGTGCATTGATGGATGTTTCGCGCAGGGGAAATGCTTCTATGTTGACGTCATTCTCCCTCAGGACACATACAAGTAAAAATCGGTATTAAACATGTTTGTGCTTGTCAAATGTTTTGTTCGAATTTGTTGGTGTTGAGTAAAGGATAGTATCCTCGAGGGTAGTCACATGATCTATTTCTTTTATGTGATTGGCTACTCCTCCTTTCGAACGAGACTTTTACTGTTAAACGTTTCATTTCAACTTTCGTCTTCGAACGATTGAGAGGTTTTTGAGCAGTACCTGAATTTCTATTTTGTGCACGATTTTGCAGTCATGTCAGCCGCAAACACTACTGGAAGTTCGTCAATGATTCTACATCTGAATAATTTACCAGAGAATATTTTTCATATTGGGGAAAATATCTTTGCATCATCATCATCATCATCATCATTGTCAACCATTATCAATCCACTGCTGGACGAAGGTCTCCCCAAGTTTCCTCCACAACGGTCTGTCTTGTGCCAGTCTCCTCCATGTCACTCCCGCATATTTACGAATTTCATCCACCCATCTCCCATGTGGTCTTTTTCCGGGTCTTTTCCTGTCCCTTGGAATCCAATCTAAAATTTCGGCTGTCCATCTATGGTCTGTCCTTCTGGCAGTATGTCCAGCCCATTGCCATTTCAGGGATTTAACTCTGATCATGATGTCTTCCACTCTCGTCATTTTTCGGATCCACGAGTTCCTCTTCTTATCTCTCCTGGTTATACCAAGCATGCACCTCTCCATGCTTCTTTGAGTTGTCTGCAGCCTTTGTATGTCTCTTTTAGTTAAGGTCCACGTCTCTGCACCATACGTAAGCACTGGAAGGATGCATTGATCAAACACTTTTCTTTTAAGACATAATGGCATATTGCTCTTGAAAATTATGCTGTTTCTTCCAAAAGCTCTCCAGGCAAGTTTTGTACGCCGATTAATTTCTTCATCAATGTGACCCTCACTTGATATCTGCTGTCCAAGATAAACATATGTATCTGTTATCTCCAGTTTTTCTCCATCAATCGATAAATCTTCATTTCTTGTAAAAGCATGGAACATCACTTTTGTCTTCTGAAAGTTCATTTTTAATCCCACTTCTTTACTCTTGTCAGCAAGTTCCTGGATCATACTCTGCAGCTCTGATGGGGTAGTTGCAAAAATGACTACGTCATCAGCAAAACGAAGGTGGGTTAGATAATCTCCATTAATCTTTATCCCTTTGTTTTCCCAGTTCAGTGATTGAAAGACATTTTCCAATGTGGCATTAAAGAGCTTCGGAGATATGGTGTCACCTTGTCTCACTCCCTTTCCAATTTTTATGTGTGTTGTATTTTCAAACAGCCGAATCTTTGCACTTGCATTTTCATAGATGTTATTAATAATATTAATGTATGCATCTTCAATACCGCAGGATTTCAGAGCCGTGGTAACTGCTGATGGTTTCACCGAATCAAAGGCTTTTTCATAATCGATAAAAGCCATGCACAATGGAAGTTCATATTCCCTCGCTCTTTCAATTAGTTCTCTCAGTACGTGGATATGATCTATTGTGCTGTAGCCACTCCTGAATCCAGCTTGTTCTCTCGGTTGAGCCATGTCCAGTGTAACCTTCAAGCGGTGTGAAAGAACTTTAGTGAAGATTTTATAAACCACTGATAGGAGGCTGATAGGTCTGTAGTTCCTGAGATCCTCAATGTCACCTTTTTTATGTAGCAGGATCATTGTAGCGTTGTTCCAATCCTCAGGAATCTTCCCTTCATTAAGGCATCGAGTGAAAAGTTGGGCGAGTACTGTTTCAATTTCTCCACTTGCTTCTTGTATGATGTCTATAGTAATTCCATCTTCTCCTGGAGCTTTCCCCCGCTTCATGTTCTTGATTGCATGAGCAACTTCTGCTGGGAGGACTGGAAGAACTCTGGTACCTTTCATGATGTCTGGAGTACATGTATCATCCCTTTCATATAATTTGGAGTAGAAATCTTTCACTCTTGTCAAAATTTCGCCTCTATTTCTTGTTATAGAACCATCTTCTTTTCTCAGAGCCATAATCTGTTTTCTTCCCTTACTGAGATGTCCCTTTGCTATCTTAAGGCTTTGGTTGTTTTCAATTGCTTTCCTCACTAGCTCACAGTTGAATTTCCTTACATCTTCAGTGATACTTTTTCGTGCTGTCTTGCATAGCTCTATATATTCCACTTTGGAAGTCACATCTTCTTTAGTTGTCCTCATCTCTCTTCTTTTTTGCATCAACATTTTGGTTTTTCCTGATAATTTGTTCACATGCAACTTGTTCTTAGACCCAGCTAATTTTGTTGCTGTTTCCATTAGAGCTTTGGTTACTTTTCTGTTAACTTCCGAAATACCCACTTCTTCCGATGTTAGGCCTTCTAAAGCAGAGAATCTGTTCTTCAGTTCCAACTTGAAAGTATTATGGTGTTTTTTAAGGTTGGTTATGTCAATACATTTTGTTTGTCTTATGAGCTTGCCACGTTCCAGTTTAGTGTTGAGGTGCATCTTACATCTCACCAATCTATGGTCACTACCTGTGTTGAACTTGTTCAGCACACTGCAGTCTTCGATGACGAATTTTTTGTTACACATAATAAAATCAATTTCACTTGTCGTCCCAATTGGATGTCTCCATGTCCATTTCCTGTGTGGCTTTTTCTTGAAAAAGGAGTTCAAGATGAAAAATCCTTCTGCCTCTGCAAACTCTACGAGAGTATTTCCACGCTGGTTTCTGTTGCCGTGACCGAATTTACCTACTGAAGTTTCATTCTGTTGCCGTTGCCCTATTTTTGCATTGAAATCTCCCATAATTATCTTCAAGTGCTGCTTACCTTTATTATTTAGATGACGAATTTCCTCATAAAATTCTTCAATTTCTTCTTCAGGATGACTTGTGGTGGGTGCATAAGTTTGAATAATCTGAGCCTGGTATCTACTCGATAGTTGGATAACGAGTCGTGCAGCTCTGTCAGAGGAACTTTCAACTTCTACCACTTTATCCTTCAGTTTCTTGTTTATTATAAATCCAACACCACTAGTTCTGCCAGTATCTGTCCCACGATAATAGAAGAGATGTCCACTTTTCAGTTCAATGAGATCTTCTCCTTTTCTCCTTACCTCACTTAGCCCGACGATGTCCCACTTGATCCTTTGTAGTTCCTCTTCCAATTCAAGAAGCCTTGAATCAGAAGATAGGGAGCGTCCGTTATAGGTAGCCAAGGTCAGCATCAAATGGCAGCCTAGTCCGGACCTCCGGGGATTCTTAGCACCCTCTGCCTTCATGTCGCACTGGCCGCTGCCTTGGCCAGGTACATTCCAGCTGCCGGAGACTGAGGGCCAAGATTTAAGTTGTAGAGTCATTTTGGAGGTGTTTGGCCATAACTCACCACGCTGGCCAAGCGGGTTGGTGAGTGTGGGATAGCATTTCCTCTGATCCCGATGGTATAGTTTTACCGCTATTGGCGGTCGTCAGAGCCCCTTTAGTGGGAACAGGATGCACCACGAGAAGGCGGGGTTGACATTTGTCAAGGAGAGGCTGTGATGTTACGCATCACCTGACCTTACATCCCTTGCATATGTATATATTACATCCCTTGCATATGTATATCTTTGCATATGTATCTTTATATACTGGTCAAGCCTGCGTGCATATCAGAGAATTTAAGTGTTATGGTGACAAATGTTATCCTAGCAAATATGGCATTTGCATATCTTTACGTCAATGGGATGAAATGATGGGTGAGAAAGATACCATATCACGTCATCTAGCCTATGGCATATCTGGCACAAATTTTTCATTCGAGAGGTTTCTGCAGCTGAAAGTTATTGCACGAAGTCGCGAAATTGCTATCGGTAAAGAAATTTATAGCGTGAAGACGGGGAAAGTTTATAAGTCACATATTTCTCTCTCTGAAGGGCAATGGAATGAACTAGTTCATATGTCTTCTAGTGTATCACATCAATTGGTTGTGGAATTTTACCGAAATAATTCTTTTGAGAACATTTTCAAGGAAGTGATGCAGTCAAATGGTATAACACTATCTGGTAATGTTTCAACACCACTGAAAAGTGAAAGGATATTTCAGGAACTCAAAACCGTTCTCCAAAATGCAATAGTTGCATATTTGAAAGAAACAGCAAAATTAAAGTGTTTAGATTTATCTGAAGTGTTTTCGGACGACGAGTGTTTCTACACAGCCCTTTTGGGAATAGAATTTAGTAAAATAGTAGAAGATTATGTGGAATTCTTAGAAAGAAGGAACTTGATGTCGTCTGTAACCAATGATTTTATACAAACAGTAAATTTAGAAAATATTTTCAGCGCCATCAAGGATGAAATTCGTGAAAGTGACTTTGAATGAGAAATCATATGTGAAGGAACCATCTACAGAAAAGAAGGAAAAAAAAGACCCTTTTGAGGGCCACCCAATTTTATCAAAAAAGGATTACCATTATCGTACATGTTTTCAATGCGTGCATGTGTGTGTGTGTGTGCGTGTGTGTGTTGTAATGAAGCTGTCTCATGTTTTAGTTTAGATTTCTTTGTTTCAACATGTGTGTTTTCCTTTATTTTAGTTATCGTGGAAATCACACATTGTAACTTCTTTTAAATGCACGGTTCAATCCTACATTAATACACAAAATGTTCTGTTCAAAATTAAATGGTATCCATAAAGTGAATGTTCCCTACAAATCTCAACACGTGACTACACTCCTTTTTTCTAACGTGAAGGTCTTGGGAATTTTTGAAATGTCTTCCTTCCCTCCCACCCAACATGTGTGACGGTTGTTTTAAAGTAAGCATTACACCTTCCTTGGAACAGTTGGTGGAAGTAATCTTTATTCGCTAATCCTGCAAACACTCCAATGTTTAACAAGTAACCTCTCACCTGTGAAAAGACTTACAAAGGATTGATCGTTATTCATTAATTTGAGAAAGTATAATTTCTCTCATGTATTTCTCTACCTTTTAGAAAACAAATTTGCTCACTGTTGTGATTTCTTAAATGGAAGAATTTTACAAAGTCAGCTTTTGATTCAACGGCATTTTAAAGGGTAGGTGTTTTTGAAAAATATGGAATTTTATCAACACAAAATTTTCATTGAATAACATGAGAAAAGCAATGTATTAAAACGACAATTTTCGAATAGTTATTATTTTTCAGGGTAAGTTTTTTGATGAAGATATTTTCGATCGAGGCTAAAATTTACAAAGCAAATTTCTGCAGGAATGATTTTTGTGTCTAATATGTTTCTTATTTTTATAAACTGCAGTGGATCATCAGCGGGGAACCACTAATTAGTGGAGAGTTTACCCATAAAGGGTATCCTTTGCAGTATCTTTCGCCACTTCGACTCATTAATTCCCGGATGGCTTTTTTTTCAACATTTATAAACACACTTATATAATCAAATACATATACAATTTAGCACTTATATAATCAAATACATTTATAATATAACAGTTATATCCGTTAAGTTTTTCACCATTCATTTTCATACATGGCTTTTACTCCATTCAGCAAATCCTTCATGTTGATGTTTCGAATAAAATTTTCGTCAATAATACTGGACAGTTTCCCACACTACTGTTAAACGTTTCATTTCGACTTTCGTTTGAAGACGAAAGTTGAAATGAAACGTTTAACAGTAGAAGTCTCGTTCGAAAGGAGGAGTGGCCAATCACATAAAAGAAATAGATCATGTGACTACCCTCGAGGATACTATTCTTTTCTCAACACCAACAAATTCGAACAAAACATTTGACAAGCACAAACATGTTTAATACCAATTTTTACTTGTATGTGTCCTGAGGGAGAATGACGTCAACATAGAAGCATTTCCCCTGCGCGAAACATCCATCAATCCATCATCAACATCACCCACAACCTCCTTCCATCCCCCCAAGCCCCACCTGATGTGATAATCCCTTTTGACCATGGCTGCTGCCCCCAAACCGTTGCCACAACACAAAAAAGTTTCTTCTTTGTCCAACTCTCACTCCCCCGCTCTGAGCGCTTGGTGCCACGCCCACTAGCTCTCAGCACCACGCCCCTCGCTCTTAGTGCCACGCCCCCTCGCTCTCGGCTCTCACTGTTCCCGGAGCCCCGTTTTCTACCTACTTCTGATCTGTGTCTTGACTGGAGCTAAAATGTTCCACTGATCAATCAGAGGATTGTAGACTTCCAATGTAAGGGCTGGCTGCTGATTAAATTCATTGGAGTGTCCTCCACAAACGTATATTTCTCCTCGAAGAGACACAGATGAGTGTTTTGCTCTCGCCTGGAGCATCGGCGAAATTTCTGCGCCTAGTCCTGGGAGGGGATAGTATCGTTCTGCATTTGCGAGAGATATAGAGCAGTTTTGATTGTCGCCGTCATCGTACTGAAATCCACCAGTGATGTACAAGTAATCTCCCAATGAACTAGCTGCAGAGTCTCTGCGTTTCACTGTCAGTCTACCGTTCAAAACAAATGTTCTTTGTCGAGGACACAATGTGTGCGCAAGATCTACTTCTGCATCTTCACCTCCTATAAAATATATGGATGCACGATGTGCAACGACAACTGCGCGTGAAGGCACAGTGAACTGATACTTTTCAGAAGTACGTGAGAGCGTTTTAAGGCACAGAATAGTGACGTCATTTCCACCGACGAACAGGATTATGTCGTCCGTGCAAAAGATGAAGGAAGCATTCCTCAGTTGATTAGTTTCATTTGGTGTGCACAATAATTTAATCCATTTCTTTTGGTACACCGATTCAAAAAATGTTAGGGTGAACGTATCGTTCGACAAGTAAATGCCATACACGGCACAACCCATTGCTTTTGCATGCTTCAGATGTTCTTTGGCTTCATAATATCGCTTCCTTGCTGTAAAAAAACCGGGGTAGTCAACATATTTCTTAACCTGCTTTAATATCTTCTTGCAACCGTGAGTTGATGGAAGAATTTCCTCAGTTAATACCTTTGATTCAGAGTAGGCCTTGGTTAAAAGGGGCATTCGTATGCACTCTAATACAGCACGCAGTCGGATTATTCTTTCTGTACCTCCTACTTTCACCCACCTCATAACAGCTTAAAAAACGTTGTCTTCACTCATGACGAATAAATCATCCCTTCGGATCAAGTCCTGAAGAACATAGGAGGGTAAATTCAGGAAATCTCCTGTCGAAGAAATGTCTTAAAAATTTTCCCTCGCGTAATTGCTGCATTTTAATACTCCACTCGAATCAAACAATTTTTCGGACTGTGAGAGAACGTACACAACTACTTCAGAGTCAAGAGCCTCTGTCAAAAACTCCAAGCAAGCCTCAACAACACTCTTAAGATGCAAAAATGCGGCTGTCTCGAGCAAAGAGCGAACATCTGAGGACGGGATACTTAATTTACCTGTGTAAAGAAAACTGATTAGTTGGCGAAGTGCATCTGCATCAACATTGGTCAAATTTATTTCTCTCTTCGTGTTTTCTTTACAGCGTCCTGCGCGATCATCCTTCAAACACGGGATTCCACTTTCCAAAACTGTGGGATGACACGAAAGAGATGTATCTCCGACTTTGATGGTCACGTGGTAGGGCGTTCCGGATTTTTTTATTTTTTCAGCCTCAGGTAATGTAGTGCTAAGAAAGACCGCATCCGTGATGTAAAAAACGTCTTCAGAATCCATACTGCAGCAGGCTCTTATTTTACAAAGAAATGACGCATTTCTTAAGTTGAAATGTCTTCAAAGTCGTTGAAAATCGGGCGCCTCGAGGACAAGCTGAAAAATGAGGTAACAACGCTATAAGCTCGTTTTGCACATCATGGAAGCATTCTTTGGTGGAATTTATGACATCGCAGATGAATGTAGTGGGTTAATGTAGGACAGAGGCGTAACTAGGGCGGGGTAGACGGAGTGGCTGTCACGGGCGCAGTTCACGAGAGGGCACAAAAATCACAACTGATTAAAATTAAATCTTCTACATCAGTTTTTGATACACTTAAAAACTCAACTTCCGTATTGCTGCCCAAAGTCAAATATCGCTGTTGACGTCTTTCTCTGCCACTAGATGGCGTCAGATCGTCATTCCAAATCACAATTTTTTGCGTACCTGTCTGCGCAGTTCTCGTGGTGATTTTTTAGCAGAAGATTTATTTTTGTAGTTCGCATATTCCAAACATGTGGAATATTCGCCGTTTAGAGACACAAGTCACTTGGAACATTGAAATATGTTTGAAATGGTGTGTGGATGAGAAATTATTACCAGTCACGATATTTTGTTCTGAAATCATTCCATGATTTTTACTAAGAGCAAGAACATTCTAAGTATTTTCCGTTGTAGGAAGAAACACATTCACGGCAAAGCTGAGAATGTTTTTCGTGAAAAAGGAACATGATTTTATATTTAAATGTTTTAAATGTTTAATTTCCTGGCACCGTATTTTAAATGTTTAATTTTATCACCATATTTTTAATTGCTGAGTTGGTTAGAAAGGTATAGCTGAAGGCTTGTAATTATATTAGGCCTGTAATAGAATTAAAATAATCTTGATCTTTACAAAAGAATGAAACTTACTATTCGAAAAATGTTCCGTGCTGCAGAGAGAAACACATTGCATGAGTAATGAGGATCTGTCGCCATCTAGTGACAGAGAGAGACGTCAACAGTGATATTTGACTTAGGGTAGCAATACGGAAGCTAAGCCCACTTAAAATTTGAATTTCTTCAAAATATTCAGATGTTAGTTGTTCACATTCAGAAACAAAGGCGTGGTTCTATAGTCCGTCAAACGAAAGAAGATCCACGACCTTTGTCAACAACAACGGAGCACATTTTGCTTTAGTACTTTCCTTGATAAGGATGTCGTTTGCAATGTAGAAAATTCTCTGGGGGCTATTCGATCACTAATGTGGCCGTAGCTACATTCGGTTCGTTTGTTATGGTACCGAAAGTCCCAACTACAAAGCAGTTGCGAAAAGCTGTTGAAACCGTTATACAACTTAAATCTTGGCCCTCAGTCTCCGGCAGCTGGAATGTACCTGTCCAAGGCAGCGGCCAGTGCGACATGAAGGCAGAGGGTGCTAAGAATCCCCGGAGGACCGGACTAGGCTGCCATCTGATGCTGACCTTGGCTACGTATAATGGACTCTACCTATCTTCTGATTCAAGACTTCTTGAATTGGAAGAGGAACTACAAAGGATCAAGTGGGACATCGTCGGGCTAAGTGAGGTAAGGAGAAAAGGAGAAGACCTCATTGAACTGAAAAGTGGACATCTCTTCTACTATCGTGGGACTGATACTGGCAGAACTAGTGGTGTTGGATTTATAATAAACAAGAAACTGAAGGATAAAGTTGTAGAAGTTGAAAGTTCCTCTGACAGAGCTGCACGACTCGTTATCCAACTCTCGAGAAGATACAAGGCTCAAATTATTCAAACTTACGCACCCACCACAAGTCATCCTGAATAAGAAATTGAAGAATTTTATGAGGAAATTCGTCATCTAAATAATATAGGTAAGCAGCACTTAAAGATAATTATGGGAGATTTCAATGCAAAAATAAGGCAACGGCAACAGAATGAAACTTCAGTAGGTAAATTTGGTCACGGCAACAGAAACCAACGTGGAAATACTCTCGTAGAGTTTGCAGAGGCAGAAGGGTTTTTCATCTTGAACTCCATTTTCAAGAAAAAGCCACACAGGAAATGGACATGGAGACATCCAAATGGGACGACAAGTGAAATTGATTTTATTATGTGTAACAAAAAATTCGTCATAGAAGACTGCAGTGTGCTAAACAAGTTCAACACAGGTAGTGACCATAGATTGGTGAGATGTAAGATGCACCTCAACACTAAACTTGAACGTGGCAAGCTCATAAGACAAACAAAATCTATTGACATAACCAACCTTAAAAAACACCATAATACCTTCAATTTGCAACTGAAGAACAGATTCTCTGCGTTAGAAGGCCTAACATGGGAAGAAGTGGATATTTCTGAAGTTAACAGAGAACTCACCAAGGCTCTTATGGAAACAGCAACAAAAATAGGCGGTACTAAGAACAAGTTACATATGAAGATAATTTCAAGAAAAACCAAAATGTTGATGCAAAAGAGAAGAGAGATGAGGACAACTAAAGATGTGACTTCCGAAGTGGAATATATAGAGCTATGCAAGACAGTACGAAAAAGAATCACTGAAGACGTAAGGAAATTCAACTGTGAGGAAAGCAATTGGAAACAACCAAAGCCTAAAGATAGCAAAGGGGCATCTCAGTAAGGGAAGAAAACAGATTATGGCACTGAGAAAAGAAGATGGTTCTGTAACAAGAAATAGAGGCGAAATTTTGACAAGAGTGAAAGATTTCTACTCCAAATTATATGAAAGGGATGGTACTTGTACTCCAGACATCATGAAAGGTACCAGTACCAGAGTTCTTCATGTTCTCCCTGCAGAAGTTGCACATGCAATCAAGAACATGAAGCGGGGAAAAGCTCCAGGAGAAGATGGAATTACTGTAGACATCATACAAGAAGCAAGTGGAGAAATCGAAACAGTACTCGCCCAAATTTTCACTCGATGCATTAATGAAGGGAAGATTCCTGAGGATTGGAACAACGCTACAATGATCCTGCTACATAAAAAGGGTGACATTGAGGATCTCAGGAACTACAGACCTATCAGCCTCCTATCAGTGGTTTATAAAATATTCACTAAAGTTCTTTCACACCGTTTGAAGGTAACACTGGACATGGCTCAACCGAGAGAACAAGCTGGATTCAGGAGTGGCTACAGCACAATAGATCACATCCACGTATTGAGAGAACTAATTGAAAGAGCGAGGGAATATGAACTTCTATTGTGCATGGCTTTTATCGATTATGAAAAAGCCTTTGATTCGGTGAAACCATCAGCAGTTACCACGGCTCTGAAATCCTGCGGTATTGAAGATGCATACATTAATATTATTAATAACATCTATAAAAATGCAAGTGCAAAGATTCGACTGTTTGAAAATACAACACACATAAAAATTGGAAAATGAGTGAGACAAGGTGACACCATATCTCCGAAGCTCTTTAATGCTACATTGGAAAATATCTTTCAATCACTGAACTGGGAAAACAAAGGGATAAAGATTACTGGAGATTATCTAACCCACCTTCGTTTTGCTGATGATGTAGTAATTTTTGCAACTACCCCATCAGAGCTGCAGAGTATGATCCAGGAACTTGCAGACAAGACTAAGGAAGTGGGATTAAAAATGAACTTTCAGAAGACAAAAGTGATGTTCAATGCTTTTACAAGAAATGAAGATTTATCGATTGACGGAGAAAAGCTGGAGATAACAGACACGTACGTTTATCTTGGACAGCAGATATCAAGTGAGGGTCACATTGATGAAGAAATTAATCGGCGTATAAAACTTTCCTGGAGAGCTTTTGGAAGAAACTGCATAATTTTCAAGAGCAATATGCCATTATGTCTTAAAAGAAAAGTGTTTGATCAATGCATCCTTCCAGTGCTTACGTATGGTGCAGAGACGTGGACCTTAACTAAAAGAGACATACAAAGGCTGCAGACAACTCAAAGCAGCATGGAGAGGTGCATGCTTGGTGTAACCAGGAGAGATAAGAAGAGGAACTCGTGGATCCGAAAAATGACAAGAGTGGAAGACATCATGATCAGAGTAAAATACGTGAAATGGCAATGGGCTGGACATACTGCCAGAAAGACAGACCATCGATGGACAGTCGAAATTTTAGATTGGATTCCAAGGGACAGGAAAAGACCCAGAAGAAGACCACATGGGAGATGGGTGGATGAAATTCGAAAGTATGCGGGAGTAACATGGAAGAGACTGGCACAAGACAGGCTGTTGTGGAAGAAACTTGGGGAGACCTTCGTCCAGCAGTGGATTGATAATGGTTGACAATGATGATTGATGATGATACGTATATACAGGATGATTCAGCTAAGCGTGTACAAACTTCTGGGAGGGGTAGGTTGCACAAAGACAAATCGGAATCATATAGCAATGCAAGGTCGGAAAAGCCATCTTCATGTGCTAATGTACAGAGAGGACGCTAAATGAAAGATCAGCACGTAAGAGAACAAAATGTTTTTTATTACTCACAAGACATTTGTGAAATGCATTGAGGCTTTATAAGGTGTTCAAAGTTGCGACCATGAGCTGTAAAACACGCTTGGCATCGTCGGCTCATGGAATCACGTACGTTTTGGAAAATTCCTGGCGTGTCTCTGACTTCCGACGGCGCTACAAAGATGCGTGCTATAAGGTCCTCATCACTTTCAGCGGGGGTGTCCTACACCAGTTCTTTGATGTAACCCTAGAAGAAGTAATCAAGGCATGTTAAGTCCGGCGATCTTGCAGACCAGTGAACGGGACCATCACGACCGATCCACTGATGTCCAAATGTCATGTTTAAGTGATGACGAACGTCACTGTTTGAAGTGGGCGGGGGCTCCATCGTGCTGGAACCACATTGCACGGCGCAGCGACTGAAGGACCTGTTGTTCGTTCAATAGCTCTGGCAAGACTTCCTCCAGATTTATCAGGTAACTCCTTCCATCCAGACGAGGAGGCATGAGGTATGGGCCAATTAAGTGGTCCTCGACAGCGCCGGCCCAAACATTAACAGCAAAACGGTTTCGTGCTGCACATGGTCGTACAACATGGGGGCCCTCTACCGCCCATACATGCGCGTTATGTGCATTGAAGTAACCTCCCCGTGTAAAGCACGCTTCGTCTGTGAAAAGCACAGAATCAGGAAATTGGGGTTCTGCCGCACTTTTCTGCAGGTATCATTGCGCAAATGCAATGCGCTGAGGGTAATCGCCAGGGCTTAGTGTCTGAACGCGCTGCGCATGATATGGATGCAATGGGTCTTCGTGCAGAACCATCCATACGGTGGATTGGGACAGACCGAGCCGATGGGCAATTGCTCGTGTGCTGGCACTTGGAGTGTGTGCTGCATGACGTAACACATTCTCTTCGATGGCAGAAAAACACGTATAAGCAGCCACACCATCCAGAACCATCTCCTCCTCGCTATGGGGTACAGAAGCCATCGTCCCACGAGGGTACCGCTGCTGACCGCACATCACAGGGTGCATGGGCGCTGGAACATCGCCACTGGACCCTAGACATGTGGAAAACTGTTGCCTAGACTGATGAGTAGAGATTCACGTTGGTACATGCGGATGGGAGGATACGAATACGACGCAAACCACATGAAGCGATGGATCCTTCTTGCCAGCAGGGTACTCTTCAAGCTGGTGGGGGTGGCATTTTCGTCTGGGAACTGTTTACGTGGACTGAAATGGGACCCCTGGTGCATGTGACATCGTCCTTCACAGGTCAACGTTACCGGGATATCCTGGACGACCATTTGCTCCCGTTTGTGCGTCTTCAACATCGCACTGGGGACCTCATCCTGCAACAAGACAATGCACCGTGACATCGCTCCCGAATTGTATCCGAATGGTTGGATGAACACTCAACCGACGTGACCTCGCTTCCTTTGCCAGCTAGGTCACCTGACCTCAATCCCATCGAGCGCATCTAGTATTCCATCTTGAGAGATGGTCGAGGCTCTGACCCCACCCCCTCCATCAAATCTTCGTGAACTGTGAGAGCTTGTTCAGGGGTCGTGGATCCGTATGGCTTCCCAACGCTTCCGGTGTCTTATCGAGTCCATGCCGAGACGAATCGCCGTCGTCATCAGGGCGAAAGGTGGTGCTACACGTTACTATACAGGTATCTCTAATTCAATTGCTCTTCAGTGTATGTACAGAAGTTTTACCATTGGAAACATAAGGCAGATATTCTAGGTGGAACCACCTTAAGATACATAGACTGGAAGTTCTTTTGTAAATGAGTGGCAGCAGCTGGCGACATTTTGATCGCACAGCTTGTACGGCAAAACGGCACGTGTCCTATGTAAACAACGTTGATTAAGCTTTTTTACCTGCACGGAAGAAGGAATTTTACGTTGTTATAATACGGCGTATTATTATTTTTTTCAATGGGGGATAAATTAGATATTAACTTACGATTAAAGAAAACTTCACTATCGTAATTATGGGGGATATAAAATAACTGAAGGGAAACTTTGCTTGTCCTACGTGTAAGATATATTTCAGTTTAAGTTGCTTGCAAAGTGCGTGATCTAGCTGCATGAAATTCGTATTTCACACTCTAAGTAACGTCAAAAATCATTTTAATGTGGTCATTTGTTTATTCTTAAGAGAAGTTTTTCCCGCAGTATTATAAATATTATTATTAAATCTGGCTATATTATTTTCTGAAATACTTTACAATATACAGTATATATACTATTTCTAAACACAAGAAATAATATATCTTACTGGTTATATGCATAAAAAATGGACGTAACTGATATAAACACGCGAAGGCCTATAGTAAACAACGAGATGTGATAGATTCTTGCCTTACAACGATGAACTTCAAATCGCCGTTCCGGTGGCGCAGTAGTCTAAGCGATGGCCTCTGATTATTCGTCCGAAAGGGGTCCGGGTTGGAATCCCGTAAGGCATGGATGTTGTGTCTGTCTTACGGCAGTGGCTCTCTCTCCCTTCCCTGGAACCAGTGACCCTAAATTAGGGACGGGCGACTGCTTATAACCCATTAAAATGCTCACGGTGGTCGTAAAAAAGAACTTCAAATGTCGAACGGTTAACTTACGGTTTTCCAGTCTATGTATCTTAAAGGTCTTTGGGTGCAACACAAATGTACACGCTGTAATTAAAATGACTGCTGTAGTTCTATACTAATAGAAAGTATTACAAAACAGTTACGCCAAAGTGAATCATATCATGCAAATTTAATTCTTTTAGAAAAGTAAGACCAGTCTCTTAGAAATGACTCACGATGACAAGCAAAGCATATCACTGCCGTGTGATAGTGTCTAACGATCTTTTCCGATTCATCCGAAAATGCGGAACATAAATAAGCAAATAAAAAAGTAACAATTAAGAATTGTGGCACGGAAAGAGTAAAACTACTTAAATTATTTACTCTTAAATGTAAAAAAGCACACTTAACATAATGCCACAATGTTTTGAACAAATAAGGGTCTTTGCTTTTGACTCTGTTATAAAAAAATGATACAGGCCTGTTTTTTCCGTTTCCTCGAAGAACACCTTTTAGCTCATTATATTCTGAAGGATGTGTTTTTATGTGTAAACAAGTGTAATATACCTATAGGTATAACGCCTTATTCTCATTGATACAAAAATTTCATTTATTCAATTGATATTTCATTCGCTTTCCATTATTAACATACTGTACACAGGGGCGCACACACGGGGTGGGTCCGTCTGGTCCAGACCCCCCCCCCGCCCCAGAATTTTCAAATACCTTATTCCGACTATGGCGAAATTAAAAAAAAATCTTTCTGCACATGTTTATAGAAACGAGCTGGCTGGGGTGTGATTGTACCAATCACAGAAATTAGAGTGCCTCAGGAATGCTGCATCTGTTTTGGATGGCTGACGATGGCAAGCATTGAAGTAGGGAATTAGTGAAACCCCAGAGTGTTTGAGGAACCAGGAATCCATCACTCTCCCAGTCTCTCGTGTTCCCATAACCTTTTCCAGGAAATTCCTCTATGGCTCGGGCCTCAGTCACATATGGGGTGCTAATGGGCGTTCCTCCTCTGAGGGGAGGGGGATACACAAGATAAAGGCCTGGGTGTAAACACACTGTTTTCTGTTAAGAAGGTCTGCGTCTGTGCTTGATATTTGTATCTGTTGATTTCCATCCGTTTAGGACATGAGAGACTAACTTCCTGAATTTGTCATTTTTCGCGGGGTCAGCAGCTTGCTTATGAATGACTTTATAACGAAGTAAATTTCTCCGTCATTTTCGGTCTACGCCGGGATTCGAACCCGAGGCCGCTTATTCCGGAACAAGTCGCTCTACCAACTGAGCTACGCAGACGTTTATTCTGATTCCTATCTGCCTTTATGTCGTGTGCGTCCTGCTGGCAGGTACGTCACAACTTTTTCTAACCGAACTGTTAATGACTGTTTTTACTCAGAAGTATGCTTCATTGTAAACTCATGGATTATTCAGTTTTAGATTTATTCAATTCCCTCTCTGAAAAGATAGTTCGACAACTGTAATAGCTTTCAAAGTTCGATGAGGAATACTTAGGTGAGTTAAATATTATTGTTTACTTAACTCTTTCGTTTTCCATTGATAATGTGTCTGCTCTTTAACAGTGTAATGAACAGTGCTGTCAGAGCAAGCATATAATTTATATATATTATTTAAAGCGAGCTTAGATGAAAATGTTTCTGCATTACAGTAAGAGAAGCGATTTAAACTTTATTTTTCTCTACGTCTTAAGGTCTTACATAAATATTAATGGATATATTAATGCACATTTAATTTAGCAGACTTATTCAAAAGAGTAAGGTTTTTTTAACCTGTGCTAATTATGCTAACAAAAAGAATTCTAACATCAGTGCTAATTTATGCTAACAAAAAGAATGCACACACACACACACACACACACACACACACACACACATAGATATATAATCCATATGTGTGTGTGTGTGTGTGTGTGTGTGTTCCCAATTTCTAGTTTCATTTGTCCCGTGCATTTTTTTTTTTTGTCAGACCCCACCCACCCTTGAGGAAATTCTGTGTGCACCCCTGACTGAACATGCATAGGAACTCTTGTTATGACTGTGAAAAGGAATCTCAAGTCTTCTGGAATAGCTGCTTTTCCGTCACCTAGTTTTTATAAACTAAAGCGAAAATGAGTTCACGAATATTTTACTTATTTACTGAAAACAATACCAAAAATTCCTTTTCTTTTTAATACTTCATTCAAAGCTGCCGTCAAAAATTCCTTTTCTTTTAATACTTCATTCAAAGCTGCCGTCAAAAATTCCTGGCTATTTATCTAACCAGTTTCATATGAAGTTTCCGCCAAAATTTGCGAAAATCCTTCTTCGGGGGATAGAGGCCCTCTTACACATGAGGCCCCATCCCCGCACTGCGGGAGTTGCGGGCACTCTCAGTACACCCATGGAGGCTCAGCGATCTCTACAAAAGACTCAACGAACTTAATAATAATTAGCACAGGCCATATTTGGAAAAATAGTTAACGAAAAACATTTTTAGTATCGCACTTGAAGCGCTATACATCGATCTAACCGATAGGAAAGCCCGTAAATAAGCTCATTGAAGATCATGTACTTCGAGCCGTAAAATATGGAAATTGAAAGTCCTAAAACATTTACGCGTTTTTACAGAAGCTTGCTTAAAATACATCAATATAATAAGTTCGCATATCAACATGTCGCTCTAACTTCCACGATAAACTGTTGCAATCGTACACCGTATCACCAGACAGAAGTAATCGCACTTTCCACGTTAATAAGTGAGTCACGAAAAAATTCTCATCGGAGGCCACCGGGAATCGAACCCAGGGTCTTCCAGTTGCGCGCCGGACATGCTACCACTGCACCATAGCGGCTTCGAATTCTCCAGACTCACAAGTGTTTCTGACAGCTTTGCATCTTTTCTGGTTTATTAGTTTCTGACTACTTTTCTCCTCCCCCCTTTTTTTTATTGGAGGTTTAACGACCACCGGGGGCAGCTCAATGGGATATAAGCAGTCTCCCGTCCCTACTTTAAGGTCACTGGTACCAGGGAAGGGAGAGAGCAAATGCCGTAATACAAACACAACATCCATGCCTCACCGGGATTCGATTCGTATCCGGACCCCTTTCGGACGAATGATCAGAGGCCATCGCTTAGACCACTGTGCCACCGGGGCGGCTTCCATCTTTTAGTGAATCCCCAACACTGTGCTATGCTCCATGTAGCAACCTGCCATGTGGTTTAGCAGTTAATCACTTGTGAGTCTGGAGAATTCGAGGCCGCTGTGGTGCAGTGTTAGCATATCCGGCGCGTGATTGGAAGACCCTGGGTTCGATTCCCGGTGGCGGCCTATGAGAATTTTTCCGTGATTCACTTATTAACGTGAAAAGAGCGATGACTTCTATTTGGTTTTCCTGATTCACGTCGAGTGTATGAATTAATCGTACACCGTATGTCTGTCCGTTTTCCCGTACTCATTACCATTACTCATTTTCGAATTGCTTTGTTTTCAGGGAGGTCCATCGCAAAAGTTCAGGCCGCCCCGGTGGCGCAGTGGTCTAAGCGATGGCCTCTGATCATTCGTTCGCAAGGGGTCCGGGTTCGAATACCGGTGAGGCATGGATGTGGTGTTTGTCTTACGACACTGGCACTCTCCTTTCCCCGGAAACAGTGACCCTAAATTAAGGACGGGCGACTGCTTATAGCCCATTGAGTTGCTCACGGTGGTCGTGAAACCTCCAATAAAAAAAAGTTCAGGCACAAAACAATATTGACGCTATAACGTAAAAATACGAAGCAAAGCAACACAAACATTGAAAAGCAAGTGAAAGACTTCAAACTGCGTCATTGCTAAGAATGGGAAACCAATACACACAATGAATATAATTATACTAGTTATGGAGTGAAAGGAGAAGAGTCTACATGGCTAAAAAGTTTTTTTTTTTTTTGACTGAGGGTTTAACAACCACCGTGAGCAACTCAGTGGGCTATAAGCAGTCGCCCGTCCCCAATTTAGGGCCTCTGACTCCAAGGAGGGGAGAGAGCCAGTGCCGTAAGACAAACACAACCCCCATGCCTCACCGGGATTTGAACCCGGACCCTCGAATAAATGGTCATAAGCCATCGCTTAGACCACTGCGCCACCGGGGCGGCGATCGGAGATTTCTCTTAGGAAAATCTACCTGTCCATCATAACCTTATCACAATTACTTGTCAGTAGTTATGAAAAATTACTTTTGACCATTCGGTCTCGACGTGTCCGGGTTCGAATCCCTGGTGAGGCATGGATGTTGTGTTCGTCTTACGGCACTGGTTCTTTCCCTTCCGTGGAACCAGTGACCCTAAATAAGGGACGGCCGACTGTTTATAACGCATTGAGTTGCTCACGGTGGTCGTTGAACCTTCAATCAAGAACAGAAAAAAAACAACAACAACTTCCAAACAAACAAGCAGTCCATCAGATCCGGTTTTATTAGACGTAGAGTGCTTTCACCTACTTACCACCAGTAACAGCAATTAAATTTAAATTCAGCTGTGTAAATGCTGAAGCCTACTTTTTTGTTTGGGAGGTCTCGGATCATCATATTAGTTGCGCCCGTCCCTGATTTAGGGCTACTGGCTTCAGGAAAGGGAGGTTTCCAGTTCCCGTGCCTTTGTGTTATGTTACCTGAAATTTCCTTTTTCAGTTTTTCTTAATTAGTGGTCTGCATATTTTAGAGACGTTAAGTTTTTTTTTTATTGAAGCTTTAATGACCACCGTGAGCAACTCAATGGGCTATAAGCAGTCGCCCGGCCTTAATTTAGGGCCACTAGTTTCAGGAAAGGGTGAGAACCAGTGCCATAAGACAAACACAACACCCATGCCTCACTGGGATCCGAAACCACACCCATCCAAGGCTTGATCCATCTCGGACGAATAGTTAGGGTGGCCTTAAGTTTTACCAGCGGTAGAAATACTTTTTGTTTTATTAAAGGTTTAACGACCACCGTGAGCAACTTAATTGGCTATAGCAGTCGCCCGTCCCTGATTTAGGGCCTCTGGCTCCAGGGAAGGGAGAGAGCCAGTGCCGTAAGCCAAACACAACACCCATGCCTCACCGGTATTCGAAACCGGACTCTTTCTTGGACAAATGATCATAAGCCTTCGCTTTGACTACTGTGCCACCAGGCGGCAGAAATACTTTTATGCAGTTTTACGTAAAGGAAAAAGAAGAACGGAAGTAGCTTTGGCACGTATCTGTAAACTAAAATTCTTCTTCAGAGTATTTTCAATGAAATACAGCATCCATGCCTCGCAGGGATTCAAACTCGAACCTATCTCGAACGAATGGTCAGAAGCCAACTCTTAGACCACTGTACACAAATCTATGAAACCTTAAATTGGTGCCTTCTCTCTTTTCACGAAAGGGGAAGGATATAAAAGCGATCGTCATCATCATCATCCCACCAAAGTGAGGTGTGTGAAGTCGGGCTCTCCTGCGGTTGGCCCCGTTGGATACCGTGTGATTTGGGTGTGTCGCCCTTTGGCGAGAGTGTTCTCGTTTCGTTGCATTTCGGTGGCAGCGGATAGCTGTTACGTGGTGTTTAGCTTGTTTCTGATTTTTTTTTGTTTCTCAGATGCGCTGAGGTCTAGCGGGTGGCAGGTTCTTTCCATATCCAAGGTAGGATAGTTTGTTTGCATGTCCATTTTGGTTGTAGTCTATCGATTCGGGGTGGGCCCAGGATTCCTCTTCTCCTTCCAAAAGGATTCGATCTTCACCGGGTGTTGAGCTTCAGCCGCGGGGTGATTTATTAGTTCCAGTAAATGCTTTTGTTTGTTCGGTTCAATGGTCTCAGGAATTTCTGGGTAAGGCATTTGCGAGTGAAGAGACTCGAAGGGAAATTCTTCTTTCCTCGACTTCTGGGAAGTTACCCAGAGTCCGTCCTATTTTGTTGAAAAAGTTCTTCGTTGACAATATTTCTATGCATGATTCTATTTCAGACGCGCAGTGTTTTCAGACGTTCGGGTGACTTGTTGGTGCGTTCCTCTAATCTCATTTGTCTGCTGGAACTCAGTCAACTTTCTCATTTTACTCAGGTCCTCACTGATCTTATGACAAAAAACTTTTTAGTTCGAGATGTGCCCCTGTTGATGATATCGCTACGGAACTATTGGACCGTGGAGTAAGCTATCAGCGTGTTGTTCGGTTCCGGCGTTCACTAAATTCCTTGAGGATCCCTACTTCGGTTCTCGTGGAAAAACTGGGTTATATTAATCGAGACACTATCTATCTGTGGTATTCGAGGTGTGCGGTCAGACCCTTCTTGGATTATCCCAGGCAGTGTAAAAATTGTCAGCGTTATGGGCATTTGCTGCCAACCTGTAGTAGTGCCTCTCGCTGTTCTAATTGTGGGGATGCCCATGACTCTTCCGTATGTTCTGCGACGAGTTTCAAGTGCGCCCTGTGTGCGGGCTTAGATCTCTTTTCAGACACTAATTGCCCAATCTATCTTCAAGAGAAGCGGATACTAGACATTATGGACATGAAGCATATCAGTTACCCAGAGGCCCGGGACTCGGTGCGTCAAGTTAATCTGGTCTCATATGTGTCGGCTTTACAAGCTCACACTCCGTGTGCTTGCTCCTCTGCCATCCCTCAGCTTCTAGAAACCATTTCTTAACTCACCAGTCGATTGGACTCATTGACGGCTCTTCTCTCAACTCTTCCTTCATCCCTCCATGCCGGTCCTACCACAACCGCAGAACTGGCGTCTAAGGCTGAAGCTCCGCTGAATCCTCCTACTAATGTTGCAGAGCGTATTAGTAGGACCACAGTCTCCTCACATAACAATTACCAGGAGAGGTGGGTGGCAAGCATTGCTCGTCTAGCTTCTTCCGTGCTAAACGAGCAACCTTCTGACATTGGCCAGAACTCCAACGAATTCATGTTATGCGAGGAGACTGCGGTACCGTTTTCTGAGTTGGCAACGGAATCCGTCAAACGTTCTCACTCCAGAACCTTCTCGTGTGCACCGTGTGTCCAGCACTTCCCTACTCGTCCGTCCTTGCTGACTCACCTTAAGGCTCATCGTGACGACGGAAAATATCTCTGTAGCCTCTGTTCCAGGCCGTTCAAGACTGCATCCAGCTTTAAAGAGCACTTCTCTCTTCATGAATAGTTGCTCGCTGGTCCAATTGAATGCATAGTCCTTTCTCTCGTAAAAATCTTACTTCACAGGCTGTTCTACTTCCGCTACAGAGACGATCTTAACTATCCAAGAAACCTGGCTTTCTCCTTCTACTTCCTTTTCTCTTCCAGGCAGAACAGTGTATCGAAGTGACCGGGGGAGGGTTGGTGTGTGTGTGGGAGGGACTCCTTACGGCAATCCGGTCTGATATCTCTTCCAGATTGGTGGACCTTTTCTGCTCGGATTCGAAGGTACAGCATCTTGCTACGGATATCTTCTCCGGCGACACCACTCGCCGGGTTATTAATATCTACACTCCCTCATATCCCCCTCGGCCCTCTTGTTTGGACGGATCGAACAACTTCTCACGGATTGCTGTATGGTGGTAGGGGATTTCAACATTCATCACCCCAGCTGTGGTTCTGTCGCTCCTAGCCGGGAGGTAACGAATTCGTTGAGTGGGTCCCATGAAGTTTGTCTCCTTAAATCTGGGTCTTTTACCTTTTGCAGGGGGTCGAGCTGCTCTGTCTTGGACCTCACCTTGTGCTCTCCTCAACTGGTTCCCTACTGTTCCTGGTCGGTTGATATGGATCTTTACGATAGCACCCATCAACCTGTTACCACGACATTAGCTGCGGGGATGTTCGGCTCACCTCCCCTTCCATCGCTGGGTCCGCAGACAGTCGTTTGGTCAGTGGCCTAAACTTGCATTCAGAAGGTTATCCGAGCTGAACATCCTTTCACTCCTGAAGATGTCGCTCTGATCCTGGAGCAGACTTTCCAGATTCTTAATACTTCTCGTCGACCCAGTGGACTGCGTCGACGCTGGTCTCCCTGATGCGACGCCGATTGTGCTCAGCGGCTTAGCAAGAAACGTCGTCTCCTTCGCTTTGCCAAGTTGTCTATCTGCATCATCGCTTGGTCGTTATATCGGCAGAAAGAAAGGAATATTCGCCACCTCCTCAAACTTAAGAGACGTGCTTACTAGAAAGCGCAATGCAACTACGCCTCGAGGAAATGATCTGCTTTCTCCCTCCTACGCCGCCTGAAATCCCATGTTGGATCGAGCACGGATCATTTGCTTCTTTGAACTGACGATTTCCTGGTTGCGGATCCAGTGGTGCAGGCAAGGACGTTTGGTGATCTCTTCTCCCCAGCCACCCACTGTCCGGTCCACTCCTTTTCCCTTGCCCATGATGACTCACTTCTGGTGATGCATGCTTTACTTACAGCCGGTGAAGTGGCCAGGGCTATTGCTGGTTCTCCCCGACGCTGTGTCCCTGGTCCTGATGGGATTACTTTCGACCTGGTGAGATGTATCTGGAGATAGAATTCTTCATGGCTGGCTGACCTCCTGAACCTCTTTTGGTCTGCCGGCGTTCACCCTACATTCTGGAAGGAGTCTTGGGTGATCCCAAACAAGAAACCTAACAAACCTGCTATCGACTTATCATCGTACCGAATGATCACCCTTACATCAGTTTTTTCGAAGACCTTGGAGAAAGTCCTGGTCTCTCGCTTAACGGACTTTATTCAGTCTGATCAACGGATCAGCAAGCCACAGTTAGCATTTTTGCCTGGCCGCTCAACATCGGCGTGCGTTCTACCGATTCAACACCATCTTCTGGTGTCTCGAGCACGACATAATTTCGTTTTTTGGTATCTCTGGACCTTCAGGCTGTTTACGATTCGGTTTGCCACCCTGCTCTCCTGGGTAAATTGGCATCTCTGGGTATCCGTGGACGTCTTCTCCGTTCGTTGGCAGACTTTCTTGCTCTGCGCAGATTTAGAGTTCACTGCCGTGAAACGGAGTCACCCTACTTTTCGCAGTGTTGTGGTGTTCCTCAGGATAGCTCAATTTCGCCTATCCTGTTTTATACATTGATGATATCGTTGATTGCTGTCATCCGAATGCTCATATGTTCGTATTTGCTGAAGACGTTTTTATTGTTTCCTGTAGTCCCAACCGGGCGGCGGTCCTTAGCTATATTCAATTCACGTTGGACTCCATTGTGCAGTGGGCGTCCTCCTGGGATTTACTCCTCTCTCCTTCTAAGAGCTCCGCGATTGACTTCTCTCGTAAGCGCCGGTCGCCGGCTTCTCCTTTCCCATTGTGTTCCGCCTCAGTGGCCTGTCAGTCCTCAATCAAGATTTTAGGGATCTAGTTTAACTCTTCCCTGACTTGGTCTTCCCACTTTACGCACGTGAAGACATCTTCCGAGCCTTGTCTGCTATTAGAGTCGTTTGTCACCGCCGGTGGGGTCTTTGCTTCCCCAACGCTCTTGCCTTCGCCGTGGCTGTGATTCGCCCGATTCTGGAATATGCGGTTCCAGTCCTCTTTGCATTCCCCAACTACCTCTACGATTATCTGGAGGTTCTGCTCAACCGTACACTCCGATCGACTATTTACCTTCCTCGCTCGACGCGTGTTGCGGTCTCACGTGCTGAATGTGGAATCGCTAACGTTCGTTCACACATCACCCTCCTGACCGTCCGATTTTTGTACCGCCACCTTTCGCTGGGACAGCGTTCTCCTATCGCTGATCTACTTATGGAAGAGGACGCCTTGTCCTTCTATGCTTGGAGGTCCTATGGCTTCGCCCTTGGGATCACACTCAGTCACCTCCGACAGGAGACGTTTTTTGTCAACAACGCTCTTCTCCAGGCTCAGACGTCTCCGCCAGTCTCGCCTGCTCCACGCTATACAATCATCTGCTCGGGTCTCTGTTTCCTGCACCGACATCTGTATCCGCTGCTCCTCAGACATCTCTTTGGGGAATTCTTGGCCCAGTACTCTGCATCGCAGCGGATGCTTCGCAGCTTTCATCTCGGTGAAAGCTGCATTGCAACTGATGCCTCGCAGCTTTTCACCTCGGTGGCGATATGACATTTCTTATGCCAGATCAACTCCAGCCGTTCGCTCTCTATTTCGACCGTGTTTTTAGTATTCTCGGCTGAAGCGTGGGCCCTGCTACAACAGCACTAGAATTTGTTCCCAGTCCGTATGGGGGCCTTTTGCTGCAAAGTGACAGTCGATCTCCAGGCTCTGCTTGCGCTGAACCGCAAATCTTCGCACGTTATTGTTCTTCATGAATCGCTCCAACGTCTAAGCTCCTTCTACGAGGACATTTAGCTCGTTTGGTGCCCGGCCCATGTCGGTCTCCCTGCAAATGAGGCCGCTGACGCTGCCGTCTGACGGAGCCGTGGTGAGGGCCTGACCCTGTCTCCTCCCGTTTCTGCCTCCGACGCTGCTTGACACAGTGAATCCATGATCTTCACCACTTCAGCTTCAGCCTGGAATTCGTCCGGTTGGGCAGTTCGATTTCCTTATATCGGTTTTCGTCACAGATGACCTAGCGAACATTGTTTTCGGAGTTCCTCGGCAGTCATCATCCAGCAATTATAAGGTGACCAGATATTGGAACACTCATTTGAGGACAAACGGGCGTGGCGTCTCCAGATCGGTAGTTCATTTGGGGACATATACATACTCAAAATAAATATGCAAATCTTTTTGGATTTTGGATTGGAGGTTTAACGACCACCGTGAGCAACTCAATGGGCTATAAGCAGTCGCCCGTCCCTAATTTAGGGTCACTGGTTCCAGGGAAGGGAGAGAACCAGTGCCGTAAGACAAACACAACATCCATGCCTCACCGGGATTCGAACCCGGACCCCGTTCGGACGAATGATCAGAGGCCATCGCTTAGACCACTGCGCCACCGGGGCGGCATGCAAATCTTATTGTCACAAAACTGCATTGCTTCAATAAGCGTGATATTACATATGAAAATGTATGTCTTAAAAGGATATATCTTGTAGAATGTTGGTAATTCGTATTGACAGAGTAGAATTATCATGGACAGAACATATTAGCAAAATTGAAATGCTTTACCTTGTATGAGGATGTAGCACGTGACGTCATCGAGAAGTTTTAGTTAAGTGGCAACATTCCTTGCAATTTCCTGAAGGACAAACACAGCTGGCTGTCCTGCAGTCTTTGTGTAAAATGAGATCATTAGCTATCAATGTTAACAAAACTATTGAAGAGTTAGACTCTTCAAAGGTAAAAAATCTTTTAAAGGTTAGTTTTATCTACAAGTCAGTGATTTCTGGCAAGGCTGGGAACCTATCTTTTACTTGTTCAAATGCTGTTGGCGTGCAGTGCTTGTACTTATTGGGCCAGTCGTTTCACTTGTTGATTCGAAGTTTTCAAGTTGAATTTAAAACGTGTTGGCTTTTGTTTTGCTTAGATTTCATTGCTACTGACTATTTTCTGATAGAACACCTTTCAGAGTTTGTCTCTTAGTCAAAAAAATTCCTAAATCAACGCTTCGGTATCCAATCTGCACTTCTGTGCGCTTGGGTTTTTCACCTTCAGGGATTTCTATTCAGAAGGTTCCTGGCTGATCAAGGAGGTTTTGAAATTTTTTATAGAGCTGAAAGTTAATTTGTTAGCCAATCTGAGTGTTAGCCAAAATCTAATCTCTTCGGCTGTTCTAAAATTTTTAGGAGAGCTTGACCCACTTTTTTGCGAATTTTCGGCTTTTCACTTAGTATTTTCACTTTTAAGATTATTTGGCTCTCAATGTTGGGAGATCTTTGCTTTTTACTTTAATTTTTCGTTCTATATATTTCCTCCCCAAACCACCGTCGATTTTATTTTTAGTAACCTGGATTTTTAACTGGAGCTGAAGTACACTTTTGTGGAAAAAGGCAAATAATGGATATAATTATTTCCAAATGAAAAATTTTTTTTTTGGTGTCTAGGTCTGTTTACAGACTGGGATTATGCTGCTAAATCTATTTACGGATAAATAACCTAGGACGCAAATCACAATTATTGTTTTTTTTCACCACAATTTTGCGTGGAAAAGCAGATTTTGCTTTAAATTTTTCTAAGTCTTGGAAAACGTTTCCCAGAACTAAGAGAAACACTTTTTATTGAAGAGTTCCTAATTACTCACTAATTAGTGATCACACTAAATTACCATGTAAAAGAATATCCACGATAATAAAATGTTATTTGTTTCAAGACTTTTATATGCCTCGAGCTGTTGTATGGTAAAGGCGGTTCGACCAAAACAAAGTAATAGAAAACATTTACTATTTGTACTTTCGGAAAACTTTTCGCGTAACCTTCGAAGGTACTTGCATTCAGCACATACAGATATTTTCCTTCAATCTCTTAAATTTTTTCCAAATACCGCATTTTGTACTCGGAAGTTAAACTTTCAAAGTAGGACGCCATCATTTCAACAGGGACTGGTTGTCCTTCACTTACGTTACTAAGGCTCGTTGCCATGCTAAAGTCACGTGTCTGCTACAAACTCATATGCGCCGAATTAAAATCAAGCTGCACACCGAACTAATTGCATGGCGAATCTTTCATTTTGCCAAAGTTTTTGGAGAAACTTAGATCACGTGCAGTCGAAATTTGACCGCGCCAGTAGTTCAGTGTCCTAGTGCCGGCCACTGACCAGTCGTACAAGTGGGTACGGGCTCGAGTCCCGACTGAGACATGGATGGTGTGTTTGTCTTACAGCACTTGCTCTCTCCCTTCCCTAGAACGAATGTCTCCAAATTAGAGACAGGTGACTGCTTATAGTCCTTAGAGTTGCTCGCGGTGGTCGTTAAACTCGGAAAGAAGAAAAAAAAATTCAAAATTTCTTTTCACAAGAAGCATGTCGGAAAATTAGTACAACGTAAACTACGTTTAAGAACATTTTTCATTAGAAATCTAACGAGCTAATGAGGAAGTGTAAATTCGACGACATTTGAGGACAATTTGCGTCCCCAAAGGCATTAGACGTTTTTAGGGACCGTAAACAAAATTCGAGGACTGTCCTCAAGAATTGGGGTCTTCTGGTCAGCTTAAGCAATTATGAATTGATACGGCGCCGTTAAATGACTTCCTTTTTCTGATCCGGTGACGTTCCTCCCGATGTGTTTCTGTGCCTCCGGTCCAGATACTGTTATGCACTACCTCCTCTTCTGCCTGTCTTACAGCGCATATCGGAGGTTGTTTTTCTTCAACCCTTCCTTCTCCAACTTCCGACTCCTCACAAGCGTAAGCGTTTTCCTTGTTGAATTTCGCGATGCTTCCGTGACGAAAAGTAAAGTCCGTGCCTTGGAGAAATTCGTAGTGCTCACCAAACGCTTTTCTTTGTAAAAACAGTATCTAACTTCCCACTATTCATGAGCGTCTTCTATGATGGACTTTAGTGATGCTTCCGTGGCGACACGTGTTTTTTTTTGATTGGAGGTTTAACGACTACCGTGAGCAACTAAATCGGCTATAAGCAGTGGCCCATCCCTAGTTTAGGGCCATTGGTTCTAGGGAAGGGAGAGAGTCAGTGTCGAAAGACAAACCCAACATCCATGCCTCACCGGGATTCGAACCCGGACCTTTTCGGACGAATGATCAGAAGCAATCGCTTAGACCACTGCGCCACCGGGGCGGCGAGTTGTCATAGAGAGAAATGTCCGGTGATCACGATGAAACACTTAGATACCCGAACCACACGTGGCCATGCCGCAATGGCGCAGTGGTCGAAGCGATTGTTTCTGCTCATTCGTCCGAAAGGGGTCCGGGTTCGAATCCCGGTGAGGCATGGATGTTGTGTTTGTCTTTCGACACTGGCTCTCTCCCTTCCCTGGAACCAGTGGCCCTAAATTAGGGATGAGTGATTGCTTATAGATCATTGAGTTGCTCACGGTGGTCGTTAAACCTCCAATTAAAAAAAAATAACAACTCGGCCAATGAGGATATAGCACGTGACGTCATCGAGAAGTTTCAGTGAAGTGGCAACAGGCCCTGCAAGATCATGAAGGACAAGCATAGCTGGCTGTCCAGCACTCAGTGTGTAAAGTGTAATAATTAGCGGTCGGTGTTCAAAAACATTTGAAGCCGAAATGCCTAGATTTTTGGCATTATGAATTGCAGTGATAGAAGAAATCGAGACCGTAAGTCTTTTTCAGGCTACTAGCTGCTGTCTCTAAAGGCAGTACCGAAAAAATTCCCTTGTATGCCAAACGAAGGGAGATCGGCCGCCCCGGTGGCGCAGTGGTTTAAGCGATGGCCTCTGATCATTCGTCCGTAAAGGGCCCGGGTTCGAATCCCGGTGAGGCATGTATGTTGTGTTTGTCTTACGGCACTGGCTCTCTCCCTTCCCTGGAACCAGTGACCCTAAATTAGGGACGGGCGACTGCTTATAGCCCATTGAGTTGCTCACAGTGGTAGTTAAATCTGCAAAAAAAAAAAAAAAGGGAGATCGCTTCCCAGAGCTTAGAAAACACTTTTTTTTGAAGAGCTACTCTTCAAAGGCAGAGAACCTCTTAAATGTTAGTTTTATCTAGAAATCAGTGATTTTTGGTAAAGCAGAGAATCCATCTTTTACTTGTTCAAACGCTATTGGAATGCAGTGCTACTTACAGGGCCAGGCGTTTCATTTGCTGATTCAAAGTTTTCAAGTTGCATTTAAAAGGTGTTGGCTGTTTTTTGCGTAGGTTTTATTACTACTGACTATTTTCTTATAGAACATGTTTTAGAGTTTTTCTCTTAGTTAAAATATTTCTTAAATAAACGCTTCGATTCCCAATCGGAACTGCTGTGTACGTGTTTTTTTTTCCTCCAAGGACTTCTTTTCAGAAAGTTCCTGGTTGATCTTAGGAGTGTTGAAACTTTTTATAGGGCTAACAATTAATTTGCTAGCAAACCTGACTTTTAATCAGATTCAAATCTCTGGCTGTTCTGTATTTTTTAGATCACGATCACACCGTTAACCTGACTCACTTTTTTTGCGAGTTTTTGGCTTTTCACTTTTAAGGTTATTTGGCTGTCGGTGTTGGGTTTTTCTTGTTTACTACTTTGTTCTATATGATATTCCCCTCTCCCCTCCCAAACTACCGTTGATATTTTTTTTAGTACACCTGAGTTTTTACTTGGTGCTGAAGCACACTTTTGCAGACAAATGCAAATTATGGCTAAAATTATTGACCAAATAAAATCCTTTTTAGTGGCTACGTCTGTTTACAGGTCGGCGTTATGCTACTAAATTTATTTACGGATAAATAGATTATAGGGCACAAATCCCAGCAAAATTATTTTATTTTTTCACCACAATTTCACGTGAAAAAAAAAAAACGAAAAGATTTTGCTCATTTTTCTAAGGCTTGGAAATTGCTTCCCAGAGCTTAGAAAGACACTTTTCGTTGAAGAGTTAAACTCTCAAAAAGACATAGAACCTTTCAAGGGTCAGTTTTATCCAAAATCAGCGATTCCTGGAAAGAAAGAAAGCCTATCTTTTATCTTTTCTTACTCAGATCTCCGCACCTGGGAGGAAAAAGAACCTTACTTATTAAGGCAGCGTACCTATTTTCTCCATAAATTACTGATTACTCACGGATTTGGGATTGTTCGAAATTACCCTGTAAAAGAATACCGACGAAGAGAAATTTATATATGCCTCGAAACTTTTATATGCCTCGAATTGTTTTGCAGTAAAGGCGCTTTGACCAAAGACGAAGTATTAAAAAATATTTACTATTTGCACTTTCTTTTTTTTTTTTTTTTTTTTTTTTTTTTGATTGGAGGTTTAACGACCACCGTGAGCAACTCATTGGGCTATAAGCAGTCGCCCGTCCCTAATTTAGGGTCACTGGTTCCAGGGAAGGGAGAGAGCCAGCGCCGTAAGACAAATACAACATCCATGCCTCACCGGGATTCGAACCCGGACCCCGTTCGGACGAATGATCAGAGGCCATCGCTTAGACCACTGCGCCACCGGGGCTGCAAACTTTTTGCTTCACCTTCGAAGATACTTGCATTCAGCACATAAGATACTTTTTTCAATCTCTTTCATTTTTTCCCCAAATACCGCATTTTGTACGTGGAAGTTAAAATTTCAAAGTAAGAAGCCATCTTTCAACGAGGCTGGTTGTCCTTCAGTTACGTTACTAAGGCTCGTTGCCATGCTGAGAGTCACGTGTTTGCTACATCCTTATTAGTTGATGTGAGGCACAAACCTGGAACTGTAAGCCTCATCTCCTACAAAAAAATCGTCCCACCTCAGCTCAATACTCAGTAGCATGGTTGCAAGGTACCTTGGTGCCGCCCCGGTGGCGTAGTGGTCTAAGGCGTTGGCCTCTGATCATTCGTATGTAAGGGGTCCGGGTTCGAATCCCGGTCAGGCATGGATGTTGTGTTTGTCTTTCGGCACTGGCTCTCTCCCTTCCCTGGAACCAGTGACCCTAAATTAGGGACGGGCGACTGCTTATAGCCCATTTGAGTTGCTCACGGTGGTCGTTAAACCTCCAATCAAAAAAAAAAAAGTACCTTGGCATGGTTGCACTAGCGTCTGGGCACAGGGACAGAACAAACGCAGGAACATCCGCTCCGTTATCTCATTCGGCAGGATGAAAAATGCAAGCAACCAATTGGCGTGCGTGATGATAGAAACACAGCAGACAGCCAGAGCAATAGCCCAGTTTTGGTGTTAGTCATATGAAATTCTCATGTGTACGTTCGACAGATATCAAAAGGTTTGTATTGAAGTAGCAAGTACTACTATGAGTTTAATACATATTCATTTTTAGTGCTGTTCGTCCTAGCAACGTGTGCAAATATTCCCTTCATATGCACGTTTGAAATGCGTGCTTAACTCTTCACACACATCGCGGATATCTTTAGCAGCTACATAGTGCTTCTATTTTATTTTTTTTTTGATTGGAGGTTTAACGACCACCGTGAGCAACTCAATGGGCTATAAGCAGTCGCCCGTCCCTAATTTAGGGTCACTGGTTCCAGGGAAGGGAGAGAGCCAGTGCCGTAAGACAAACACAACATCCATGCCTCACCGGGATTCGAACCCGGACCCCGTTCGGACGAATGATCAGAGGCCATCGCTTAGACCACTGCGCCACCGGGGCGGCGCTTCTATTTTCAATCAGACTTGTTAATCGCAGTGTTTGTTCACGTTTGAGATTGTGGCTTTGCACGTCTCATTATAATATGTATGCATTACCACCAGTGGCAGCCCCGGTGGCGCAGTGGTCTAAGCCGCTGGCCTCTGATCATTCGTCCGTAAGGGGTCCGGGTTCGAATCCCGGTGAGGCATGGATGTTGTGTTTGTCTTACGGCACTGGCTCTCTCCCTTCCCTGGAACCAGTGACCCTAAATTAGGGACGGGCGACTGCTTATAGCCCATCGAGTTGCTCACGGTGGTCGTTAAACCTTCAACTAAAAAAAAAAATAATAAATAAAAAAAATCGTCCATTTCATAAAAAAAATACCACCAGTAGCGTAACTGCCCCCTCCCCCGCACACACACACAAGATTTACTTCAGCGCCCCTATGCACAGAAATTTCCCCAGGATTTCTAACACGATCGAGGCTGAAATGTAACTTTTTTTTATTGGAGGTTCAACGACCACTGTGAGCAACTCAATGGGCTATAAGCAGTCGCCGTCCCTAATTTAGGGTAACTGGTTCCAGGGAAGGGAGAGAGCCAGTGCGTTAAGACAAACACAACATCCATGCCTCACCGGGATTCGAACCCGGACCCCTTTCGGACGAATGATCAGAGGCCATCGCTTAGACCACTGCGCCACCGAGGCGGCTAAATGTAACTTAAAGAAAGCATGTTAAAAAATTTCATCCTGTCCCTATCTTCCTGACCCCCCTCGGAACCACCCACATACCGTAAAAAACACATCCTCCCTCAATCGTGTTCTAAATCCTGGGAAAATTTTTGCGCCTTGGGGCGCTGAAGTAATTTTGCGGAGGGGCTGCTAGTTACGCTACTGGTGGTAATGCATACATAGGGTAATGACACGTGCAAAGCCACAATCTCAAACGTGAACAAACACTGCGATTAACAAGTCTGATTGAAAATGGAAGGCCGCCCCGGTGGCGCAGTGGTCTAAGGCGTTGGCCTCTGATCATTCGTCCGTAAGGGGTCCGGGTTCGAATCCCGGTCAGGCATGGATGTTGTGTTTGTCTTACGGCACTGGCTCTCTCCCTTCCCTGGAACCAGTGACCCTAAATTAGGGACGGGCGACTGCTTATAGCCCATTGAGTTGCTCACGGCGGTCGTTAAACCTCCAATCAAAAAAAAAAAAAATGGAAGCACTATATAGTGGCTAAAGATATCCACGATGTTTTTTTTTTTTTTTGATTGGAGGTTTAACGACCACCGTGAGCAACTCAATAGGTTATAAGCAGTCGCCTGTCCCTAATTTAGGGTCACTGGTTCCAGGGAAGGGAGAGAGCCAGTGCGCAAGACAAACACAACATCCATGCCTCACGGGATTCGAACCCGGACCCCGTTCGGACGAATGATCAGAGGCCATCACTTAGACCACTGCGCCATCGAGGCGGCTATCCGCGATGTGTGTGAAGAGTTACGCACGCATTTCAAACGTGCATAAGAAGGGAATATTTGCACACGCTGCTAGGACGAAAAGCACTAAAAATGAATATGTGCTAAACTCATAGTAGTACCTAGTAGTTCAAAACAAACCTTTTTATATCCATCGAACGTACACCTGAGAATTTGCTTGGACTAACACCAAAACTGGGCTATTGCTCTGACTGTCTGCTGTGCTGTCATCATCACGCACGCCAATTAGTTGCTAGCGTTTTTCATCCTGACCAATGAGATAATGAGTGAATGTTCCTGCGTTTGTTCTGTCCCTGTGCCCAGACAATAGTGAATGGTTACATATTCAGTTCAGAGCATTAGACAAGTGCATAGGGATGGGCGATATTTGCAATAGTATCGATACCGATATCTTTTGATATTTCTGAGACCGATATATTGAATCGAAAGTATCGGTATTGAAAGATCAATATATCGGATCGATTTTTCGATATTTTCGAAATTTTTCAATACTTCTGATCTCAATACGACTAATATTCCGGTTTATTTAAGACTGATATTCCGGTTTATACTGCCTCAGGGTTATCACTGAATCCGATCCGATCTGATTGGGATTGGGATTGGGATTGGAGATTTAACGACCACCGTGAGCAACTCAATGGGCTATAAGCAGTCGCCCGTCCCTAATTTAGGGTCACTGGTTCTAGGGAAGGGAGAGAGCCAGTGCCGTAAGACAAACACAACATCCATGCCTCACCGGGATTCGAACCCGGACCCTTTCGGACGAATGATCAGAGGCCATCGCTTAGACCACTGCGCCACCGGGGCGGCGATCCGATCTGATGTTGTGCTAAGTATTGGCTGTTGGGAACTTGGAACTAATTGGCTGTTGGCCAAAGTGAGCTGTTGGCTTGTTCGCACAAATCTCAGCCAGCACTAATTAAATAAAGCTTCTGTGCGGCGCCATTTGCAAATCTGTATTGCTTTATTGAATGCAGTGTCGAAGTGTGTATAAATAAATACACATAAACTATTCCTTACAGAGTTATCCGAAAATGATAGAATTGTATAACTTATGTCACAAGGAATTTTCATAGCAATTTTTTCTTTCTAAAACACGAAATTTATACTCTAGTTCCAGGGTTCTTAAAAAGAGAGCTGCTTCCTCCTGCTAAAAGGGAGCAATTTTATTTGTCATTTATTATTACATTTTATAGCTTAAAACTATCTTTATGCAAGATTGCAGCTCTCAAGCTGTATTTTTAGTGGTATGAAAAACACGTAAAATATTGTTTTTCAGATCCTAAAATAAAAAATATATATACCAGAAAGTTTTGATGCAAAAATAAATAAATAAATCATGCAACAGAAGTGTGCTTGTAATTTGCAGAAATGCTGAATATACTTTCCAAAACCCAAAAGGGATTTTCTTGTTTCATGTGTGGGCATTGCTCAACGAGCATGGATATGGTTTCTGCCAAGAAGTTTCCAAAAATCCCAGTTGCAAAGGAATGTTTTCATGAGTTTTTCATAAATGTGAGATTAAGAGAAATATGTATTTCCAACATTTCGAGGAAAGGTAAGTTGAAGTTTCAGTATGGCATAAATGACAAAACAAACGTACTTATTAATCCCAGCAGACTGGAATCTTAACCATCAATTAACATGGGAATAACTGAATTATAGAAAGAATAACTTTTTTTATCGGCATGCGAATGTCAAAGTTAACATTATATCAGCTTGCAAGGAAATATGGAATCTTAAAAAAAACTTTGTTATTGTAATTTTTAGAGAATTTTGTATACATTTATATTTTTCAGAAGGTGTGAACAATGGCTTGCTATTTTTTTTATCGTTTAAGACTTAAAAATCGATCATAAAAATAAAATCATAAAAAACATCATAATCCAAATTGATCAAGTATATATTTACTAAGCCGCCCCGGTGGCGCAGTGGTCTAAGGCGCTGGCCTCTGATCATTCGTCCGTCTGGGGTCCGGGTTCGAATCCCGGTGAGGCATGGATGTTGTGTTTGTCTTACGGCACTGGCTCTCTCCCTTCCCTGGAACCAGTGACCCTAAATTAGGGACGGGCGACTGCTTATAGCCCATTGAGTTGCTCACGGTGGTCGTTAAACCTCCAATAAAAAAAATATATATATATTTACTAATTAATGCATGAAAGCCTGTCTCTCCTAGATAACATAAAAACAAATGGACAGTCAGAGGAAATAACATGCTATAAGTGTGGGAAAATCAGCAGATCAAGACGAAAGTTAATTATGCTCATATTTTTACCAGATTATTTAATTACTTCAGGAAGTTTCACTATGTATTAACAAGATAATTATCAAATGATGATAAAAAAAATTACGTCTGATATATACATAGCCTGAATTACAACAAACTTTACACTACATAACTCGTAAGACATCAAGAAAACTCTCGAAAAGCTGTTTTGCATTTCCTTAGCCAGCTGTTAAGATCTACGTACTTCATCAAAAAAAAAAAAAAAAATGCTTATCTTCAACTTCAAATTATGTGTCATTGGTATGTATTTAATTTTGGTCAAAGTGCCAGTTTACTTAACTCCAAACATAATACTCATAGGCAAAAGAACAATCTGCTATCGACCGTTCTTTAAATTTCTTTTCTAGGTGCCTACCGTCAACTAATAGTTAAAATTTTCAACCATAAAGGTTTTCAACACAGCAGGCATTTTTCCTTGTACAGTTCTAGAAATCGGAAGGTGACATAATATCATGTGAATCTTGATAATGCGATCGCAGTTTGATAGTCCTCAAGCAACATAATTTTCGTGACATGCCAGAGGAAAGAACACAGATTTCATTCCACAAGTGAAATCACATCGGCCATACGCTGATATATTGAGTATCAAACACCAATACCAATATATTGAATATCGCACCGATGTATCAAAAACCGATATATTGATTTTCTGATATATCGAAACTTCGATATCAATACAATATATCGAAATATCGGATCGATATTTCGATATATTGATAAATATCGCCCATCCCTACAAGTGCATGTGCGACCCATGCCAAAAATTTCTGTCGGTTTTTGAATGTTTTGATGTTACCTGAAATTTCCCTTTGTACATTTTCTTAATTGGTTGTCTGCATATTTCAGAGATGTTAAGTTTTGTGAAGGTAGAAGCACTTCTATGCAGTTTTACGGAAAGGAAAAGGAAGAATGACAGAAGTTTTGGCACGTTTTTTATAAACGAAAATTTTTCTTCAGGATATGTATCAACTCAGTTTGCGCCATCGGTTCAACTCTTTGTTCATTAAAGGGATTCCTTCAGTTTGGGTGTGGATACTTTTAACAGAATATGACCCTATATGTTTCAGGTCTGGTAGGAATTCAAGTTCTTTTGAGAATGAAATGTATAGTGCAATTTGTCTAGTGTCTCAGAACGGTAGTAATGCATCTCCCTGTTCGCAGTAGAAAATTGGATCAGTCCTTTTGAGCAAATCATTCAACCTGTTCTATTACTGCTGTCAAGTTTACTGAGTCTCCATATGGATGGGATGGAAAAATATTATTGCAGACAGTGTGTAAGCTGTTGATTAGTGTTTGTGAAGAATGTAATCTCCTGTGAAATTAAAAAGTTGTGATTTTAAACAATTTCACCTTGATCTAGAACACAACATTTCAGTGGTTCTAAATTCAAAAAGTATTCTGTATAGAAATGGCCACATAGCATGATAACGCTTGTCCACCTTTTGCTTTATGGACCCAGCAAAAATTGTAACTTGTACAAATTTCAGCCATTTATGGTCTGAGGTTAACAGGTGTTTATTGCATAATACTTAAGATATAAAGGACCCTGATGAAAAAATCAATATCTTTTCTTGAGCTACCCCTGTGCTACTTAGAAGCAGTGCATTCATGTCAAGAAAGGCTATAAAATTTCATATGGATAATGACATTTGCTTGTGATCATAAGGATTGTGTTTGAAGGAAATTAATGCACTGGATAGGAAGTTGTTTTTACCTTATTGGCTGTGTCAAGAGTTCTTTGCATAGCATCAGACTTGTGTGTGTGACAGATGTTTTTTGATTGAAGCTAACTTGCAGAAGATTACTGAACTTGGTGAATGATAAAAATGCTCCAGTTAGGATTTCTGAACAGGTTCTGTTCTCACATTCACTGTTACTATCTAAAGGACAAAGTTATCTTAAAGAAAAATCTTACCAAATATTCAACTTGAATATGTTTTGCTTTGTTTTTTCCTCTGTGATATCATCTTGATGATCACCAGATTAGCATAAAATTGAACTTGGGTCTTTGTATGCATCAGTGAAATCAAAAACTAATTTTAACTTCTACATTCAAGATGTGTGTGTTTACTGTTCCTTTTGAAGCATCGTTAAGCCTTCTTGGATATGTGCTGTGATATTCTGCATTTTGACGTTCGAGGAACTATCTGTCCCAGTGCAATATGCCTGATGGGAAAGTAGAAGCATGTTATCAAGGATTTGTGATTTAGTCAAGGAATTTTGAAGTATTTTGATGATCTTCCAACTTAATAGACCGTAATGCCTGAAGTTTTATTATAGCAACCTCATCCATTTTTGCTGATACGGGTAAAGAAGCTTAAGATTTCCAGTGATGAAGTTTATGAAATGTTGATGGCCTGTGGTATGTTATTTTGTTTTAATTTTGAAATGTTTTATATACATGTTTGTGCTATATTTTGTGAATTCTATTAACAGTGCCAATGTTAGAAATTTTGAGAAAAATCATACAAAGAGTATATAAAGTATTAGCTGAGAAAGCTCTGCAGCAAAGTTCGTGACAACGTATTTGTATGAACAAAGGCATCCAGTTGTGAGGCAGATGCTTAGGAAAGTTTTATCAACAAAACATAACTTATTTGTAATGCAATACAGTTAATAGCTCTTCAATCAACTTTTAAAATGGAATACTTTTGTAGAGTATTTTACATAGATCTGCTAGATGAATTGATAACTTGTTCCAATGATTAAGATTATATTTTTAGTTTTGTAAATTGTTTATATACACTGCTGGCCACCCAAAATGTAACACCAAGAAGGACGCGAGATAGCAAAGCCAGATTTACTGGACACATAACAACAGATACAGAAGATGAAACAATTGAGCTTACAGGCCCGTGCTACTTGCAGAACACGCAGACATCAATAGTTCGTGTGGCCCCCATGGCTGGCAATAACAGCTGCTACATGCCGCAGCATCGAACGAAAGAGGCTTTGGATGTGGGCTTGGGATACGTCAGTCCAGGCTGCTTCCACACGTTGCCACAGTTCATCGGGCGTAGCCACGGGTGGTGTTTGCCGGGCCACTCGGTTGGTGATCAGCGACCAGACGTATCGGGAGAACAGGTGGGCCACGGCATCAATGACACCTGGTGGGTCGTGAAGAATCGTTGCACGATGCGTGCCATGTGCGGGCGCGCATTGTCCTGTTGAAACGTGGCTGCTGGCAGGTCCTGCAGGTAAGGGAGGACTACAGGCTCCAAAATGTTGGAGATGTAGCGGTGGCTGTTGAGTGTACCGGCAATGCGTACCAAAGCAGTGCGGGTGTCACATCCATTTGCGCCCCAAACCATAACGCCAGGCGACGGACCGGTATGGCGATGCATAATGCAGGCGTCATACAGTCTCTCACTGTGGTGCCGCCACATGCCGATCCGACTGTCGTGGTGTTGCAGGCAGAAGCGGGATTCATCAGAGAAGACAATGTCGTGCGATTCCGCAGTCCAGGTGCGGCGTTTAACGGTCCACTGCCGCCGCACTCGCCGGTGGTGTAACATCAATGGTAATAGGAGCAATGGGTGCAGTGCGACAAGTCCCCGCTCCAGCAGACGACGTCAAACGGTACGTGCTGACACAGGTTGTTGTGCAACACACCCTAATTCCTGTGCCAACGTTCGTGATGTGGCGGTGCGAGCCGTCAATGCCCACCGCACAACATGCTGGTCCTCTCGTTCGGTGGTGTGCCGCGGCTGCGCCGATCGCTCACGTTGGTCAGTTTGTCCCTCCTGCGCCCACCGAATCCATGCTTGCCTCACTGTGGCCGGACGTCATCCCACACGGGCGGCGATATCTCGGTACGATAAACTGCTGTCACGATAAGCCACTATTCGTCCTCTGTCGAACTCCGAAACGCGCTGGAATGACTGCCGTATTCTGGGACGAGGCATCAGGAAGTTTCCCCATGCACAGGTGCGGCAGCACAACACACTTCCACTACTTACGTGCACCCTTATAGTGCTTCTCGGTGGCGTGCCGGGCGCACATAATTTGCGTATGACCTGCAATGCTAATCGTTTGCATGTCTTCTCGTGGCCGACGTATGCTGCGAATTTCAGACCAATCGGATGCTTCCTTGATGTTGCATTTTGGGTGGCTAGCAGTGTATATATATAAATGTCTTTGTTAATTCACATTTAAAGGAGTGAAAAGGAAGTAAGCATTTCTACTTGAAACTTACCTTTTGTTACATCCCATTTAAGATATTAGTATTTTGATTGTTTTTTTACTTTAGTGTCCCAAATTACCTGGTAGTTATTTGTGGCAAATAGTGAAATGCATCTTTTTAGGTGTATAAATTTAAATACAAATGTAGTAAAAATTATAATGAAATCTTAATTTTCTCCCCCATGAAATTTAACTGCAATGATAATATGTAATGGTAATTTTCATTCATTGTTTTTCCACATTAAGAATAGCAAAGCTAGATAAGTCATTGAACCATATTTGGCTAGCATAACTAAGCCTAACATGGAAGCCCATTTGTGGCCATTACGCTTCCCAATTAATTTAAAACAGAGACCCATGCAATAGATACGAGCCTGATCAGGAGATGTCTATGAGAAAGAGTGTTCAGACTGTTGAATGTTTTGTCCACTAATTGGCAGTAGAGACTGCAACAAAAAATGTAAAGAATATGATGGCAAATTGTAATTTTGCTAATGAATACATTGTTTAAAATTCAATAAAATCACACTTTAATCAAAAGTGAACTGATATAAGTGTCACACTATATGAAATAAATACAAAAAGACATAACCATTTAATTTTTGCTTATTGCATGATCACTATCCCACAACAAACACAAAACCAAGTGTTAACAAAAATAGAATATGGAATTGTACTTGTTACCAGATATGCTTATTTAAGTAGCAAAATGAAATAAAATGGATGCACTGATTTGCATAAAAATTGCAAAATATAAATCCGTCTACCTTCCACAAGATGACTACATAAAAATGCTCCATGAGCACTGTCTCTTTAATGCCGCCCCAGTGGCGCAGTGGTCTAAGGCGCTGGTCTCTGATCATTCGTCCGTAAGGGGTCCGGGTTCGAATCCCGGTGAGGCATGGATGTTGTGTTTGTCTTACGGCACTGGCTCTCTCCCTTCCCTGGAACCAGTGACCCTAAATTAGGGACGGGCGACTGCTTATAGCCCATCGAGTTGCTCACGGTGGTCGTTAAACCTCCAATCAAAAAAACCAAAAAAAACTGTCTCTTTAACAATTAAAAAAAAATATTACAGCAGAATATAGTTCACACCTTTTTGAATAGAAAATTTATGTGAAATACTGTGAAAAATATAGTAAAAACATTTTTAAAGATTTTTTCCATTAAAATGTACCTGCAAGCTGATATGTTTACTTCGGTATTCCGATGAAGCCATCCACATACCAAAGTCAACTATTATGACTAAACTGTTTTCATATTAATGCATTATAAGATACAAATATGTTTTGACGTAAAAATATCTTTATGGTATATATACCAAAAGTTCAACATATGTGTCAAATCAAATAATGAAATAGCCATTTTCAACCTGACCCTTTTTCATTTCTCGGAAATGTAGTGTGATTGTTAGGTATGTAGACTTATGCATAAATCCTAAATTGTAGCTCTATCCACCTACAGGGTTTCAAATTACATGATCTTAAAAATTAGAAAATCGTAGCCTCCGAACAATATTCGAGTAGTCATATCTCGTTATTTAATTGAGCTAGAAGGTTGAAATTTGTCTTTTTATATCATTTTATATGATCTTTTAAATCATGGGCTGAAAAATAAAGAATTTGGTTGAACTTTTTAAGGTCACAAAAATAACCTTTGACCTTGAATAAAAGCATTTAAAAACCTTTGACCATTTTAAAATAATAACCTATTTGACCATGAAAAAACATCTTAAAATTTTGAAAAAAATGTTTTTGTTTGACTTTTTTAAGTTTAATTTAATAATATTTTAACTATATATATATTTTTTTAAACCTTGCAATAGTCAAAGAAATCGTTATCAGGAAATTGGCAATCCTTCCATGACGTGTCAAATAGAGCTACTTAGTAGGAAGATAACATGCAGAAAGTTTAAAAGTAATGAAAGATCATTACACAAATGGCTCATATTTCGACAAATTACTACTGTCTTCCCAGAGTCTTTTAATAATATTAAGTCACATAATCAAAACTCCCCACCTGAAATTTTCAATCTCCTCCATTTACCACAAGTATTGAGACTCCCATTTCAAATTTGAATTTTAAGCCCTGTATTGACAGCTTGTTCCTCAGTATTTGCAGACATGTATTTTAAATCACGTTAGAATAACCTCAATGTATATTAGGACAAGGTCCTCTATAATACTGTTACACACGTAGTATATGAGTTTCGAATAGACAAGTTGACTTCAATGATCATGGAATATTTATAGTTGAAATTAAGAATATTTATTTATGTACAGTATTTAAATGTTGAATCCTAACATAGGTTATATTTAGTGAGACATAAAAACGGCAATGAAGCAAATGGAGCAACACGTATTGCGCTCACCTTACTCCGGTTTCAATCCTTCTGGCTTGCAATCGATCATGCTTCTTGTCTGGTGCTGTACCACGTCATTGAAGATATTCTGCGTTCAAACTTCAACACAAATATGAACATCAGCACAATTCTACAAGAAGGGGGTGATGAGTTAAAATAATTTTGAGATCACTGTCAAGACAAGATTACGTTGACGCAGCCAGAATTTTAGCAGTTGAAACATTTCGCTGTTCTATGCCGAGCTGCTATGAAGTATCCAAATTAAAAGATTTAAAACTTAAAAAAATGTTAAAAGAAGTCAACAAGTCCTTCCTCGATTGTCCGAACATGTTTCTGGCAATACTGTGCCCATCTTTAGCCGTCGGTTGTGTGAGACATCCGTATGCTTTTATTGTGCTGATTACCTCCTTGTCACCAGTCGACTCATCGCTCATTGGTCCTGTATCCGTGCATAGGTTAATCATGTGATTTACAACTTTTTGCTATTGTTGCACCATCTGGTGTTCTTTCCTGTAATTTCATTGTTAATCGTTGTTGGATGAGATATTTTCAACAAATTTAGTTTTTATATACTTTTCTTCAGTTTCTTTTTCTTTTGTTATTATGTATCGCCAGGCAAACGACAATTCAATTGCAATGAACAAGCACCAATTCCCATGTAATTTGGTGTTCAGGTGTATGTATGTATAGATTGAACTTCTACTAAAAAGAATAACATCAGCCTGTAAGGAAATCTTTAATTTGGCTAGTTGTAATGAGACTGAAAGTTTGCCAAGTGATAGTGATGATTTTGAATCACTTTAGAATAACATCAATCTGTAAGAGTATATTCAAAATTAAGGGAGTCATTATTACATTTCCTCATTTTTATTTTTGCAGAAGAAAGAACAATCTTTGAAAATTCGTTTTGAATTTGTAATTTCTATTTCAAAAAAAAAATTCACATAACGTTATTTTTTAAGCAAAATTCAGTTATTTGAAATATAATATATTTAAAAAATATATATGTTACACTTATAGAAATGTTAAGAAATATCTTGTAAAGTTCAGGGGAAATTTTCGGCCCAAATTATTAAAATTTATAAAAAGTACAGCATTTTTTCTTGAAGCATGCAATTTCTAAGAAAATGGCTTAGCATTTCTGCCATATATACACATACATTACATGTAGCATTAAAGGGGCTTAAACCTCAATGTTTCAGAAGCCGATACATTGAAAAAACATGGTTTCATTACCCATGTTTGAAACTGGTAAATAATATTTTCTGCATAAAGTAAACAAATTTCTTTTTGTTGCATTCTTGTAAAAGAGGAAGGGAATATCATATTTTTATGTCGTGAATTGGCTGTTTGGGTCGATGTTTCATCGATGAAATTGAGTTCTTTTTCCCTGATGCTACAGGAACCGATACATTAAAAAAAAAAAAAAAAAAAAAATATTGCTGAAGGTTTTCGCGGATACATCGAGCGTTTTAACAGATGTTATTGGTTACTTGATTTGAATTGGTGAGTAATCGCTGTCATATTGAGCAGTGATTTTACCCACCGATGTGACCATTTACTGCTATAGATGGAAAAGTACGAATTCATCGGCTTATTAGCAAAACATCGAAACTTCAAGGTTTTCACTGATAAATGGTAAATTTCTACTGCTACTATCGATGTTTTGGGAGTAAGTAAACCCAAAGGAAAAAAAGATTTACAAATGGTTTTTATTTTGCGCTTCCTTTATGTTCAGATAATTAATTAGTTCAATATTTAAAAAGGATATTTTTCCATCTTGTTCAAACTCCAATGTTAATTCAATTTCAAGGTAACAAGTCATATATTTGTTCTTCAATATTTCTAGTTCTTGTTTTAATTTAGACAAAATAAAGATGTCTTCAACATACCTACAATAAAGGACAGGGGGAACTGACAGTTTTTTAATAATTTTGTTTTCGATATCACTCATAATAATTTCTGAAAATAAAGAAGATAATGGGGATCCCATTGGGGCTCCAATTTCTTGCCTATAGATTTTTTTATTGAACTCAAAGTAATTGTTATTAGAATATAAGTTAACATGCTAAATAACTCTTGTAATTGTATATTATTAAACTGAGAATTATTTTTCAATTCATTAATGATAATGTCTATGGCTTTTGGTACAGGTGTACCCGGGAATGATGATTTAACATCTAAACTTGCCATATATATATACCAGATACAGGAACATTAATAGACTATTTTTTCAATGAACTCTAAACTGTTTTTTAAACTGTATTCATTATTCATGAAAATGGGGCCCAAAAATTTGTTCAATTTCCTTTAGATTTATTAGTGGGGATTTTGATTTTGGAACTATAACTCTAAATGGTCTATCTGGTTTATGGGTTTTTATTTTTCCAAAAAATGCATGGCTCTACCACACCTACTGGTAGATAGGCTCTGGTAATTTCTGAAGGTAGTGAACTATGGTTTCTCATTGTAGACAACTACCTCTTTTTTAACTAGCTCACATTTTAATTCCTCGATAGCTGCATTCATTTTAACAATATATTCTTTTTTATCCAGTATTATTAACTGATTTGATTTATCTGCCTCATAAATTACAATATTAGGGTATTTTTCTCATTCTAGTAGTTGTTTTTCATATGCCATCTTTCCAATTTTGATTTCCTTTCTAGATTGTAGATTATATTCATCCAATATATTTCTATATAATTTAAATCTTAAATTTGGTTTGTGTGGATATGGAACATCTTAAATGATGGTCTCAGTTTAATTCAATCTTATCGAACCAGCAAAGTTAGAAGAGTGGGATACAGTAAATGCTGAACCAGAAGCGGATTTTCCGACTTTTCTGTCAGAAATTCTGCTTCGCTTATGTTTTTTTTTTGTTCTGTTCTGAATGACACAATCTGCGAATTATACATCGGCACAGATTATACGAAGGCAAACAAAGGAAAATTGTGCGAATTCCAGGGGCTGGGGATAAACAACAAAAATATTACTGTTATTCAAGAATTTGCCAGCCCCAGAAAAAAAAATGATTGAGTACCATTTTTTTTTTTTTTTTTTGCTAGGGAGAGATAAGCTGAGGGTAGAACATTTTTTTGACAGAAGTGTACAGGACTTTGATATCATATCCCCCCCCCCCAGTCCCAATGTCTGGCCTCTAAAAAATTTAGCTGGCCTCCACATTTCAGAATATTTTTCTACCCCTGCTATCAGCTTCACACAAGCTTCACGTGATTTCGTCAACAATAACAAATAACTATTACGAAAGAAAGAAATACCAAAGAAACATTTGCCGATCGTTTTGCTTTGGAAATCAAAAAAAGGCTCAATTTGTCTTCCTCTATATAATTGAGCAATCCTTTTTACCATACTGATGCACTAATTCACCACATCGCATGCAAAATGTTCACTTCTAACCAAAGATCTGTAATCTCTTCCTACTGGTGTAGAACCATAGGACTGTCATGTGACCATGTTGGTTTGCCCCCTCACCGCCAGATGGCACTGAGGTTTCGGGGATCCACTATTTCCATTGGAGTTCCTACACTTACCATGTACTCGCTTTGACTACAGACCTCTGCTAAGCTCTGTGCTCATAGTGCACTGTATGGGCACTTTACTTCAACCAATCCGTCATCACCTATTAGATCATCAGGGCTAGCATGTAAAAATAGTTTGTCTGGATAAATAAACAGTCCACAATGTTTTACATTGTTCTTAGTCTGATTTGTATAACATTCCAGAGCAGCTGGTTCATTTACAATGCCATATTTCATGGCTACAGTTGAAATGTTCTCTCTCTACAATTCTTTTCACCAGCTTTGCACTAAGAGTTGCATCCCTCTTACAAGCAAAATCTTTAAAGGAAGTTTAAGATATTATGTTGGCCCTTTCTTTCTGCCACTTATCAGATGTTGACTGACCTTCTGTTATTTTCTCACACTCATCATTTTGTCATCCCCACCAAAGATGTAATATAATGAGAACTCATTTGGTCAAATACTTCTGATTTAATGTCTGGCTGCTCAGATTGATCTCCATAATAATTATTTTCTCTCCTTGACACATGGGATGATCACCTGAAAGTATGTGCAGCCATTTCTGAGTGAAACAATAAATGACTGTTGAATCTCTTAACATGTTGACTTCTTCAAGAAATGAATTGCCATAAGGGTGTACTTGGACTCCTGCAAGTTAGTACAGTACATGCCTTTCAGTGCCATGCTTGTGCTGGAGTTTGATTAACCAGAACACGAACATTTGCATGCTGATGTATACCTCCGCTTTTTAGAGCAATCCTCTCGTTTACCTCATGATGCTTTGTAGAATTGACTCGTAAAGATCTCTGCTGGATTGTTTGTTACATTCCAAATAAGTGTATTGGCACAAGACACTAAAACATGGCCTAAGACTTCCTCAACTGCTGCCAACAAACCAATAGTTTTCATGCTCTTATACACAAATCCATCAGAATCCTTTTTTTTTTTTTTTTTTGTGCAAAGGTAATTGCAAGAATCATGTTTGCCAAAAAAACAAACAAACATGGCTTGGACCATTTTGTAATTTAACAACTAGTTCATCAACAGCTTCTGGATTGTATTCATAGCAGTTTTGTAATGAATGCTTCTTTATTGTGACTTTTGCACCACTTACAAGATGTGGTATTTTAAGCTTCAACGTCTTATGAGCACAAATACCTTTGGCACCAGTAAAATGGGACACTTCAGCCTGCAACTTCTCCAGGGCTCGTTTATACCTACGTACAGCATGAATGGTACATTCTAACTTTAGAACATGGTTGCCATATGAAACCCGCTTATGTACTCCGTTCATAGTGTTGGCATCTCTATCTTCTATGAGTCTAGTGCACCGTATCTTGTATATGCTTTCCAAGTATTTCATGCCTTCAACAGTTCCACGGTCAACATTATGACATGGTTGTGGGTAGGCAGGTTGAACCTGTCTATCCAAATGGTCTCACAAATGCACTATGGGATTAAGGTCGGGCGATTTTGCCAGCCAAGGGAGAACGGAGACATTGCTGTTGTGTTCCTGGAATTAGTCGCGCACCCCTTTAGCAACATGGCAGGGTGCATTGGCCTGTTGGTAGACACCACCAAAGTAAACATTTAACATGAAGGAATGCATGTGGACAGCGTGGATGGACAGGTACCCATTGGTGTTCAGGGGCCATGTCTAGTGGTACCAGTGGTCCCAGGTCGTACCAGGAAACCGCCCGCCAGACGTGCACACTGCCACCGCCAGCCTGTACTTGACTAACAAGTGTGTCCGGGTGTTGGTTCTAGTGTGTCTGACGCTGTATTTGCCACTGCCCGTCACTTCTGCATTGTAAAAACCTCGATTCATCAAAGAAGGCAGCCTTCTTCCACTGTTCAGTGACAGTAGTCCCATGCGAACTGCTGGTGTCGTTGCCAATGTTCCTGGGTTAACGGTTAACATGGGCGCCTTGATGAAATGCCGAGTGTCGACTCCAGAGACCCATGCGTAACAGGGCTCGTTCTACTGCTATCGGGGACATGTACCTAGGTGCCCCAGCATTCATTTGCGTGACCAATTGCTGCACTGTTGCTCGCCTATTGCCTTTTACCAGTTGATGTCCTATGGGGTTGATGGTCTTTGGGGCTCCACAGGAGGTACTCGGTGTGCCAGCGATCCATTCTTGGCACACTCCTATTACAGCACCTCGCGAACAGACCACAAAGTCTGCTGTATCCGAGATGCTTCCATCCTTGGCATGGTAGCCGATGATCATTTCTTTTTTAACGTCTGTCAAAGCACAACCTCTGCCCATTGTGCTCACGTGACACACTATGGCTCATCTGTCCTGGCCGGCCGCTTATATCTCCGTGTGGTCGACCTTGTCACGTGCACTCTGTGGCATGCCTGGGCGGGTACACTGCGATTCCAAGGGTGGTCATATTATTCTGATACGACTACGTATGTCGCTCCCCATGGAAGTGGAAGTGTCTTTCCAATTTTCCCAACATAAGTGATCTTAAAAAGGAATTTTACCTTTTCCAATCACATTGCAGACCGAACAGACTTTATTACAGATGCCAATAAATACAATCAACTGGGTGTGCATCCCAATAATAACTGCTACACCACATGAATTGTACCTGTGCCCATTGCTACGTTTGCACCATCCCCCATTCACTATTACTGTTAGGCAGTGGTATCCATCACCATCAGTGTCATTTTGTGATGCAGAAAAACTCTTCTTCAATTGCAGCAGTGTTTAAGGTGGAATTTTTTTTCGTGTAGCAGTGTGACTATTTTGTCAGCAAAAGATGTAGGAAAATGCTATGCAGATTATCCAAATTTACAGTTCTATTTTTTGCTACTTTACAAATTAAATTACGAGCACAATGCATTGGCTAAACAAAATTGTGTACTTTAAATAGAATTGAATAAAAACAAGTAGACTTTTACACTTCTAATTTTAATAAAAACACTTGCATTTACTGATGCATGCAGTTTGTGAAAATATATACAAAGACCAGGACTGAGTAAAGCTGCAACTGACTACTCGGTTGACCCGCAGACGGCGCCGCTGTGGCAGCGAACCACCGAAGAAACAAATGTGAAAGGTGCTCTCAAGACTCACCGGTGCTTTTCTGCAATAGGAAAAAAGATAATGGGGATGGAAAAACAGCAGGGTGAAGCAGCATGTGGCAGAGAAGATGGAAAGAAAAAATGACTGAGATGAAAAAAAATGCAAGGGCGAAGCAGGGATGGGTGGGATGACGAAACGAAAAATGACAGGAGACATTCACTTTTTGATGTTTCACAGGGGGCTTTTTGTCGCAAAATTACCATTTTGATCGTCATTTGGCGAAAACGCGAGCAACAGCTGAAACACTGGCAGCAGTTAACATTTCTTCAACACAAGAACACAAGCTGCAAGTACTTCTCCAGCTGCCCACTCACAGGACATAAACTTGGGATGGTTTATGTAGTAAATTTCTCTTCTTCCTTGACACTAAGTTTCTTTTTTCCTGATCAAAACCACTGCCAGTGGGGAGTGGGCCAAGCACATGAAGCTCATTTAGATAGCCACTCTTTATCTGAGTTGATTACAGTAATCTTGTTACACCTACACACAAAATGAAAACCCACATTGAGACCTGATTTAGATAATTTTTCAGAAACGAACCTACCCTGAAAAGGACAGATTACTGAGTAATATACAAGTGTATGAGTGATCTTCTAAATGTCGTGCTTAACCGACTGGACGGAAAATTAGGCGCCTGGTGAATATCATCACAAACAACATTTAGAGGTTGCAGGGGGCTATCCTCAAGAAACAGTGCTATCAGCCTGTTTCTTTTCTAGTGTTTTGACTGATAGCACTCTGAAACACACTCCAACCATCTAAAATAAAGGATGAAGCCACTGGTGTTATAGACAAATTTTTGGTATCCAATACAGGTAGCATTGCATCATGTCCTGATCTGTAAGAAAAAAACAAAAACAAACCTGTAATGTACAACTCAGAATTGGCAGCATTAAACTTACGGTTCAAACCAAAAAATTAGGGGGTCCACCAGGATTATTGTTATCCAACTTTGGTGCCCAAACTTCGAATCCTATGCTAGATTGGTATAAGCAACAGGGTGGCCAAAAGTGCATGTTTCTGGTTCAAATTTATAATTTGGCATTCAAACTGTGTGTGTAAAATAATGCTTGGATACCTGTCTGGCATGAAGTGTAACTAAACTAATGAAATAAAACTGTAACTGATGTAACACACAATCAAGAAAGTGAATATATTCTGGAATCTGCTTAGCAGTGGGACCTACAACTTTGTAATGACCCCCAGTGTCTTCACAAAATCACTTGAGGAAAAACAGCGCATTTTATGAAACCAAATGAAAATTAATTTCTTAATTTTGTAAATGTGTGGCCATATATTACACAGAAATATGTTTTATGACAGCTAACATTTTGGTTGCTGGCAAATAGTTTTGTCCGTATATTATAGGAAAAGGTATGTATCTTCTGGACAAAAAAAAAAAAATGATACAGTTTTTGACTCCTGAGTATGGACAAACACTTAAGCAGTGGTGGCCATATATGTGTAGAGTAAAAAAATTCGATAACATACTTTCAGCACGGATTTCGGTGTCAAATCAAGATCCCTAGAGCCACGTTTGGAAATACTGATATGTACTTCACAATCAAGTTTTCCAGCATTTCTCACATTTTACAACAATAACTTCAACAACAAACTGGGGGATTTACTTCTCGGAGTTCAGAAAATTGCTAGTATTGTCAATTTCTTTCATTCTTGCTTTTTTAGTAGATTGCAGAACCCTCTGTGCATGGGATTTTTTGTTACGAACAAACCTCTTGTGCCTGCATTTGGTTTGCCTTTTGCTTTGCTCATAACAATTCCTGCTACAATTCAATACTCACGTACTAATCCACTCAACTCAAAGAAGTTGCTAAAGACAAAGCTTCGGTGATAAAAACAAATTACCACTACAGAATAAAAAGTGAAAACTAGCAGATTCAAACCAATGACAATGAGCTTAGAGGCTAATAAAAATAAATTTACCTGAAGCATAGTAAAAATGATTAGTTGGTTGATGTTAGCAACAGTCAAAAATTCATGTAAAAGGAAAACACTTCTAGGTCTTCTTTGTGCAAGCGCTGTTCCCGAAGACTCAGTTTCTTTTTGAATACGTCCATTTTATTCCCAATAGCAAAACATTTGTCATAATCCCCTGAAGAGACTGTAGATTAAGTTTGTTTAGTAGAGAAAATATTACTATGTTCAAAAAGTTCCAAAACTTTTTATATTAAAAAAGAATGAGTACAGATAATACCTGCTTATGTGGTGTTTCCTTTGAAGTAGTTACCCTGTGCAACTATGCATTTTTGCCTGCGCTGTTACAAAGATTTAAATGCAGATTGCAAACCTTCTTTTGCCACATCCTCCAGTGCCTCCATCACAGCTCGTTGCACTTCTTTGGAACTTGAGAAGTGTCGCCCTTAAGCAAATTCTTCATCCGGGGAAAGAGGGAAAAGTCACACGAGGCGAGGTCAGGAAAATTTAAGCTGGTTGTGGAAGAACGGGAATGTGATGTTTGAACAGGTAATTGGGCACCAGGAGGAATCTGAGCCAGGACGTTATCGTGATGGAGCGCCCACGAGTTGGTCTACCAAAGATTGGGTTGTTTGCGTTTCACTGTTTATCGGAGACTTTTCAGGACATTGACGTACTCTTCTTTAGTAACTGTCACAGTAAAACCATGTTGAAAAAATTCCTTGCGTGCGACCCCCTTGCAATCGAAGAAAACTGTCAACAAGACCTTTCAAGTGTAAAATTTTAATGAAGTAATTAACTGGATAACAAGATAGTTCATTTCAAGATACCGTCTTTTAGAAATACTATACCTTTGGCAGCATGGTTTAATAAACTAGCAATCATGCCCATTTCCCGAACAGTGAATCTATGAAATAATTTTTTTGAACATAAAATTAAAGAAAGGGAAAAGTAATTATGGGAAAGAAAAGTAATTTAAAATCTGTAACTGTTTTAGAACAGCGCCGTGATGTCAATTCATACGGTTTGACGGAAAAGGCTTTGGCACCCCTTAATTTTAAATCAAAATTTGAAATTTTCAAAGCATTTCAGTGATTCTGATAAAATTATCTTTAAACCTATCAGCATTTTGAAACAATAAAGCTAAGCCACCCTTTTGAATTTTTTGGTTTTCAGACTTTTTTTTAAGTGTAGAAAGTTGTAGAAAAAATTCAAGCAGACAATGTTTGAAAGTGCTGTTTTTTTTTGTTTTTTTTTTTTGGTGCATTTGCAGGTATCCAGACTTTAAGACCTACCAACATGCCAATTTGTAGATCATTAAGGTTTATTTAGAAGTGGTCTTAACAATTCGCGAAAAATTTAAGCAGATAATGTTCCAAAACCGCCTTTTTTTTTTTTTTTTTTTTTTTTTTTTTTTTTTGTCCGGACCTTTGAGACCTATCAGCATGCCAATTTTCAGATCTCTAGGTCATTTAGAAGGGGTCAAACAATTTGCAAAAAAATCAAGCAATGTTCCAAAGCCACCATTTTGATTTTTTGTTTTCGTACCTTTCTAGGTATACGGACCTTAAGACATATCAGCATGCCAATTTTCAGATCTCACAGTCATTTAGAAGTGATTAAACAATTCACAGATAAACACACTCGCATTTTCCCTCTTTGCTTTTTATATACGAGGCGAAAGCCTATATTTACATAGGTATTCAAATATGCTGGCGGAAAACGCCAAACTTTAAAAGCGTCGCTACGTCATTAACCATTGTGTCATTACCAGTTTAATTGTAGCCTGTCCTTTCACCCAATGAGAAGAGAGTGCTAAAAATAGCTGCAATGGGTTCAGGTTGTAGATGATGTACACCAATTGTGAGGCTCGTTTTAAAAACAAAATCAGTATACGCTGCTTGCGTGAAATAAACAATGACAGACTGGGCCTGAAGGGACATGTAAGATCGCCATAGGATTTAACATGCTTTTCAAGGCAGTGGAATAGACCTTAAGGGATATGTATTCTGTAACGACTCGAAACTGACATCATGTGCATTCCCATTCCATCTCAACTCAGGCAGAGAATACCAACATGTGTCAGTTGACCCCCTTAGATTTGTTCCAAAAAATTACAGTAGCTACTCCTACTACAGATATAAGATATTCCAAAGGGATTTGCTCCAAAAAAATTTATATCACTTGCTGCGCCATTTTGAAATTTGGTGAAAAACGCGTTTTTTGAAAGGAATGTCAAAAACGGCATATGGGACATTCCACGTCAGATCAATAAAAAAAAAATAAGTTTTTGACCTCACCATTTCTGATTTTGATGAAATTTGGTATGAAGCACACATATGACAAGGTACGTAATTCTGCCAATTTTCAGATTTTTATTTTGAAAATTGTCCAAGATACACACATGATAAAAATCGAAATTTGCATAAAAAATGACAAACTCGCACACTTATAAATGGCTGTAACTGTTTTCCTAATTGTAGTACAGTGACAATTGAAACACAGCTGCAAAGCTAAAGCATTGAGCTTTCTATAGATACCATACATGACCTTCTTACAACAGATTAAAGTTTCAAGGTCGTCCACTGTGACCTTTGACCTTGAATATCTCAAAACATGCCATCTTAAAAAATTACGAAAAAAATATATTTTATTGCTACAACATTCTTCTACCCATGTGCCAGGTATTAGGCTGTCACTGGCAAGGCAGTGTAGGATTAATAGGAGTATATGTCCTCCAGGTTAGGTTCAGACAAATGTACAATATGACCAATTTGTGCAACACATTGTAAACAATGAGATTTGTACATTTTGCCAGTGATAGCTTTGTATCTCATCAGGCAATATAACTGACCAGTTCTCTGCAAAATCAAAATGTAAAACACACACAGAACTCCCTTTCGCAGAGATTTTAGCTTTGGCTATTCCTTCTCTCTGGATTTTTCGGATATAATTATGAGGAATTGCTTTATTAATCCAATGTCTAGCATCTTCGAGGAACCTTTCAGTAGGTACAGTTTTCTTTATAAGGTCATTACGTTCCCAAATAGCATATGTAACTTCTTCTTCATTCAACAAGCCAAGAGTATCAGCTGTCAGTGCATCTGTACCGAGACAGTCACCACACATTTGGAGCCAACAATCTTCATTGTCTGTTTTGTTACACAAACACTTAAGTAAAAGAGCCTCTTCAGTATACTTTTCATTAGTTACATTTTGGAGAGCTGTGCTTATCAGTGTAAGATTACTACAGTAAATGCAAGTACAAACTGCTTGTATAGGTTGAATTTTCACCCACTTTGGACATAGTGAATAAAATTTTGAAAGTCCAATTTTTATTCCTTCGTTTTCCTTTTTCAATATACTGCATGTCTCTTTGATTGATCTTGTCGTAAATCTTTTTGCCTTTTTAACTTTCTCACCATTACCATCTTTAACACATATAACATCTTTTTTGTTTGGACTCTAGCTCACACAAGCATTGGAGGTGAAGAACGTACTAGCTGGAGAGTCCTCAGGCACTGCAAGAGTGATTTCGTTGCCAGCACAGTGGACGTGAGGCTTGAGAGCAGCAATGTCTGTGGAGGTGAACTTGGAAATGGGCGTAGAAGTGGCAGAGGCAGCAACCGCATGTGTCGGAGGAGATGCTGCACGAGACGGGGAAGGAGGAGTCGTACAGCAATCGGTAGTGTCCATGGTATCATCACTAGAGGCTGGGAGCATCGATGTAGCAGAGCGAGTTGAAAGCAAGGCAGCACTGCCAGGAGCTGATGCGTCACTTGAGGGCAGCAAGACAGCGCTGTGAGAGGAAGAAGAGGTACTGAGAGTTCCGGATGCATGGACCTGGGCCGTATCCGCACCGGAAGACGCCATGTGCCAAAAAATCGACCAGCTCGGTCAGAATATAAACAAGAAGATTATAAGTAAAATAAAGCACTCTCTAACTTGGGAGAATCACAAAAATGAACCATGCACCTTCAAATTCAAGTTAAATCAAACAAAATACGAGAAACTACTTTGCAAACACATTTGAAACATGCATATTTATAAATATACATTTCAGAGTAACACTCACTTTGGTTTTTGCACAGGGCACGATGGTGTCAAATTTGCTGCATGATGCCTTGCCAGAGAAGAATTGGGGCATGCGTCAATAAGCTTTAGAAAGCACTGTGATTTCTGTTCATCAGATAAATGAGCAATAATTCCATTTGTGACATGGCAGAAGTCTTGTAATAGGACTGGGTCATATGACAGTCTTGTATCTTTGGTATTAGTTCTTGACCATGCACATTTTTCGTCAGTCACAGACAGTCTCTCCAGACTCGTAACATTTTCCCTTGAAACATACGTTTGAGGAAAAAGTACGTAAGGAAATTGATCATATATTTCATAACAAGAAAAACACAGAAATGTTGAAATACAGTGGATCCCACTTAAGAAGTTTTCCCGTTTAAGAAGTTTTATTTTTAGAGTCCCGATTTCTTTTCCATAGTGCTAATGTTAATTTTCCCCTCTTAAGAAGTAGCAATGTTTCAAGTTTTCCCCGCTTAAAAAGTTGTAAGTGTCACAAGTTTCTAAGTAAAAACATATGATTTTGGAACTTGTCCAGCAGATAAGTGCATGTCAAAGAAGTTGGGAGGAAACGTTTCTTTGTTCTCCCCGCACATATAGCAAGCGAAGCCCCTGCCGGCTTCCCACGGTCAACGCAGCGGATCCCCGAGGAATTACCACCTTTTTACCCCATTGTTAGCTATCACATGAAGCGATGAGTGGACGGGAAGGCCCTCTTGGGCCACTGACATTAACTTGGTTAACTGGTTATTCATTCTCTTGGCCATCGGCTCAAGAGGTTTAAGAATTTTTATGTTTGTATGTTTCAGTGGTTAAAATATTTGTAAATAAATTAGCTAAGCAAATAACGTAATAACTATCAATAATGTAGAATTAAAATTACGCATAAAAACAAATTACTAATGGTTTTTACATAATATATATATATATATATACAACTGGGATGTAAGGTCAGGTGATGCGTAACATCACAGCCTCTCCTTGACAAATGTCAACCCCGCCTTCTCGTGGTGCATCCTGTTCCCACTAAAGGGGCTCTGACGACCGCCCATAGCGGTATAACTATACCATCGGGATTAGAGGAAATTCTATCCCACACTCACCAACCCGCTTGGCCAGCGTGGTGAGTTATGGCCAAACCCCTCCAAAATGATTCCACAACTTAAATCTTGGCCCTCAGTCTCCGGCAGCTGGAATGTACCTGGCCAAGGCAGCGGCCAGTGCGACATGAAGGCAGAGGGTGCTAAGAATCCCCGGAGGACCGGACTAGGCTGCCATCTGATGCTGACCTTGGCTACTTACAATGGACGCTCCCTATCTTCTGAATCAAGGCTTCTTGAATTGGAAGAGGAACTACAAAGGATCAAGTGGGACATCGTGGGGCTAAGTGAGGTAAGGAGAAAAGGAGAAGATCTCATCGAACTGAAAAGTGGACATCTCTTCTACTATCGTGGGACAGATACTGGCAGAACTAGTGGTGTTGGATTTATAATAAACAAGAAACTGAAGGATAAAGTTGTAGAAGTTGAAAGTTCCTCTGACAGAGCTGCACGACTTGTTATCCAACTCTCGAAAAGATACCAGGCTCAGATTATTCAAACTTATGCACCCACCACAAGTCATCCTGAAGAAGAAATTGAAGAATTTTATGAGGAAATTTGTCATCTAAATAATAAAGGTAAGCAGCACTTGAAAATAATTATGGGAGATTTCAATGCAAAAATAGGGCAACGGCAACAGAATGAAACTTCAGTAGGTAAATTCGGTCATGGCAACAGAAACCAGCGTGGAAATACTCTCGTTGAGTTTGCAGAGGCAGAAGGGTTTTTCATCTTGAACTCCTTCTTCAAGAAAAAGCCACACAGGAAATGGACATGGAGACATCCAAATGGGACGACAAGTGAAATTGATTTTATTATGTGTAACAAAAAATTCGTCGTAGAAGACTGCAGTGTGCTAAACAAGTTCAACACAGGTAGTGACCATAGATTGGTGAGATGTAAGATGCACCTCAACACTAAACTTGAACGTGGCAAGCTCATAAGACAAACAAAATCTATTGACATAACCAACCTTAAAAAACACCATAATACCTTCAAGTTGGAACTGAAGAACAGGTTCTCTGCTTTAGAAGGCCTAACATCGGAAGAAGTGGACATCTCTGAAGTTAACAGAAAAGTAACGAAAGCTCTTATGGAAACAGCAACAAAATTAGCTGGGTCTAAGAACAAGTTGCATGTGAACAAATTATCAGGAAAAACCAAAATGTTGATGCAAAAAAGAAGAGAGATGAGGACAACTAAAGAAGATGTGACTTCCAAAGTGGAATATATAGAGCTATGCAAGACAGTAAGAAAAAGTATCACTGAAGACGTAAGGAAATTCAACTGTGAACTAGTGAGGAAAGCAATTGAAAACAACCAAAGCCTAAAGATAGCAAAGGGACATCTCAGTAAGGGAAGAAAACAGATTATGGCACTGAGAAAAGAAGATGGTTCTGTAACAAGAAATAGAGGCGAAATTTTGACAAGAGTGAAAGATTTCTACTCCAAATTATATGAAAGGGATGATATATGCACTCCAGACATCATGAAAGATACCTGTACCAGAGTTCCTCCAGTCCTTCCAGCAGAAGTTGCACATGCAATCAAGAACATGAAGCGAGGAAAAGCTCCAGGAGAAGATGGAATTACTGTAGACATCATACAAGAAGCAAGTGGAGAAATCGAAACAGTACTCGCCCAAATTTTCAGTCGATGCCTTAATGAAGGAAAGATTCCTGAGGATTGGAACACCGCTACAATGATCCTGCTACATAAGAAAGGTGACATTGAGGATCTCGGAAACTACAGACCTATCAGCCTCCTATCAGTAGTTTATAAAATCTTCACTAAAGTTCTTTCACGCCGCTTGAAGGTAACACTGGACATGGCTCAACCGAGAGAACAAGCTGGATTCAGGAGTGGCTACAGCACAATAGATCATATCCACGTGCTGAGAGAACTAATTGAAAGAGCGAGGGAATATGAACTTCCATTGTGCATGGCTTTTATCGATTATGAAAAAGCCTTTGATTCGGTGAAACCATCAGCAGTTACAATGGCTCTGAAAACCTGCGGTATTGAAGATGCATACATTAATATTATTAATAACATCTATGAAAATGCAAGTGCAAAGATTAGGCTGTTTGAAAATACAACACACGTAAAAATTGGAAAGGGAGTGAGACAAGGTGACACCATATCTCCGAAGCTCTTTAATGCCACATTGGAGGGTGTTTTTCAGTCGCTGAGCTGGGAAAACAAGGGGATAAAGATTAATGGAGATTATCTAACCCACCTTCGTTTTGCTGATGACGTAGTCATTTTTGCAACTACCCCATCAGAGCTGCAGAGTATGATCCAGGAACTTGCTGACAAGAGTAAAGAAGTGGGATTAAAAATGAACTTTCAGAAGACAAAAGTGATGTTCAATGCTTTTACAAGAAATGAAGATTTATCGATTGATGGAGAAAAGCTGGAGATAACAGACACGTACGTTTATCTTGGACAGCAGATATCAAGTGAGGGTCACATTGATGAAGAAATTAATCGGCGTACAAAACTTGCCTGGAGAGCTTTTGGAAGAAACAACATAATTTTCAAGAGCAATATGCCATTATGTCTTAAAAGAAAAGTGTTTGATCAATGCATCCTTCCAGTGCTTACGTATGGTGCAGAGACGTGGACCTTAACTAAAAGAGACATACAAAGGCTGCAGACAACTCAAAGAAGCATGGAGAGGTGCATGCTTGGTGTAACCAGGAGAGATAAGAAGAGGAACTCGTGGATCCGAAAAATGACAAGAGTGGAAGACATCATGATCAGAGTTAAATCCCTGAAATGGCAATGGGCTGGACATACTGCCAGAAGGACAGACCATAGATGGACAGCCGAAATTTTAGATTGGATTCCAAGGGACAGGAAAAGACCCAGAAGAAGACCACATGGGAGATGGGTGGATGAAATTCGAAAGTATGCAGGGGTGACATGGAGGAGACTGGCACAAGACAGACCGTTGTGGAGGAAACTTGGGGAGACCTTCGTCCAGCAGTGGATTGATAATGGTTGACAATGATGATGATGATGATGATATACAACTATTATAAATGTTCCGGAATCGTGTCCATGAAGTTGTTAACTTCGAGTTTAGGGGAGTGCGCATGTAGTGTGGTTTGTGAAATAGACTGTCTGCAACGATGTAAATAATTATATCCAATCACATTATGAGAATGTAAATAGATATTTAATACAACACCGTCTGGGACTCCTGATGGTTCATACGTCAAAAGCTGATCCATGATGCAGACCGGTTTCACTTATTTGAGAGCTCATCAGTGCACCTATGATCCAGAAATAACGTAAATGCAATCTAGTATTTATATACCTCAAGATGTGTAAATGAGCTTTCAAAAAGTGAAAACCGTATTCATTATGGATCCCCTGCTGAATCATGTACATGATTTGTTCCAGTATGAGTTAATGTAAATTTCTATCTGATATTTCCCAACTAATAAAGTCTACCCCTGATCATGTGAATTGCTTGCGTGCTACGGAGCAGCCATGTGAGTAACTTCAGGCAGTTACACTCAGAATTTAACACAGTGTTTGAAGATTTTAAAAGAAGAGTTAGATTTTAAAAGCACTCCTTCCTCTTCAGTAACACTTTTTGTTTACGCCTTAAATCATGTTCCGTGGCATTAATTTTTCTTTCCTTTTGAATAACTACATTTGTGTTAGAACACTAACACTGCGAGTTCAACCACCCTTCCGAGTAACTCATTGGTTTAAACACCAACACTAAGAGTAACTTGAAGCCATGTAAAGAACTTCAACTACCAGGGATTTATAGTGGTTAACGATATTTAAACAAGGGTTGCGTTTTAAAAACTTTTGAGTAACGGTCTTTGTTTGAATCACTAATCAAGTTTCCGGGAGTTGGTTTAACTGCCTTTCAAAAGAATAACTACAGTCGTTTCAACTTCCTTTTTCTGTTGCAGTTGAAGAAACGGGAAAAAAACTTTGTGGCTGTTTTCAATCTTGCTTATTGTCAACTAGCATTGTACAATGTAAAAACCCCCTACATTGACTGACCTTTAAATAAAATATCTATAGAAAAGATAGTTAATAGCCCCCCCCCCCCTTTTTTTTTTGAGAAAAGTTATAGAGACTTTACATTCTACTTTTTAATTGAACATTGGTCAGTGTTCATGCGACCACCGTGTGGTGCCTTCCACATTTTGTAGACTATAAAGCTGAAGAAAATAAAAAATTCGAAGTGTATATGTATATAATAATTAACTATCTCCATTGAACTCAGTGCTCAAAATGGAAATTTTGAAGTGCTGGTATGCTCATCTTTAGCAGAAAATCTCGAAAACTGAAAAAGTAAAAAAAAAAAAAAACGCCAGAAGAAAAATTTCTTTGTTTGAAAATGTAATTGGCATTTCCGTGGAATAGTATTGCACCATAAGTCGGAAACGATGGCGGTCAATTACAGTTGGTTGGTTTTTGGACCTAAGCGGGTACTACTTATGCTCCAACGAGGACTGGGGTTAGACTTGTTTATTACGTGGAGTCTCTACCCCGGAGCAAGGAATTAACGAGACTTCCGAGCCTCAGCTAATCATTAGTGATTCAGCTGGATTTGAAACCAGAACTTTTTAAGGTCCCGAGCTGAGAAAGCCAGCCCCCTTCTAATAGAGATTTTCATGAAGTAGAAAGTCGGGCAATTAGAACCTCCCCAATCAGAATGAATATTCTGTCTTAATAGCAATCAGTAAATATGTGTTTAATCTATTACTCCCAATTTTTCATTCTATGAAGCTCTTCAAATTAAATATATTAAATTAATGATGTAATAGAAATTACAGATATCTTTAGTGGGATGATCTGGGGCTTGGAGAAGATGTGGTTATGCGCTCCCTTTACGGTTCCTGCACAGTTGTTTCTCAAGGGCAATGAGGTACATAAGGTTTCTATGTTTAAGAATGTGCGCACGTAAGTTGGGGACAAAAAAATGTAATAAATAATAATAAAAAAATCATTTCTGCAGTTCCCACTAATAAAATTAGTGCCGGTATAAAATATTAGGAAAAAAGAATTGCCGGCATGCCATACCGGCATATACCAGCCCATTTCGAGCACTGGTTGAACTGAAAAAATCTGAGAATTAAGTACTAACTTTTCTTGAAAAAGAAGATACACATATTTATTTCGTTATACTTTTATTCAATATAAGTCAGTTTTCCAAATATTTAGAAACTTTGATTTTTTTTAAAAGGAATGTTACACTGTGCTAAGCATCGTGTTATCTGATTATCCACATAACACATGTACATGACAAAAACTTTCTGCAAGATTACAAAACAAAAGTTTGGAAAGTGTTGCTAAAATTTTTGTAATCAAGGCAAAATGATATGAATAAATGTTGGTCATTCATTTGATATAATTAAGGTTGGGTATATTTTGTTTGAAAATGAAATTGTAGTTCAACTATTTATGTTAAAGTGGTTGAAAAACTCTTTGGATAAAAAACAACAACACAATTTTGTAAAATTGATCAAAAATTTGTAGACTTCTAGGCACACCAGAAAAAATCTAAGACAAATAATAATATTCGAACTAAACTCTTAAATTTGGCACATGATCAAAATAGTGGAAGTACACTGGCGAAAATGACCGACAAAATACTTGCCCAGTGAGCGAAAAATACTTACCCAGTCACAAGCCTTGAATTGTGACAAGAATAAACGAATGAAGAATATGCATTTTTCAAATTAACTTGACTTATTCTTGACCCGGACTATTATTATTCTACCTCACTACGATTATCGTTACTGTAAACATTAAATGCACTTACACCAACCACAAAATTTACTCAATTGTCAAGGAGACAAATTTGAATTCATGACGACATATAACACGATGTATTTCCACGAGAATAAAAAAAAAAAAAGGAAAGGCGTGAAGCAAAATGTTGAAAAACAAAGGTAATCACAAACCTTGAATTGTGACAAGAATAAACGAATGAAGAATATGCATTTTAAAAATTAACTTGACTTATTCTTGACCCCCCCCCCCTTTTTTTTTTTCCATGTGTGTTTGTTCATTCGTGTATACCTACAACAACAACAACAACAAAAAAAAACGAGATGGAATTTAAAAGGAATAAAAAAAAAAGGTAAGTATGTGAAAGTACATTCTTGGAATAAGAATGCGTAGATATTTGATGGTTTCGACAGGCGAAATTCAAGGAAAATCGGGCCCTAACCTTCCAAAAATTTGCCTGGAAAAAACAACAACATATCAATACATCCCATCCTGAATGAAGACTGAAAAACCGTGATGATGATCAAACCACGACAAATGCACGTGCGCTCCGGAGCACACGATGACAACAAAACACCATGCGATGTCAACACAAAACCTCTGGCCGCCCCGGTGGCGCAGTGGTCTAAGGCGTTGGCCTTTGATCATTCGTCCGTAAGGGTCCGGGTTCGAATCCCGGTCAGGCATGGATGTTGTGTTTGTCTTACGGCACTGGCTCTCTCCCTTCCCTGGAACCAGTGACCCTAAATTAGGGACGGGCGACTGCTTATAGCCCATTGAGTTGCTCACGGTGGTCGTTAAACCTCCAATCAAAAAAAAAAAAAAAAAAACCTCTGCAGCGATCGCTCCGAACTAGAAATACAACAACGGAAGTTTCAACATGGCGCCGGCTATGAGCCAAGCCATGCAGGAAAATAAACACGCACAACACGACACACACACACACTGCACGAAACGACAACAACAAAACCACAAGAACGATACCAAAAATAAGCAAGCTGACGAAATGCAAGATATCAACTAACTTCGATGATGCTGAAAATTACAAAATGATACTTAACTGACGGAATATTAGCACAAGAGGCATATGTTTACTGATTCAGTTCAACAAGCAAGAAAAAAAATTAACAGCAATCCTTCATCCAAAATATGCACCTCCAAAATAAAAAGTCGAAGTTCAGCCTAAATTTGCTGCTTTGCTTAAATGAACATTCCATAAATTCACTCCATTGTGTTCCAAAATACTGGCATGTCATTTGCTTCAATAATACTAAACTACAAAAATACACTGAAACACACTAAATAAGTAAACTGAAAAATCTGAACAAAAATACAACTGAAGCAAATAACCCTTCGAAATCAAAATAAACATCAGCATTAATGGAACCATTCACACTTCCTGGAGTACATTCATCACCTTCACATTAATTGCTATTCATTGAACTACCGAACCAAACCCATACTCAAGATTCCATGCTACTCAACTTTACTGTGTATCGCCTTGTTCAAGCATCAAAATCAAAAATATAATTACAAAATCTTAAACAAACGCATGTGAGCACAACATAAGGACGGGAATCAAAATAAGAGCACAAGGCTCCAGAACATGAATGCAACATAGAGTAAAAGATGCTCTACGTTACACGATACATAATGGAATCAAAGAAACACAAAACGGCACTATACGGGATGCATCCATTACACTTATATATAAAATGTTTATACTTTGCATTACGTAATACTTGTTGACAGTGCACCTACGAAATTTTCTGCAAGACGAGACAGAAAGCCTCAAAATTTCACCTCAGGCTCTTGTTGGCCTGATGACAAATCCTCGCTCATTTCTGGGGCGAAGATTGTACTCGTGTGGAATGCTGACACGGGGAACAACTATCCTACTTTGTTGAGAAACTCTTCATGCTGCGCTCCCTGATGCTTGGGCTCCCATCTGAGCTCGACTCCTGGGTTCAGACCCACTTGTTAAACTTTGCCTTAAAGGTATGTAAATAGACCAATCATTATTGTCTTGGTTTATTGATGCTGGCTGGTTTTCAGCCTCCTGGGGCTCTTCATAGCTCTCAGGACTGTGTGAATTATTCAAGTCTTCTGGGAATATCATTCGATCGGCTACCTTTGTAAGTGTGTCGACATGTACGAATTCCTTTTGCCTCGGATCGGCAATTAATACTATCTCATAATTAACAGGTGAAGCAACTTTGGTCACTCTGTATGGACCAAAGCTGAGTTTACTCAATTTCCTAGAGGTTCCAGGTTTTACTGCTGGAGTATAAAGATACACCTTGTTTCCCAATTCTTGTTGCGACGCATAAGTGCGGAGAGTAGGACTTCCAATCAAATTATAAGGCAAGACTAAATCTCTTCCATAGGCTAAGTATGCAGGAGTCTCACCTGTGCTTGAATCAACCGTTGATCTCAGTGCAAGTAATGCTAGGGGCAAACATTTGTCCCAGTTGTCCTGATTTTCTGAGACTAAGTGCCTGAATCAACAAATGATTCAGCTTCTCGCAGACCCCATTTGTAGAAGGCTTATATGGGCTGGCATTCAACTTCTTAATTCACAGCTTCTCATATACTTTCATCATTGTGTTTTGGAGAGAAAATTAGTGCCCCTATCTGTGAGAATCTGATCCGGTACACCATGAGTAACCATATATTTTCTGACAAGTGTTTCTACAATAATTTCGCTCTTAACGTTTGGCAGGGCATATGCGTCTGGCCAACGTGTAAAATAATGAGTCACAACTAAAATAAATCTATGACCGGAGCTAGAAGTGTGTAGTGGACCAACTACATCCATTGCCACCTTTACGAAAGGCCGGCTAGTTATCTCGGACCTGATGAGTGCTGCTTTCTTGTTGGGTTTGTATCCTCGCTTGCTTATGCAAGAATGACAGGTGGCTGTATAATTTTTGACAATCTTGTACATGTTATTAAAATAGAACTGGGCTCTAATTCTTTCTACTGTTCTTTGAAATCCTGGGTGAGCGACCAGATCATGACAAGAATTTAAAATTTCTGGAATCATATTCTCTGGAATGACCAGCTGCTCTAATGGTTGGTTTCGAGTGCTTCCAGTTTTTGGCATAGTATAATGCCACAACAGAACATTGCCAAGATAAAATTCGTCAGAAATTTTGTTCTTTCCCAAATCAGAAGAACCTTCAAGTACTTCAATTAACTTTCTTAATTTTGCATCTTCCCTCTGAAATTCTCTAACTCTGGAATTTTCTAAAACTTCATCAGCTGTTCCTTCCCGAATGACCTTATTGGCTTGAACATGTCTAGACAAATAGTCAGCCACAACATTTAATCTACCAGGCCTATGCAAAATTTGGTATTCAAATTGCTGTAGTGACATGCACCAACGGGCTATCCTGGAAGTGGGATCTCTGAGCTTGAAGGCATAGGATAAACTGGCTTGGTCTGTGATAATAGTAAATGGTCTGGCATATAGGTACTGCTTAAAATAATTTACTGAGAATACAACACTCAACATCTCCTTCTCCACTACAGAGTAGTTCACTTCTGCTCCTTTTAACTTTCTACTAACGAAGGCTACGGGATAAAATTTTCCTTCGATTTCTTGTTGTAGGACAGCATCTACAGAATGCTGCAACACATCACAAGCTAATGTGAACTCTTTCTCAAAGTTGGGGAGCTTCAAACATGGCTCTTTAAGTAAGGCCTGTTGTAAATTTCCAAATGCCTGCTGTGCTTCAGATGTCCATTTAAATGGTTGACTTTTTCGAATCAGGTCAATGAGAGGTAGGGCTACTTTGGCATACCCCTCAATGAATCTCCTGTAAAAACCTGTTAAACCCAAAAAAAAACCTCTAACTTGCTTGATTGTGCTAGGTATTTTAAAATTCTTCACTGCCTCGATATTTCGAGGGTAAGGTTTAACACCTTCCTTGCTGACAATAAATCCGAGGTAATGGATAGAGGATTGGAGAAAATGACACTTATCTGACTTCAATTTCAAATTGTGCTTTTGCAGCCTCTGGAAAACAATTTCTAATTTTTCGAGATGTTCCTCGAAGGTTTTACTGGCTACAGGGATCGCATTCCTCCTAAAATTCCTAATATTTTGTGACCCTCCTTAAATTCCTAAAATTATACCTAAAATTTGCTATTCATCCTAAAATTTTCGTAAGCTTATTTATTAAAAACACAACCGTTATTAACGCCAATAAATTTACCATTACGCAGGGTGCGCACGCGTGCTTGAAAACCTGGAAAGTCCTGGAAAATCATTATTACGTTTTCAAGGCCTGGAATATCCTGGAAAAACGGTGTTTTTTTAATGCCGTCTTGAAAAGCCTTGAAATTTGAAATTAGTGCTTAAAAAATGCCCTTTTAGGAAATCGTGTTACTGTTACCCCTTCATTTTTTAAAGTTCCTTTTCTCTGTTCTCAAAGAAACCACCGGCAGCGGTTTCCGATGTGCACCAAATCCTAATTTGGCTGGGGGAAAAAAAGAAAAAAAAAGGCACTACTTCGAGTGCAATAAAATTGGATGATTACTAGTAGGTCGAAGGGGAGCTTGATGTCCGTCCGACAATTGAGAACAGAAGGGGAAAGAAGAGGCATTTAGCATTTGCAGGGGGTCGCGTATGTACCAAGTCAGCTGGCATCCACCAGTGAGGAGTATGCCTGAACAACACATTCATCTTCTTCTTGTTTATGTACATGCCACCCTCCCTCCCCTCAAGAGACTTCCACTACTTATGATAAAAAATAAGAAAACTATCTTTGCGAATTTTTCACGAAAGTGGCTGAAATTTTTACATTCACTGTAATTGGATTACAGAAGCTCACTTCCAAAATTCCAGTTGAATCGGTTTAAAACTTTAAAAGTTAGCATTGGTAATTTTTATTATGGACAAGTATGTGTGCCTCTTTGGACAGAGTGAGCCTCCAGCAGAAAGGGTGTTACCATAGCAACGGTTGATTGACAGCTGAGAGCGCTGATCTGAAGCCCTTGGTTGGGAAGAAAGCAAACACCTGTTTATCACTTCCACAGCACAAAAGGACTAGGAGAATATTTTCAGAAATCCATTTTTCTGAATTTTGAAAATAACACAGTAAAATTTTTACAGTAGTTAAGATACATCACAATAAAGTTCTAGTGCAAATTTCGCCAAATTCCGTTAGGAACTTTAGCAGATGCAAAAAAAAAAAACAAAAAAAAAACGTTGCATAATCGGATTGAAAAAAAGAAACAGTAATTATAAATTACGGGAAAAGCAAGTGAATTATTTTTTTTAGATGCCATGGTTTATTTAAACAGAGTGATCCTTAAATTTTTTTCTGTGATGATATGGACTCTATTTGAATTACAAACACGTTTTTATTCAGACGTCTGAGTTACTGTTTTAATAAAAAAATCATCTATAATTAAAAAGTTTTCAATGGATTTAAGCAATATTCAGCAGATAAACAAACGTATTTTAGTAAATTGCAACATCATGACGTAAATTTGGTAATTTAATTTTGTCGAAAATTGGGGAGCATTTTTTTTTTTTACAGTTTCTATTATAGTTAAAGTGAAGGAGGAAGGGTGCAACTTGACAGTTCAGTGAGCTGCAGGTGGTGATTTATGGCGATGTGCCAAATGAAAAGAAGCCATTCCATCAGGTAATTCCAAAGGTTGTGTTGTGTGGACGCGTCCTCCTGCTGTTTGATCTTAATTGGAATGTTTTTGTGCATGGGGGGGGGGGGGTTTCGAGAGAAATATCCGTTTCAGCTTTACAGCTTTCACGGCTGTTGTTTTTTTTTCTTGGTAATAAATAAAAATCATAGTTGCTGCATTCACCATTGATCCATGTTTGCATTTCTTGAATATAAACAGCAGACAATCAGAAACATAGTGTTGGGCGGGTCTTGATGATCTTCATTTTGCATATGCTGAATTCAGTTCTGTGGGAATAAGGAATGACTTATACTGTGAATATATACAAAACTACATATTTTTGAGCTGAAAAAATAGGTCTACTTGTACACAGTAGCTAAAGTGTGAACTCAGATGAAGACAATCAGACATACGGACGTCTGATTCCATAAAAAAAAAATCAACATAGTTTTTTTTATTTACACTACAGGTAAAAAAGCAGAAACATGTTTTTAAACGTTATAAAGGAAAACGGATTTTTGAAACGCATGACTTGATGATCTTAATTTCTGAAAGTTTCTTTTTTCCACATCCTTTTTTTTTCAATTACAATACACTGTAACAGGATACTGTGTGTTATATCACTTAGAGATATGGCAGATTTTCGGTTGCTGATATCCGCGATCGTAAGCGGTAGTTGCATTGCGATTGTTGATGATGACAAGATAAATACTGGAGTGATGTAAAATGTTGCATAAACTAAAAAAAAATAAAATAAATAAAGCCCTCCCCCCCCACCCCGAACTTTTATGCGGTCATCATAGCTGATCAACCATTTCATTCCATGAACATCAGCACATTTCAATCATTTGAACATTGGGGGTATCTGAAGGAATTCAGCCGTGCTTAAGCGCCCTAGCGCAACGAAAACATGCTAATTTTGGACAGTTCTATTCCCTTCCCCTCTACCATCCCTAATAATTGAGAGTGCATACATTGAGAGTGTTTCAAATATTCTATTTATGAGCTAGTTTTCGCACTGTTTGTTATGCTTTTATTTTCGAAGAAAGAGAGGGAAAATAAGGAAAAGCAGCTAGAGAAAAAAGAAAAGCTGAGTTTGATGACAAAATAAAAGAAAATGATGCAGAAATAAATAGGCTTAAAAAAGATAAAGAAGCCTCCCTAGCAGTAATTCAAGAGGGAACAGAAAGAATGAGAAAAGCTGTGGAAAAACAAAATACTGTTGAAATAGCAGTTGCCTCTAACTTGATCATACAAGGTTCAGCTGAAATAAAGAAAACTGAAAGTAAATTAGTTGTGGTGGAAGCAGAAAAAGATAGGCTAATCAGGAAAAGGTTAAAACAATAATATGAAAAAAGTAATTCAGTGAACAATTGTACATAGTTCTTGGTTTTCAATTACCTTTTTAGGATATTATAGTTTAATGTGAAACCTGAAAACTTTACTGTGAAAATCGTGAATTGCTTCTAGTTCAACAGCATATTAATGTTCAAAGTGAAACTTGAATGTGGTAAATATACTTGAATATGATAATAACACGTGAAAAGATAAGAACTGAACATTAGAAGTAAATCATACTTAAACTTTAGACATTAGACGTTATGCAAAAAATTTGGGTGTGAACTTCGACCATATATACTAATGGACTGCGCATTGGCAATAGCTGCATCAAAGCCGCCATGGCTCAAACATTGGGCACGTCATCATCAGACTCCAAATTTCGTGTACAAATGCTGTTATGATTACTAATTTACGCTGCAGAACTTCAGTGTTTTCGGTGTATTATGTGAATGCACCTCATATATAATGAAAACTCTTCAGGTAAGTTTACTTATGAGCTATATACATGCATGATCGTGTTGTTTACATTTTGTGGTTTATAATGTGATGAACATTTGCGAAGAATTTGGAACATGCATTCCATTTTTTTTTTCTTAAGTTACTATATTTTTATATCAATAGCTGCAAGTTTCTGGTTAAGTAATTGAACTTTATTGACTTAGGTATTTAATTCGTTTCTTACCCATGAAAAATCATAGAACTTTCTTTACTATATCGCTCAGAGCAACCATAAGCACAGCAGGTGTAACCCATCTTTTTGACTGTTGTCATGTGATTTTATGTTGGAGCCAGAAATTTTGATGTCATGCGCAGTCTATCAGTATATATGGTTGAAGGGTGTGAAGCAAACTCTTTACAATGTATACAAAGTTGTTTTACTAGATGTATACAAATATACATCTAGTTTTTATTGAAATACACTCCTAAAATTTTCCTAAAATTTTTCTAAAAATTCCTAAAATTCCTAAAATTCTTACCTAAAATTTTCCAGAAGTATGCTATGATCCCTGTGGCTACCACAATGTCTTCAATGTAAATGCCTATCTGCAGTGGTTTTAAACCAGATAACACTATTTTCATCAGACGTTGGAAACTATTGGGGCTATTCCGTATCCCAAAAGGTACACATAGCCACTCAAATAGACCTTTATGTGACAAATGCAGTTTTGTACGTATCTTCAGGGTGAACAGCCATCTGGAAAAATCCTGAAGTTAAATCCAAGGAACTGAATAAAGTAGCTCCTGCTAAGGAGTCTACCATTTCCACCAAATTAGGTATTGGAAAGGAATCTGGAACTGTTTTTGAATTCAGTCTCCTATAATCTGTACAGAGACGTTAACTGTTGTCAGCTTTTTTCACGAAAAGTACTGGGGCTGAGTAAGGGCTATCACTTGGGCGAATGATACCCGCTTCTAACAACTCATTTACCTGCCTGTCCATTTCAGGTCTTAAGGCATAAGGTACCCTGTACGGTCTCTGTCTCACTGGGATATCATCTGTAAGATGCACCTGGTGAAGTAAAGTTTCACATTTTCCCAGCTTGAGCACACTCTTGGCAAAAGCCCTGCGATGTTTGTGTAAAAATTCTAGTACTTTTTCCTGCTGGGGAGGTGGTAGGTGAGAAACGCTGAACTCGTTCTCCCAAGAAGAACAGTCATCAAGCTGACTTTCCACGGAGGTAACGTGGCTTACAATAACTGGTTCAGCTGTAACTATTTTTGTATGCTTGTTGTTATGGATAGGCTGATCTGAAGTGTTTATAACTTTAATAAAGGTAAGTGCTTTGGTTTTATTCACCGAGCACCCTACCCACAGAGAATCTATTTTAAGAGTATTGATGGGCTGTAAAAGCATGATTTCTCCTAGCACTGAACAATTTGGAACATTAATGGAAACCATTTTTTCACACCATGGAGGTACTTTTACTTTGTGAAGTACTCGCCCATATAATACTGAGGTTTGCACTGGATCTTGTATTTTTTAAAATTTTTCTTTTATCCATGAAGTGACTAGCATGGACTTTTTCTTCACCATGGTACTGATGAAAAAATATAACCAGAAAAAGTATATTGTGAGGCTGTGGTAGGTTTGTTTACATTTTTTTTTTTTATAACTGCTCTGAAATTGAAGTTTCTTGTATGTGATGAGTGTTAAGCCTTTTCTGTCTCCTTTTTAACTTTTTCTTTTTAGAGGTCAGCCCACACCTGGAAATAGCAATCCCTTCTGAGTCAGAGGTTGCATTTCCAGAGGGAGGCTTTCCTTCAGTAGTTGAGTGAGGTTGGGAAATAACACATTTTGGTTCGACGCAACTGGAGCTTTCACCGGTAGGAACACTGCCCTTCGTAATACTTTTCCGACTAACGCTTGGACACAACATTTCTTTTACCAAAGCAATAGCTTGTTGTTTTTCTACTCTCCTATCTAAGAGAGTTACCTTACCCCTACCTTTAAATGAACACCCGGTAGTAGCATTAAAATCGAACTCTTGACCTTGCAATAAATCAAAGCCCAAAATAACATCATATGCCGAGGATAGGGTAGCACTGGTAAGATATACATTATGAAAAAAACTTTCACCAGCCAAATGAAATTGTAAACTGACACATGAACTAATAGGCAGTGAATTTCCTGAAACGCCCCTCACAACCACTTCTGGCTGATTTTCCACTAAGATTTTTTTCCTGGAACCTTGGCCAAACATTCTTCTGATATCAGGCTAATGTTTGCACCTGTGTCAATAAGAAATCTGAGTTTCTTTTTACCTATCATTCCTTCCAATATGGGCATTCCTAAATCAGCTCTTTCTGCTTGGCAGGATTCTATAGGAGCCTGTACAACAAGGGTGGGGGTGACTTTAGTAGTTGACTCCTAGTTACTCCCCCCCTTTTTTTTTCAAGAATATTTGTATCACACCCTTTTCACGTTCTAGAGCAAAAATTGCTGGAATCTTAGATTAGTCATATCCGAATCCAAATGTGTTACTAAAATTTCTATACGCTTTTTCTATCTGTAAAATAGAATTTTCATCACTAGCAAAATAGCACAAGGTCGTCCACATATGACAAAGATTTTAACGAGTCATTTTATTTTGTCCAGGTACAGTAAAACCCTTGATACTTGAGTTGTCTCTAAGTGATATCAAAAATTAGTTAATAACTAATGAATATAAAATTGGAGAAAGCGGACATCCTTGTCTAACTCCACGCGAAACCTTATCTTTATTTATCGCGATATCACGATGCAATGTATCATGAAGTACGAAGTTGATATAACCACACAATGCTGTCGTTGACATCGGAGCTTCTTCACGAATGATGGGAATCCATCACGAAGCAAACACGATGTTTAAACCGGTTCTTATCGGGCCGCCGCGTTGATGATGCCACAAATCAGCGAATTTGCATGCACTGCTATTTGCCGGCAGAAATGATGTTCGAACAGGTTTTGATTAGTACGATTCCGAAACTGTAAATCGTTCCAAGTCATAATAAACGCTGCTGCATGTTTGTATGCCGTGACTACAATCTCCGGGATCTCAGGAATTTACCACAGTCTAGGAAGTAGTTAGAATGCAATTAGCATGTCTTTTGTAAAAAAGATCATGGATATGTTATCGGTTTGTCCGTCCGTCTGTCCGTGGACAACATATCTCTGAAACTATTAGTCCGATGATTTGAAAAATTCTTTTTGCCTTGGGAAGCTTAAAATGTGAGAATGATGATCCTGGCATTCCAAATTTTTCGGATGCGCAACTTCGCTGCTAGAAGGCGTAAACAGAGTTTTTCAGATGCACAACTTTGCCGCTAGAGAGCGTGTATCGAATTTAAAGATAATTTTATTGCATATATTTTCTCCTAAATTTCCGATTGAACAAAATTCTTTCTTCCTTTCCATGCCATTTACAGTGAAGACTATTTTAGGCGCAGTTTCTTTTTCAAGTAATGCATAGATTTTCCACTAGGGGGCGTAAAGGTAACTTGTGTTTCCCTCGATACCTCTGCTTCTAAAACTGATTTGAAAAATTCTTTCTGCATTGGATACTGCTCCTGATGAGAAATGTTTTTTATGTAATTTAAAATTTTTTGATAAAGTATGATTTGGCCACCGGGGGTGTAATCGTTTATTTCTGCTTCTGATGTATTTGCAGCAAAATCCGATCTTCTGAAACAATTGACTGAAAAAATTCTTTCGTATACCACCAATACTGCTTACCTCAGAAAACATTTTGAGCCATTGGGGAGATCCCAAGAATCATGGGGGGACCCACTTAGATAATTTGTATGCCTTAACAATTACATGCAGATTTCATCACTAACACGAAATGACTGGGCTAGTTCCTGGCATGTTTGCCTATTGTCCTGCTGAATAGCAACTTTCACAGCTTCCGGGTCAAGGCTGACAGGATGACTACTCGGAGACTTATCTTGAAGGGATTCATCTCAGTCTCTGAACTTCTGAAACCAATTCTGAGTTGTACATGTATTCCTTCACAGCATCTGCCCTGAATACTAAGCAAATGGAATGAGTTATTTTCGAAGCAGATGAACCGAGTTTAAATTCATATAGCAAACACTCACATATGGTCTCTACTGATACTGCCATTGTGATCGCATGTCTTTCCACTTACCAAACTGCATACTCGATTCACGTGCGTAGGGCATCATTGGATTTCTGCTGATGGTATACTGCTGGCAGAACACTATCTATGGAATGAGTTATATACTGCTGGCAGAATGCTATCTATGGAATGAGTTATTTTCGAAGCAGATGAACAGAGTTTAAATTCATATGGCAAACGCCCACATATGGTCTCCACGGATACTGCCATTGTGATCGCATGTCTTTCCACTTGCCAAACTGCATACTCGATTCATGCGCAGGGCATCATTGGATTTCTGCTGATGGCATACTGCTGTCAGAACGCTATCTCTCCGCAGATTCAATCATTGCAATGTGTCATGATAATCAACCACTCTGTATATTACAATGTGTTTCCTTTGCTTCCTCAAAAAAACAACAAATATTTTTGGGGTTACCTGATATAATTAGTACTTTTATTTCATGACCTAACATATGTTTTGTTAGGTATCACTATCGTAGGTTTCGCTAGCGTTTATTGGTACACAAAGTTTCAAATGATAATTATAAAAACAATGAAAATATAACACTTCTGTACAATGCAAGCATTTGATAAAAGAATTGTTCAAGCACTTACATTTCGTACATCGAATATTGTCTGGGAAACACATTTTGTTCACATTTTCCAAAACTTTTTTCATTTATTAACTTCGCAGGAAACCAAGCATACTGCAACATATTCTTGAAAATCAGTGCAGAAAGTTGATGTATGAGTGAATAGATCTTCAGGGCATCTTGTCGCTTGTTCAAATGTCTATTTTCTATTAAAAGTTCAACAGAGTTTTGTAACTTCTTAATAAAACTCCTTACTTGATGGAAGAGGTACACATTGCAAGGTTAACAGTATGGTGTACAGTGAGGTGGAATGATTTCAACAGTAGAAGAACAGATGCCATTGTCCTTTGTGAAGACACTATTAAAGTGTACTCTGGATCTGTTTGAACTCCCCATGAATCCAAGATTCATAGAAACTTCTCTTCTTCGCAAAATGGTCAGATAATGATGTTTTTCACGAAACTGCTGAAATGCTCTTGTGTAATTCTACATGGGGACACCCAATGAGTGTTGCACCATAGTATCAGATTTTTTTTTAAATTTTTACCATAGATACATATGACAGTAAAACCCCCAAATCTGAATTTGGAAAATATTTTGCCCAATAATGGCTGAGATACAGGCATGTGAAAAATGGTCATTTTGACCAAATGGTGGCCATCTTGGTTTTGCATCGATGTCGATAAATATAATAACTTGACAACTAATGGTTCGAATTCAATAATTCTGGTACCAATTTGAAGCTGTTTATATCGGGAGTGTATATGTCATATCAAAACAATAGTAAATTTACAATTTAATATCATGGGTGCAAGTTTTCCGTCCAGACGACGGAATTCCGTCTTTTGAAAATATCCGAAGACGGAAGCGGGACGGAAGAAAATATCAGTTAAAAGAAAATTTCCAAATATGTATTTTCTCCCCCCCCTTTCTATCCATACGCTCTACTCCGGAAAGTAAGTACGCCATCGGCAACCACGCTCGTACCGTAGTACCTTGTTTATCGTAAACTCAAGAGTAGCAGCGGCGCCTGATGCATTCTAGTTGAAGAGGAATCGAGGAGCAGTCCCTTGGAGGTTCTACGCCAATCCTCGCCTACGTCATAACCCCCAACCCAAGGCTAACTAGAAAGACAGGCTCCGGTGCCGAGACGAGCTACGGAGGTCACGTGACCACGGTAGTGCTGTTGTCGTCAGCCTCGGCGTTGGTTTTTGAGTCAACGAGCAAGGAGATTTGAAGCTGCGTTTTTGATGTTCAAAAACGAACCATAAGAGAATAAATTAAACGTTTAAAAAGACCAGAATTAAAATTAATCAGTCCAGTTTTTCACTGAAGTGAATTATTTAATACTTCCTATCTTGACAAACTTTCACTTCACTGAATTAATAATCCCGTATTTTTTTCGGTGAAAACAAATTTGATTTTTTTTTTTTTCGGTGCGTAAATACAGCTATAGCACGCACTACACACACAAGTACACAATTTATAAACGATTTTCCCTTAAAAATATATACGCTAAAAATTATTCGCCTTCCGCCACTATAAAGTTGAAAATAAAAGTTTCCCATTTCGATCTAGAAGTTCGCCATAGGTATGCTGGAAAATTATGAGAATCGTGATTTTTTAAGGACTTTTTATGACTAATATACATCATTTTCCAGGTTTGATTTTTTTATTTTTACCATATGTATTATAAATATATGCGTTTATTGTAATAAATTAATATAGAAAGAAAAAGTTACCTCAATAACTGTGAAACAGCTAAGATTGATTCTCCACCACCCACTTATTTTTTCTCTACACAGTGAGTTTATTATTGTTGCATTCTTATTTTACTTAGTAATATCATAAACCAAAAAAACAAAACATCAATTATGATTAATAACTTTTAGTAAACACTTTAAGATTTATTAAGCTTTCTTTATTAACTGAACCAGTTCATCCAATTTTGTTTTCTTTTTTTTTTTTTTTTTTTCTGTTCCTAAAACTGTTTGACTTTGTAATGAGCTATGAATTCCCTGTATTTTCTTCTGAGCAGTCAGTATTTTCCATAAGGCTTGCTATAGTGTTCCCTCCTGGCTCGGGAATCCTTGAAACGCCAATAGAGTGAAGAAAATAACTCGTTTAAATTCTATTCAAAAACCTTTACACTGTCTTGAAATGCACCATTGACAATATGTAGTCCGCAACTTCGAATGTCAATGTATCCATTGAATCCTCACGTAGCTGATTTTGCAGCACGTCGTAGAACTTCGAGTTGACAGCTGGACCATCCATAGACACCTGGATTAGCTTTCTCAAGCTTTAGCTTTTCAACACAAAAATTAAAGTTTTCCAAACCGATGTCAGCTGGTGCACACTTTAAAAATTTTGATCCATAGCACCTAGTAATAACTTTATCATAAACTATGAAAGAACAAGAACATCCATTTGTTTGCATTGAGTTTTCCTATTTAAACTCTTGTCAAATAACAGAACAAATTCATCATGATTTACATATTCTGTTAACAAAAACAGAAAATATGGTGAAATAGCATAACAACAAAGATGTGCATTTTTATTTTCACCATATGTCTTTTGCTATACGGCTGTCAGGAAATATGGCAAAAAAAGTTTGTCTTTTTGTTTGCACGAGTTATATGCAGAGTAGCAAAATGTAGATGTAAGAGCGCATGCTCTACGCTGATAGCTTCCAAATTGTTAGCGGATTTTGCCGATAGTGTTTGCTGGTAGATTAAAAACAATGAAAATGTTATTTACAGCATTTAAAACACTTGCTCAAGAATTTACTAATATTAATATACTTAATTTGATTTTAACTAGAAAAACTTTGAATTCTTTTGTTTATACAGACATTTCTGGCCTCTGGATTTCATTGAGACCTGGTTCTCAATGTATAAGCCCTGTATCAAAAGTTTTGTTTACACAAAAACAGTTTCAATTTTATTGCCAGGTTCTTCTTAAAGTTGCCAGTTATTAAAATCTTTTTCTTATGTATTTTGTAAGTCTACTAGTTTTGAATTAAGCTGGTCAAAATGCTATTTATAATTTTTGAAGGTTCATTAATGGAAGTGTTTTTCTGGGTATAAAAACTTTCTTTAATTAGTCTCTTGATTTTATGAGGTTTATAGTAAAATATTTTAATGTTTTACCATAAAGGTCCATTTCACACATATTGCAGCACATTCAACTGTAATGTACTTATTTTGGCCTCATCGGAATCTGTAATGTTCTAGTAATTATTTAATGTTTTATTAATTTTTCTTTAAATTATGTAATTCTATTTTTATCATGGTTTGTGCTTCGCTGGTTTGCAGCAAGTTTTCTGTTTCAGGGGTTGTGTACGCAGATACATTTTATTTTTATACAACTCTGGTTATATGAATAGTTGCTATATATAAGTTTCATAGCCCACAGCACCTCTGATCTCAGATATTCTGTGTGGGGTCACAAAAGCTCCCACATTTGTATTGCTTCAGCTTGAAGCTTACGTTTCTTTTCATGAGCTTTACGGTGGGAGACAGCTTTTCCACGTGGCATTGCACTTTCATGTAATCACTAATGGTGGTACGTGTAGAAATAGCAGCATTTGCACATTTATCAAGTTCCAAATGTATTTTACCTTTCATGCAGCTTTTCAATCCAGATACACCCATGTTGGAAATATCAAAGTTTCTCTAACCAAACTTCTTGGAATACACGTTTTCCAGTTATACTCCAAAAGAAGGAATAAAATAATCCATAACCAACGATCGAACAACAAACCACAACCTCGTTGTTTAATGAACAAAGTAACAAACGTGAGCGATAGAATGGAAAACACAAACAGGTGAACACGAACAAGCAATAAAATATGGAGCTCAATAAAGTACCTAACGAGCGTTTCTCAGGACACGTAACAGTGCGAGCGGTATTGGTTATTAAGCCCACGTGGCCACTGCTAGACGCTGAAGCTTCAGCGGTGGAGACATACTTTTAACGGAGAGTGCTCCCGCGTACACCCATAATACATTTTGCAAGTCTATGAAAGATGTTCCCATTGACTATTTCATCTCACTTCATAGTTGTACACATAATTCATGCTAATCAGTCACTGCTCACAGAATTTATGCGTTTTGATTAGTTTTTGATAATAAAAAAAAATCAACTTACCTTCAGGCGGCAGTCTTCCAATTTTCTGGGACATGAAGCAAGAAATACTATCAAAAAGAGACAGATGGGCACAATTTTTACATATGTGCCACAAATGCCTATTTCAAATAGTTTCAAAGAAGGCAGGTGCTGGTCATCACTAACTGCAACTGTATTCAGCTTCAGAATATTTCCCCCAACTTTGTTTTTCCTTATCAGGTTGTAGGAACCTGCATCATCAAAATTTGCCACACACACACACACACACACACACACACACACACACACACACACACACACACACACACAGCAATTTTATTTTATAAAACACTAACCATGTGAAAAATCAAGGTTGGTAACAAAGACATTTGACAATGCGTTCCCAAACACTCCAGCATTAAAATTACAATTTTACCACTAGCTAACACTTTAATACTAACCTGCAATTTCATTTACAATAAAAACACATACTAACTTTTCAATTTTTTAATTTTTCTAGCAGTACATTTATCACTATCTCTAAAATCATTCCTAACTTTAATTAAATTATTAATCATAATTTTGCTCGAACGCAAACATATGCCTTCTAATACACTATGAAGGTTTTTTTTACAGATGCATTGTTCTGTTAATCGGCATAAAAAAATATCATGCTGTGAAAGTTTAATAGCACTCAGTTTGTACAACAGGGAGAGTTGATTTTGAACACTGTAAAACTTTTCAGCAAAGGACTCAATTTTTTTAAAACATGCCAGACTACAGCAGTAGCATATAAAGCACACTCAGTAGGAACAACTAACTTACCTCTGTCTAATTCTTTAATCAATTCACAAGGTACTGAGGAAACTTCAATATCAATTTCTTTATCAGACTGTAACCAAAATGTGCACTCAATGCATTTACCTAATTGTAACTGTTTCCTAACTGTAAAACCACAAATGTATGTTAAATTTATTAAAATATCATTGGGCACACTCTCTAATGTGAAATCTTCATCCAACACGTTAAGAAAGGGAGATACATCAACATTGTAAGTGCAGTCTTCTTTACAAGGAAGTAGAGTTTTCAAGTGTACATTACCATTGAGGGAACTTAAAAGTACCATACTTTTGAACCTTAGTTTCCGCTTACTTTCAAGAAGCTGCACAAAGCTTATATAATAATTTGCTCCACTCAGCTGCCTGTAGTTTCCAAACCTACCTTCCAAATCGTCATTCTGGAACTTCCCAAGTAACAGATAATCAACTTTATACATTTTAAAAAGATAGGGTACAAGTTCTAAAAAAGTATCAGTAGTTGTAATTAATGACTGAAATGTTTGTGCAGTTAAAGCATCGGCAATGGGGACCGTGGTCCTCCATTTTTAACCACAAAGACATGGATTTAAAAAAATTTAATTGAAAATCTTCATTCTCTCTAATTGGTTCCCTATAGTTATCATTAAATCGCTTACCTTCAAATGCACTCTGCACATTTGCTATTTTCCACCATGTAGAAAAAATCTCTATAAACTGACAAGTTGCCTCATAACCAGGGAACATGGCATGCTTACTTGTTGCAATGCACTTTAGAGCGGCAATATTTTTTTCATTTATTATTCGCAGAACAAATTTCACATTTTGCTTTTGTACACTTGAAGGATACAAAACTTTAGCAGACAAAAGATGACCATATTTAGCAAGAGAATTTTTTTCTAATTCATATAATAATTCTAGATGTTTATATTGAGCTTTTAAAAGCAAATCATTATTGACCATATCCGGAAATATGATGCAACGATTCTCACCTTTTTTTGTTATCCAGTTATTCCTAATACACTTAATTATATGAACAGAATCAAATATAAAAAACAATAACCTGGAACTGTCAACAGGGTGAATAATACTTGGTTGCAGAATTTTGTTAGGGGTTAAAAGTTCAAATGCTTTCCTATTAATTGCATTATTATCAGAAATCAAGGAAAGAACTTGAAAGCCAACCTTTTCAATTTCAACAATTACATTCAAAATCATCAATTTTAACTGTTCAGATGTTAAACTGTGAACAGGTGTAATACTTACCACATCTTTATATTTTGAAAACAAAGCTGAAATCAAAGACTTGTGCAGTTTTTGCAGTTTTGCTGACATCAAACTGGCTACTACCAAATATTGATCCACCTTTGAAACTCATTTGTGGTTCAATGTATATTTCATCTAATAACAAGTTCACAACAAGCTCGTGTTGTTTTAAGTGTTGAATTTTACTTTTCAAATAGGTAACACTTCCTTGAAGAGTACTGCCTGAAATGGAAAATCTGTTAATTAGTTTTTGCAAGTTACGGGGATGTGGAAGGTACAAACATTTACTTTTGTAGAGGGCATAGTACGTTGAAGAAGAGTGGACATATATCGAAGATGCTAGAACCATGGTATTATTGCTATAATTTCTTCGGTTTTTTGGCATTTGGTGAATTTTTAACTGCTCACAAAAAAACTAATTGAGGTGAATCAGAAGACTGCAATGCGACAATAGCTGAATCTACAACATTTACTTCATCCTGCGTAACTGTTTGTTTTTCAAGAAATGCTACCAATTCATCAAAATCATTTAGAGAATTCAAAACCTTCAAACTCTTAGGCAACCTGTTTTTACTAATCTTAATCTTACCTGCATAAATTTCAAATTCAAGATCATTAAATACAACAATGGATCCTGCAAGACAAGGTAAAGAACATGTAAAATCAACATAACAAAAAATAGTTTTACGATCATTACATACAACTGTCCATTCCCTTTTGAATTTGTCTTTGTTTTCAAGATAATGCGTAATCAGATCCTGAGAGCAATTAATTTTTCTTTTCTCCAAATACTTGTTGTGATCTAAAAGACTTTGCTTTATAGCATTCTCAAAGTGAGATTCTTCCACATCTGCAAGCCTTCGAGTTGTACTAGGTGCAGCAGTTAAATAATGTGGTGCATTAGGGAATATTGTGGGCACAGACCCATCCCGCAGTGCTGGCACCTGTCGCTCAAATTCCTTTAACTCTCCATTGACAACCAGTTTGTCGACACGAATTACACACGATTCATGAAAATGCTTGATACAAACAACTGGATTTTTCTTACCTGTAAGATCTGTGGGAATTTTTCTAAGCCACTGACTCCTTAGGGGTTCTTTCTTTGGCAACTGAAACGTAGAGACCTTTTCATTCTGGCTTCTATAGTTTGATTTGCAACCAAATACACTACAAGTTCTGGGCATGATCTGTTTTTGTATTTGGGCTTCAATTTATCAATCTGTTGTTTACAAAGAAAAAAAAAAAAGAGCATTCAGGAATGTTGTTTTAACTTGTTAAAGGCCTTAGGAGAAACATGAACCCCAGGAGGCCAAATATTACTTCATCTCTGTACACATTAAATACAGTCTACAAAGAAATTAGGGTTTATTTTTTCACTATAACCAGAACCAAATGTTTTTAAATTCTCTGATGTGAGAACACATTTCTGTTGCCTTATTTCATGTTTGTCACAGAAAATGGAAAATCAAAGTAACAAACAGGCGATACTGGTGTTTCTGCCAAAAATGAAGCCAAAATTTTAAGTGTAAATAATATAGCAGGAAAATCACTAGAGTAATACTTGTTAACTGTCTTGCAAGTTAAGGAAAATAGTAAAAATTAATCCTAAATCGAGTCTTTCTATGCTAAACGAATGTTAAATTTGTATAACCACAGTTAATGGTATAAAACATTTGTTCAAACGGAAGGCAATCGTTGAACTCTATTCAGTTATATGTATGTTGCTATGTCTAACAAGTCAGCATTTCGTGAAAAAAAAAAAAAAAACTGCACAAGATATAAAAATTATCGCTTTGGTTCGAAATATTGTGAATTTAATTAAAATCTAACTATCCCGTAAATCCATTGAGTCAAAGCAATACTAAAACGTATTACACTTTGAAAACTTCAAAACAATATGCAACAACGTGGTGTTCGACTGCCTGACTGAGGCACGTCGCTAAGGTAAATGAAAATAGTTTATTAGCTGCAATTAGAATAAAATAAGAACACCACAAGAGTCCAATCCACGGAAATTATAAAAAAAAAGTTCCTTCCATTCTTTGTAACTAACAGTTTCTTATCAAATAACTGACAAGCACAGACAGTGAAGTAACGTTTAGGCCTAAATGTGCTACAACTCTAAACCCATTTACAGAAAAAAAAATCACTTTTCTACTTACCAAAATTATTTTGTGTAATCCTTATGAGTGAACATGCACTTTTAAGCACATGTGTGGGATGTTTAATAGATTTATATATTGCACACACTTCAAAATGTAGAGAAAAATACCACCAGTAACAATGTCAAACGACAGCAGAGCACAGCACACAGACGATAGCGTCAGCCACTGACTCAGCCTCGCGACAGCAAAGAATATAAACGCTTCGCGTGAAGAAGCTCAACTCTCGTAGAGATAATGTAAAACAGGCGACAGCAGCGCCACCATGTAATGCGGCAGCAGATGCTCTGCGGGAAAGTTAACATTCAGGCGCAAAAAGCGTAGGAGACACGGGACGGGAAGCCTATTTCACGGAAAGGAAGCTAAGCTTTGATCTGCGACTGTTTCCTTCGGTCTCATTGTGTCTACTAAAGCATTTTTTTGTTGTTGTTCTTTTCTGAGTATCCCTCCTGTCCCTTCTTTTGGTGAAACAAATATATACATTAGCAATTAATATTATTTTAAGGAAATTTTAGCAGTTTTATTCTCACTTTAAGCACCGTAGTAATACCAGGTTGCTTGGCATGAATTTCATATTTACAATATACCTTAAATGTCAAAAATGCTGAGGCTGGTTTCCCAGTAGCAGCCATAAAAAAAAAAAAAAAAAAAGCAAAGACAACCGCAGTTTCCCAAAGCTACAATTTTTTTTTCTACCCTTCCGAAGTTTGTAAATTAAACGCACTGCGCTGGAGAAATTTTCTCAACAGATCGGAAAAACATCCGTTCGCATCTGAGTAGGTTCGAACCTGGAGTAGCTGATAAGGGAGCAGGAAATCCACCACCTGGGAGTAACAGAGTTGAAAATTTGTAAAAATTGACGCATTGCATTTTTTTACAAATTTTGGATTTGGATTTCTGTGAAGTGTTGTGGAATTCTGAATGCATCGGACTGTTACTGGTGGAAGTTTCGAACTCTGAACTTTAATAGCACAAAGCTACCTTTAGTGCCCTCACCAGTAGAATCAACTTTGTGTTTCGCATGTGCTAAGTTTGTTTCATTAGCGTCCCTGTTGTGACACATTTCTTTTTCACAAAGAGATGGGTCATTTCGTAAAAAGCGTCTGTGTGCCCTGCAATAATACTAGTTCCTATTCACAAGGCTCTTGCCAATGTTGGCAGGTATGTATACTATATCAAGTACATATGAAATACATCCAAGATATTTATCAACATAAGATCAAATGCGTACATACTGCATTAAGTGCATATGAAATACATCTAAAAGATATAGTGTATATACTGCACCAAGCACATATGAAACACATTCAAGATACATCAAATGAAATATATACACATTAAGTACATATCAGACACATCCAAAATATATAGATACGTAACAGTGGTTGCTCTGGCTTTTGTAAAGTTTCCGCCAAATTAAATACTTTTTTACCAAATTTAATCTGAAGTCGCCATTTTTTTCACTCCCATTGGAAATATAAAAATCATACAAATAAAGTGTTATGGTAATGTTTTATTAGGCAATATCATTAAAAACCATAATCACCAATATTTTTCCAACACCAAAATGATTTTTTTCCGCAAATTATTTGTGAAGAATGCGATCAGCAGTGCCACCCCTATATAACATCAAATACATATATACATTAAGTACATATCAGATAGATATATCCAATACATATATACTACATCAAACGCATATGTATTGTAACCAATACATAATACATCAAATACAGATATTATATCCAATACATCAAATACATGGATATCATATCCAATACATACATACTGCATCTAATACATGTACTACATATTCATACTAAACCTCAAATACATATATTATATCCAATACATGTATACTACATCAAATACATATATTATATCCAATACATGTATACTACATCAAATACATAGATATTATATCCAATACATATATACATCAAATACATAGATATTATATCCAATACATATATACATCAAATACATAGATATTATATCCAATACATATATACATCAAATACATAGATATTATATCCAATACATATATACATCAAATACATAGATATTATATCCAATACATACATACTGCATCTAATACATGTACTACATATTCATACTAAATCAAGGATATATACTATCTCAAATACATGTTATATCCAATACATATATACTACATCAAATACATATACTTGTACTACCTCAAGTACATATGAAACATTCCAGATATATTTATACTACATCAAATACATATATACCTTAACAGTACCTATCAGACACATCCTATATATATATATATATATACAGCGGTTGAATTACCCAGTGGTCTACTGGCGATTGGCCAGTAAAACTTCTGTCGGTCCACTGAACTATTGATTTTATTGGTCCAGATGGCCAGTAAGTTTTTCTTTTTTTTTCTAATTTGTCACAAGTTAAGGTATGAATTTCTATTTTCTTTACCTAGCTGTATGGTCTTTTTAAGCTGCAAGCTAATGAACAAATATTGGAAGTAGTTCCATTGAAATCAAATTATTTTCTACATATAATGGAAACGTGTATATATATAACACAAAGTATGTATATACATTAAGTACATATCGAACACATCCAATACAAATATACTACAACAATTAGAAACACACAAGCAAAACATTTTCTTTTAAATGTGGAAATGCACAGTATGGAAATGATCAATTAATAAAAACAGCATAAAACACATGGAAAGAGAAATTTTTTATACAAACCAAAATTCCTAAAACATTATTTTTTACTACTACACCCACCAAGAGATGCATTTTGATCAACACAAACTGTAAGATTATGTGGTCTCTTTGTTTTATTGCTTGGTAAGTATCCCATTCCTGTGTAATCATGGTCTTTTAGTTCCTTTGCTCTCTTTTTCACAGCCTGAGGTCCTCCAGAAATGAGTTTTCTTTTTCCTGAAAATTTTGAAACACGCCTTGCAATTGCTGTTGGTTGCACAGGGATTTTTTTTCCATTTCTTGTAGTCCGTGGTTGACTCGCTAATGGAGCATGCACTGAAGATGGCAAAAATGCAGTGTATAAACCTGACAAAAGCTTTGATGTTGTTGAGGCAGCAGCAAAAAAGTTTTTTCTGAATCTACTCACTGCAGGAACAAAATTTTGAGGGTCATTTTGCACTTCCTTCTTCATTGTATTGCATATTTCATCAATGAATTTAAAAGCATCTTCCATATTTTGACTTTCCTCTAAATTACATTTCTTATTTGCATTTGTGATTTCAATTAAGGGATGATGCTGCTCTGCTGGTGCTGTCTCAGAGTTGGCATGTGATGATAATGTATCAGCACTCAAAGGTAAAAAGTAATTTTCTGGGGCATTTTGGCCACTTGCAATCCAAAATAACTTTCGTTTTAGGTGTTCTGTAATAGTATTTTCAGTGCTGACACAATAATGTTCAACAACTGCCATTTGGTGCTTGCAAATTCTACCATTCACACCATTCTGGCATTCACATATTCCAATGCCCATATCCACTTGGTATGTTCTTCCTGGAGTTGTTCCAGGAACTTCAAAAATATCTGGTGAAATTTGTTTTATTTCTCCTGTGATATTAGATGATGGACATAATGCCTTTAGTGAACGAGCACTCACTCTACCATGCACAGTGTCTAATAACCTTTGTATGTAATAATGCTCAAAAGCAGTAGTTAAAAAATCTATTAGCTGAACTAAATTAAAGGCTTTAGTACGTTCAAGGGGAATGTCTTTAAAAAGACGAAACATCACCTCAACAGCATTATTGGTATCGTTGCCCCTAGTTAACATATCTCTTCGATGACAATGTGCCCATAACTCTTTTCTTTGAATCATATTCTCCACATATTTTATGAACTGTGGATAATCATGGGTAACAGTATTCAATTCTTTTTCTGCAGACAAGAATTCTTAAATTGATTTTGCATACACCAATGATTTAAATTTATAGTACAATTCTTGTCTGGCATCTTTAGAAATGCCATGGTTTTTTCCAATTAGCCACTTCCAACAGGCTTTTAGTACATGAAAAGTGCATAGCAGAAGGGTTGATTCTGGGAAAATTTCCTTCAGCACATTACGCTCTCCCAAGTCATCATCTGTCATTATTAAACGTGGCTGTTTTTGAAACACATTTTCAAAATCGTGCACGATGACTCGCAGGCCTTCTGCAAAAACATCATACTTTGGACTATCTGTCACAATACATGCAACTAGCATGCCACCAATACCACCACAGTATGTTGCCAGAAAAAACAGTCTGTGGTTTTGTACATCCACGTTGCCAGTTGCATCAACAAATAGCATTTCACTTGTGCTGGCAAGGGAATGCACTCTTTGCATAACGGGTGTACACAGACTAACAGCATATTTGCCATTAACTGTTGACAGTTTAGCTTGATGCCCTTGTTGATTGAGGTGAATCAAAACCTCATTCAATTTATCAAGCATTTTCTCTCCAGATGAAGCACCAAATTTGTTATTAAATTCTTTGCGCCACAGGTACTCAACATCACTTTTAAGAGGAAATCTTGCTCTATCACTAGAAGATACAAAAAAATCAGTTCCGAGCTCTGTAAGCTTTGATGCATAATATGTGTGGTATGCTGAAGATGGTGTGTGTCCTCTTGAGAAGAGATCGGTAATGGCCTGTTTGGTTTCTTCACTCACAGGCCGATATCGTAAGGCAGATGGCACATTAACAGGGTGATTATGATCACTGGTGAAGGTAACAATGCATGGCCACCATTCTTTCTTTTCCATTTGGTTATGTGACCTATTTTCAAAGAAATTTAATGAATAAACAGTAATTTCAAAGCAACAAATAAATCATGCATTAATTATACAGTGAAACCTCTGAATAACTGTCACCTCTTGAACTGGCAAAAAGGGACTATTGTTGGGAGATGACTGTTGTTCGGAGGTTAGGCTAAAATTAATATTGTGTCACTTGCATTTTTAGCTGAACAGAAACCTGGAGGTCAACTGAGAAACAGTGATATGTGGTCAGCAACCATAGTGATGTAGAATTAAGAATGGAGACTTCATAATGTTATCCTAAAGAAAACTGAGCTTAGTTCAAGAAAAGAAATACCCAGATTTAGAAAAGCAAATAAAACCGATTGTTTGCCTCACCTCAACTTTTGATCTAGCAAAATTAATAACAAGTGTGACTTTTGCATTTTAAATGCATTAATTTATTATTTTTCTTTCCCTATTTTTCATTAGGACTGGATGACCTCCAGATAAATTTTAGCAATTAAATCATAGCACTGAGAATTTTAAGAAGGTTTAATTCTGATCCTCAGAATTAAACAGCTCTCAGAAATAGTAAGCTTACAGATTATGGTACCTGTATAGTAAAGAAAAACAGAACAATTTTAGCAATATGAAGTGCAACTGCACAGAGATAGGGGGCCATGTGCTGCTACTGCAGGAACAGAACCCACTCCAAATCAAGAGGCACTGCCACCAGCAATGTCAAAGACCAAGCTGGAATTCTGCCATCCTAGTTCACAGAGATCGGCAGTAAGAGGATGCTCTGTGATTCAGTAGTTAACCAGTTTAACAGTATGGATGAACATCAGTGTTGGAACCAAATTTCTTTGTTTGGGGAGGAGTGGAGGAATTGGTTTTAAACCATAAGTAATCAGTAGGGGAAAACTCATTTTATTAGCTCCTGCTTTTTTTTTTATAAAAGCAAGAAGAATAACATTTCACCGCTCTCACTCATTCACTCTCCTGAGCTTCCTGTGGTTTCATTCTAAGTTGGTTTGAAATTGATTAGCGGAAGGTATTCATTCCACTTGGAATTGACTTGACAGAAGTCATACTTTGAGCTTTTTCTACTTTGGAATGCAATATTAAGAAAACCTTGGTACTCTTAGCTGACATATAGGTAATTTTTAGACATAAATGAGAAGTAAGGTAATTGTATTGCTCTCAGATAATTTAGAAAATATGAGGTCCGATCAAAACGTTCCGAGACTAGGCCGATATACAACTAAGTACTTATCTCCCTCAAAGTAGTCTCCTTGGGCACCAATACATCGCTGCCAGCATTTTCCCCCACTGTTGGAATGCTCCCTGGAAGTCCTGTTCGCGAATTTATTCCATCACCGTCTGCGATTTGCGCTGGATCTTGTCCATGGTTTCAAAACGGCAACCCTTAAGTTTCAGGAACAGAATGAACTCGCAGGGGGCCAAATCCGGCGAGTAAAGTGGGTGATGAAGGGTAGTCATACTGTTGCTGCTGCAAAACTAGTGTGTTGGTAACACTCTGAGAGCGGCTGCACTGTCGTGATGGAGCAGGAGATCACCTCTGCACCACATTTCAGGTCGTTTGCGGTGAATGTCGTCCTTATGACGCCGTAGAACATCGCAGTAAAAAGGCGGTGACAGTCTGGCCCTGGGAGACGAATTCATGGTGCACAACCCCAACAATGTCAAAGAACATGATGAGCATGCTTTTAGTTGCGCTCCAGACCTGTTGCCATTTTTTCGGTCGTGGAGATGCCGGGCTTTTCCACACAGCGATGACTGTTGTTTAGTCTCTGGGTCGTAACCATAGACCCAAGTCTCGTCCCCAGTGATGAGTTGGGACAGGAACGTTGGTTCATTCACCACCTGCTGACAGAGACCTTGACAGAGTATGACACGGAGCGCCTTCTGTTTAGGGTTCACAATCTTTGGCGCTAACTTTGCAGCAATGCGGTGCATGTTCAAAACCGACGTCAGAATTTCTTGCACTGTTCCATATGACACATTGATGATGGTAGCAATGTCTTGAATGGTTCTCCGACGATCCTCATGCACCAGTTCCCCAATTTTGTCCACATTTTTTGGGGGGTTGCTCAGGGATGGTTGCCCCGACTTCTCGTCGTCTTCCAGTGCCGTTCTGCCACTCTTGAAGCGCGAGTGCCATTCAAAACACCTCACACAACTCATTGCCATAAGCCAGCTGCAACATTTCATGCGTCTTCATTCCCGATTTGCCGCAGAATTTGATGTTTGTTTGCTACTCTAGTTTACAGTCCATACCGAAATCGCAGCTGTTTTCTGCACGTGGTCACTAAATATCGTGTAGCACAACTCTCGATGTTCACAGAACGCCACTCAGCACAATGACTTATGAAGGTCACTGCCCTCAACCGCTGTGCATGCATCCGCGTACTGCCATCTGTTGGCGTGCTGCATAACTAGTCTCGGAACTTTTTGATCGCACTATATAACAGAAAACTGACAAAAAAAATGACAAATTATCTGCTGTGAAACAGGAATCTCATTTCACTTAGTTTGCTATGCATTAAACATAGTTCATACACTTTTTCAATCACAGAATTCCAGGACTTCTGGACTTTTTTCTAGGACATACAATCAAAATGCTTCTACTTAAAATTTAGTGAAACCATAGGTCTGTTCAACCTGTAACCTCCTTCATCCTCTGTATATAGACATATTGATCATTATTTATTTAATTTTAATTGATTAAATGTCTGTTGTCTCGTGCCAGTCCTGAAGTTGCATAAAAAAATTTATGAGCGTCAGAAGAATTTCTTGGTTTTGATTGGCTAAACTTTTTTCCCCAATACAAAAGATTTCAGCGATAAAGAGCTCACAAGTATTTATTCAAAATTCTGTTTACCTCTAAGTCGTCAATCAACACCTCACATCTAAATTCATAATGCTTTTTATTCGATAGTCTGGCGCCCTGGGGCATAACAATATGTTTAATCATGGCCGTTTTTTAACATATAAGTTTACCATTCAGTGAAAAGTGCTTGTGGCATATTTCACATAGGTAAGGTCTCTCTCTCACATGATTTTAAAAAAGCACCTTTCCGAAAAAAAAATGTGAATTAACAAATGTAATAACAGAGTATTTTTCTTTAAAAAATCTTAGTTCATGATGCCACAATTTAGCGACATATCATTGCTATAAAAGTGGTCTACTTCTCCCCCCTCTTTCCACAAAAATAAATAAATACATAAAAAATAAAAAAATATGCCTTCCTACTTTTTGGCTGAATGTTTATTGGATAAATTAAAAATAAAAGGTAGATCTTACTAAAGAAAAAAGTTGTCAATAGATGCAACCCATACAATGATTACAGGAACTAATTTACAAGATTTGACTGCTCATTAATTACACAGTCTGAATCCTGTAAATTAGTTGAATCAATGTACTGCTGGAGCAATCACTCCTGTCATCACTGCAATAATGTAGAGAAATCATTACAATGAATACTTCTCACATTTTCTGATCTTTCAAACATTTGAAATAAGTAAATTTAAGTGAACGCAAAGAGAAGAGAAGATCCTGAGAGAGAAAGAGAGTCTGAATTCATCTGGAAATGTTTAATGCTTATTATTTGATAATATACTGTTAATCTGTCATTTTTGTTAAAATTTAATATAACACAATCATGTCGGAGATTATGGAAAACTATATTTTCCAAAACCACTAGAAACACATTTATGGTCAAACTTTGATTGCTAACAGAATCTAATGCAGTTCAGAAAATACAAAAGGGATTTTCATGAAGGAATACTAGTGGTAATACGAACATTTTGCCACAACTTCATAATTTTTGGTTTTTAGCCCCTTTTTTTGTCTTAAGACACCTTAAAATCCTGATATTTTCAAAAATCTTGAAGTTTCAGGATATTTTTTTACCAGGAAGCTACTTAATATTTATTTTTCTCAATATATACTTTTATAGTGTCTTTGTAAGGCTAGAAAATGTAAAATATCATAATGTTTTACGATTTTTTCGGAAGTGTAATGCATCAAAAATGGAAGAATCCTCACAATGGCACATGGAATAGTTATTTGAAAATAATTTAACTTCACCTTATATGATAGATACCCTCTCTATTTTTCTATTTTAAAAGGTTGAAAAGTTATTTAAATAACCTTCAACATTTCTCTCTGTGTTGGAAGAAATATTGGGCAATAAATCATATATGGCCACTGCTAAATTGCTTTCTGCTATGGGTTTTACTACAAAAAGATATTTTTCAAGTACAAAACTAGAATTAAAGAAAAAGTTAGCACTTAGATGATTTTTCATGGAATCACTTTAAAGTAACATATTAAATGCAACAAATAAGTTTATAAAACAAATTAGCAAATTTAAAAAATGTAAGAAAGGTTTGTGGTTTTGCTGTTCGATTTCACATCACAGATAGATACATGTTGTTCTTTGTATCTGAAGAGAAACCTGTTTATGTCCTAGCACACAGTTTTCTTGTGATACCACAGCAGCAGAGTCCTTAGAATAAGTGACATTGAATTATGAAATCAGTATATTTAATTGAAATAAACATAATATGTAATACTAAATAACCGTAATGTGTAATACTGATTACATACTTACTTGAACACCTGAACTTTCATTTGTGCAGGACAATTTGTGTTCTTACTTGGTTTCTGCCCTTTTGATCTAGTATTATGCTGGCACCTATACTGCTTCTTAAAGGCATATACGCTCTTGTTGTGTTCTCCACATGGGAAAGTCCGAACAACTCTCCATGTAATTAGTGAACTCTCGGATAAAAGGTGAATCCATTCCTGCAATGTAACATAATATATATGATACACAGAAACAAAACAAAATACAGACAACACTATTATTCAGATAATTGTGAGTTAGTAAATGTGCCATATGGCTCATTATATCACGTCTGCAAACAGAAGATATAAAATGTTTACTAGTTTCCTCACCTAACCCCAACGAACTGTGTTTTACCATTTTAACTTTTTTCCCTTTCTGGATTGTTTATTTCTGTTAGACAAACCAGAGAATAGGATGTCTCTGGGTTTTTTAATAACTATATTTTGAAAACTCATATGATTTGGTTTGTAATAACTCTTAAGTCAGTTTTCCATAGAATTTAGGTGTGAGCTCTAACAGAATTTCTTTTTCTTCATGAATTATAGTGTCTTTAATGCAGATTGCAACAAATTTTGTCTTTTCTAAATAAGAAAGATTTGACAACTGCAAATTTATCTTTATGTTTTAGGTGGATTTCATACATCAGTATCTTCCATTCAAAGATAACGTTGAATGGAAGATACTGATGAATCTTCCATTCAACGTTATCTTTGAATGAATTTAGGAAATAGAATAATTTTTCCACCATTTTTTTTTCTTGGCATTTTTCATGCAAAAACACTAATTTATTTTTTCAAAAATAATTTGAGAAGGCAAAGTACCTAACAGTATTATATTTGTCCAATAGCTCAACAGAGAGGACCTCATATTTTTATTGGGCAATCTACAGCCCAACCTACTTTTTAAAGGCAGTGTACCTAATTTTTAAGTTTATCCTATCTACTAAGTGCAATAATAGGTATAGCAAAGTACTGCTTTTTGTCTGAAAGAAAAGTAAAATATTTCCTTTAAAATATTTATAGAATATTCTTTTTAAAGTAATATTGGAAAGGCTTAGTACTTAGTCTTTCTGAAGGGAGAAAACTCATTTTCCATTCTGAAAGAATTTAATTATATTTAGGTGCCTCCCCCCCAAATCAGAAGTCCCTAACCTAACACTTGCAATAGCAGATAGAGGGAAGGTGGTGAAAAGCATTAATACTAAATCATCACGTGAAAAGAATTCCACTCTTCACTTGCACAGTGCTGTGGAAAATGATTTATTAATTAATCTATATACTAAACTATAAAATAAACTGCAAAACTTACAAGCTGCAATTTCAATGTCCTTACCCCAGAGATAATGTGATGAAATGTGTGAAACAGACTGCATTAACATTCTATTATTTTTTGTGAACTAAGTGAACAGCAAACCCAATTTTTTTTTTGTTTCGAGTTAACCACCACCATGAACGCACATCACAGATAGATAATTGTCCATTCCAGATTAGGTGGTAGCGTCCCAGGTAGGGAGAGAGTCACTGCTGCATAAGACAAGAATGCCGTCCTCCTCTCACCAGGGATTAGGACCCAGACCCTTTTCGGCCAAATGATTAAAGCCAGTGTTTCCTACCACTTGGCCATTGGGAGGGGAAGCTCAAATTGTTAAACTACAAACTAAGTTTTTTCAGAAATAAAAGAAATTTATAAAACCAAAAAAAACTCTTCCTATACCTTTTCCTCACTTTTAATTTCTTTAAAAAAAAACACACACACACACACATAATAACACATAGAGTAAGGTGAGCTAAAACGGTTATATTTTTATTCAAATCCAACTCTTTTTCCATCAACTATTTATATTAATTGAAAAACATTCATAGAAGCCACATGTCCAGAAAATGCACCATGGTTATCTTATAGGGATTCCACTCAAAGTTGATAACAAAGCCAAGTAAATTAAAAGATTTCCAACCCCTCGGTGGCGCAGAGGTCTAAGCGCTGGCTTATGACCATTCGTTTGAGATGGGCCCGGGTGCGAATCCCGGTGAGGCATGGATGTTGTGTTTGTCTTACGGCACTGGCTTTCTCCTTCTTTTTTTTTTTTTTTCAGAAATAAGAAAATTATAGAACCCTAAAATCACTTTTGACTTTTCCGCGCAATTAATTTCTTTTATCTTTGATTTTGATTCAACACTTTATACCACTTGCCTACCGGGGTGGTTACAAAAGTATAAACTAAGTTTTTTACAGAAAGAAAAGAAAATTAAAGAATCTAAACAGCCCCTCTGCCTTTTCCGCGCAGTTAACTTCTTTTATCTTCAGCAGATTTTCATCAACTTCATACTTAAAATTCTCTGGGAATATCAACGATGATAAATCCATTTTTAAGCAGCCAAAAGACCTTTGCTAAAGACACACTAAAGTCAATAAACTTGCTTTGCCTTCAAGAGTATGGTACTTCGGGGAGCTCGTGCTTCGGGTTGTTTCCGATCAAATCGTCTCCCTCTTTGAACAGCCAATCACAGCCTTGCGTGGAACCCGTATAACATTGCCGTGGTGCATTTTTCTGGACATGCGCCCCTGGCTTTCTCTTCACTACGGGCACGTCACGCACCATAACCGGTTCATCCATCGGGCTTGTATTAGGTGGAGACACCACTGGCTCTGCTGCCATAGGTCACAGCTAATCTTTGGAGTGAGTCGTACCAGTCGATCTTGCCGTATTTTACGCGTGTATGCGTACGCATTTCTATATTAATTTACGTATGCGAAATTAACCAAGTATTGGTAAATTTGTGATTCCTTTTTTCAACATGCAGTCAGCTATCGAATTCATAGATTCGAAAAATATGTTGGCGTTGAACGATAGCAGTGTTAAAAATAAGTGGCGAAGGGAATGGTTAGATGAGACTGATTCCCATGACCAGAGATAGCGAAAACGCCGAATACGCTTTAAAATTTAGAAATGCGTATTTTTACGCATTGTTTTTCCATATGAAATTTCCTTTTATAATCTGATTACACCGCGATTTTGTCATAAAAATGACTTTTTTTTTATCAAGAAATTATATCTTAACTTTTATGTCGCAGTTTATGAAAAAATCATGATTTGGTTCCCATTGCCGAGCTGTTCAGCTAGGGATCGGCTTTCGGCAATCATTCGGAAGAACCTTCAGACAGTGTGGGAAAGAGCAGCTCAACCGATGGGCATGCGCATTTCAGCCGCGTCGGAATTGAGACTAGTGCAGCGTGGTGCCGTTAAATTTTGGCGTGGAGGAAGTGAAAAGCGACGTGTTTTGAAGTTAGTTTAATTGCCATTTCAGGGCGGGATTCTCCTGCCTTGCGAAATTTTAAGAAAATATAAATATAAAATCTGGGGTCCGAAAATATATATAATTATATAAACTTTCGAAAAACGGAAGTTAGACGAACTGCAGATTTATTCTGTAATCGCAATATTAGACCCGTATGAGCAGTTCATTTTGCATATCGCAGACTGTTACGAATGAGGCATGAGATTGTTCTTCGGATTCACGGAATTCCACATTACGGTTATACCCGAGCGATGAAAAAAAAAAAAATGTTTTATTTTCGGAGGATTAGTGTGTGAGGAGGACTCGTTTTCCGCCTGGGGAACAGTATTCCGTTTTTCAGAACTAAGGAAAGCTAAACGGAGTGAAATTTTTTCCCGCGAACGTAATTTCTTTTTCTCGCGAAGTTTTCTCTGTCCAGTATTGTTATTAAATATCAATTTATTGCATAAATGTTTGCATTTCAGTTTGAATGTGTAGACAATAGTTTCCGATAACGGAAGTTCGACGGAGCAAAAATTTCCTTGTAAATTTTAGGCACGAGTTTCTTTCGCGGATTCGAAGAGTAACTCTTTGCTGTCATCAAAACAGAAGATAATTTTTTGGGGGGTGGGTGGGTGTGTGTGTGTGTGTGCGTGCGTGGTGGTGGCGGAAGGAGGGGGGAGGGGGGTCCGGCTTGGGACGGAATTTCGTCTTTCAAAACTTTTGAAAAACGGAAGTTAGACGAACTGCAGATTTATTCTGTAATTGCAATATTTCCTCTGCTCATTTTTTTTTGTAAAATATAACTTTGTTTGATAACCGATTGGGTTTCAGCTTGAAAATGGAGGGAAAATTTCCGAAAACGGAAGTCGGACAAAGCGAAGATTTTTTCGCAATTTTTTTTTTTTTTCGCGATGTTCCACTGTCCTGAATTATTGTTAAATGTTATTTTCCCTCTATAAATAGTTGCAAAATGAGAAACTGGAGATTCCTCATATTAGAAGAATGGTTGAATCAACCAACTCTCAATTATGTTAACTGTAAACATCTCATACATAGTTTCAAGAAGATATTTTTTTTTCAGAGCTGAAGGAAAACATGCTCAAAAATAATAAATTAGTTGACCTTTGCAGTACTAAACTTGCACATCACAATGTCCAATGAAGGTTTATTTTATCTTTTGTGATTGAGATAGACTGTAGATTTCCTTCCTCCACAATAGAACTCTTTTTGAAGTTTGAGTATGTAGAATCTGAATCTGTGAAGCAACACACACACAAGTTTTGGTACAGTCTTTCGAAAGCAAAACAAAATTTTTTGCAGCCTCGTGGATAAAACAAGACAAGTAGGTAAGATTTTTGATAAATTAATACTTATTTTATATAAAATAAAATCAATTACATGCTAATTCATGTTTACATATTTATATATAGATATAATTAGTTGTTTTAATATAAAATATTATTTAGCTAAAAATTTAATGCGATAATTGTTCGTTCTTTAAAATTACTCCTTTGAAAAGAAAAAATACTTCTTCAAAAATTGTGAAGGAGTATTTTTACTCTTTTGAAAAAAACCTAGAATGATCTCTGCTCATGACGTCAAAATTGGTTCTTGGTGCCGGAAAATTAAGGAACCAGAGTTTAGCTTTTGTGTTTTCTGCAGCAGAAAGTTAAACTATGGAAGCAATGATAAAAAATAGCTGTTCAGACACAGTAAGGATGCTGATCATCAAAAGTGTGTACGAGCACAGCAGCATACACAAACATTGCCTGGAGTCGCTCCTGTTCAAAGAAATAATTCACCTGTGAAAATTTGTGATGGTTACTATAAAACTGTGATCATGGTGAAGTGAATTAATGAAACGAGCTCTCTGTGTACGCAACTACAGTTGGACATGCATAATCTTGATTATAATTTTTTTTAATCCTTATGTAATTTTACAATTTAAATGACTTTTAAAAGTGTGCAACACTTATTTGATTCAACAGAATTTACTAAAGATTATTTGAAACATCTTACATGGTATGTTATGTATTATTACAATTTCAATAATTTGGTTAACATATTTCTATTATGGGCTTAAAATACTATATAAGCAGCAGATATGTAGATTGGACTTAAATATTATGCAAGATTTTTTTTTCTTTTGCAAGATAAGGAATTTTGGAGATTTGTTAAATTTCAACTGGTAGTTCATACCTAATAATCAAATTTAACTTTCCGATTACAATTTGCATGGACATCAAATTTTGTTTACATGTATATACATTAATGTTCGGTCGTTTTATGCTCTTTTGATTTAATAATGAATTTTAACCACATATAATATAATATTTAATGTATATTGTGTTTATGTCTGAGTGTGCATGGGGGAGGGGGGGGGGTATTAGAAATATTTTCAGTCTTGGCCACATCTCAGAACTTGCACCCATGTTTAATATGTTTATTACATGAAAAGTGCAAAAATCACCTTCAGATTAATGTAATGGGCCATAAACAAAAGGGCACATAATATTTTTTTCTGAAACTTGGTAGAAACACTAATATGTCTCCTTAAAGTAGAAACAAAATTGAGGATGGTAATATTTCCCATTGCAGACATAAATGTCATTTAAACGTTTATATGCACATCTATTTAAAGTTTGACAAGCAATATTTAAATCATTTTCACACACATTTTGAAAAAACACATAATGAACAAAAAAGGGAACTCTTAATATTTGTAACAGGCAAAATTGTAGCCAATGAATTTAATTTATCTTGAAGTTTTTGAATTATAGTTCAATAGAGTGATTTTCATCAGGTGTTCTTCCTGTAGTAGTCGTGGGAGAAGACAATTTTGATTATGTGTCCGTACGGAATCCAGCATACCGTAATTTCGGGTAAATAAGCCGCACTGGCGTATACGCCGCAGCGATAAAAAAAGGGGCGGAATGAAAAAAAAAATCACCATAAACTTTGCACCTCTGTATATGTCGCAGCTTCGCAGTAAGATGGGGTAGTACCACGGTGGAGTCTTGAAAACATTACGTAGATAAAAATATAGTACCTGATCTTTCAAATAATAAATAAAAATATCAATTAAACAAGATTCAATCTTAAGGATATCACTTACCCTACTATCTATTTTATAAATATTTACTCGAAGAATTCATATGGCTCTTAAACCAATTATAAAGCATTTATACCTCAAGAATTTAAAAAATACACGCACAACATTCTGAAAATATCTGGCACATATAGTTTTTCAATCAAATACATCAAAATCGGAAACTTCACTGTCCGAATTAAAAAGTTTTAAAAGCTCATCTAAAAAAAACTTCGGGGTCATCCGCATCACTTTTGCTGTCTTCTGGCGTTTCACCACAGTTTTTAGAAATAATGTTTGCTTCAGTGAAGCCCAAAATAATCACTGAAGTTCTGATGTTTTTCCAGGATTCGGAAAAACATATTTATTTACCATTAGCTTAAAACTAGAAGTATAACTTCTGCGTTGCATCATTTTACTTTCTGTGATAATGTAGAACTAAGCGAACTCGAAAAAAGGCGATTTGGCGAACTAAATGCAATGAACGCACACGTCACTGACAAATTTTGCACGTGCTGTCCTTGCATTAGCCTTGGAGTGAAGCTGATGACGTCAGGAGTTCAAAGAGAGTTCTTGCTCGGAGCATGAAACAAGGGCAATTCCCTGCAAAGTCTCCCCGCGCCACGAATTTTTTCCGAGTTTTATCGGAGTCACCTCTCTCTTACTTGTCCGACCTCAATCCTATAACCTATTAACTGATGTATTAACTGTTTGCAATTCTGCACCATCAGCTTTCACCCACTGTTCGTAAGTAATTTCATTGATCATTTCTAATTCATTGAAAAGTATTAGTTCTTTAAGAATTTCTGGAGATGGACAATTAGCACTCCTGTGCACCATACACTTTTTTGATTCAGTGCAACAAACTAACTTTTTTAGCAAATGATATGTAGTCTTTGATATGGATAGCACGAAGAACGAGTTTAATGTTCTGATGGTGTGTACGAACACACACCAAATGAATACCTTTGCTTCCAACAGTCGCACATTCTCTTGGACGTAGTAAGCAAAAATAAGACAGTCCGATTTTTAATTCATTATGTTGTTCTTTAAATGCAACATATAATTCTCTTAAATTATACAAAATCAATCTTTTTTTGTTTTAATACTCTCCCATTTTCACTTGGAACAGATATGCAATCTTTTTTTCCAGGGTGCATATGACTGTTATCATCACAATAAAAATTAGTAACCTTTTCCATAGTATCAGAACTTAATTTAACACTTTTCTTTCCACTAGGCATTGATAACATCTCTTCTATTTCTTTTAATTTTCTTGCCTTTTTTTACTAAATGCTCTGTAGTATATTGTAAAAAGTCTTTGTTTGCTGGATTGTCCATGAATCTGGTACTAATGTCAGAATTTGAACCTTTTCTTTAAATGATGCATTTATAAACTTATTCAATAATTTTTCCATCATAGATATGCAGTCTGGACAAGTCATGTCTTTTCAATTGTATGGCTTACTAATAGTTTCAACACCTAATACTGCAGGTGCTTTATTAGCAACAATGTAGTTACTTAATTTCTGAACTTTAGTGTGCGTGTAACCAAATTGTCTCTTAGAGCTAAATCTACTTGCCTTTATTGGGGATAAACCCAACCCTTCACAGCTTTTATTCAATTGTTCCATCACTATTGTGGCTTCACTATAATTTTGATCACTGGTGACTTCCATGTCAGCAGTAGGTGTCTCTGACTGACTAACTGAAGAATGCAATGAAGAATAACAAGAAATGCACAGTTTTTCCCCCTGGAATGAGTATTTCAGGTAATCTCTATATAGTTATTATTAGACCAACAACCATATAAGCATTACGTTTACGTGGTTACTATAATTTTATTCGAACAATAGGTTATTGTTACTAATACTACTCTTTCACACGTTGTATGTGATAATGTCTTTTGATGTTGGACGCCATGCTATAAACGTCGAACATAATGTTATTATTAATCACAGTATCAAATTATAAAACACTAAAAATTAAATAAACTCACCCCTGTGCTACTTCTAGATTTGTCATGAACAAATTCAGCAAAATTGGTTTCAGTGATTTTGCTCTGATTTTGCTGGGATGTTTATTAAATGGATCACAACCTCCTCTTTGCCTAAAATTGTATCATTTTAGATATTCATCCTTGTGAACCTTGCAGATACTTCCACCCACATAAGCATTTTTATCTGTAATTAGACTTTGTAATCTCCTTTTTAACTCTGCTCTGGTACCATGAAAAAAGTTACGTCGACAGTACCATGGGGTCAAATTGACCCCATGGTAAAAAACATACTATATTACCAGAATAAAAAATACTATTTATTGCAATATTTTGTTTTTCTCCAAATAATATTATACAACAAACGTTTGTAGGCCTACTCAAATGTCTACAAAGGAGAGGTGTATTTGTCTTAGGAATTTTCAAATAGCCTATATAGAAGCAGATACAAAAAATGTATTGCAAAATCCAAATAATATTGCACAACACTTCATGTGTGAGTTTCTGATTATTTTACATCATTGTATGCCTAACTTTCACTGCTGGCATTGGTTGCACAACCATTTGCTGTGCTCTTCGCACACAAACTTATTTCTCTCATTACAGATGAATTTGGTTTTCTTGCCCTTTGATCTGGGACAAATGTAGCATCTCTTGCGTTGTCCTGAATGGCGCTGGGTTGTGATTGGAGCTAATGAGGGTGTCACTAGTAAAATGCCGCAACTGCGAATAACCTGTTTGACTGACATCTTGCGGTGTTTGCTGCATTCCCAATCTCTGGTATGCATGTGGAATGTCAAAGCAAGGATCAGTTCCTTCAAGAACTTTTGTCACTTGTCTTATGTTCTTCAAAGTTGAGCACATTTTCAGTGAAAATAAATGCGTTTCAAGGCAGTGCTGTCAATCATTTCATAATAGACCCTCATTGCCCAACAGTTTGTTTTTCTTGCCGTGGCGTACAAGCTGCACATTTGATCATGACTGTCCGCACCACCTTTTTCGTTGTAAAAAATCATTTCTTTTTTTCCAGTATCCTTGTCTTTTTTTTTTTTTTTTTTTTTTTTTTTTGGAATGCTTAGTGGACAGAAAAATGACCCTCTTGTTTTTCATTGGTGCAACGGACAATAGTGAAATTGTTTACTTGATCAAAGGTGTATTGAATTGTTCCTTCTGCTGCTTTCGCCAAAAAGCTGGGTGGAATGCACACTTTGTTCTTTTTCATCGTGCCAACCAAAGTGAGACCGGGATTTCAGCTCCGGGGCCAAAGAAATTGACATGTAATAAAATGTCAGTGGTAATGTTTGTTTGTTCCTGAAATTGATGGGACCAATTCAGAACAGCTTGGGTTGGGACTGGCAATCCCGGTGCATGAGTGCCAGCTCCCATGTAAATTTTGGAAGAAACTGAGTAGAAAGTTTTGCTCTCAGCTAGATCATATACCTTGATGCCATATTTACTCGGTTGATTTGGTATGTATTACTTGAAACTACACCATCTAAATCTATGGAGAGATTCATCCACTGTGCACCCAGTTCTTTTAGTGTAGTTTGCTTCACAATCTGTGACAAGGTCGTATATGTTGTGAATAGGTGCCAACTTATCATCAGCTCTTCGCTGGGCCCTCATAGTTGAATCGTCAAACTGTAGGCAATACACAAGAAACAATGCTTCTGACTCATTGCTGATATGCAAATTGGCTTGCCAATTACCATCTTTTGCCCAAATGCTTGCAGTACTTTCTTTGGAGCTCTTTGTGGCACCCAAGAACAGCAGGGTGCCTATGAGTGTGCAAATTTCTGTCACGCTTGTGTTTTACAGAAATCCAGGTTTGCTTGTGTAACTGGTTTTCACATTTTCAATCTTCTGGTTAGTCCATGTCACAATCTCTGCTATCATGGCATCATCGAAAAATAACTCAAATGATTTCAAGGGTGTGTCTGCTTGACACCCATTCCCTTTCGGTTCTGGTTTCTGTTTGGCAATATTTTGCATTGGTGTTCTTCTGACAGCTTTTGGCTTCTGTGACCACACATATGTCTTTTCCAATAATTTAACTACTGTCATTATCTTGCTCTTCTTCCGAATCTGATTCACTTGCAATTAGTTCACTGTGGGAGTCTTACTCTTCATTGGGTTCGGGGTCGCTTTAAAGGCTTTTTCATTGCTTTTGAGCATTTTCATTGCTTTTGAGCATTTTCATTGCTTTTGAGCAATTTTCATTCGGACAGTGAAGTTTCCGATTTTGATGGATTTGATTGAAAAACTATGTGTGCCAGATATTTTCAGAATGTTGTGCATGTATTTTTTGAATTCTTGAGGTATAAATGCTTTATAATTAGTTTAAGCACTATATGAATTCTTCGAGTAAATATTTATAAAATAGGTAGTAGGGTAAGTGATATCCTTAAGATTGAATCTTATTTAATTGATATTTTTATTTATTATTTGAAAGATCAGGTACTGTATTTTTATCTACGTAATGTTTTCAAGACTCTGCCGTGGTACTACCCCATCTTACTACGAAGCTGCGACGTATACAGAGCTGGTGATTTTTTTTTCATTCCGCCCCTTTTTTTATCGCTGCGGCGTATACGCCAGTGCGACTTATTTACCCGAAATTACGGTACCTCAGAACCCATTACATTTCTTAAGCTAATCTGAAATGAAAGAAATATCCCTCTTGAACTCAATGGTAGAACCTTTTCTGTTTCAATAAAGTTTAATTCATGTTTGGCTTTCCAAATTTCATCCATAAAGAAACTGAAGAGTACAGGATCAAAGTTAAGTTTCTATTATTTGAGTTTCTTAAGCACTCTCATCACATAGCCATGGGTTGAGGTTTCAGTTTACACCTTACTTCAGATTTAATTTCACACGAATAAATGCATGACTTCAGCTGATTAATGGGGGAGCATAACAGAAGGCTTCAATTATATCTTTCCTTGCAAATAGTTTCTTTAATTGGACACTCAAAGATTCTCACAAACACCAACAGGCAGCACCTAATAATTTATCAAGTGAAGCACAAAAAGGCTTCAGTTACTGTAATGCTTGTCATGTAGTACAAATACACATTAATATTACAAGATCACACCAAATGTGAAATTTCCTTGGTTTCACATTCTGCAAAATGGGAAATTACATTTCCCTTACAAAAAATTGTTATAGAATTCTAGAAAAAGTTGCTATAGAATCCTATAGAATTGTGGCCTGACTTTCTATAGAATCTCTACAGAATTCTACAGCACATAGAAAATATTTTATAGAACACTTTCTTTAGCAATGCCATAGAACTGTATGGACATTTTTCATAAGGGTTGAGAGGGTGAAATGGGAGAGGGACAAGGTTTATTTCCCTTTCTTTTAATTGGTAGTTTGAGCAGTGAAATTCAGCCTATAAAGATGTGATATTAGAAATGGGCACCAAGTGCGATTCTTCATCAGCTCTTGTTAAATTATTTTAAATTATAAATTGTAGTGCTGATGATGCACAGTCCAGACCCCACTGCAAACACTGTTTTTTAAGCTTCTGTTTGCCTATTTCATTCAAAACAAAGACCTGTGCAAATGCATAATGAATACAGCAAGGTGAAAACAAAATCTCTAATGGCCTCCAATGGAATTTCTGATACATAAGCAGAACTGTAAACCTATTACAATTACTTGGAGTGCATTTACTGGCTAAAAATTCAAATTTTAATGGATTATACCGTTCTGGCATTGTTTCAAGTCATTCTATAAAATTGGTAGTACTACTGAACAGCTAAAAATCAGAAAATCTAATGGAATATAGTACAACTGGAAAATCAATAAAATAACTTGGCAAGCAAAAACAGTCGTAAATATTTGATACATACCATTATACAGTCTTTCTATTTCTATCTTAGTTCAAGTGGGTAATCTCATATGAAGGAAAATGGTGGTAGGTGAATTTTGATGTTCCATAACACATTTGGACAACAACAAAAAAAAAAAAAAAAAAAAAAACTGAAAAGGAACCATTATAATTCAGTTTATCAAAACATTGATTTCTCCAGTCACTAGCCTGTGTTAAATTTTCCCTTTGCAATATTTTTGAATTAGAGCTTGTAATGATACGAAATGACACTATATATATATATATTTTCATTGACTAGCTGCAGTGGCTTAAGGAGGTCGCCAAGCTATTCTATTTGTAAACCAGAAATGCTATGACAAAAACCTGGAGATTTTCTGATCAATGCCTTAAGGAAACTAATGTTTTGAAAATTTATCCATTTCTAAAGAAACCTTACAAGCCACAAAATAACTTCCTAAAATTAAAAAAAAAAAAACCATCCAGAAATTGCAGGTTATATTTATATTTCCAGTATAAAAAAAAAAGTCCGTAAATTGCTGATTATATACTTTACACATATCAACAGCAGGTAATGCATGCCAATGGCTATACCAAGGCCAACGGTATATGGGAAACCAGGCCTCAACCAAGGCTGAACTGGATCCTACTGGGCTGTAACATTAAGCAAAAACAGCGAGGACAGAAAATATTAGTTGGGACGCAGCATCATCTATTGACGTAGTTCACATAAACAAACTGATTACACATCATTATACATTTGAGATTTTATTTGTATTCACTTTCACGTGAACAGATGTATATTTATATTCTGAATTCATAGTACTTGGACAAGATAATTTTTCTGTAGGAACTGGTGTAATTTATGTGTAAATCTCAGTCCTCCTTTATTCTTCAACGATCTGAGTCTTAGATTTTGGTAAATGTGTAGATTAATGTCTTAAATTATTTCGTTAGAAAAATGTTAGTACCTGAAAAAAGTGCAACGTACAGATTTTAGAGTATGGAAATTAATGGCAAATGGTGCAGAAATTTCGTATTCTAAATGTCTTTTAAAGATTTTTATTGTAACATTTACCTGTAAGTTCGATGCAATTAGGCCTACGGCAGCATCTCTTCACAGCATCGAACTTACAGGTAAATGTTACGATAAAAATCTTTAAAAGACATTTGAAACAGGAAATTTCTGCACCATTTGCTATTAATTTCCATAATCTAAAATCTGTATGTCGCACTTTTCCCAGATACTAATATTTTTCCGACAAATAATTTAAAACGCAAATCTACACATTTACCTACTATTTTACTTAATGTGAGTTTATACAGCTGAGGTTTTTTTTTTCTAAAATTGAATTAGGTACGTAATTATCAGAATGAAAATGGTTACCACACACAACAGTTGAAGGTGACTTGCCATTTGGAGCAAAATCCTGATGAGATATTGCTTTCAGCAACAGTTGCTTTAGATTCTGATCTGAGGGAAACTCATGGAATGAAAATCCCACGTTTTTTTCTCAGAAGATGTGCATATCGGCACACAACAGTAAACCATTTTGAAAATGGGTTAGATTTTGTTGTGAAAAGAACAGTTTGGTTTTAAAACTGTAAGGTTTTTTTAAAAAGAAACACAAAAAAACCCCGACGGACATACACAATCCAGCAATTCAAACAACGTGGAAACTGAGTTGTTTATACTTTGGGACGCAGTGCCATCTAACGGCTGAAATCGTCCCTAACGCCCACTGGCCAATCACCAAAAGTCTGTTGTCTTCATCGTTAATGTTATAGCCTGTTCTTCATCCAGTTCAGCCTTGCCTCAACCATCAGAATATTTTCAGGCATAATACTGCCCTTGAAATCTTCATTCAAATTGCATTTTTCAGTGAGGCTGAAAATTTTTGCATCAGCCTCAACTGGGAATCAAAGAAAGATTTTTGAATTGCCATTCTGAATGGGTTACCATTACTACCTCCAAGATCATTTTTTCAAGCCACTGTATAATAACAACTACTTGCCTTGCAAGTAGGTTGCCATTGCTATGCATAGATCTTAAAGATGTGTTTATGGCAACGGAAATATATTTGATGATCTCATATGAAGGAAAATAGAAGAAAGTCTACCTTCTGTTTGAATATGCACGAGCTGGGGCATCACAAATAAAAGCCCGCACCTTGACATTAAAATGCTTATCACCAAAATCAATGCCATTTTCATAAATGTTTTTCATTTCCTCCACAAACTGGCTTAAATACTCATCTAGAGGGAAAGGTTTCTTCGAACTACAGAAAATACCAATGAGGAATAGCTTTTCATCAACAGCTTTTACTACACATCCGAGGATGGGCCCAAAACTTGTGCTTACACTTTTATATAGAGGAATGCCATCAATATTAATGTCTAAAAGAATTATTTCAAGTTCCTGTTTGAAACCATGACAAATGGAGTTCAAAATTCCTTCTGGGACCCCAAAGTGTTGATAATTTCCATTTGATAGGGTTTTAATTTCCACATCCCTAGGTGTCTGCAGCTATGTTCTGCAGTCTTTTAGGTAGATCAGGGCAAGCAGGGACAACAATTTTTAATAAATCATTTGTAGCCTTGTGGCTAATTTTGTGTTTACAGCACCACCGGGCTAATTCATCTCTGACAGTTTTATTCATATTTGGAATGTCAGACGAAGCACCGATTTCAGACATTTCACTGTCTTGAGAATCCGATCTGCAAATTTGCGGCGATGGTTCATCGTCAGATGTGAACCTCTCAAAACAATCCCGATTTGAAAATGAAGGATGACAAAAATCCTCCGAATCTGGTACATAACTTGAACAGAAATGAAATTATTTCATTAAATCGTACGACTCCAGGGGCAGAACATTTGGTACTGCTATGGATGCCAAAGATATTTCGTTTTCAATCTCCAGCTTCACAGTATTTTTCAACAGCTGTAGTTATAATATGGCGTGACTTCTGCCTAAAGCCAACAACTCGTGGTTAAGCCATCGTTAATAAAAACAAAATAACTGTCAAAAAATAATAAATTTCTGTTACTTTAAAAAAAGTGACATTTTAAAATCCAAATGTGCACACCACAAAAAAGTGAGAACCTAAGACACTGGAAGCAGCTGCAAAGGAAAGGGGAAAGGTTAAAACACCTTCGCTCAGATACACAAATCGTCTCTTACTTTTGGTTTCAAATGTAACAGCCAATGAAACGAGTCTCTTCCCTGGCGCAAATTCCCGTGGTTCTGCTCCGCCCCACCCAATCCTCCTTGGCAAGTTTCTGTGGGAAAACACTAAATTCTAATAGTCTGTCGCCTCCACCTTGGAGGGTAAGAAAAGTGGAGCTGTCGATCTTTCCCCTGTCGCCTTGTACCAACTGCTATTCAGACTAGACCAGCGGACATGGTAGAACACATATAGTGCCTTTTCCTTGGGGCCAGGTTTTGTAGCTAGATACGTATCATCAGTATATCTGTTTGGGCTGTACTTTCAAACAGAATTCTGTGCCTGCATCATTAAGGGGGTTTGGTAAGGTTGTATCTTGGCCACATTAATTGTAACATATTAAAGACCCTTTATCTGAGGAACCACTGGAAAGAAGTGGCTGAAATTTTCAGCGGTTGTTCGCTACATACTGCTACACACTTTAACACAAGGCTTTCTTAAAATTAATTTTTGTGTCATTGTCTGATTTCTATTTCAGGAACTACTAAAAATGTAAAGAATGAAACATAAAAATGTATAAAAGGATACCAAAACATCACATTACAAAAATCTTGTGTTAAAGTCTGTATATACAAGAGACAAACTTGTGGTACAAGTTTCACTCTGTATCTTTTACAGTCTTGAGATAATGGGTCATTAATGTTCAAAAATACAACTCCCGGAAATATGCAATTGAACAAAGACAAAGTTTGTAAGTTGGGAGTTTTCGACCTTGTCTTAGGTCTTCGTCATGCCAATGGAGGACTAAGATTGTTTCCAGATTCTACATTTTAAATTTTGGTATTTTTGTTGCCACATCTTATTTTCGATCTCCAGATCATCGGGATGTAGAGAGGAGATTCAGAATTACAAGTCTTTGGGTTGAAAAGAATTTCCAGGCTTTCACGGTAACAGAGAGCAAATGGATTGTCAAAAAAAGCAATATGTTTTGCTTTGTTCCAGCGGGGAATTGCAGAAGTGCCCTCTATTTTCAAAATAGATAAGACTGGGTTGGCTTTCAAAACATCTTTCTTATATTCCAAAATTCTGTGGTTAATACTTCTGTATGTGCTTCCAATGTATAAGTTATCACCTGTTGAAAAAGAGATAGGAATGCAGTAAACTCTTGGGAGATCCAGATTTTCAACTTTGTCCCTATCGCTTTGCAGAAATTTCAAGACGTTCGGGAGGGATTTATTGGCAAGATGGTAACCAAAACTTCTGAAAAGAATTTGTAACTTTATAAGCGTAGGAAGGATGGTAAGAAACAGAACTGGAGAATTTTAAGTTATCTTTCTTTTGAGGATGGAGGCATCCAATTTTCAACTTGTTTTCATATTTTTTTATAAGGGACTGTAAGAGCAGGAAAACCAAGAGAGAGGTCTATTGTAGAAATCCTGGAGAATTCTTCTTGAAGAGAAAGTTGGTTGTTGCAAATGATATATGGCCCTGTGGATGTAAGACTTCAATGCTGCAAGCTTGTAGAGATACAAAGTGAACGATTTGAAGGGAATGATGGTGGTAGCAGAAGCTTTACAATAAATGGAGCAAGTGATGGAGAGATCAGAGTTTCTGCAGATGGAGACTTCCAGGAAATCAAAGTTTTTGTTTACTTCCTTCGATTTAGTGAGTTTAATAGATGGATATTTTTCCGTAATGGAGTTGATCAGGATTTCCAATTCAGATTTGGTATGTGGCCAGCTAATGCATGTTGGTAAGAGCAATGGTGGTCAGCCGCCCCGGTGGCGCAGTGGTCTAAGCGATGGCCTCTGATCATTCGTCCGAAAGGGGTCCGGGTTCGAATCCAGGTGAGGCATGAATGTTGTGTTTGTCTTATGGCACTGGCTCTCTCCCTTCCTTGGAACCAGTGACCCTAAATTAGGGACTGGCGACTGCTCATAGCCCATTGAGTTGCTCACGGTGGCCGTTAAACTTCCAATTAAAAAAAAAAAAAAATGGTGGCCAAGTTCTTTCTGAGGAGGGTAGACCAAGACACAGGATGTCTGGATTGGCTGAGAGTGAACGAGAGGGTATTATTACATTTTGTGTTTTTTATGTAAAATTTCGAAAATTCAAGTCTGGCCAGAGCCGAATAAATTTACTGATTGGAATTATGCTTTATACATTTGTTGTTGATGGATATTAAAACCTTTTCCGCACTAGGGCATTTCGATCCGAGTAATTCTGCTATTTTCGATGGACACTCGAAAATTTCATGTTTTTTGTCAAATTTCAAAACTTTTAGCCTCTGGTCAGAGCCAAAGATATTAACCGATTTGAAAAGTATTTTACACAATTCTTAGTGGTGCTCACTCACAACTTTTCCGCACTAGGGCGTTTTGATCAGAGTATTTCAGATTTTGTCGACCCACCCTACTGCACATATTCCAAATGGGCAGGATAATCTGTCCTACAATTTCAAAATATATTGCATTCTGGGCTATTAAAATATGACAGAAGTTGGGGTAATTTTTCTGACATGGCAAACTCCATTTTTATTCTTGGACACAAAACTCTAATAAGTGGCTAACAAGGCCCCACTGCTCCCCAAAAAAAACTTCCATTCTCCTTGAAAGTCCCATTTTTTTTTATTACTGCAGAAACAAGAGACTTTGTGTTAATATACAGCCTCTGTGGCACACACACACATAGGTAACACTCATACTTTTCAGCTTTATTAACATTTCTTATGACTTTTTTGGGCTCTTCTACCAACCGCTCTTCCTGTTCCTTTTTAGGTTCCTGTGTTTCATCACTAGGAAAAACTGCTAATTGATATTTTTCACATCTATTAATATTGAATGTTTTTTTTTTTTTCTGTTGGGTGCGTCTGGTTGCCATTACTGCAGTGTCCTTTTAACAGCCGCCTTAGGACTCTTAGATACATTTTCAATTCTAACAAGTCAGCTTAAAATTGATGCATGACCTAGCCCAATAACAGCACCATTGACTAAAGTGGTGTGCAGAAGTATTGCATCATATGAATTTGTGAGTTTCTCTTTTTTTAACTAACTAATTTTCATAGTTATTTCACCATTTATGTCATTAGATGCAAAATTTAATGGGGATTTCAAAAATGTCTGAGTTTTTTCTGTAGCGACTTCTGTTCTTAAGATACGTAAAAAAATCATGACCAAGTCAAAATTATTATGAAAAGGGTCATTTGTCCAATACGTAGGTTTACAGCAATAAATTGTGTTTGTAATTCATAAGGAATGAAATAACATTTAAATACAGAAATGTAATGAAGCAAAATTATAAAATGTATCTAACGTTTTGTTGCTCAGCCTTTAGCTTTGTACCTAATATTTAATCACAGCTTTCAAAGACATTTCATCAAAAGTTACTACACATAATTTCCCAGTTCTGTCATGTTCTTGGTTTGCTTTGTCACGTATGCCAACTAGGTAGGGCAGAAACCAGGACAAAAAGCAAAATTCTTGATGGTGCACTTAAACGTTGATCTTGAGAGAAATGGCAGTTTTTGTTGCAGAATAAAAAGGGCTTTGAAAATACATATAGGGTTCTTAGGAAAGTACGTTTACCCCCCCCCCCCCCTAACTTTTAAACCGCATATCGTACCGCCACGGAAGTAACGTGTACCTATAGGAAAGTGACCATGCTCAATCGATTGGGCGTGCTGGTAGTGCCCCTAGTGGTGAAATACAAAACTTAGCAAAACTAACTCGGAAACCAAGAGAGATACACAAAAAAGTTGTTTTACGAAATGAAAGAGTTGTTGTTAATTAGAACAAAGCGACACTTGGTTCAACAGAAACACTTACAGAAAATACAAGACATGTTAAAGTAGTAAACATTTAAATTACACACAAAACAACACAGACACAACACACAGTTCGTGTAGTACAGGTACAACTAACCTGGCGAGTAATCTACCATACACATTGTTCGAAGTGTGCACCATCAACGACGATGCACATCTGAACTCGAGACAGAAATGCACCTTGAACAGCATGTAGCATCGCAGGGATTGTAGAATTACAGGCCCTGATAATGTGTTTCTTTAAATCTGCATCTCTGAAAGGTTCCATAGAATACACTTGATCCTTCAGATATCCCCAAAAGAAGTCCATCGGTGTTAGGTTGGGTGACCATGGCGGCCATTCCGTACAACCACCATACCCAATAATATTGTTGCTGAATGTGCAAAATGAAAACTAGCAAACTGGAAAGGTTTTGTGATAAGGGCAGCTGTCGTGAAGAAACCATATGCGGGGTTTCTGCACAATCAATAATTGCAGCTATATAAACGACAAGGGTAAAAAAGTTTTTTACAAGTTATATTGTACTGAGAATGTCTTTTTAAGGAAATCATAGCAAATTTCATGACTACTAAAAAGTCTTGCCTTAGAAACACTTGTTTCTTGCCTTCATTGCAGTAAATTTCGCGATTGTGTCTGTGAAATTCAGTGCCAAAGTTATGTCATTTTTGGACGACAGTATAGCAAGATAATTGAGTTTATCTTAACTCTCAGTGCTGTTCTTCGAACATTTTTCACAAGAGCTAAGTTTGAAAATGACCTTTCAGCTTCACAGTTTGACACAGGCAAAGTCAAATATATCGTCATGGCAATAAACATATTTGGAAAGATATAAAATAATTTCTAATCATGCATGTATTTTTAAATCTCAATAGGTCTTTTCTCTTGTAGATTGCACTCCTTGATAAAATGAGAAAAGTGCACTGCTTCACTTTTTATGCTATCTTCTATGTCAGCAGGATATTTGTCAAGCAGCATTTGCACACTGTCTTCTTCTAACACTTCCTTGCCTAATTTTGATACAAAACCAAATATTGAACAAATATTGTCATATGCAGCAATTCTTTTTTTCAGTTCTACATCCAGACTATCGATAATCACGTTTAAAGTTTCAACTTCAAAATTTCTTTCACCAGTTAAAATGAAATTGTCACTGCCATCAAGGAATTTCCTTGTTTTGATTCTCTTTTCAAATGCGAATTCCATAATTTTAACTGACAGACTTTGTATTTCTTGTTTTTTATGTCTGTGAAGTTCTCTCTTAATGTGGACACACATACATTCAACGATTTCAATAAATTAACAGCAGCAAATAAATCGAGCCCTGGTTCTTAGAGGCAGGGCTCCAAAATTTTTAAAATTGGTAGCCAGCCTGATTTTCTAGTAGTCAGCTAAAAAATGGAAACTGTAAGAAACAAATATATGTATATATATATTTTTTTCCAATTGCCACCAGTTTGCATAATCACATTATTAAATTAATATACTCAGGTATAAGTTTATTAAAATAAATTTTTATAATTAATGTAATGAGTAATGACTAATGATCATTGTGCATCAATTATGTAGATGACTAATTCAGTTTATCTACTGATAAGCTTTAGTCAAAAAATTGAATTGTGGCATGTATACAGCTGATAGCTTGATGATAATTATAGATAGAAATTTCAGATAATTGAGTAAAAATACTAGGTTACTTGTACTTACCAGGAAAAAAGCATACTTCAGATAATCTCTGTGGATTTGATTTTCCATTAGTCTGGCAAATATCATTGCATACTTAAACTTAGATAGTAGATACCTTCATGAATGAGATGCTCTAATTAGTTGTTTTTTTTTCCTCTTTCTGAATTATCTAACAGACACAGCAAAAGAGTTCACTTTTTTCTTTCAAAAATTGTGCATGTGAGGAAACAAGTCAAGAATTAGTCCAAAAAGTAAATAAAATTATTATACCCTTGAATCTTTGATGATCCTAGAGCTTGTATTTTGGCAACATAAAAAACAAAAAAAAAGGCCAGGGCTTAGGAAAAAAACTTGGTAGGGTAAGTCTCATCATAAATGCAAAAATGTAAGTAGAAAAATAATATTAAATAAAAATTGTTAATTCCTTGTATCCAAGAAATTTGCTGCAAAATAATAACTATCTTCTACATGATTTCTCTTTGGGGGGGGGGGGGGGTGCTCAAAAGTGTTTCTGATGTGATTCATCAAATTTTGTTTGGGATAATTTTCTTTTGATTGACATATGCCCTTCTGTGTGTCTCACTGTTTTAGATGAGAAGTACCAGCTATCAACGGCTCTCTGTGAGAGGAAATCTTTGAGTGCTGGTCCATTTAGGTGAATAATCATCAGATCATTTAATGCTGATTCTCCTATGCATGTTCTGTTTGTGCTTTTTATTAAGTTGATGTGGTTGAAACCATGTTCGCATGATGAGGTAGATGTAGGTAAAATAGGTACAATTTCCATTAAATGGCGGAGAAGTGGAAATCTCTGCCAGTTATATAATGCCTTTTCGAGTAAATCAGCAATCTGCGAGTTTTTTCTGACAACTTTGAACTTGTACACCACTCATTCATCAGGGACTTCATTTCCCTCTCCCATGAAGTTTCACTACAATGGGAGGAAAGATACCTTTGAAAGTGCTGTGAAGGAATTTTTATTTCCTCATTACCAAAACTTTCTAGATCTTCTTGAGGCCAGGTAAAGGTATCAAATACAGCAGTAGCTCTTACAACCTGGGGGGGGGGAGGGGGCACACCTAATTTGACATTCCACTTTCCCATGATCTTATCTTACTTTCAACAAGAAAGGTTCCGCATCCGTGAGAACATATTTGGTTGTCTTTTCTCCTCTTCTCCGCATCCATGCACACATGCTGTCCTCCACCCACCCCCACTTTTGAGTGGGGGAATTTGTGATGCCGGCACATGTGCGCCCGTGAACGCCGACTGACACGTGGTTTCGGCCTTCAGAGATTGTAGTCATCACAGGGAGTACATTGACCAGAGGGGGGGGGGTTCTCTCTTAACTGCCATAATTAAATGCATCTTGCAATTTTTTTCCCTTGCTGAATTTGTGATGAAAAATAAACCGATTACAATTAGAAAACACATGCACAAAAAGTGCTTTTCTCTGAGTGAAAAAAGATTTTTTTAATAACTAAAATGCTTGTCGCCAGGCAGAAAATTTTAGTCGCCTCGGGCAACCTGGCGGCCATATTTTAAGAGCCCTGCTGGGAGGTATGCACTAACCTAATTGAATCTAGCCAGTATTTTGTTCCAAAGTACAGCCTTAAATCCTCTCTCTAACTTAACCATTTTCTTCGTTAGAGATTTAGCTTCCGTTCTGCTTTCTGCATGCCCATTTTCATTGACGGCTATTTCCTTAAGGCTGTCGATAATACGTTTGTAATTAGTTAACGTTAAGTGCTCTGCATGCTTCAGCATGATGTGCTCACCTTGTATCACACAAGGATTTTAAGACTAGTAATGAGCTACTCTCAGAATCTTCGAAATTCCTGCAGAGGATATCCCACCTATGCGTTGACGCAATAAAAATGAATATAACTTTTGTAACAAAAAAAAAAAACCCAAAGAAGTTTACAGCTTCTAAGCAACACTGCGCAGCATGAACACCACAAAGATTCAAAGAATGATCGCTGCATGGTGAAATCAGTGTGACATTGCTGATCCTCTTAATGTGAGCTTGCAAGCCTTTCATATTCATCTGACATGTTCTTGGTATTGTCATAACTCTGCCCTCTGCAGAGTGTCATGTCAAGGTCCTGGTCAGCATGATACTTTGTTACATAGTCAGTAGTCACATAGCTCTTTACCCTTGAATGGGTATAAATGTCAAGAATTGTTCATAAACATACCTTCAAAACAATACCATATAACAACGGAAAGCTGATCAACATGTGAGGCATCAGGAGTTGAATCTACAGTAATATCAGTGCAAAGTATTTGGTGCATTTTATTTCACTAATTATTTTATGAAGAACTTCTTTCCCCATTACTTCTATCAGTTCATTGCATACCGTTTGAGAAATGTAGGACACATTACCTTTCCCTTTATTTCCGTCATTCTTTAAATGCTCCTTGGGAAGTATCAAACTGTGCCAATAGTTCCAGCATCCCTAGAAAATTCCCATTATTTGGAGATCCAAGAAAATTATTTTCACCCTCAAATGCCAGACCTCTTTGAGCCAAAAACTTTATAATTGCAACTACTCTTTCTAAGACACTTGTCCAATATTGTTTCTCAGAAGCTAATTGTTCTGCAATTTTTTTCTTTAAAGTTAAATTAACATTTGTTCGTGATAACCAGCACATCATATGCTTATGATGAGAGGAACTATTTTCATGTTCTGATGTTTTTTCCTCAATGCTTTTCCAGTTATTAAGCCCAGAACCAACAAATGGGGATTCATTATTGTCACTAAACAATTTACATACATAACAGTACACAGAACTTGTGTTTTCCGAAAACATCAACCATTTACGTTCTTGCACTTCTCCATTTGGAAGTTTGTGTTCGAAAAGGGTGTTGCATAGATATCTGTTCTGTGTTTTAAATTGCCTCTGTGACAAATAAAAGTTATTGGGGTTACGATTTTGAAAGAACATGGGCCCACCGTTCAGGCATAAATCTGTAAAATTATTACTTAAAAAAGTTGGTCATTTGCCAGGATCTTTGTAATTTTCCATATCAATGGAATTAATGCTTGCACATGCTCTGCACTACATGTTTTGTGCCATAAATTGCAGGGCTTACTTTTCACACTGTCATTCATATTCATATCAATTTCATCTGTATGCTCCATGCTGCCACATTTTTCATCATTGTTGATAGGAGCTGATTCGTTGCTTATTGGGTTCACGTTCAAGTTCTCTTTTCCGAAATTTAGGGCTATCAGGACTTTTCTCAGCAAATAAATTATCATAATTCTGAAGCCTATTCTCTGTTTCCTCAATTACGGGATTAGATTCTGCTATTGGAAGCTTAAAGAAATTTGTAAGTTTCCTTACTTTGCTTAATTCTTCTTTCTTTAATCTCAGTTTTCGCTTTGTAGTGCCACTAAGGTATTTTCTTTAAGGCATGACATAAGAATTATTTTCAAACTGAATTGTGATAAAACTGTTACTCTTAACGCAAGCATATCAATTTGCTCTTCGTACTCTACTCCAAGCAAACATCAAACCACTGTTCTGAAGAGAGCACCAGACAACAATGACACACCAGATCTGGAAATTCAGTGTTGACAAATGGCAAACCCGATCCAGAAATTCAGTGTTGCCAAACCAGATCTGGAAATTTCCAGATAGAATTTGAACAAAATCTGTCAGAGGCTTGGGAATGGGAAATTCTTTGCAATGCAGTACAGGTCCCACAGCAGAAGCTACTTATGTTAGGGTAGTCTATAGTCCACTTCTTCGTTACGCCTCCACAAACAGATGGCACCATACAAAAATAACAGTCATTTACGTGATTGGTAGGTTCCCTGTAAACCATGGAAACAGCAAAGGGCATCACCTTTTTTGCCATCAAGCCACTATGAAAGATTCGTTGCACATGTGTGGCAACGTATGTGTGGAGCCCAGTCTTTATCTTGATCGCCTACCTTGTAGCCGAAATATGTTGCTGTCTTGTAAAGAGGAAGGGAATATAATCTTTCTGGGTCATGAATTGACTGTTTTGGTTGATGCTTTGTCGGTGAAATAGAGTTCTTTGTCTCAATGCTACAGTAACTGATACATCGAAAAAACATCAAGATTTCCAGTTCCACTGATACATCGAGCATTTTAACAAATATTTTTGATTACTCAATTTGAATTAGAGAGTAATCACCATTATATTGATAATAAAAATCAAAGTTTGAGTAGCAAGCTGATTGAAGACAGACTTCGTATAAAACATGCAACTTTAGCAAAAATTGTCATTTTAATGCCAATAAAATTGTGGTTACTTGGTGGACAGATGCAGTCAGAAACAAGGCCAAATTTCATGGACAACAAATACTGATGATTTCATTCCAGAAGTTTCAGCGTGAGTGTTTTGGAATGTTTGCTGTTTAATACTGATCGTTTTGCAAGTTGCAAAATCCAAAGATGTTTTAAGTTTTTGCTATCTTCCATTCAAAATATGTAGTAAAATGTCATAAAATAAATTAGTATATATATTCCAAAAGCTGTGATTGTGTTTTATAAATTCTATAAATATCCTCATCTACTTTATTTTTTTTACTGTTTAAAACATAATCTCAAAGTTTACAATTCTTTGTTTTGGTACATCAAAAAAAGGCTGGCATTGATACCTCAAAACTGTGGCTGCCATGTCAATGCCAACAACCAACCATGTTTTTTTAGTCTAAATGGTATTTATGCCCTTATAATTAGTCCCATACATGCTATCTGTGTAAATAATAACAATTGCATTAAAGTTCCGATTAATCCCCCCTTCCCCTTTTTGTTATGCTGGAAACTTCTTTTTGGCGGCCACTAAGATTTGTTAACTTACTGGTCACTTTGCTAAAATTTCAGCCTGTACACCCATAGCAGGATACACTCCATAAATTTCTCCATTATTAACAGCTTTGAACTATATGCATGCTTGATACATGCATTAAATTGTTTCTAGCATTAAGTAATTTTCTCTAATCCGTACCATTTGTTTTAGACTTAATTTACAGCATACTTGTTCTTCAGTGAATGGTAGCTGTTTTTGAGTCTAAATGGTAGACTCTGTCTTCATTTTAAATGCCTTTTAAACTCTGTATGTGGAACTTTGCGTAGTTGGGTCAATGTGTTAATGTGCCCCAATTAACCAGAATCTACTGTACATGAGCCACATTTGCAAGCTATTTTACTATTTTAGAGATTTACTATAACCTGTAGTTAGGAATCAGAACATTTTTTTTTTTTTTTCTGTAGTTAGAATGCAAGATTTGTGTGTGCACACGTGTGTGAAGCACCTTACTTTTGTATGTTTGTTAACATCACAAAAAAATTCCTTTGGGAATTTACATAAAATGCGTAATGCCCATGAGTATTCTTGAATTTAAAAAAAATATGCCTTCGTGGTGAACAACAGATCAGGCAAAACAGCCTGGAGAAACTAACTTACCCTCTTCAGTTCTGCCCAAAATGAAGGTACTTTAAACACAAAATTAAAAATGGATTTGTTATGTGCATATGAAAAGGAGAAACTTTTACCATTATGACATAGTCACCTGAAGTACAGTATTGGCTGTACTGGACGTCAGCATTTGTTGACAATGAGGCTTAACTCCCCTATTTCTGTGAAATGTGAAACAGCCAATACCTTTTAACCTACTGTTCCCAACAGCACAGATATTTAAAATAACAAGAGCAGTATTTCATTTTATCTTGGGGAACAAAATTTTGATATTAAAATGCTACAAAAACTAATATATTTTATTACTTTATTTAAAATTGCATAATTTGTGCAGTTATTCAGTATATACAATATATAATGCCTTACTAGAAGAACAGACCACTAATGGACAACTAAAATATTTGACTGGATACCAAGGGGCAGGAAAGATCCAAAATAAGATCATGTGGGAGATGGGTGGATGAAATTCGAAAGCATGGAAGAGATTGTTTTAAGGGAGACAGTTGTGGAAGAAAGTTAGGGGGAATTTCATCCAGCATTTGATTTGTAATGGTTGACAATTATGATATTTATAAATGTTAACATGGTTTGTTAACTTCTCAGTCATTTGCCAAATGAAATTCAGAGAAACAATTTCTCTTTGCTGATAGACAAAGAAACATTTTGCAGGCTTGACCCATGACATGGGTATATCCCTTACAGTTCTTTATTCTGCAGCGGCTGGCTTGTTTGCTCTCAACATGCCTTGGTAAGTGCGTTTTTGAAGCACGTTCAACTTTGCTTGGTATTGGCATAATCTTTCTCCTTTTACTTTGGAATGTCCCAGCTTCCTCTACCTCACAGTCAGTGCTTGAACTGTCACTTGCCATAGAAGATGATAATGCCAAAGAATTTGCAAGTTCCAGTTTAAACTTGCAGAGGTCAAGGATATCCTTTTTCTTCATTTTTTTTAGCATGGCAAACCTTATGGTATTCCATCCAACTATTCATTGCTGCCAAATCAAACAAATGCAGAATTGTTCTAACTGTCCATTTTCTGGTTCTGTGCCTCATGGCATAGCATGCAATCATTCTGTCTGACAGATCAGCACCACCCATGAATGCATTGTAATTTTTAATTACAGCTGGTCGATCAATTTCAGTAAGTTGTTTTTGTTCTCTTGACCACCTGTTGCATTTATTAGTAGGATTCTGTGCAGATTCAGTGCTTGCAACTAATACAGACTTATTGTCGTGCCTTTTTGTGATTGCCACTGAATTGTCTCTACTTACAACTGTGGCCATTGTACCTCTGCCTTGATGTTTCATCATTTTGTCAGAAGGAAACTTGGAAAGAGCTTCTCATGAAATTCTGTTGTTCATTATGGTTCCTGTTGCTTTTATGCCCATGCTGTGGAGTTTTGCTAGAAGTGGAAGTGTGGTGAAGTACCTATCAAAATAGTGCCTGTGGCCTGGCTCTAAATGTGCCAAATGGAGGTCAGAAGCAGGCCCTATGCCAGCATCAGTTCCGTTTCCAGGAATAAAACCTTTTCCTAGATTAAAAAAAAAAAAAAAAAAAAAAAAAAAAAAGAATTTATAATGCCATCAGGCCTGGCCAAGACAAATAGTTTCAGTCCCTGTGGATAAGGCTTCCCTTTCACAAATTGTTTGACACTGCATTTCCCAATAGCTGTATTTATTTGAAGGCCAATAGAAGAGCAATGTAAGGTTATCCCCAGAGCTTAAATTTGCTCAAGAATACTAGCTGTTCATAGCCTTAATTTTTCTCATAACAAAGTTACCCCAAATTTTGATAAGGTAAAAGTCCTAAATGAATTTTGATTTAGGTAAATGCAGAGGCTCTAAGGTTTAGGCCTTGGACACATGATCAGACAATTCTGTCATTTGTTGTTTTCATTAATAGAATGTGCACATAGTAACACTTCTTATGGTACTCATGAAACCACTCGATTGATAACCTTGGATATTTTCTTCAAAGTCCGTTGAGTTCCGCATGTTGAGTCTTGATGCAAAAAAACCATTGAGGTCCGGTCAGTTTTAAAAGAATGAGACCTCTGTCACCCTCTGGGGCACAAACGTGTAGTTCCTCTGAGGTTCACTTATCTAGAGTTACACTAGCGTAGCTAGAATTTCGTTTCAGGAGGCGATCCTACGTGGGGTTATGGGGGGGGGGGTCAGCCCACCCATACTATTTCTTGAGTTGGCAAATTTTGATTATTTGACTTAATCATCGTATAAAAAACACATAAATGTAAATTATAATCATAATGAATATAATAATAATTAGTAATAACTAATAATACTTGAATTACATGTACAAAATTACTTGCCAAAAAATGTGAAGTTCTACATCTCTGTTTTCTTGAACAAAGTATCTAATTACAAGCATAGGAATGCTACTCTGCATTCTAAAATTTCTGGTGCAGTTGTTTTACTAATAAAATTGCATTACACAAATTAATATGTATACCTAGACTAGGTAGAACATGTAAAAATTTAATTGTATTTTTTACATTAAAAACAAAGAAGATTGTATTAATAGAAACATTTATACATCTTAAATTTTTGAATAGTATCTCAAAGAAATGCATAGTTTGATTTCTAATTATAATACTAAATTCAATTTTCCTGCCTTCCCACTGTTAGTGAAGTGGTCAATAATATCACCATCAGGAATATCTATAACCCTGCAAATAGACAAAAGAGCTAAACATACGAGTCTGGACTCCAATGTCGTGCTTCGTAAATATGTTTTAAGTCTTTTCAACGTAGAAAAACTTCTCTCCACGGATGCAGTGGAGACTTGGAAGTACAGACAAAAATTTTAAAAGAGTACGAATATTTGGATAAAGTTTTTTATCACACACAGCTAATGCTTCAATTGCTGAGGTTGGTTTGCATCTTTCTGATATCCAGTTTAGTTGCCACAACTTCCATTCTCCCTCTCCTGTGTCTCTAAATCCTGGGAGATCATCTTCATAGAATTTTACTGGTTTCAATTTTCGAAAATGCTTCTATTTCCGAAATGTTGACAGGTAGTACATTTTGAAGAAATGGAACTGTCTCCTCACGAGTCAAAAATCGTTCCTGAAGAGATGTAATGAAGTCGTCTAAATATGGCATAAAAATAGTTTTACGGTAAAACTCCTCGGGATTTTTAAATGAATGTGTTTGCTCTGGGTTTTTTTTTAACACTGCAAATATGAGGCATACTCTTCTCTATATTCAGCTCTGTTGCTAATGTTTGGATTTGTTCATATATTTGGCCAAACTTTTCATCAGCTATCTCACGATAACGCTGTACCACAGTTATAATGCTTTTAGCTTTTTTCACAGCTCTTGCCAAATCTGAATTTTGACTTTGGAGTTCTTCAGAAAGATTGCAAGCTAATCCAACCACACGGCTAGTTATGAAAATTGTCACTAAAAATGGGAAAGAACATGTATTTTGTAATAAAGCAAAAGCTTTTCTTGAACTTTCTGTACTATCGTGCTGTTCAATATGTTCCAATGCAGCCATGATTGGGATTAGGCAATCCTTAAACAGCAAAACAGCCTTGTCTTAAAACCCATCTTGTCTTGCATAAAGTTTTCAACTTTAAAACTGTACAGTTTGGTTTCAATTCCCGAATTTTAGCTTTAAGTACTTCAGTGCGTTTCACTGATGAACGAAAAAAATGTACAAATTTCAGATATAGTTCCAAAAGCATTGCGCACGTCATATACTTTGGCACTATCGGACAGAGATAAGTTTAGACAACAGGAAACCATTGTGCGCACTGGTTTCCCGTTGCCTAAACTTATATGTTAGAAAAGGCAAACGAGATCCCTCAAACCATGTACCAATAGAAACGTTTCTTTTGGAACGACAGGATGCTAAATTACATCGCCAACGAATTCCATCAGAGTAATACAATTTCATTTCATGATTTTTCTTACACAACACTTTTAATGGAATGAGACACTTTTCTTGAAAAAAAAATTCACAGCTTCTTGCTCTGAGGAAGGCAAGTTCCAAATTTTCATGACAGCTTTACACATACGAACACAGGTACTAAGAATACGTACCTACTGAGTTGCAAACAAGGTTACATAGATAATGTGGTAGCGCCAAATGCGGCACCATCTAGGGACAAAAAAAGGAAACTTCTTATTTCCGAAGTGCCCGGCTAACCGATAAGTACCATAAGTTTTAAATTCTTGTGGAAGAACTTTCATGCTCATTAACAAAACTCAAAGCATGCTACATGTTGACAGACTGTGCAGAGAGGGTGTCATCCCAGATCTGTACGTGCCACTTCCGTACAAATGGATTTTTGTCCCATTTCCGTACACATCCAGATCGTCTAGTGCCATTTCCGTACACAGATGTGAATGAGATATGCGTGAAGAAAGACAGAGGATCAGGGTTGTGCTGTTAACTGCCCGAAACCCACCCCCCTCTCCAGTGCGGGAGGGCTCACAACTGTAGGAGCCTCTGGTGCATGAACTTTGGCCTCAGGAAGATTTTACAAAATCTTTTATGGAAACTTCGTACGAAAATAGTAAAGAAATAGTCAGGAATTTTTGAGGCAGATTTGAACAAAATATTAAAAAGAAAAGTGTGTTTTTTTTTGCGAGGACTTACGGCTCTATTCACAGTCATGGCTTTTTTTTTTTTTTTTCTTTTCTTGCCTTAAAATTGTTAGAATAGATTTTGTGTTTGCATTTGTTAGGCTTTTACACTTTTATATTTTTTAGACTTCTGACTCTGAGCTCACAATCTAAATTTCATCTTCGGTGCACAGAGTGAATTCGCTGGTGCCACTGTTGAGCCCGTTTATTTAAATGTAATTATTTATAATATTTTTTGGGGTTTTGCCCAATTTTGCCCATTGAAAGAAAATTGCGGCATTACGTTAAGTGCATTTTTTTTAAATATTCAAGAGTATACAATTTAAGTATTTCTACTTTTTTGTGCTACAATTCTGAATTGTTATTTATTTTTTTATGAACGTTTTGTATTTTTGTACAAATTGCTAAATGTCATTAGACAAGTGTTTTGTGTGTGTGACCGTGAGGCATTTAAAAAGCGGCTGGTCTTATTTCTTAAAGAAGAATGAAAGTTGCATGATATGATTTACTCTGGTCTAACTGTTTGAAGTACTTTCTATTGATATACAACAAAGGCAGTCATTTTAATTACCATGTAAACATTTGTTTATACACAATAAAGTGCAGTAATTTTGGGTTTACGAAACATGCCTGTAGATACCAAATAATTTTAATTATTAAAACGCCCATAAAACCTAATATGGCATTTTAAAATTTCAGTAATTGAAAGCTAATAGATTTTCACGGAAGAGTTTCGAAGATATTTTTTTGCGGGAGGATCGCGAGTTTTTCTGCTATGCCACTGCAAGGGGTTAGTCAAAGATCTTATCTTTCTTTTTCATTTGAACTGTTACCATGCACGGAAAAGCCCCCCCCCCCCTTCCCGACACACACACATTTGAAAATTCCCCATAGGAAAATTCTCCCGCCTTTTTGAGTCAAGGGCCGTGTACAAATTGCATTTTACATGAAATACCGAATGTGGGGGAGATTTCCGGAGTCTGCATTCCCATTTTTACCGCAACTTACAGATATTTCGTAAGTATATTGACATGCTCTGCAGTTGGTGGTTTCCTTGTTTCGCCAGTCGCTTTTCTTCTGATTCTGCATTAAGAAGATTTCAGTGAAGGTAACAGTGGAATTTCTGTTACGTATTTGTCATCTTAAAAGGAAATCCATTTCTTCCAGGTATTTTTCTTGCATGAAAAACGCTTTTCTTTACCTCTGTTAAAGCTATGTCTGGCTTGCAGACGTGTGGAGACACATTTACGACGATACCGTCTTTATTCTTCAATGTTTCACTGCATTTCTTATTTCTTTCTTTTATACACAACCAACTAATGACGCCCTGTTTGGTTTTTCTACGCTGCCGGTACTGATGACCTTCATATATGGCAGCGGGTTTATTTTTAGTTGTCTGAATGATTTCCATTTAAAATAAAAAACGAAAAAAATCACACATGAAATTAAACATCTCCGACAAACGCTGAAGACTGTAAAGATGGCATTAGTGTGCAGCCTGTTTGCCCTTCAGTTTTTATCGCTGTTCTCGCTTACCCTACCATGAGCGCCAATTGGTTGATGGAAACAATGAATGGTGATCTCTCTCTCTTTCTCTCTCTGTTACGTCAGAGGAATTACAGTGGATCAGCATTTACTTTTCTCCCTTAGTATCTCCCCCCCCCAGTCTGTTACCAGGTGCTGTGAAACTGTACGGAAATGGCACTAAGCGATCTGCAATGTACGGAAATGGGACAAAATTCCTTTTGTACACAAATGGCACGTCCAGAAATGGGAGACAATCGCAGAGAGCATACACAGTGTGGCAAATAATTTTTAAGACTGGGTCTGTAAAATGAAATAGAAACAAGAAATTATAATTTGTTTTGGTTTGTTATTCAAAATAAGTCCCTCTGGCTTCAATACACTTGTTACAGTGATTTAATAATGATTCGAATGCCTGTTCCAGTTCACTTTGCAGAATTGCCTCCAAAGCACGCGTCGAAGCTGTTTGTATGGTCGAAATATCATCAAAATAACACCCTTTTAACGTCATTTTAAGTTTTGGGAAAAAAAGAAAAGTTGCAGGGTGCTAAATCAAGCAAATACGGTGAATGATTCAACACACAGACGTTATTTTTTGCCAAAAATCTACGAACAAGAAGTGAGGTGTGACTGGGTGCATTATCGTTCAACAAACACCAACTGTTTTCATCCCGATATTCTGGACGAATGCAACTAATTCTGCCCATCAAACGCCTCAAAACATTTAAATAAAACTCACCAGTAATTGTTTGTCCACTTGGAACAAATTCTTTGTGGATAATACCCTTACTATCAAAGAATGTAATGAGCATTGTTTTGATTTTCGATGGAACTTTTCTTGTTTTTTTGGCTTGTGGTGAGTTTTTTGACTTCCATTCCGCACTTTGTCGCTTTGTTTTAGGATCATATTGAAAACACCATGTTTCATCACCTGTAACAATCAATTTTAAGAAGTTTGGATCATTTTCAGCAGCTGAAATGATGTCTCTGCAATGTGCACTTCTCCTTGATTTTTGTTCATTGGCTAACGTGTGTGGAACAAATTTAGCAGACTTTTGTTTTGCCCAAATCTTCATGCAGAATGGTTCGAATCGTTTCTTTGTTGATGTTTAAAGACTCTTCCGTCGTTCTTAGTGACGCACATCGATTGTTTGCCACGAAATCGCGCACTTTTTCAATAATCTCAGGTGTCCTAGATGAACTTGGTCTTCCAGTATGCTTATAATCTTCTAGCGTATCTCTTCTGTCCAAAAAACGTTTGTACCACAGGTAAACATTTGATCTACTTAAACAAAACTCACCGTAAACTTGTTTCATCATTTGGTACGTTTGCGAGGCACTTTTACCAAGTTTTGCGTTAAATTTAATAACAGCCCTTTGTTCCATCTTAATAATTCAACATGAAATTTTTTTACTTCTAATGAACGGCCATTTCGTTTGAGTTACTTTAATTAACATCTGCGCAGTGCTTTTGGCAGAAAGCAAGCAGATGGTCACGGTTTATAACGCATTCGCGATTACACTGGTGGCGGCACCATAGGCTGAAATCTAACGCCAGTTTAAAAAATTATTTGACGCACTGTGTATGTGTCTTATTCTAGAGTCTAGAAGCAGGGCTGTTAGAATACTAGGGCTGGGTCATTCCTTTGAAGAAACTTTGCCGCCACGGATCCCCTCAGTGGTGACAGATGACCTGTTTCTGACGTCACTGTGTTGGAACTTCGGTTGGAACGTTGGAACCATGAAGCTGCTGTGAAGGGTCTCTCTACTTTCGCTACATTTTTTCCTTTGCTTTTTTGTGGATAAGTATTCCACTCTTAGAACTTGCTTTTTGAGAAATCGTTCAGTTTACGTTGAAATACAAATAAGAATAACGAGTTGTGCTGTGGCTACTTGGAAGAACCATTACGAAAAAACTAAAGGTCAATATATTGTGTACCATGCATTTCCTTTGAAAAAATCCAGATTTGGTGAAGGAATGGCTGAACAAGTGCTATAGGTCAGACTCTATGAATGTAGCGAATGCTAGAATTTGCAGTGATCGTTTTCATTCTTCCGATTACGAAGATGATTTAAAAAATTGCCTACTTCGACTCACGGATAAAACAAATAGCGAAACAAAATGCGGTGCCTGTTCTGAATCTGTCAAACTGTCAACAAAACGGACAGTGTGTCACTCCACGAAGTAACAAAAAGCACAAACGAGATATTTTAAAAAGTGCTTTCGATCGAATGGATATTTTAAGACTGAAAAAGATTTGTGTGCAAGAAACGCAGGATATCTGTTATGAAGTTCATTAAACATCAGGGAATATCAGTTGTTCTTCCTGTATCAAAATAACTGAGGAAAATAGATTGGTACTTGAAAATGTTGCATCCCTTAAAAAATAAATTGAAATTTTAAAAATTGAGAGAACCAAAGCGTTAAAAATAAAAGCTAACGGAAGACGACAGTGACTATCGTAGGGGGAAAAATGACTACGCCACGACTATTGTAGGAAAACAGAGTTCTGAAAACAAAGCTGAAAATTAATGATTTAAAGAATAAAAAACTTAAAAATGGAAGTACGTATTAAAAGTGTACTTACCATTTAATATACAGTATAAGTGCATATATAGCAGTAATTCAGAATGCAAAGCCATCTGATGTTCAACCAAAGTGGCACTATACAAAAATATATATTAATTAATTCATAGATTTTTAGCAATGGTATACAAAGGAATAAGGACATTGTGTTACCTTTCTGGTTCTTTTAAAAATTTGCGCATTAAAAGTTCGTAATTTGAATGTAGTACATTAGTAGCTTTACATGAACAAAAAATAAAAAATACTGATTTTGAAAGATGTCGAAGACCCACTACAAAAACACCGCAAATAAAGTTTAAGGAAAGACAAAAAGAAAATCATACAAAAAAATTTGCGATTTTATTATTGCTGTTCGAAATTTAAGAAATTAAACTGAGAAGGAAACGTGGGAAAAAAATTACTTTTTTCACTTCAGGTGATCTATATGCGCAATCTCGCAGATCAAATATATTTTAATGCACACATCTGGTGGGTGGTGCAAGATGTTGACAAGAAAACTTATGACCTGAAAATTTAAATGTTATTGTGTGTGTATAACAAAAATTTTCATGTGTCTTTAACAGATCCCCAGTCTTTTCTCTTACTTTTTATTTAAGTCTGTTAAGTACCTAAAATGAATCATTTGTTATATTTCTTTACAAGAGTCACTGAAATGCTCGTTAGCTTTCATTCCCTCACTGCAGCAATCCAGCTGCCAGCTCCGTTCCAACATACTGACGTCACACACTGGCATTCGTAGGGATCTGCATGTCCGAAGCTTATGACCCAGCCCTTGTGTTCTAACAGCCCTGGTCTAGAAGTAGGGATTAGCCATGTATGGCTCTTTGAATAAGGATTATGGAGTGATATGTTCAGCTTCAGGGCAAAAAGGGTAGAAGAAGAAGGAACAGTCCCTTTATTCATTCTTCATAGCTGCACGCAAGTTGCTGTTGTTATCCTTCAGGCCATGAATATTCTTGTTTTCATTCTTAGAATGCCACAACGTGTTGACTTCTTACATTGTTTGACCTACGTGATACTTCCTTTATACAGACACATACTCACTAGCATATGAGTGTTGTCGCCTTTTTTTTTTTTTTTTTTTTTTTCCTTTCTATTACCTTTCGTTCGTTCCAACACACTGCTAAAAACTTTACTCCATCTCCATAAATACATACATACACCATACATATCCACTTAAATCACACATATATTCTGTTTTATGCAAACACTTTTACATACTATTTACACACGCTCAAACCACTCACTTTATATAACATTTTATCATATCGCCCTCTTTTATTTCTTCAGTTTCTTTGCATTCTTCTTTTAGCCATTCCTCTCTTGCTTTATCAGTTTCTTTTCTCAGTTCATTGTTTAATGCTTTGTATTTTCTTCTTCCCTCTTCAGTGTTTACGTTTTTCCATCTTCTTCTTTCATCCATTTTTCTTATCTCATTTGTAATCCATGGCTTCTTAATTATTTTTCCTTCCACAAAACCCATTTCTTCAACAGCTGTTTCCTATGTCAAGTTTTTCAATTGATTCCATTTTGCATTAGCGTCAAAGGTCTCTTCAGGTGTATCTTCTTTGTTGCTCATTTTATGCTCCAGTTCTCTAAATTTCTTGCCAGTATCTCCTTTGAGATTTTATAGGTTCCACCTTTTCTTGATTTTTCCTTTACTTATTTTCTTTAATCATATTCTTGATTCCATAACAAGTAGATTGTGGTGTGAATCAATATCAGCTCCTGGTTAAGTTGATATGATTTTTTATACCGTTTCTATACCTGTTTTGTACTAATATAATCAATTTGGTAACGTGTGATGTCACCTGGCATTTTCCATGTATATCTTCTTCTCTTTGGAATTTTAAACTAAGTATTACCAATAATTAGTTTGTGTCTTACACAGCTCTAAAAGTATTTCTCCTCTCTCATTCCTCTTTCCAAGGCCATATCCTCCTGTTATTCCTTTCTCTGCCTTCTCACCTGCTATTGCATTCCAGTCTCCCATCCAAATGGTACACTTTTTAGTTCTGTCTTCTTCCATTATCTCTTCTATTTGACAAATATATCCAGGGCTATAGAAGGGTCCTTAGGGCCAGCTCACCTGAAGATGCGAGTTGGAGATGATGACGTAGTCGTGCTGCAGCAGCGGGTTGGTAGTGGGGTTTTCAGAAGCCACTGCTCCACTGGAAATCTGAAGTAATCAGTTTAAAAGTAAAAGAAAACTACATAACTGTAAAACACTAAAGTAAAGGAAATGAGAATAAACTAAACTATCATCACTGTAGTTAAAAAAAAAAAAACATTATTTAAACTTTAAACATAATTTTCTAACATTACAGTATTAGGTATATAAACACATCATTGTGTATTACGCTAAAGGTGCAGCGACTAGTTAACAGTTGATTATTTATAAAACACAGCATCGGAAATTTTTTTCCGAACGCTGTTTTGCTGGTAACAAAAATCAAAATGCAGTTGTACAAATGCTAATAGTTTTTTAGCTTTTGTGCCTTGTTTTCTGTGTGTCGCCTATTAAATACATATATATTTAGGGAAAATTTATGCCATTCTAAAGTGCTGATCATAGAATTTAATTTTTCTGTTTTCTACAATTCTGTAATCACATTTTAGAAGATATATCTTATTATTCCAAAAACGTTTATAATTGCATTATCTACTTTTTTTTTTTTTTTCGTTCTAAGATCACATTTTTTGAATTAAGTAAGTTTATATTTTAAGAGCTTCGAACTAACAAAAATCAGTTTGCATTACAGTTAATTAAGCAGATGCATTGTGCCATTTTACAAATCGTAAATATTTTACATGTAAATTCCTTCTGAACCAAAAGTGAAAATGTTTTACTTACATTTACAGCTTGATTTGGGGAGCATCCTTTGTTTGCTAAAAATCAGGTATCAGTTTTCTTCCCAGTATTTGAACAGATTCATTTCCTTGTTTTCTGCTGGGCCTTTCTTTGTGATACTAGCACTACATTTCTGTTTAAAAAGTGTATTCTGTTAAACGTTCACAATCTACAAAATAAGCGAATTGCATCTTTGTTAACTTGAGGGTAATGGTTTCCCAGTTCGCTGACAAGTTTGTGGATTACACCTTTTCCTTTTCGAAAAGTGCTGCCGTGAAATGAATAAAAATGATTTTCAAAAATTTTTACCATCATATTCATCCATGAGCAGGATGGTACGTACAGTAAGTCCACCTGAAGACAGTAATTTAATCCAATCGGATTGAATAGGAAATTCTGGGCAATTTTTTGATAATGTCCCTAGCAAGGGATCTTTATCTCGAACGCGATATACAATGTAGCCAGCTACATAGCTCATGAACAGAAAAATCGCTTGATGTGGTTTGCTGTTCAACTTCCCAAGGCATAAAAAATAGATCATCAACATAATCAAAGTTCACATCATCACAGTTGTTTTCAGAAACAGAAATTTTGGGAACCTCCTGTATTTTATCACATCCAAAAGCGTTTTCTAATAATTCGGATGTTAGGTAAACATCTAATTGTTTGACTTCTTCCGAAGTGGGTGTATTTACTTTTGCTTAAAGTTTGGGCAGTTTGTTTGCAAGTATAAAAAGACTGCTCAGAGCGGAGTGATGTAACTTATCAAATGAATGTAAACATCGAACATCATACGATGGCCAATCTGAAGCAGGCACTTCAGCTCTTTTTACCTTCAAGATCATGGTGGCTACATTTTTTATTGGTGGCCACAGACATTTTGTCTTATCATTAAGCACCCAGCACTTGGGTGCAACAGCAACCTCTTTTGAGTTCAGAACAACAATAAAAAACATTGTCTGTAAAAATTGAAAGCATTCTGTCAGTAATTTTACAAATATTACATTGATTTTACAATATTACATTGGATATAATGTTAGTGCAAGGAATGTTCTGAGATAAAAATGCAGCATTATAATGGTAACGTATAATGATTACTTCACAGGGTTTCTGTGTAAAATAAAAGTTTGACCATGATTGTCTTGTAGAATACGTGTTTTAGTTGGACCCTCCCCCGCAAAAAAATAAAAAAATAATTTACTTGATGTATACTAAAATTATTTAATATAAATTGTTCCAGTAACTGAACAAGTGATTAAGTAAGAAGAGACACCCTGTTGAGGCATGCAACCAGCACTGTGCTCATGACCATACGGCAGTGATGACATGGGAACTCATAAAAAATAAATAAATAAGTAGCAGTCTGTACTTTATACCGGTAACAGACTGACATGTGGAAACATAAAAAAGTAACTTCAAACACCAATTTTTGGCCAGAAATTCCTTGAGAAGCTCACTTCAACGATTACCAAGAGGAGGTTTTGGTGGTAGGCTATATGTAGGCGGCAAGATCGCGACTGTGATAAAACTGCAGGGAAAGGACAGTGCGAGTGGAAAATGTCAAGACGACACTGTTTAGGCAATGATGAACGCTAGCAGGCGTTTGGGCGACTTGTACTTCTGTCATGCATAAGAACCATGAAACCCAAAGGATATTTAATACTTAAAGGGGAGGGGGGGATTGGTGGAATGTCACTGATAGAAAAGAGCCAGTGCTTTAAAGTACTATTTATCACAAGTGAATAATATACTTTAAAGCACACACACACACACAATTCAGCCATGTTTGATTCAGAAGTGATTAATTTAGAAGTGTATATATATTTTTTAAAATTTTTACTTTGAACGTGAAACACCTGTTGTTAATACGAAAAACGGGATTAATCAGACAGCCATTCACTGTGTGAGAAAGGAATAAATACTATGCCGAAAGAGTTTGTTTGAACGGTGAGTCAATAGAAAAATTATAAACATGCAAAAAAGTTGCTCATGCACTTGAAAATTAGGGTAATTCTTTACTTTTACTTTGCAGGGCCATTTTTCTCGGTAGTTCATTATTTTTCCAGATCTCCCGAATCGTACTCGTTTTTTTTTTTTTAATGTGAAAATCGTTTATCATCTGTTCCGCCGGTTCTTGGTTAATTTTTTAATCAAATTTTAAGGATCTGCACCCCCTTTTCCATTACGCCCACTGGTTCGCTTACTATTATTAATGGCGGAACAGGACTTGCCCACGTGCTTCCGATAATGTGGAATCATGACGACAGTGGCTCATAATGGCATCCGCTACAATAGTGAACCATGTTCGGCAGTCCACCATGACACCACAACAAAGACATGAAATCGCCTGGCGGAAAGGTCGAATCGCAATCGGAAAGTATACAAATCCAAAAATTTCTGTAGGCCTATCAGTCTGACAGTGGAGTTTACTACTGTTAGATTGATAACATGAACAATAAACTGAACAAATTATCTAATATGAATGTATTTAGATATATACTGGGTTGTTTGCAATAAATTATAATAAAATATATTCATAATTTTTGTAATAAAAATGTATTGCTCAAACTTTTTATAGTGTTATATCAAAAGGAACAAATTGGGGGGGGGTAAGACTTGCAAAAAGGAAAAACAATTTTTTTTTTTTAAACTTTTAAGCTCTATTCTAACCTAGATGTTCGCTCATCCACTTTGACTCTGACTTTATCGGAAAAATTTTCATGAAAAAAAAATCCAAGCGGGGGTGGGGTGGGGGGATGAGAATTTTTCCGATAAACTCACTGAGTTAATGTGGATGAGCGAACATCTAGGTGTTAAGTAATCATTACTGACATATCTTCCACTTCTGTTGGTTTAAATCTAAGTTAAAATACCTATATTATTTGGTTCAAATGCCTTATGGAATGGATGATTTTATATATCTTGATTACTGCAACTGATATGCAACAGCCACCCCGGTGGCGCAGTGGTCTAAGGCGTTGGCCTCTGATCATTCGTCCATATGGGGTCCGGGTTCGAATCCCGGTGAGGCATGGATGTTGTGTTTGTCTTACGGCACTGGCTCTCTCCCTTCCCTGGAACCAGTGACCCTAAATTAGGGACGGGCGACTGCTTATAGCCCATTGAGTTGCTCACGGTGGTCGTTAAACCTCCAATCAAAAAAAAAAAAAAAAAAAAAAGATATGCAACAAATTTACACTTATAGGGGTACAGAACACACTTGTGGCTTATATCACAGATTTTCCAAAACTGAAATTCATCTTTCAGGCCAGTCAAAAGGAAAATCTGCAGCTCTGACGACTGGCAGGGGTAAGAGTAAAAGTTAGTTGAAGTTAAAAAATATTTGCCAACTACATACACATGCATGTGTGGTCTGAACAAAATTGTTAATAACAATAAAATTCTTGCCATATATGTGGCAGCAGTTATCTCCTGCACGGGTTGACAACATGAAATCCTTTAGTTCCAGTAGTGAATACTGGCTCCCACTGATAACATTAAGCCCTTCTTCGTGCAGTAACTTTAGTTTATAGTCACATAACCTGTCAGCATGGACATTTTTTAATTGGTTTTGCTCCACAAGTTGTCTGTGGACTTGCTGCAGTTGCAGTGGTAATGATGTTCTCAACAACTTTTTTATGGAACCCAAATGATTCTCAAAGCGAAATGCACTAAAAACATCTAAAGAGCCAAAAGCTCTTACGTCATCATGTAGATGTATTAGGGAATGCACATTGTAAACAATAAATTCCTTCCCATACAGTTTCATACAATGTTCAACAAATAAATGAATAAGAGTTCCTGCAAATTTGTTTAGTGTCTGACAGTATTCACGTCTTGTCAAAATATATATAGCTGTATGCAACAACATGAAGTTACCATACATTTGCGGAGCAATAACATCTTTCAAAACAACTGGGCCAGCATACTGCAGGAAAGTACGAAACTCAGTAGCTTTCCACCGTTGCAGATGTGAAAGACTGCGAGGTTTCCTGCTGAAGTCTCTAGGTGTAAATGATGCAAGCATCTCCAAAGAACGTGAAATTGTATCAATAACATGGCTGCCGACTTGGATTGACAGAGGTCCCCGGATCCATGTCAGTAACAACCTTCGAGTTACACCAAAGCACACTAGATGCATGTAATCCAAAGGGAATTGGGTAACCATACCAACAGGTAATGCTTCCAGGGGAGACAACCCAGTATGGTGATCTTCATCAGTTTTGTCTCGAAATGAAGAATCAGTTCTCAGTGGGGAATTATTGTGCAGATACACCATTCTGTTGTGCCATGAACCTGTTTCACAGCATTTCTCACATCCATTGTAGGCATTGTGTGATTTAATGCATTTTAAGTATGACCGGGCTGGTGCATCATGCCATTTTTGGTCAACAAACCACATTCCTCAATGAAGTCTTTCAGGTAATCTGAAAGCGGGTTGGGCTTTTCAATACCACAAAATATTCCAATGGTAAATGGCTTGGATTGGAGTGAAGTTAGGTGACCTAAAATAGGCCAAAACTGTTTTTTGAGCTTTTGTACAGGGGCAAACCATCAACACTAACATTTAAAATGGCCAGGTCCTGAATATTTAATGGTTCATTCTTTTCTACCACTTCTTTAATTCCATTTTCTACTCCAAAGTGGCAGTATTCACCATTCACTAACTTTGACACTGGTGTATTCTTGGGAGTCTGCAAAAACGGCCTGGCGTCTTTTGGTAATCCACAATGGGAAGGTCTGAGAACGGCAGCTAATGCTGACAACGATATTCTAGATGTGCAAGCCCACTCACGCAAATTTGATTTGAACAATTCTTCTGAATTGTTGTCATCATAATCAGTGAGATCTGACGATTCAAAATCGGACCTAACTTCTACATCTGGAATTTCAGAGCGTGTGCTGTTTTCATTCCATGTGGGAGCACACCAATAATTAGGAGTTAGTAGATGGGAGGCATTTGATGTTTCTACAGGCAACCTGTTTAAATCAGAACAGACGTTCGTTACTGTCGAAGCACACGACTCCCCAGTTAGTGCTTCTGTGGGTATATCCACAAACGGTACATGTGCCATCTCCATTTCATCATACTTTAGCTGTTTACATTCATTATCCACATCTTTCTGGATCCTCCGCAATTTTTGTCGCGTTTTAATTCCATCATAAGTACTCATGCTGACGATATTTTAAATGACTTACACAGTTTTTCCAAAGAACTAAATGAACCACATTGATCAACGCTCACTTGCCAGTTACGGGTGTATAAAATTAATTTTATTATTTTTCATATTACTAAAACAAAATTCAGTATGCAAATGATAAGAAAGCATGATAAGGTTTAAGAAATTTTAGATGTTGAATATAACTGAATAAAAAGTTTACTTACCAAAATTTTCTGATTAAAACTGGAACAGCAAATGCACGTGAAGATCAAATTCCTCTGCCTTGGCTTGGTTACGAAGTCACAACCGGTCACAACAGATTCAATGACAGTACGGTTAATGCCACGGTTATGTTATGCTAGCCTGCTGCCACTTCCTTGAGGAGGAGAAAAACTTTAAATATGCCTGTATTTGGTCTACCTGTGGCATGAAAAATGGAAAGCAAATGAAGAGATTGGTGGAGAATGAAGTGACCAGACATCATTATTTTCTGAGGACTGTCTTCTCTTTCAGTTATTCTTTCTCACTTTCGCAAAAACTAAATGAGGACATCAAATGTCCCTAGTTTCATATTTAAGTAATAAAAATGTATCTAAAAAAATAACTGTTGCCTTACTGACAGGAATGTGAAATATAAGTTGGAAGTGATATAGTTACCCAACCATTGGACAACCGTTAATTAGGCACTTCTGGATAAATGGTTGGTAATAAGTGGTTGGACAACCCTCAATCAACCATTGGGAAGCAACTCCTCCCTACACCCCAATACATTTGTTTACCACTGCAGTACAGAGAAACCCCACTACGCCTTAATTTAATAAATAAAAATGTATCGGAAAAATAACCGTTAGCTTAACGATCAGGAATGAAATATACATTGGAAGGGATACAGTTGCCCAACCATTGTGCAACCGTTAATCAGGCACTTCTGGATAAATGGTTGGCCCTAAGTGGTTAGACATACTTTGGTCAGCCACTGGCAACCAAAGTACGTTAAAAGAAATACAGTTAAAAATCAATCAAACTGATTGATTTTTAACTGTATTTCTAGAGAATTCTTAAAACCGATGGAATGAAATGATCGTTACTTAATTAAATAACAGGGCTTAACTCAAGATGCAGAGCGATTGGGTAACGCTGTTGGCCACGCACTACCAGCGGTTAATAATCAATATTTAAATATACGTTGGGAGGGATACAGTTTCCCAACCGTTGGACAACAGTAAGTTGTAATTCGAAGATAAATGGCTGGTCATGTGTGGGTGGACAATCGTTAGAGAACAGTAAGTTGTCACTGGAGGATAAATGGTTGGTCATGTGTGGTTGGACAACCACCGGACAACCATTAAGTGGTCATTTGTTGATAAATGGTTGGTCATGTGTGGTTGGAAAACCGTTGGCCAATATTTGATAAAAACAATGCAACCTTCGCCCAATGGTGCCAACGCAAAAATATCATTCGGCCAACCGTTGGCCAATGTCAGTGTGCTGCTTGGGGATGGGCTTCAGAAATGTTCTTAATTGTAGCAACTTCTAGTTTGAAGGAGGATTTACTGTTGCAGATAATCCTGGCACAATTAGTATGTTTTTAAAGCAATAAATTTGTGGGTAGTGGTGGAATTGGATGCACTGGGAATATACCAAAACATCAACACAAGCCTGTGTGAGTACAAACAGGATGTGCCAAATGGTCTTTCAAAAATAGGATTATCAGCACTAAACTTTGAAGGCATTTCTGAAGACCCCCCCCCCTTGGAAATAAAATATAAAGTACAAAATCTCAACTCCTTTATAAAGAAAGCAACTCTACGTTTTCAAGAAAGTATTGAAATATTGCTAACTATGAACTGTAATTCATAATCTCTCGCCAAATTCCATTTATGTAGATCTATCTACTAAAATCTGGTAATTGTTTCTGCATTGCCAATTCAAGTAATAATTCTGGCAACCAGTGCTTTGATTCAGTTGATCGCAAGTGATCAAAACTATAGCTCAGTCAAAAGCTTCCACTTATAATGAATTTAATTGCTATACATCAGTGGTGTAGCCTAGGTCTTGTACAAGGAGACGCTGAAATAATCTAGTTAAAATCAAAATGTAACCTTTTATTTTGAAATTCTGCATTGCCCTAAAAAGAAGGGAGTACACAAAAAACATTTATACAAAATAGAATACCATATGATAATTATCATGAAATGTCATTTGGTCTTAATTTTGAGCATAAAGGTTCTTTTTAAGTTAATGTACAAAATTTGTGAAATGCAGAAGTTTTGATTGGTGTTTATATTGAATATACAGCTTTGAATTTCAAATTTCACCTACATATACTATATACATACAAAGGCTACTAGCATTATAATTTGAGATAATGAAAGAAAAAAAAATCAATATTCCTACCATTTTTGTGAGTACCGTGTTTCCTTAAACAACTATGTATATCAGCTCTATTCTTCGTTTTTTCTTTTCAGCAAACACGTCAATACACCTATCAAGAAACACAGGATCACTTGAAAGCTCTCGAAGTAAAACCTTTTCAATAGCTAATGAGCTGAAGTGACTTAGACGGTCATTTGTCATAGAGTTTCTAAGGAAAGTTTTAACACGCTTTAAAGTACTCACGTTTCTCTCACTGCTTGCAGTTGTTGTTGGTAATGTGAAAATTAGACGAAATAGTTTGGTTACCTCTTCGTAAACACCATCCAAACCATTTGCTACTAAATACTTCAACAAATCTGTAGGTTGCAAAGCTTTCTTGTCATCTTCGTAGATATTGACTAGCTCATTTTGCAGTTTATCTTTCGTAAAAAAGTTTTAATTTTCAAGCAAGTTATTCAGAGCCACAACAGGAATCATTTTTCGATATTCCGTGAATTTCTGTTCATTCACGAGTTCTGTGAACTGCAAGTTAACAAAATCTTTAAATCTCTCCTTCATTTGAAAAATTGGAGAATCAAGTATTTCGTAGCACACGTGAGTCACACTCATTTTCTCGCTTTCCCCAAACTGCAAGTTCTCATTGAACTCCTTACTTTTTTTTAACACAATTATCAATGAAATCGTCATTCTTTCTAACTGCTGAATGGTCTAACGAATCTCATTATGACACGAAACAATACTAACTGAGATTGACTGAAGTAATTTCATCAAGGGTTCAATATAAACAAAAGAGGCGTCATAAACACACAGAAGAAAAACAAAAATCGAACTATCCAAATGTCTTTTCAACCCAATGGTAGAGTTTATAGAATCGCAGTCCCACTGCGAATTTTCGTCCTCGATAATGCTAGAAATGGCCCTGTAAAGTTCATGAAAATGATTTTTAATTGTCTGAATTGCCCTTGAGTGAAAGTTCCAGTGAGTACTGCTTGCTTGTGGAAGCTTAAAACCTTGCTCTGTCAGAACAGTTCGCTTGGATGATTTGCTAAAAAACTGTGAAAAGCAGTCAGTGCACACACAAACAGTTTCACTTTTTTAATATTTTTTGAACCATGCAAGAGCACGAGATTCAACTGATGTGCATAACAATGTATAAAAAGTGCATTTGGACAAAACTTTCTAACTAGGTACTGAACTCCCACCGCTCAACCAGCCATAACCGAAGCTCCGTCATAGGTCTGACTAACGACTTTCGCTGTGACGTTCCAGTCATTTAAAACTTTGTGAATTACGTCTGCTAAGCCTTCAGCTGTTTTGTCTCTTGAAACACTCCTCAATCCTGTCTTCAACAGAATATCTTAATATTACAGTCATCTGGCTTTTGCAAGATACATCAAGTGTTTCATCAGCTTGTACAGAAACAAAGGGAGTTTCTTTCATTTCAGATTTAATGGTTTCATTTAATACAGTCGTGATAATTTCAATCAAATCATTCTGTATGTCAGGTGATGTTCCTTTGAATGAAGATGACTGTAAGTGCTCTCGAATGCTTGATTCGTTCAAAGCCAATACTTCTAAAAATTCTAAGTAATTTCCTTTGTTGACTGAATCTGCACCTTCCTTATGCCCTCGAAATGCCAATTCTTGTTTTGCAAGGGATATAATTGACTGGATAATTCTTTTAAGAACTTCTCTGTTATTTGCGACTTGTTGATTATGTTTCACGGCTTAAGTGCATGCTGCTTCTGATAAAACATACTCTATACGAATTTTTCCAAGCAAAACGAAAGACTCCATATGTTGCAAATGTCCTCTTGAAGAGGCATGTTTATTTGCTTTTTTGATGAAATTGCTCAAGTCTGAAATGCCATCAATGCACCATTCGTTGTCTTTCTCTCCAAATAGTAAGCAAACGTAGCAAAACATTTTTTGTTTTCTACTGCACCCAGTAGTCCATTTATATCTATCATACCACGGAGACTGCCAAGTACGAGTACTGCCTTTACCTGTTTGCTTAATGTTCAAGTATGGCGTAGGTCTTTTGTTTTTTAAATAGCACCGTTTCTCCAACGTAACATTACAGCTGGGAGTTTTTTTGCAAGTAATCAATGAAATCCTCGTCCAACATGCTTTCCACATCAGTCATTTTTTCACAGTAAAATTATAAAACAACACTGAACACAAAAAAAAAAAAAAAAAAAGCGGAACAAAAGAGAATATCTGCATACCAACGCTCGCTAAAACTCATCCTCCTCGAATACGCTGGCGTTTCCCGTCGCAAACAAACGGGAGTGATCACCCTTCGCGAGCATGCGCAGTCACATGAATTTGACCCTGGCCTTGGTCTCCTCAAGGTCATCAGACGATAGATTGGCCAAGCATCTGGCATAAAGGAGAAAACCACTTTACATCAGATGAGCAAAAGAGAGAGGGAACTGCGTATTTGCTATTATGGGAAAATAAACACTAATATAGTTAATAATCTAAAGCAACTTATGGGATTTTACTAGGAAATTTTTTTCATTAATAGCAAATTTTCAGAGAAAACTCTTCTTCTTCAGGCTGTCTTGTTGTTGTCACTTTTTACTTGTCACTATCACGGTTACGGTTTACCTTGACGGTTACGGTTAACCTTGACGGCTTAGGTTATTTTTCAACAAATCCTGCCAGATGTTAGGCAGGGAAAATCCTTTGCAGTCATTGATGATGGAATTTTGATTTTTCTCAATCTCTATTCCTTCTTTCAGTTTTCCTTTTTGGAAATTGCTTTGGAAACTGATTACTTTAAGGGAATTCCAATCCATGCTGTGCCCAGTTTCTCTAACATGCCTATCTAATCCAATCTTGTTGGAGCAATTTTTTATAGCTGCTTTATGCTCAAGCTATAAGAGTTTCTAGTCTGCGACCTGTTTCACCTATGTAAGATAGTCCACAACTACAATTTACTTCATAAACTACTCCTTGCATTTTTAAAATATCTTCTTCTCTTTGAACTATTTTAGGGAAAAATTTTTTAACTTTGTTCTCTAAACTTGGAGTTAGCCTAATATTGTATTTTTTACTAATTCTCTTTAAAGCCTCAAATAAACCTTTGTGATAAGAAATGTTTCTAGTGAATTTTACTTGTTGCTTTTGTGGGTTCTTCGTACCATTAAAATTCAGAAGCTTCTCAATTTCTTCTTTAGGATAGTTATTCTCTGCAAGTATGACTTTAAGCTCTTCTTTTTGTGCTTCTTTTTTATCTGCAGTAGAAACTATTTTATTAATTTTTTCTAAAAACTGACTTGCTACATTTTTCTTAATAGAAACTGGATGATACGAATTGAAATCCAGTAGTCTTTTAGTATTCATTGGTTTTTTATACCAACTAGTGAGGAATTTTTCATCTTCATAATAGATAGTAATATCTAAGAAGTTTATTCTTCTTTTTGAAGTTCAATAGTGAACTTAAGGGAATCATCTAATTCATTGAATGAGTCTAGAATTCTTTCTGGAACAATTTCTGAGCTATCTATTATAAATAAGATGTCATCCATGTATCTGCTATATAAGCAGAAGTATGTGGGTTGTACTAGTATCTTTTCTTCTAGTTTTCCCACATAATAGTTAGCTAAGATTGGGGAGAGTGGGGAGCCCATTGCTAGCCCTGATTTTTGAATGAAAAAAGTTTTCCCAAATTGAAAGTAGTTGTTCTGCAAAGAGAAAGTAAGCATTTCAAAAATTCCTACTATGTTTTTTTCCTTGTTGTGAAAAACTATTAGGTCTGCCAAGTCTTCCGCTATAAAGTCTATAAGTTGATCTATATTAATGTGAGTATACATAGACACTATATCTAAACTACCCATAATAGGAGAATCTAATTTAGGAAGAAGTTCTAGTTTTTCTTTTAGCTGCATTGAGTTTTTAATCAAGTTAGGTGGCTCTTTTAAAAGATTCTGAAGGTGTGACTTTAAAAAATAGTTTAGATTTGAAAGAATAGAGTTTTTTTTAGTCTATTATCGGTCTAATTGGTTGGTGTTCTTTATGCAGTTTGACTATTCCATATATTTGAGGTAATCTGAACTGTAATTTTGAGAATTGTTTATAGTTTTCTGGAAGCTGGTTTTTCTTTTTTTGAAGTGAAATAAGCTTAGAGACTTTTTAATCAAATCTGGTAGTGGGTTTTCTTTTACTTCTTCATACATAGTTTTTTTTTAGTTCTTCTTCCATCTTTTCTAGATAATCTTTCTTATCCATAATAGTAATCAACTTACTTTTGTCTGTTTTCACAGCAACTACACTTTCATTTTTTCTGAAATCTTTAAGAGCTTTTAATTGACTATTATAAAATTTTTTTTGAGGTTTCCTTACTTGCTTCTGGAATTTTGTAAGGCTATTGTAGTAATCTTTTCTGAGGAGGTCTGCTTTAATTTGGTCCTCTTTTTCTAAAGTGCTGCAAATGCTTTCCAATTCAATTACCAATTTTTCTGGATTTATTTTTTTCTTTGGATAGATTGAAATTACTTCCTTTAATTATCACTTGTAATAATTCTTGGCTAACTCCAGTAGCAGTGTTGTCCTTTACATGACTAAGAACTGCAGTTTTTTTGTTTTTAAGCAGTGTTGTCCTTTACATGACTAAGAACTGCAGTTTTTTTGTTTTTACTGGAATAGTTTTTCTTCAAAAATTTCTCTTCTTTAAGGTTCAGCTTTTTAACAAATTTCTTATTTTTGTTTCTTACTCCAATTTTTAGCCAGTCATCCAATTCTGCTTTTACTGTATCCCTTAAGATTCCAGAAATTTTCTTTTCATTTTCTACTTTTACTTTTTTATAATAAGCAACATTTTTATATTTTGCTTCAATACTTCTTTTTAACATTTTTGCTCTATTTTTCTTACGAAGTTGGCTGAAAGTAAATCTTTAAATGGTTTTCCAAGTCTAAATGAATTTGGAATAAAGTTAATTACCTTGCAATTTTTCAGGAACTTGATTTGAGCTATGGATCTTTCCATCTTCAATGTAGCATGTTGAACTTTCTTGATTGTTTGCCAAGTATCTGACCCATACTCTGTTCTAATTCTTGCTCATGTTGAGAAATGGCTTCCTAGTTTAATTGAATTAATAATCTAAAGCAACTTATGGGATTTTACTAGGAAATTTTTTCATTAATAGCACATTTTCGGATAAAACTCTTCTCCTTCTTCAGGCTGTCTTGTTGTTGTCACTTTTTACTTGTCACTATCACGGTTACGGTTAACCTTGACGGTTTAGGTTATTTTTCCCTGCCTAACATCTGGCAGGATTTGTTGAAAAATAACCTAAACCGTCAAGGTTAACCGTAACCATCAAGGTAAACCATAACCATGATAGTGACAAGTAAAAAGTGACAACAACAAGACAGCCTGAAGAAGGAGAAGAGTTTTCTCCAAAAATTTGCTATTAATGAAAAAATTTCCTAGTAAAATCCCATAAGTTGCTTTAGATTATTAATTCAATTAAACTAGGAAGCCATTTCTCAACATGAGCTTTATTCAAAGAACTAATATAGTGTTTTTATGCTATTTTTGTTAAGCATAACATTTAAAATTGCCGAAGAAAATGTAATGGAATAATACACTCTTGCAAGGAAAGGCACTATTCTCCATCGATTTTTCAAGGGACGCTGAGCGTACCAGCGTTCCCTCAAGCTACGCCACTGCTGTACATAACTTAGTGTGTTTTTACTTACTTTTCTTGTAGTTATTGCTGCATGATTCCTGCTGTTTAAAACTATTCTTCTTATTTGATATCATAACGGAGGTTTGGTATGATTGCATCTTTTTTAAAACAGCTTTGAAATTTTAGGTGTTTTACAATATACTGTTTCCCAGATTTATAATATCAGTTATGTTTATTTTTTCTGCCATTTCTGATGACTACAATGCACAAATATTTTTGTGCAAGATGAGATCATAGAGCCCAGGATATACGTACTTATTCCTTTCCCAGAACAGCAATGGGTTTTCATTGCGATCTATAACTGGAAGTTGCAGATATTGCCTCAAGGAAACTTATGCCACCCATAGTGTCACTGTTTGAACAATTTGTGCTGACCAGATTGTCATGGAAAGCCCATATGCTGTCTGAGCATTGTACAAGTAACACAGGTGTTTCAGTAGCCTTCTCATGCTCATACAACATAGAATTAAGGCCAGTAATTGCATGTGAGCAGAATAATACATTTTCAAAATGCAATCACTTAAATCTTGGATCCAAGATTGTTGCTATGGCAATGCAATTTTACATTTTCAATTGCCCCAGAACGCCTAACGAAATTTTCGAGTAATGTTTTCTTTAACTGTTCTGCACCATGTGCAACTGGTCTTTTTGCAACGGTGCAACAAGGGAAAAGCACTCACAATTACATGATTTTGTGAAGATATTTCCTTTGTAACTTCTTCCACAGGCTTTAAAACTGCCATAATACTCTTTATTTCATCAATTTGGCTCTTGTGCGAGATTGGTGGTCGATCCGCAACAGTTAAAACAGCTGCTATGTAGCCATATAATTGTATGAATCTCTCTAACATATAGAAAGTAGAATTCCAACGTGTGCCTACTTCTTCAATAAGTTTTAGTGTTTGCCTCTCAGTGACACCCTTCTGCATTTGCTCAGCTTGGAGCTTTTCTGTTGCACTTGCGCTATGCTTAACAAATGTAACTGTCTTTTCTACTTCTCCTAATAAGTTTCTTATACTTTCTATGGCATTCAGAGAGTACTGCAACCAGATTTAGCAAATGTGCCACACAGTGCAAATGCCTGTTTTGAAAACATCTGAGCTGCTTTCAAAATGTTTGCACCACCATCAATGACACAGCAAACAACTTTCTCATTAGTGATGTTCCACAAATTCATATAGCCAAATGTTTTCTGAGGTATGAGGCTTTATAGCCAGATCCATACTTTGAGCATTACATTTGGTAATGAAATGTGAAGTAACACCAATATAACTTCTGTTATTTAAATCAGTCCATATGTCTGTTGTGAGATACAACCACTTGGATTCCTCCAGTCTCTTAGACAAACCAATTTTTACCAGTTCATATTTTTTGTCCAATAATCTAATGGTTTTGCGAGAAGGCACCACAAACCTGGGATTCAGCTCCTTATCAAATATTTTAAAACCTTCCCCATATACTACATCCAGGGATAAGGCATCTTTTGCTATAAAAAACAACAAAGTGTCAGTTATTCTTTGAGACTCTGATCCAATAGGTGTCATTGCTTGCTGCTGGGTCAAAGTTTCAAAGATTGTCGGTTGCCTTGTTCTGGCGTGAGTTTCATTAAATTGCCCAGAAAGTGATGGCATTTCACTGTTTAATTGAAGATTGTTCAGTACCTGAACATCTGGGGTAATACTACTGGTTAGAGCCCGGCCTGTAATTTAAAACTTATGTGCCTACAATTTTGTAGGTGGGCTTGGACGGGCCTGCACTTCCATGTGTACTATGTAGTCAGGTTGTTGATAAATTTAGGCCATTCTGTTTTTGAAGTGTGTCTTTCCCTTCCAGTGATCATATTTCTTGTTTCTCTCAGTCATTCTTCTCTCCCGCCTTGTGCTAATTTTTATTTATTTAGCGCGCGTCTTTTCGTCTTTGATTTTTGCAATTTCGCTCTTCCCTTTGAATCCAAAATCCATTTATTTCGAAAGTTTACACCAGAAAAACACTTGCTCCGTACGAGGATTTGTATTTATAGGAATTAGGAATCAATTAAAGTTTCAATATGCACTTTCATTGCTAATTCAAGGCAATTACTTGTAAGCGCACACATATAAAACAACAAATTATATACTTATAAACGCAGGAAATTACTTATAAAATATAAATGCAGCAAATAACTTATAAAGCTGTCAAAACAGCTTTATAAGTTATTAAGGGAAGGGTTAAAAAATGCAAACTGCTCTTTCTAGTGAAGGAAACAGAGGAAAGCCACTTTCCGTAAAAAAATATCTAGAAGAAATGCTTATTTGTTTTGTTTTATATATTCTGCTTCTGTTCTGTAATTACATTCATTTTCACAGCACAAGCACAGGTTTACGAAGAGCCGAAAACCTGATTTCTGGCGCCAGTGATGTAATGTAATCGTATAAACAGTGATCTGACCCTACGAAGGGTTCGATTATGAAATGACGATAATTTACTTAAGTTCCACTGAATACTGTTTATTGCATTTGCCGTATTTCTGGTTACTGGTGGGATAGTTAACTTACTTATGCCCTTTTTTTACATGAGTTTCGAGTTAGTCCAAAAAGTAGAGTACAAATACCATTTGTGACAGTTAGGAAACTTACCACCAAGATACTGAAAGCATTTTTACTGTCCCTGCTTAAAGCTGTCACGAATTGCTTCATTAAGCCAAGTTTGATGTGTAAAGGTGGCAACAGTATTTTCAAGGGATCAACCAACCAGTGGAAGTGAAATAATGTTTTTTCGCCAGGTATGAATGTACTTCTGACTGGCCACTGCTGCCGAACCCAGTGTTCGGTCCTTGCTCTGGAGTCCCATTCACACAAAAAGCAAGGAAATTTGGTGTAGCCTGCTTGTTGGCCGAGCAATATTCCAATCACCTTGAAATCCCTGCACAAAGACCATTCATGAAACTTGTACTGCACACTTTCCAGCAGTAATTTAAGGTTCTCGTATATCTCTTTCAAAGTCACAGAATGTGCTACTGGAATGGATGGATGGATGTTAGTATTGTGTAATAAAACACCTTTTAAACTGGATTTGTTGGAATCTATGAACAACCTCCACTGTCCTGAATTGTAATTAATGTTGAAGTATTTCATGACTGCTGGAATGTCTCGACACTATACCAAACCGCCTTCCTCAGCAAAAAACGGAACCAATTCTGCTTATATTAATTCAACATTTGTCGAAAACATTACGTGGTTTCAGAAATTATTAACTATATGTCAACAAAATAGTTTCCATATCATCTACTGTTTCGCACGTTATTAGAAATTCGAGCACGGGAAAAACGTCCATATAATAAGAAAATTTTTATTTCAACTTGTCACTAATATTCCTTTTTTTTTTTTTTTTTTTTTTTTTTAATAATATGATTGAATACGAAGTATATCGAAAACCAACTTATACTCCAACGATAATTCCGATTGATTCAAATCATCCTTGGAAATATAAAAGAGCAGCACTTCAATTTTACATAAGAAGAGCATTAACCCATTCCTGTAATAAACACAAAGAAAAGATTGAGATTAACTGGATAAAAAGAACTGCTATGAAATTTGGATACAAGAAAAAGATCATAGATGATATACTTGAAAATATAAAGAAATCTTTAAATGAAAATAAAAATAAACAAAAAATGAAATAAAATTTGCTGGTAAAATTCCCTACATTCCTCCAATAACAGATATCTTAAAGAAGGAATGCATTAAAGAAAAAAATGATATTGGCAGAAACCGTCATAGATAACGAAACTATATTAACTAATGGAAATGAAAGAAGATCAATGCTTGATAAAGCCGGAGTATATTCTATACCAACAAAATATTATACAGAAATAGAAAGAAATGAAAGAAATAAAGTATACATAGGAAGTACAAAAAGAAGATTTAAGACCAGATTAAAAGAACATATATCGAACTGGAATAAAAAAGAAAACAAAACATCATTAATAAATCATTGTATTGAAAATGAAGCTTATCCTGTTTGGTATGATGCAAAATTAATAACCTCACATAAAACTAAAAACCAAATATTAACCTCAGAAGCGATAATGATTGAAAAAACTAAAGAAATAAATTGTAATAATAATGATCCAATGAATCTACCGTACGCTTGGAAATATTTTATCGAAAAAAGAAATTAACGATAAAAAATATAATAAAAGACCTTATTAATTATTTTCAACAAACGAATGGCAACACCAATTAATTTGGAGTCGGAATTCATGTCATCCGGTTATATCAAAACACGACTAAGAACGTGCATTAATACCAAAAATAGCATGCGCAAGAGTACAACTGCCGTGAAAAGTCGGACGCTGCCAGTAGAATCGATGTAAGTGGCCGAAACACAACATGTATGAGAAGATCATAATACCCACTGAAGATGATTCCAAAAAGAAGGAATTGAAACTAGTTTGGGATATCGAGCCACGGAAAATAAAACATGCAACCATCATCTATAATAAGAAATTATAAGATCGAAGTTCAACTTGGAAGCTGATACCACAGGAAAGGAAAATCATGCCTTCTTCGATAACAAGATGGCTTATTACTGATTCAACGCATCATAATCAAAAGGTTCGAAAGTTCTTTTCTATTGTATTAATTTCGTAAATCATGACTTAAAAAACTGGAATAATATTAATCTTTTAATACATATTGTCTCTACGTATTGGAGGACTTTGACAACTTATGATGCATTTGACTGCACATATAAAAACATTTTTTCATATAAATTTGTAATCTTCATAATAAAATTCTAAACTATTATAAAGAACATCAAAAAGAAAAAAAGGAATATTAGTGACAAGTTGAAATAAAAATTTTCTTATTATATGGACGTTTTTCCCGTGCTCGAATTTCTAATAACGTGCGAAACAGTAGATGATATGGAAACTATTTTGTTGACATATAGTTAATAATTTCTGAAACCACGTAATGTTTTCGACAAATGTTGAATTAATATAATTTATGGAAACTGGAGATTTAAAAGGCTCATAATGTTGATTTTATTGGAGAGAATCTGAAATTCGCGGCTGAAATCATAATATATACGAACTAAACAAAATGAATATCACGAACTTTAAAAAGCATAGAATCCAGTTGAGCAAAGAAGTCGAACATTTAAACTTTTTGACAACTTGTAAAAACAATGGAATTACACCTAAATTTTTACAAATTAGAAATAAACCAATGAATTATAAAGATAAAACCATTTTACAAACTTGTGAAATTAAAAGATTAAGAGCCTCTATTAGAGAAAAACGAAAAGACATTGATAGATTGAGTAAGAAAAACTACAGATTATATAATCAATGCATGCAAGAGAAAGATAAAGAAGAAATAAAAATAGCATTAATTAAAATATTTGCTATTATAGAAAGACAACAATTTAAAGACAGAAGGAGACACTTTCATAAAATTGAAAACCTCATAAGAGAAAAGTATAATAACAAAGAAGGAAAAGAAAAACTACCAACATTAGAAGACAAACCACTGTTCATTAACAAATCTAATAATGAATTGACATATCTACAAGTTAAAGCACTCAATAGAGGAAGCAGAGATATGCATATAAACAAGAAATTCCGAAAGCCGAGATAATAATCCCATATATAGAAGACGTCATCAAGAAACTACCAAATAAAAGACAAAACCCTACAAGATTTAAAATATTAAGAGCAATCAATAACAAAGAAAAAGAAGAACAAATACCAGCTATAAAATATGAGAGACAAGAGCTAATGAACCTCAAGAACAACCCAGCAATTAAATGCATAAGCGCTGATAAAGCCAAACAAATTATTATATTAGACAAAGATGATTATGATATAAAAATGAAAACGGCTATAGAAAAATTGGATATCGAAGAAACTACACTTGACCCAACAGATACAATTCTAAGAAAAATGGCTTATATAAAAAACCATGGACATTTACCTGATAATATTAAAAACAAAGCCATTCCGCCCGTTGGAGCGTCTATTCCAAGCATATTCAGCAAAATCAAAACGCATAAAAAAGAAGAACCATTAAGACCAATAGTAAATAAAACAACGTCTCCAACAATTCTCCTTGAAAAAGAACTATTTAAACATTTAAAACAGTATTACTTTCAACATATTTATACAATTAACAACTCCATTGAAGTGATTAAAAAAGTTAAAGAACTAAAAACAACCGATTTTCTGATGATCAGTCTAGATATTGTTTCCCTATATCCAAATACACCTGTTTATGAAGCAATTCAATTGTTAAATCAGAAGTTAAAAGATGAAAAAAAAAATACCTGAAGCACAAAGAATTAGTATTATCCAGGCATTGAAACTAGTAGCTGATAATAACTACTTCACATATAATAAAAAAATATACCGACAAAAACAAGGTGCACCAATGGGATCACCAATTTCGGGACTTCTTGCTGAAATAATATTACAAGACATAGAAAATAAACTTTTGGATTCATTCAATCAAAAACAACTAATACTATACGTAAGATACGTTGACGATATCCTTATCTTCTGGAAGCAATCTGAAAAAGAACTTGAAACATTTGTAAACAAATACAATAGTTTTTATCCTACAATACAAGTTACTATGGAAAAAGAAGTTAAGAGACAACTAAACTATTTAGACATTTCTTTATTCAGGCGAAATAATATGATTGAATACGAAGTATATCGAAAACCAACTTATACTCCAACGATAATTCCGATTGATTCAAATCATCCTTGGAAATATAAAAGAGCAGCACTTCAATTTTACATAAGAAGAGCATTAACCCATTCCTGTAATAAACACAAAGAAAAGATTGAGATTAACTGGATAAAAAGAACTGCTATGAAATTTGGATACAAGAAAAAGATCATAGATGATATACTTGAAAATATAAAGAAATCTTTAAATGAAAATAAAAATAAACAAAAAAATGAAATAAAATTTGCTGGTAAAATTCCCTACATTCCTCCAATAACAGATATCTTAAAGAAGGAATGCATTAAAGAAAAAAATGATATTGGCAGAAACCGTCATAGATAACGAAACTATATTAACTAATGGAAATGAAAGAAGATCAATGCTTGATAAAGCCGGAGTATATTCTATACCAACAAAATATTATACAGAAATAGAAAGAAATGAAAGAAATAAAGTATACATAGGAAGTACAAAAAGAAGATTTAAGACCAGATTAAAAGAACATATATCGAACTGGAATAAAAAAGAAAACAAAACATCATTAATAAATCATTGTATTGAAAATGAAGCTTATCCTGTTTGGTATGATGCAAAATTAATAACCTCACATAAAACTAAAAACCAAATATTAACCTCAGAAGCGATAATGATTGAAAAAACTAAAGAAATAAATTGTAATAATAATGATCCAATGAATCTACCGTACGCTTGGAAATATTTTATCGAAAAAGAAATTAACGATAAAAAATATAATAAAAGACCTTATTAATTATTTTCAACAAACGAATGGCAACACCAATTAATTTGGAGTCGGAATTCATGTCATCCGGTTATATCAAAACACGACTAAGAACGTGCATTAATACCAAAAATAGCATGCGCAAGAGTACAACTGCCGTGAAAAGTCGGACGCTGCCAGTAGAATCGATGTAAGTGGCCGAAACACAACATGTATGAGAAGATCATAATACCCACTGAAGATGATTCCAAAAAGAAGGAATTGAAACTAGTTTGGGATATCGAGCCACGGAAAATAAAACATGCAACCATCATCTATAATAAGAAATTATAAGATCGAAGTTCAACTTGGAAGCTGATACCACAGGAAAGGAAAATCATGCCTTCTTCGATAACAAGATGGCTTATTACTGATTCAACGCATCATAATCAAAAGGTTCGAAAGTTCTTTTCTATTGTATTAATTTCGTAAATCATGACTTAAAAAACTGGAATAATATTAATCTTTTAATACATATTGTCTCTACGTATTGGAGGACTTTGACAACTTATGATGCATTTGACTGCGCATATAAAAACATTTTTTCATATAAATTTGTAATCTTCATAATAAAATTCTAAACTATTATAAAGAACATCAAAAAGAAAAAAAGGAATATTAGTGACAAGTTGAAATAAAAATTTTCTTATTATATGGACGTTTTTCCCGTGCTCGAATTTCTAATAACGTGCGAAACAGTAGATGATATGGAAACTATTTTGTTGACATATAGTTAACCAATTCTGCTTCTCGGTGTCTGTACCAGGAGAATTTTGTATTAGGACATAGTAAATTTTTTCCTGAAGTCATGATCCTAAAAGCTCTGCTGCGTCTTTAGGTAAATTCAGATCACGAACCAAATCATTTAGTTCATGCTGGGTAAATGGCACTGGGGTTTCATCCTCCATGCTATCCGGTTGGTACATCTCATCACTTGTATCACCGTCTGAATCGGTGTCTGTTGGGGGCTTGATATTGGACGGGGATGGCACAGGGATGGATTCACTATGGGGCACTGGTCTTATGGCAGATGGGATATTGGGATACACAATGTTACGCTTACTGGTTCTGGTATGGCCCACGATATTCACTGATTTTTGGCTCGCGCCAGACCATGGGTACACCGAACGGCATTGATGCCCTTTTTCCACTTTTCCAGTTCCTCAACCCCTCCACACATGCATGGCGCACATTGTGAGGAGACCAAACTTTGTGTTGATCTGCTAGTTTAATGCCGAAGTATTGAAAATAAGCATTTTTCACGAAAGGCGTAATATTTTGCCTCTGTTTTTTTCCTGTCGTATAACGGCCACATATGTAGCAAAATATGTCTGGATGATTTACACAACTATGTGAAGCCATTGCTTACGCCACAAAGAAACAACCGAACGGGACCAGTCCCTTCTTTGCACTGACTAGTGTAATACGATCTGCCCTGAATGGCGCCACATGTGACCAATAGAAAGAAGGGAGCGGTGGCATATTAGGTATGAGTCATACTGCCGTGCCAAGATAACATTCTCTCATGTTCCGCCTTTGTGAGTGGCGCAAATCGTGACGTCATACAGATAAAACAGTTGCATTTCCATTATCAGCTATATATTTATGTTTATCTATTCCTTAAACAATCATTTCGCCTCTCCAGAGAACATTTTCACACGTTACAAACGTTGCCATATAACAATGTCATTAAAAAATAACGTTGTTTTTAATTTTCACATTTCCGTCATTTGTAAAAAAACTTGACATGATGCGGAATTTTGAAGGTCATTTTCGGAATCTGCGCAAGAATTCCATTCAGACACACCTATTCATTTCAAAACAACAAAACCTTGCATATTAGTGATATAATCAGTGCAAAGAACATAAACAACAGCACAGTGCAATACAAGACAAAAATCAATGCCATGCAAGAATGAGCGATTATCTTGAAGTTGAAGCTTGAATACGCACAAAAACAGTCTGACAAAGACAACACACAAACAGCCTCTCTTGCGACAAAACCAGGCAACAAGTAAGGCCGAGCAGCTTCATCAATGCAAAGTGCAGTGCCCTTAGGAACCAATCTAATTTGAGCATTTTTGGAGCCTGAAAAACAACACCTGAGTGGAAAATCAGTATCAGATTACATGACCTTACCATTCCTCGGATAGCTGCCTGGTGCAGTGTGAAGGGTATGAGAATAGAGGAGAAAATTATGGCTTCAGAAAATTTTTTGGAAGCCTGGCCTACAGCTGCACCTTTTCTGTCGTTACAATCGCAGCGCCGTGTTGACACAATTCTGTATTTTCAGAGAGCTGTGGTGAACTCAAGGCATCCATCTCCTTGCAGCCTTTATTGGTTGGGAGAGGAGGAGCACACACCCATGGCTTTTCCGCTGGATCTGCCACTGCCTTCCAGGGATTATCGGGTTTAACACCATCTAAAAGTGCTTTCTTCGGCTTATTTGGTTTCACTGTGGATATCCACCTGCATGCAGTTCCATCCCTATTCAACCATGCTGTGTGCATGACACCAACTTGACTGCTTTCTACATAGTGAACCAGCACATACATTTCAGTGCCTACAGAAGAGCCAATCACTTCGACATCAAGATGTAGGGTTAACTTGAAAACCTCACTGTATTGCACATATAGCAACAACACAACATTCTGTGGGTTTGAAAGCATCATAAATTGCCAATAAAACCACATAATATTACAGTAAAAACTACGAAATTATAATATTTTGTGAAAAAAACTTTGATGCCAGAGAATAAAATACGTATGAGCCCATGAGATTATGCCAACTATGCATTTTGTAGTAGACAAACATTTCTGCTTGAAAATGAATGTGTTGTATGAAATGAATTTTCATCTTTTCTTTCTATCTTACTGCAGATGCTTTCTAAATCAATAAGCACTCGTTTTTTATCAAGTGCTGCAGAGGAAAGGTTGTAATTATATCCCTTATTGAGGAGATTAATCAAGTTTCCATCTGCTCCATCTTTCGTCAGATATATGACGGGTTTGTTAGTGGGGATGGTATTAACTGTGGGCCAGGAGCTGTAGACATTAGCCTTGGACTCAACCACTTACTTTCTTTAATTTTCAATTTTTCCTTAAACTTCTTGATTTTATCTGCCACTGATTTAGCTAACCAGTTATCAATATTCTTCTTTTCTGCTTCCGGAATATCACCTAATGAAGAGGTCCGAATACGAGATTCCAACCGTTTGCATTGCTCAATAGTTTTTAACTTATTACTAATCGCACCAATTACCGTTTTTAGTTCTATTATTTTAACAAAATTTCTTGACAGATTCTTTGCGATGTTTTCCGCGAGTTTCGAAGAAGGTGGAACAAAATCAGTTCTTTTACGTTTCTTAAGAAAATACAGTTGTGACTTACATTTGTCGCTTTTGCACTTGCTCCTTTCGATCTTTCTGATATTTTGCCATATATCCAACCCGTACATGGTTTTAATCCTAGTTGTAAATGAATTTATGGCACCTCTATTCATAATGTACTGTGGAATTAACTTTTTTATGGGTCTTATAAACATTATTATTCAAAAAAGTTGGTGGTTAAATTTTTGAACCAAAGCCTAGTTCGTCATCAGGACTATGTCACTGGAGTAGTTGCTGCCACTTAGTCGGAAGTGTCCAACCGCAGTTATCGTTAATTATGGTACTTCTTGCTATTTCGATCCCTTCTTCTAGTTTCCTCTTTATTAAGTTTGACTGGTGGGCGATTAACCTCAAGAGAGGGGAGAATCTTCACTCAGCTTTTTAGAAAGTCCACTAGCACAGGGAAGATGTTAGACTTCTGCTCACTCCACCCCGACTATATTAAGTTGAATATGGTAAGACAATTTTTGGAAAAAAAAAATTGAAATTCTTGTCTCTTCAGATGCTCAAAAAGATCTTCACAGAGAAGAATTCAAAGAAATATTGGCAGGAAATAATTAATTACCCCTCTCCATATATTGAGAAATTATTTAGGCAAGTGCCAAAAAAAGAAGCAGGAAATAAACAACTTCAAATTCACCAGCAAAATTACGTACCACAAAGGATTTTTCGAAAAACTGAAGAGGATCAGAGTAAAATATATTATCAGGTTTGCTCCAGATCTAAATAACAAATTAAAGAAATTCCTGCCAGCTATAAAGCAAAAAGAAGTGGGCATCCAATTGCAAGAAGGAGTAAATATTGCATTGACTGTAACTACGGACTGTGCTATATACGAGAAACAGGGAGGAGTATTAAAGTCCGAATGAAAGAACACCAAGCAGCTATTAGGAACATTAGTAACAAAACAGGGCTAGCCAGACATATGCAAGCAAGTGGGCACTCCATAAGTTGGGACTCTGTAAGAATAATTAATTCCTCCGAAACATGTTTACTCATTCTAAGTTTTCACTCCTAATCACAAGCCAATATTCTACAATCTCCCTACTTTTTCCTACTCCTAAACATGTGTGTTCCCCCTTGTATGTTTTTTTTTCTCTAAATGGCTCTATTTAAATTGGGACTAAAAGCAACTTACCCCATTATCCAACGTAGACATCTCCATAGTCATCACACAATCCAGTTCTTGTCCCATCAAATAAACAGAATCACAGTCTCTTTCTTCCACTTTATATCTAGTCCAGCAACAGGGTGGCTGACACCTCATCCTTCAGTTCCATGTATCGTTCCATAGGTGGAGTTGAGCGTTCCTTTATATCCAATCCGACGACTCCAAATCTGTTGGTAGTTCCAGACACTGATGGTTTCTTATATATGTTTAAAATCCCTCAGTATCTTTTTTTCAGTGACAGTGCCGATTCATTTAATTCCACTTAACTTCTCTTTCTCGGGCGATAAATGAACACTGTTCCTATTCATCATATGTTTGGGACAAATCCATAGCGATCTGCGCCGGCATCTGTTCAGTTCGATGGGCTTGGGAATTCAGCATCTTCCCGCAGTCTTTTGACTGTAGAAACAGCAACTTGGGTGGCAGGAGAACACAAGAGATTTGAGGTGGCTGGGCTTGATGAACTATCATCAACACCTTCAATATCTGGGCTTCGTAAGGCACTGACAGGTGATGAAGAGCTTTCTCCTTCTAATGGAATAAAATGGCGCTGACTGGGCTCCCTAGCCGTGGTTGCGCTATCGTGTTCAGCACAATCTTCTTTTACTTCAGCTAGCTGATTAGCAGGTGGATTTGAGCTTTCCTTTATATATCCAATCTAACGACTCCAAATCTCTCTGTAGTTCCAGACACTATTGGTTTCTTACATATGTCCGAAATCTGTCGGTATCTTTTTTCAGCGACTGTGCCGATTCATTTAATTCCAGCAATATTGTAGATCCATTTAATTCCAGCAGTACTGCCAATTCATTCGCCACTTAACTTCTCTTTCGGGTTTTTCCTCTTTTCCGGGCGATAGGTGAACACTGTTCCTATTCATCCTTTGTTTGGGACGGATCCATGGCGATCTGCGCCAGCATCTGTGCACTTCGATGGGCTTGGGAATTCAGCATCTTCCTGCATGCAGTCTTTTGACTGTAGAAACAGCAACTTGGGTGGCAGGAGAACACAAGAGATTTGAGGTGGCTGGGCTTGATGAACTATCATCAAAACCTTCAACATCTGGGCTTCGTATGGCACTGGCTGGTGGTGAAGCGCTTTCTCCTTCTAATGGAATGAAATGGCGCTGACTGAGCTCCCTAGCTGTCGTCGAGCTATCGTGTTCATCACTATGCTCGTGATATAAAGGGAAATTGTTCTAAATTGAAAATCTCGGTCACTATGACCATGTGTTATACTGTAAATACACTTGTATAAAATAATGTGAAACAATAGGGCACATGATGTATAAAAACAATAGTTAGTGGTAGAACAAAAGAAAAACTGTGTGCACAAGCAGCAAAATTTGCGTTGTCAAAGTATCAATTAATTGAATCTTACCAGACTCAGATCCTTGAACTCTGCCAAGTGCAGAGGTGATTTATGAGCTTGACAAAAAAAATTACATAAAATTCACCTATCAATACCTTGGATTCAATGTACACAGTAATAAAGGTGACTCAAAATTTTTAGGTGTAAAAACTGATTATCAGTTGTGTTTATTGTTGATCAGGCCCCTCACCTGATCAGAATCTTGTTGAGATTTTTTACAGATATTTTTTATCTTTTGTTTTTCATTCGCAAAGCACCCACGAATGCCAAAAATGAGTTTTAGAGTCCAATTTCAATTTTGATAGGTGTATATTTCTAAATTAGTTATACAATTTTCAGTTTTGTCTAATAATGCAAATTTTTAACATTTCAATTTGTAAATTTTCAATTATTAAAAATTCAGCGTGATTCAATTATCACTTGTTTAGAAAAAAAAATTATGTGATCTACACTTGGCATTTCCCTTTTAGGTACATTTAGAAAACATCATGCACAGTACAAAAGAATAATACACTTTGGCCAAAAATAAAATGAGCACTGAGGTTTCTCAGCATGTAATACATTACACCTGACTCTGAAGCTTTTTTTTTTTTCTTTTATATTATTTGTGTTACTTCAAAAATCAATTATATAACTCTCCCCCATTTTATAAGACCCGATAATTTTTTTTTTTTTTAAAACATCGCACCTTTTTTCTCCCCGTGTCATTTCTCAACACAATAAGGTATTTTTAAACAATACTAGTTTCAAATGGGAATATGGGAAATGCTGCATAAAATTCAAAAGCAAATAGTTACTTTCTTAGGACAACCTTTTTCTTTACTTCCACCATTAGTAACTGAAGGCTAGGAAAGCCGTTTCATTTTTTTCGGCATCAAAAAAAAAAAAAAAAAAAAAAGTCTGTGTGGTTTACTGGTGGCCAATAGGAAGATAAGTCGAAATGTTACCTCTTTTTAGGCAGACTTTCGAATCCTGAAACATGATGGGGTCATTGTTGATCACCTCCTAACTGGGTTGGAACAGTCGCTGGCCGGGCACCAAGGTAACCAATCTTGAAATGTAGTCAGAGGAGACAGACGTCTAACAGTGGGCTGTTTTTTCTTTTTATGTGCATTCACTCCAACGGTAGGATGTCGACAATCATGGCCGCGTCATCTAAGCCTTGCTTTTGTAACTGAGGCGTCCAATTTCTAGGGACTCGCTCTGGCCAGAGCGACACTCCCCCCCCCCAGAGCTGCTATCTTGACCAACGGGCAAGAACAAGTAATCAGGTGCTGACCTCAGTTCAACACGAGACAAGTGAAGAAAACCCAAAGGGGGCAAGTGTGCGTGGGAGTTGAAACTTCACATCCCGGTCAACTGCAGAGTGAAAGAGTGAGTGATAAGTTCGCCCAACATGAACTTTTCGCGGGTCAGCGAGTGCTAACTTCAGTCCAACACAAAACAAGTGAGGTGTTACCCTCTGAAAATCTAAGGAGAGAGTGAAGAGAGAAAATCTCCTCTTATCTCAAACTTTTACAAAACTCTAGCGCGCATGCGCCAAAACAGACGCTATGGTTTTTAGCTACGCTATTAGCTGAAAGTCCTCCCTCATGCTCTCTGTAACTTGAGGGAAGGTGTTTATGAGGGGTGTAGTGGGGAATGAAAAACCTACTGGTCATCCATGGCGTCCTCTTGACCATGACTTTTAAAAAATTCTTGAAATTCACACTGCTATGCCCTGGGGATTTATTGAATTCAAGGTTTTCAAGGTGACTTTCCTAAGGAATTTCTGCGCTAACAGGAAGCAAGACTGTTATCTCTGGGTTTGGCGACTCTCTGTCTAGTGTTACAGGGCTTGGTGTTGAGTTCTATTACAGCGCCCTGTGTGGAGGGTTCGTTGGATGCTTCCTTTGCAGTAAGTTTGGTATCGGTGGTATGATCCGTAATTCTCCCAACTGGAGCAGATAAACACAATACAAAGTATAAAATAGTGAATCGACTGAGGCTAAATTTTGCAGTGGGGAAGACTTATTCAGATGTTACAGGGAATGTCTTTAAGCCTTGTCCTGATCTCCGTTCTTTCTACATATTAACCGCTCATGATCTCTTTTTCGTCTCCTCTATCATCGGCCTCATTTCTCCCTTCGTCCCGAAGATACTGCACCCCGCTAAAGATATCTTGCTTCGTCGACCTTCTGCCACCAAGTTCTAACAGCCACACCTAAGATGCCTCCTCTCCGAAAACGCAAAATTCATTAATTGCCTTGCTTGGCCCCCTCTGCATTGCACTGCTTGGGACGGCAGAGAAGCAATAATTTCCAGTTTCATTCTTCTCACATCGACGAAACTATAAATCTAACACCCCCTCTGCTGTGACGCGTGGGGAAAAAGGTACTTTGCCTGTTCACTGTCCATTCCATCCAAATGACGGGAATTAAAGAAAATGACTACAATTCACTATCTCTAAAAATGGCTACAGAATTTCGCTTCTGATAAATATGGAAGCCCCGGTTACTATATCTCCCCCGCCAAATTAAAAGGAGGATGGCGCTAGACAGCCTAGTTTTTGCCTACCGTAACCAACGCGATTAATTGGAATCAGGACAAGCTTGTGACAATACAATATTGGGCGGGCAATTTTACATTATTTTGAAGAGGTACCTGCATGCTAAGGTTTGCATACAGTTATTCTCCTTGATTTCTTTGATAAACATATTTCCATACACTTCACGTGATGACCTAATGACAGAATAATTTAAAGCATAGTTGACGATAAAATTGACGAAAGATTTCCAGTAAGCACGTTGAAATATATAACTAGCATGATGGGTTCCAGAACATTTTCTAATATTACATATATGCAAACATGGTTACTAATCACACCTCTCCTGAAAAATACATGTACAGATACCTACCACAAACAATACTTTATACTTGGTGCTTCCATCACTATCTCCATTCCACTTCATTCCTACATTACAATTTTACTGTTGAACTCTACAAGAATTTAACTTCACGGTGTAATCAATTCTCAAAATCTTACCACTTTACAACCATTCTTGTCCAGTTTGTATTAACCCCTCATTTTAGTTTATAATGCTGATCTACGCTGAAAATTTCCGAAAAATGTACGACAAAATGTGCATAAATTCTCTATCAGTTGAAACATGAAATGCAGAAAAATTAAAATTTTGACAATGCTGATAAGTTACCGATTAAACACTTGAATAATTTTCTCAAACCATATATACATTTACACTGCAATTTTTTACCGATTGAATACTTGAATAATTTTCGCAAAATCTTATACACAATAAAACAAGTTGAGATAAATAACACTGCAAATAATCAATACATTTCTTCAGTCTTTTGAATGACTCCGTTTAAAGTCCAATAAGATCATAGATTATCATTGTCCATCTAACCACTTAAATGGAGTAGCGTAAATTAATGTTCGTGAAAGCATATAAAAAATCATTTTAATGCAAATTATCAATTTGATGCACGAAAACTTAAATTGTCTTTTGGGAAATGTTCATGTAAACACAAAATGTTCGTATGTACACATTTCACAAATTGAAAATTATTAACCAATCTAACGGTGGTGCTCAAAATATTCGATGCCGTAGAGCTTTCACTATATACTATTAATGACCCGTGTGAAGTGAACAGTTTATGCCTGAAATACAAATGAAAAAAAAAATATGTTAATAACCTGCATGGTGTGTATAGTTTATCACAAAAAATGAATGATTATGAAACACATTGCAGGCACGTTCTTTGCGGTCGATGACTCAGCAGGTTGAAAAGTTTCACCAGCACTGAAGAATCGCACTCGTTGCCTGTTTGTGTGTCGCACCCTGCCGAAGATATCACGTTCCCTAAGATCGTATACATGATTTGTTGGTTCCATATCAACGACAATATGGTCTTGACGATTTTCACTGCTGGCTTGTGGGAGTGAATAATTAGCACCTGTGTAAGTCGCTTCGGGCATATCCCAGCGCTCGTACGAAAAGTCTCATTCTTGCACTTCCGGAGTACTTTGGCGCATTTGAGAAGCTTCCAGTGTTGCATCGGTCTGCCTGGGTGTTCTTGTCGGGCATATATGTAGCCGATCAAAATGAGCCATGGCGGTCTTCTTTGGGTTGCTTACCAACCGCAGATTCGCATTCACGTTGCCCATTATGCTCATGATGCGGTATGGGCCCTTGGAAAAATACGCAAATTTCTTCGGTGTATAAAGGAATACCGGCTGACCGATTTTCAAATATTTAGAAACCGCTGTTTTCATCCGGTGAGTTTCTTGTTTTTCTAAGGCATTTTTATTCTCTCGCACACCACTCGGTGAACTGCAGCTATCATATCAGAAATATGCTCAACATAATTCTCAGTGGAAAAATAAGTTTGCCTTGTTCTAGGCGGAATCAAGGTATATGGTGAAATCAAATCTCTGGCAAAAAATAAAAATGCAGGAGTGTCCCTGGTTGTAGCGTGGACAGCGGAGTGGTAAGCAGATGATGCGAAAGGAATAAGATTACACCAATTTGTGTGATTGCGGTTTATAAAATGGCTGAGCATCGATGCAAGGACCCTGTAAAACCGTTCGATCAACCCGTTGCTCTGCACATGGAAGCTTGAAGTATGTAAATACTTAATCTGCATTTTTTCACAAAGTTGCTTCATAGTTCCGGGGAGAAAGTTAGCACCCCTATCACTAACCATGAATTCAGGCACACCAAACAATCAAAATTCTTCCTTGAGTAAAATTTTCGCAAGAGCTTTTTGGTCCGGCATTGGATAGGCTAATGGAAATTTAGTGAATGCATCTTGAATGGTGAGAACATATATATTTCCTTCATCGCTCCACCTTAGAGGCCCTAAAACATTTTCCCCATGGATGGCTTGTAGTTGGCATTCTCTGCAATGGTGCTTTTTGTGATGCCTTGTATCCCCTTCATGGCAAACACTGATGACATGAAGCTACAACCCGGTTTAAATGTTGGTCGTCGCTGAAGATTACAGTGGTTCTTTGAGGTGACTTGTTTTTCAACCCTATTTCACCCCGCCAATTTCCAGTTTGAGTATTTTGCGCATCGTCCGAAGGCGCGCAGTTTCTGCTTCTTTGCCACTGCGGTCGGTCATCCCTCCGTGGTGACCTAGGTTGAGGCCTGTAATTACGCCTGTCATTGCGATCTGAGAGAGGCCTTTCTCTGCAATGCCTCTGCAGGTGCAAATATGAGCCACAGGTCCAACAACCTTTATTGTTATTTCCATATCTTCTCGGAGTACTAGTGCCTCCGTATTCCAGCGGTTCTCTACGCCGCTCTTGCCTCTATTTCGGATCGGACATTTCAAATTTTTAATTTGCTCACCTGGTCCGTCAGTACTCTAATTGCCTCATCACGGGCCTCAAGCTTTTTCATTACCAGTTGCAACATGTTCCCTTCTCTCGCATCCAATTTAGGCTGCGCATCCCTACTGTAGGATTCTACAGCACTTGAATATTTGAAAGGAGAGCTCTTGGCATCAGGGTACGCGCAAACAGACGCTGCTACGGGTAGAGGCTGTGTCGTAATTTTCTTACAGCTCTCTTCATTAATAGCATTAGCCACCGCCGTACGGTAATCCGGTGGATTCGAAGAAAGTGCCCATCTTCTCAAACTTTGCTTCAATCCTTACAGGAATTCACCCATCTTCGTTTGATCCTGAATTCTGCGCAATTCGGGAGGATCATTCGGGCTCTCTCTCAAGTAGTCGTTAGCCACTGCGTTAAGTCGAGCAGCATGTTCTTTGACTGTTTCGCGCTCACGCTGGTAACAATTTGAAAGTGCGGCCAAACGCATTGCCAGCGGCTCCTCATTCTCGAAGTGTTCCTGCAAGATGGCCTTAAATTGTTCATAGTCCTCAGTGGTCCGCAAAATGGGGCTTAAATTTAAGTAGTGGGAAGCAGCACCTCGCAGTTTTGTGTGTGCAATAATTATTTTTTTCCAAATCTCCCCATAGAGCCAAATTTCCGACATCCTCAATGTTTTGGAAGAATCGTGCCACCGAAAAATTTCTGTCCTCCGGATCGAAAGTAGCTATCAGGGATCGAAGTAGCTATTGAAAGTAGCTAAAATCCCACACCACACGCCGCTAATAGTCAGAACATTTATGCACCATTATTGCTGAACGTTAAAATTTGTGATCTCTGAAAAACATTTTTCATCGATTCTTTTATCTAACAGGCATTTTTAGCAGTTGTGGTATAAAAAGCATTTCCTAAGTATAATATTTACATCAGCATCATGGCAGATGAGCAAAATAATGATCCGTATCGTATTCCTGCACTAGTTGAATCTTGCGCTATTAACGGTGTGTGGTGTGGGATTTTGCGGTAAGGGTATGTTCACCTCCAAAAAAGTAAGAAAATAATGTCTACTTACAATATGTCGCTTGACTTCGGCGTCTCTTATATGTAGGTAATCCAGATGATTTTCCCTATTTTTTGTCACATAAAGTCTAGTAGCACTATCATTGGTCCATCCAAAATGTCCCAATCCATAGGAAAATTCAAAAAGGTCTCCACGATGAGGATAAAATACTCTCGGGCCCCACGTCGGTGACTTGAAGACTCCACATTGCTGCACTGAAGAACCAAATATCGAAGAACCACTCTGCTTTTCATCGGCGATACTAGAGTTCCACGCTGCTTATGAAAGGTGCTCCCGGCTCCGTACCGGTGAATAGGAGTTTCTAGAGCGCCCCTGTTCAGGTGCCATTCAAATGTTACAGGACTTGGTGCTGAGTTCTATTACAGCACCCTGTGTGGAGGGTTCGTTTGATGCTTCTTTTGCAGTAAGTACGGTATCGGTGGTATAATCCGTAATTCTCCCAACTGGAGCAGATAAACACAATACAAAGTATAAAATAGTGAATCGACTGAGGCTAAATTTTGCAGTGAGGAAGACTTTTATTCGGGTGTTACGGGGAATGTCTTTAAGCCTTGTCCTGATCTCCGTTCTTTCTACATATTAACCACTCATGATCTCTTTTTGTCTCCTCGATCATCGGCCTCATTTCTCCCCCTTCCCTTCGTCCCGAAGATACTGCACCCCTGCTAAAGATTTCCTGCCTCGTTGACCTTCTGCCACCGAGTTCTCCCAGCCACACCCTTTTGCTTTCTGCCAACAGGACAGTGTCATCAGCATACAGCAATCTGCACACACGGATATCACCAAGACATAAACCACTATTATCTATTTTGGCATCACGCATGCATGCATCCATAAATATATTAAATAGCCATGGTGACATTACACAACCTTGTCTAACTCCTGCACCAATGGAAAACCATTTTGATAAAACACCATTCACTCGTACACAAGCTCTACTACCAACATACATTGTTTTTACACTATTAAGTAGATTTCCAGTAACACCATATTCATTCAATACCTTCCACAAAAGTGTCCTATTCACTCGGTTGTAAGCTTTCTCTAAATCTATGAAGGCAGTAAAAACTTTCTTCCCAACAGCCAGATACTTTTCAATGATTGTGCGTAATGCAAAAAATCTGGTTAGTGCAGCCTTTACCAGGCGTAAAACCACTGAACATCCCACACTTTCAATTACACAGTGAAAATTACAGAATCAATTTTGGAACATAAACATTACTAACAATAGTTATAATGCATTGAATATATGTACAATTATAACTGGACAACACTTGTGCTATAAGTTTTTTCAAAAACCAGATTTGCAACAGTGATACAACTGGACATATGCAAATGAACAGGAAGAACAAATGCACATAGTAAAGTTTCCTTATCAGTGAGCAAATTGCTGTGTACCATGTAAGTTCAGTTACACATTTAAATGTTACATTTCCTGATCAATCAATGAAGCTATTATGCATTTACTGTAACTGTTAGCTGTCCTGAATATTTAAAATACAATTTCGCATTAAAATACAAAAACATGATACACATAAAATTGGATTTTCTGAACCTTTTAAGTATACCAATAGATTGTTTTGTAAAGGCCAAAATGCTAGTGATGAAATAAGTTTGACTTTTGCAATAGTGAAAATAATGAGTTGGTGTTCTGTAAAAGGAAAAAAATAAAATTACAAGTTTATTTTGAGCACATTTTTGACAACTTAAATTTCTCACGGGTCTGTTTTCCAAATTCTAAATTTTTCTGTTTGCAGTGCTGCCTCATATGCATGCTGACATAATAATGTAGAATTTTTGACATAACAATGCTCATTTTTATGTTCTGCACATGGAAAATCAATTGGTAGTGTATTTAACACATGACTTACTGTATTCCAATACACATCTGATTTATCTGCATTCTCAAAGAAATATTTTTCAGTATACAGAAGAAGTGAGTACAGTTTCTGGTTTGGATGAACCAAAAGCCCTCTATTTTTTACATTTGTAAAATGAGCAAAAATACTCTCATTAAGTACAACTGGATTGATTACTGCTTGCTGGCAAATGATGCTATTTGTGAACTTACACACTCTTCTGCATATATACCTGTGGTATAATATACCATACATTCACGTACTTCTGCTTTATCACAGTTTTTCTTTATCACTTCTTCACACTCCCAGTTGCCATCGATAATCAAGCCATCTATTGGGTTGAGGAATAAGTGATGTCGTTTTTTTCAAACGTTGGAAAATTTTATTTCGCAAAAACAAAAAAATATCAATTTAATCAATGATGTATTTGCCACTAGTATTTACAACTGCTTCCCATCGTTCAACAAGTTGTTCGATGCCTCGGCGATAGAAATCTGCCTGTTGTGACCCAAAGAAGTCATTCAACCACGTCCGTAATTCCACGTTATTATTAAATGATACGCTGCACAAATTGTTGGAAAGCGATCGAAACAAATAAAAATCGGATAAAGCCAAGTCTGGAGAATAGGGCGGGTGCGCGGAAGAACTTTTCAATTGAGCACTTGAATGGCGGTTTTGGTCATATTGGCGATGTGGGGCCTAGCGTTGTCGTGTTGCAGCAGAACACCGTATCGCAGATCGGGTCGCTTTCGTTGCATTGAGTCGTGAAGTCGATGCAGTTGTTGAACATAGAGGTCTGCGTTGACCATCCCATTGTTCCGAAAAAGTTCGTAGTGGATGATGCCCTGCCAATCCCACCAGACACACAACATCGTCTTCCGAGGATGCAACTCTTGTTTTGCTCGCAGCGTTCTGTGTTTTGTGGGACTGAGCCATTCGTTTTGCTGCTTCATGTTGACGTACATACACCACTTTTCGTCGCCAGTAACGATGCTGTACAAAAATCTTTCCTTGTGACCACGAGTAGCCCTGTGACAAGCAAGCAAACCGACAGCAATTGAGGAACGTTGATTTCTGTTTGTTGTCATTCAAAATGTGCGGAACCCAAGCGCCGAGCTTTTGAACTTTATGAAGGTGATTCACGACTGTCTTGTGATCTCAGTTCATTTGCTCAGCAAGTTCTCTGGTTGATTGACGCAGGTTTTCATGCAGCATCTGGTTCAATTGCTCTTTATCGAACTCAGCCAGGCGACCGGGGGGATCCATGTCCTGAAGGTCAAAATTGCCGGATTTTTTATTTAAAGTGCAAAAACCACCGTTGAGCCATCCTTCAGTCACAGCACCTTCACCGTAGACAGCACAAATCTCGCAAGCAACTTTCATGGCTTTGGTCCCTTGATTAAACACGAAGAACAGCAGATGTCGGTAATGCTCCTTTCTGTCCACTTGACATTCCATTTTAATGACCTAAAAACCAAATAAAATTAAATCAAATCACACACACTGGCATGTAGAGTGAACACGTATCTATCGCATAGTATATCACATGTTGCCACAATATTTTATTTTGGCACACAAATGGAACTGTGGAAAAAGCCGACATTATTTATTCCTTAACCCAATAAATGCTGTTTTAGTTTTTGTACAATTTAAACATCACACTTACCAAATTTTGGTGGCCGCATAATATTATAGACAAATAAAAGACAAAATAATTGCAAGAATGTAGGCATAATAGGATGATTATTTTCACCCCCAGCTGGCGAACTAATCCAAAAAACTATTTGATTGCATCTTGATTGAACTTTGCAGTTAAGACATAATGTAATCCACATGAATTCAACAAGTAGTTCATAAGCTCAATTGTTGAAACTAGAGTTACTGTGAGGCCTTCAGATGTAGATCGTGTTAAAAATGCTTTTTCATGAACTGACCTTCTGAAACCTCAGCTTCCCATTCATTCAGCTAGTTCTAGCTTTGTGCAAGCACTTCCAAATCTTTGCTGCCAGAATGCATACCTTCATGTGGTACTCTTCTATTTAAGGAATCAAGCATATCATTCATTTGTAGAGTGAATGAATATGGTAGCTTCAACATTCGCCATGTTTATCACTCCTCGCTCTTTATAGAACTTTAGAGCTGCAGCAACAGAATTGCTGAATAACTGCGTAGCATACTTCACTCGCATTGTTTCAATGTTATTTTTTTTCAAATGTGACAAGGTTATTTTAGGACATACCCTCAAATTCGTTCAGGCAATTTCATGTCTTCATCAAACATATTTAAATATTTCCACTTTATCCAATTGTCTTTCATCGTAGGTTTCACGTTTTGATAACAACCTGTTTCGAATGCACATAATCAGATGAGGGACATCGGAAAACTTGAAGATCTTCCTGTTTACATCTAATGGATGGGTAAAATGCGACTTCGCACTTCCCAATTTACCAGATACCCCTAAATCTGTCCACATTCCTCCATTTTTAGTGGAATCAGGCCCGGGTGTAAAAAAATTTTGGGACTCTAAAAAATCTGAATAATAAAAGTCATAAATAAAATGAACAAAAAAATTGTATTCAAGGAGACTCCTTCTCAGTTTGGATGTGTCCAATAATTTGTTAAGAGCCATGATAATATAATTAAACACCATTAAATAAATACTTTAGCATAATTTTTTACAATTGTAATAATAACAATCAATACATAACAAAAAACACATATATGAATAGCATAAATACTTGCACACACACATAAGAACGTATTATTGAAATTTAAAATGAAAATTAAGAAATCATATGAGATGCCAAATAATAATTGTTTACTTAATATTTTGAGATACATGACTTTTATTGCCATATTGTTAATAATATTAGTGAAATCACAATCTTTAACAATGTCTTTCTCGATACTTAATATGCAAGTGCGTTCAATTGTTCTGTAGACATTGTTGAACGGAGGTAATTTTTTATAAGCTTCAATTAGCTGAAAGAACGTTCTGCGCTTGCAATAGTAATAGGAAATGTAAAGAAAATTTGAAGTACAGTTAATACATTGGGGAAAATTTCATTGTAATTATTATTTAAAATATGTATATTGCAATATATGCTGTGCATAGTTTACATCCTTTTCATTCAAAATCAATTCTTTTAATGAAATAATTTCTTGAATTAGATCTTCATCTGCATCTTTTTTATAAAATGTTACGAAATCCTGTGATTGTTTTCTTAATTCATCGTTTTCTAATTTTTTTTATATCTGTTATTAATGTAAAACTGGAAATACTGTTAGGTATGTTTTTGAATCTTTCTTCTATTTGCAAATAACTGTATCAATTACAATATTGAAAAAATTATACCTAAATTCTTCCACAGGATCTTTTGGTACTTCATGTTCTGTCAATTCAGAACACAATCTTTTCCTTTTCCTAACTCGTTTTTTAGAAAAACTCTCCAAAATATTCATGCTATGTGCTATCTGCTTCGCTTTATTTAAGAAATTATCAAATTGTGATCTTAAATTTAGAATTTTATTTTTAATTGCAGTTATCGAATTAAAAGCTGAATCAAGTATAAAAGTTTTTGTTTGCAATAATGTGTTAACATTATTTATTTTAGACAATATTTCAAACCATACTGTTAAACTTATTAAAAATCAGAACTAGTGTCAATAAGTTCTATCAGAACTAGTGTCAATAAGTTCTATCAGAACTAGTGTCAATAAGTTCTTCAAGAGCATTACAAGTTTTCTCGAATTGTTTGTATACAGCTTTAACTGAATCTATTTTGGCTTCTCATCGAGTATCACGCAGTGGTTTGAACGTAATATTTACATGTTTTCTCATTATTTTCCACCTTTTCGTAGATGCAGAAAATAAACAGTATAAGCGTTGCAATATTCCAAAATAATTTTTACAGTATATACTGCTGAAAGCAGCATCACATTAACAAATTCAAAGAATGTGATAAACAAAGCACATAAAGTGCATGATGATTTAAATTAATTATTCTCAACTGTACACCTTTATACATGTATTTGTGCTTCATATTGCTCCCGTTGTCCTAAGCTTGCCCTCTACAATTCATAATATCTAAATCCAGGAGACAGTTTCAACATATTTTGGCTGTTAGTTTCTTTCTTATTTACATCTTGAAATGCCAATTTTGTTGGTCCACCAGAACAAATGTTCAAACTGTGAGCTAACTGAAGTATAGAGTTAACATCAGTAATTGACTGTATAACTTGGGGCATTTCACTAAACATTGAGCTTTTGAAAACCACATTCAAAATGCTGAAGTGCCAGTTTAGATTTTCATTAACACAAACAGCTTTTGAAATGTAAACCGACTTGTCATCATTCAGTTTTGCTGAAGTAAACAAGATGCATCTGTTTGAGTACTGCAAACATACGTACATGAAATCCCCAGGATTCAGGTGGAATGGGAAATATTTTCAATTCCTCCATAAGATTTTGAAATTTAATACTTTCAGCTGCTGATACAGCAGAATTAGTCTCCAGCATAGGCACTTCCTCTTTATTTGCGGTTCTCGACATTCCTTGTTCCTGGTGAGATGGTGCCTTTCATGACGTTTTAATTGATTTTGACAAATATGCTAGACAGCCTGGAAAAATAGGTGGAACTGCCTTGGGCGACAACCTAATTCTTACTGGCACATCATAAAAAATTTTCCCAAAGTCCCCGTCTTACGAGTAATAATGTCTGAAGGCAAGAAGTGTTTTTGGCAAACAATCACTGCTTTGCAGTTCTCGGTCCTTACGTGGGTTAGCTTGCCACCATTTTTCCAACAGTTTTTCATCTGTTGCAGCTTTAAAGGTTGATACACGTTCTTTACATGTAGCATAACCTGTCCGACAATTTGGTACAAAACACTTTTTCCCTGTATCAAAAATCTAAATATTGAACAGATTTAGTCTGACATTTAGCTGCGCTATAAATTTATCTCCCGCTTAAGTAAAGAAAAGTTGACGTGCTCTACCTCCTGTGAAGAAACTTCATTTCTTGAACTTCATACAATATAATTGCACAAAGTAATAAATTAAAAATACCTAAGATAAATACTAATTTAGCACTGATGAAATCTTAAATACCATGTAATCCTATGACTGTTAGCATGAACTATCAGCCCACAACTCTTCAATGCCCCCTTGTGACCTGTGACATTAACAGTCTGTTTTCAAACTGTTAGTAGTACAGAGAGTTGTATCACCTGACTTATCATACAGCATGGTCACAGCACTGAAAATTCCTCCCTCACTCTTCTGAAAGGCACTTTAGTAGTAATAACAAACAGGTTTTAAAAGCAAAGCATGAGTCAGATGTTGCTATGATATCCAGTTATGCTGTGACATATAGCAACTCTTTCTCAGTCAGAAAAAAAAAGTAAAATATGTAAAATTAATTTTAAACTTATAAAAATAGAAATTTCCTGGCAGGCCGGATTCCAGTTTTCCGAGGGCCAGATTTGGCGAGCCCTAGTGTGTCTTATTAAGCAGAACTACTTAGGTAGTTTTATCTACAGTTATTATAGCAAGTCTTGGGTCTTGTCAAAGTATTTGTAGTTGTTTTTCTTCTTCTCAATAGTGCATTGAAGTAGGGCAATGTTTCCATTTAGCAGACGAGGTGATGGCCTTTGCCACTTTGTCTTGTTGCCTCCTGAATGGATGGAGGTAGTGACTTGATTATATTTTCAACTTCTGGAGTAATCTTGTTCTTATTGATTTTAGATACTGGGTAGGCATATTTTAACCCTCTTTGTAGAGCATTTATCTGAATGGAATTGGGCTGTATATTGCTGAAATTTACAAATGATTTATGTGGGTTCGTACATTGTGGTTTTGATCCGAACCTATACGTTACCATATCATTTCACTATAGATGATGACCTTCATGCATGCGATGTTATCACATGTTCACGTCTCATATTTTGCATTTAAATGTCATCATTCTGTTCCAATTGTACTACTTACATCTGAAGATGGGTCCGTTGCAGACCTGAAAGATCTAATGTTGTGTGTAAATATTAAAATATGTTTTTCATTAAATTAAAGTGCTTTCAACCTCTCAATAGTTTAATTTGGACTCCACTACAATCGTGTACAGACGGCAGAGATTTATTTCGAGATACAAAAAACATTAGGAAAAACTCTTGTATAAAGGCAATCCATCAATATTTATATTGAGTGGAATGAAATTCTTGTATTTTTTTTATTGAAGGTGGTCAAAAAGTCACGTCCCCCAACATTAAAACTCAGGTTTTGAAAACATCAGTGATAAACGAAACACAAAAATTATAATATGAATAGAACAAAATGTGTTCTTACAAAAAAAAAAAAAAAAATATCTTGGGTGTTATTACAGCAGGTGTTCAAAATGCCCTCCTTGCTCATGAATGCACTTTTTCCTAGATTCAAGGCCACTTTGTGCAGAGTTAAAACATTGATTTTTTCAGTAGCTGAAGTAATGTTGGACTTCAATTCATCCTTTTTTACACTGTTTGTTTCAAAGAAGAAAATCTGGCATTCTTATGTCTTGTGGTCTTTTGAGGGCCATAAACCTGCTAAAGTTGCTCTATCCCGCTAAACCAGCAATACCTGTCCTCTTCCAGCAACGATGCAAATTGTGTGACTATGTTCTTGTATACTGTTCCATTAACCGTACAGTCAAAAAATATTGGCCGTTATTCAATGACTTGACACACCACACCATACTCAGACTTTTTTTTGTGTGTGTAATGGGTTTTCATGGAATATGTGTGGATTTGTAGATGACCAATATCATGAGTTCTGTGTGTTTGCATACTCACTTACATCAAACCTCGCTTAGTTGGTTAAGACATTATCAAGTTCATTCACGCCATTTTGGCCCACTAACTTGTGTAGCCATCAAATTAAAAAATAATGATTGAAGTTCACATTTTTTAACATAAATGCAAGATTTTTCTAGCTGCAAACTCAAATTAACTTTAACGAATATGAATAAAATACATTTCTCAAAAACAAGGTGTACAGCTCTTAGTAGCACGATTCTCAAGCATTTTTCTTACTGCGTGAAAATGGCCGTTCTGGTCTGGATAACTGCTTCTTTATTTTCAATTTAAAAAAAACTTCAGTGATTCCAACTGTTCCAGCACCTTGTTCAAAACATTTTCGGTACTTATGCATTAGCAGGGCCCCAGTACAAATGTTGCAACTGTCAGTAGATGGCAGCACATGAGTAGAGAAAAACTAAAACAGTGCTCTAAATAATGATTAAACACAATAGTAATAATATTTAATAATAATAATAATATATTTATTATAGTAATAATAAATATTTCTTTATAATAAATAACAATGTAAAGCAAAACATTTAAGAAATACTGACTGAATGTATACGTCTTTCCAACAATGCAAAAAATCTACACATCAATTTTTGGTGGCCAATAAGTTTTAATAGAATTTGAAATGGATTCAAATGGGTCCGAGATAAGTGAATGATGTCACCACATAAACTTAGCTAAATATGAATCGATATGCTGTCTAGCAGTTCCACGATGGCGTTTGTTTCTCCATTTTGCTGAGTCCCACAATCTTTCTATCGTTTGAGTGTAAGGTCCTTTTTCTGGTTGAACAAAATGATACATATGATTGACTTTAAAATGGTAAAGTCCTGCCTCTTCTAGCTCCTCAGTCTTATGTGATTTCCGATATCGGAATATATTGTAGAATGTTCCGTAATGGGATTTTTTTATTTCTTTCATTAGGGTTTTTGCACTTCTGTCTGGCACTTTCACTAAAAAACAATCATTAGTAGAATGACAAATGCCTCCGAATATCCACTGTTCCGGTAAAACATGACCCGTATTAACTTTCTCTTCGAAAATAAGGTTTCGTCCACCTCAACTATTAGTCCTGGGCCACCGAGTTGTTTGTTTGACTGATCCAGAACAGCCACACAAATTTCTTGCAATTACATAGTTATTCCAGTCAACAGCTGTGTGACTTAGCATATTCAACTGACGTTTACACCATTTAAGAAATCTCAATTCCTTATTCCAACTATAAATAAGCCTAACAGCAGTTACAAAAGGAATCTGACTATTCCCAAAACAATTTCCTGCATGTAAGTCTACTTTACATCTGTATGTTCTAATGTTGCACCGCAACTGATTTCTTTCACTTCCAAAGTATAGCTTCATATTATGTCACAATTTACATATTCTTTCCATGGAAGAATTCTTTTATCTTGAAGAAATGAAACAGCACTTCTTTCATTTGCAGGTAATTCCCAAATTTTCATATTTTTCAACAGCATATAAGATAACTGATTGAAAGCAGTATAGCATTGACACCAATGATAATAATGTGACATTACAAGACGTAGTGGAGTGGGTAACACCTGTGGAAGTGTCGACAGGGATAGAATTGACACCTTGTAACTCTAGGGGTTTATTGGGATCTCTGTCTTTAAGGATGAGATTAACAAGATGTGGAGGTGGTATTAGAAGAATTTTAATATCGTCATCTTCTTAATCTCATCCTTAAAGATAGAGATCCCAATAAACCCCTAGATTTACAAGGTGTCTACTCTATCCCTGTCAACACTTCCACATGTGTTACCAACTACATTGGTAGTACTTATCACAGCATAAACCGCCGATTGATGGAACATATTGCTGATGTTAAGAAACGCAACCCTTTCACCTCCCTTTCAATTTTAACTATCAATACGTCTGCGATTCCTGATTGGTAAAATGTTAAATGATCGCTTCGTTTATCAATCGGAAAGCCCTTGGGTACTGCGAAAGCATTGAAATCTGATGCAGGATATTCATTGAATCAGATATATAACTTTATCCAAAAAGCCAGGGTGAAACATTCTAATCTTCCTGTGCCACAGATACGTAATTTAGGCTCAATTCCCTACATACCAAATGTGCCTTACAAACTCAAAAACGCCCTGAAGAAGATGAACTATGGCGTCCGCATAAAGTCTCCTGCATCTTTATATACTATGCTAAAGAGGAGTAGTGAAAAACTACCTCTCTCCTGCGAAGCAGATGTTTACGCGATCCCCCTACAGTATCAGGACGGCTCTAAACGATACTACATTGGAATGACTAAGTGTTTGTTTGGAATCGGAGTCAGCGAGCATTAAAGAGACACAAAATATGGTAAATTAGCCACGACACTATGCAGAGAAGTGAAATTCAAGTCTGCTACTCCTATGTGGGATGATATAAAGAAATTGGCTACCTACTCTACCCCTAAAGGTACAGCAATTCGGGAAACCTTGGAGATCATTACCAACAGCGATACTTGCAATGATTGCGTCTCACTCGAGTTGCCATGAATTTGGAACCAATTCTTCAAGTAAAGCCTTCTGCCTACCAGCATACTGCGCATGCAACCAATGTGATGCATCATATCTTTAAATGAATATAACATATCTATTGTTGTCAAGTCATGTTTTCCGCGTTCAAATTGCTAATGCGTTCTATTTTTCAGTTGCAGTTTCTGTCTAACTTCCTTGAAAAAAGCCATCTGATTGATGTGCGAAAGCTTGGAAACGCTAATGTGTCTAATTCCTACACCAATAAATCGGATCACTAGTACAGTGTTATTATTTACTGCATTGAAATCTGTCTTACCCCTAGCATCTGCAACACTGATGCACCTTTTCACATCCTTATTATTTGGAAAGCTATTTTGAAATCTGGCAACAACTGATGCTTGTACCCCATGGTTCATTCCACGTGTTTCATTACATGGCTGATGAAGGTAGAAGTCACTACGAAAACGTACCACCACTTATAATTTTTTAACGTAACTTATGCGTGATCTGATGATATTAAGAATTCTAATTTTTTGTGTGTTACATGTTTCACTACCAATCCTTCTCACTATAATTTAAAATGATTGAAAAGGAAAAAAAAATATGTATTTAATTTAAACAATGCATTAACAATTTGAATAGAACACATTAACATTTGGCACTTATTGTGTCTAAATGCAACAAAACTGAAGAATGTTTATCCAAAAACTTTCATCATTCATAGTAACTCACAGATGAGAATAGTTGTTTTTGCTTTTACTTTAGTTTGCCTACTGTACAATGTGAAATGCAGACTAACATTATTAACTCTCAGCTATATATTACACAATAAAATGATCACACATAGATTATGTATATATTACAAATTTTCCACTTAGCATATAGGATAGTGACTGGTGATAACTTGCTTTAAATTGCTTTTTAAGGTCAAACCAAAATTATAGAAAATAACCGAAATTATATAGAAATTAACTGAAATTACTGCCAGAAAGATCATTTTCTGTAAAAGCAAGTGTATGTGGAAGGAGGAAAAGCATCTCTCCACCTCTGGTGCCTTGTTTAGATATGAGTCTTCTAACTTTGAATTAGGCATTTATAGGTACAGTATTCATTATCCACTATGGCAAATTGGTTATATTTTGTGAACTTTTGTAATTTGTCCAGGACTTGTGATCCTTAAAATGATAGCCTGGTGAAATTGTGTTCAGCAGAGCATCTGTTGTATTCCTATGTTTGTAAAAATTTGTCTGTATTGATGTTATTGAAATTGAATTTGTAGTGTGGAATATTGTGCAACTATGTGTTCATGTGTTAGGGGAAGGAAGGCTTTGGTGTATGCATTGTTTCTCATTTCAGTGTATATTTATATGCACTGATGTTAACTTGCATTATTCTTGTTTCTTTTACATTTTGTAAGAGACATTTCTGTTTTCTCATATGTTCTACAGAAGTTTCTTGTAATTAAGTTGTCACAAATGATTTGTTCGTAAGAAAATGAAAATGTGACCTTGGAAAGACTGGCAATGTTTAAGATCTTGTTATTAATGTATTCACAAAATTTTTGATTTCATTATTTTATTGTTGAATCTGTTCAATGTAGAGAAGGGATTTAATTGTAACTAAAATGGAAATAAACCACAGTGGCTGTGAAATTTATGTGGGTGTTAAAAAATTTTCAAACTTAGTGAAATTTTATCGGAGACCAAAAAAAAAAAAAAAAAAATATATATATATATCTTGATTTTATATTGGCAAAACCCAAAATAAATCAAAGTAAAACTTTTTCATTTGAACTAAAATTAGTAATAAGCATGTTAAGTAACTGAGGTATGTTGTTTCATAATGTTAACTGCTAAAGAACAGTATTTATGCTAAGTATAAAAGGATTTGTCAGTTGCATAAACATTAATGAGTTGTATGTAGAAATGTATTTGCACAAGCCTGTTTTTATATATATATATATATATATGTGTGTGTGTGTGTGTGTGTGTGTGTGTGTGTGTGTGTGTGTGTGTGTGTGTGTGTGTGTGTGTGTTCTGGGGTTCGTGCGACCCTGTTTGTACATTTTTTGTGCAAAAAAATTTGAAGAGTCATTCGAGAAAATGTTAGCTTATCATGAGTAAGAAAGTACGATGTTTTTTTCATTTAAAAGGTTAATTATAAAATCTAAAGTATGCTGTGCTCTATAACATCTGCTGCAAGCAGTGAACAAGACCTATGTAGTCCTTTAGGAAAGTGAGGATTTGGACAGTTTAAATCACTTTTGCAGCTGCAATTGATTCAAACCAGTTGTTTCAAAACTAGCAACACACCCGTGGCCATATAGTTTTATTAGTATTTGAGTTCTAATGTTAGCATATCAAATTAGGAAAAAAAGGGATAATTAAATCATAAGCTATCGGAAATTTACTGTCAAAAATCGGCCAACTTTTTTAAATTTTGAACCAGGAACATTTATTGGGGGATGTATACCTATTTATTGGGAGCTGTAGGTTTCCTTAAATACTAATGAACTAGCTGATGTGCCAGAATAATTGTAATTTGAAGGCAGTATTGGAAGATTCACGATTCTTTTCTTTCTAAGAAAGGTAATGGCAGAGTAACAGAATGTAAACGTACGTGCATACACAGATTTTGCAGATAGTTTTTGCTTATAGATTAAAGAAAAATAGAGATGTTATTTACAACAATTATAACACTCAAGACTACTCAGATTAATGTATTGTACTTAATTCAATTTTAACTTGAACTTTCAATTATTTTTCACCACTGAGTTATGTTTTTACAGACGTTTTTGGCCTAGCTAGGTTTTATCATGGCCTGTTCTCAATGTATAGGAACTGTATCAAAAGTTTCGTTTAAACAGAAAGAATTTAAATTTTATTGCCAGGTTCCTCTTGCAGTTGCCAGTTATTAAATTAAAATATTTTCCTTATGTATTTTGTAAGTACTATTTTTCAATTGAGTTGTTGAAAATATATTATAAAATATATAAATTTTGAAGATTCATTAATGGAATTCTTTTCTGGATATAAAAACTTTCTTTAATTAGTCTCTTGTTTTTATGAGGTTCACAGTCCAATATTTTACCATAAAGGTCCATTTCACACACACATTGCTTAACTTTCAATTGTAATTCACTTATTTTGTCCTAGTCGGAATCTGTAATGTTCTAATAATTATTTGTTTTATTAATTTTTATATAAATTATCTTATTCTATTATTATTGTGGTCCACGTGTTTGCAGCAAGTTTTCTGCTTCAGTGGTTTTGTATGCATATACATTTTATTTTTATACAACTCTGAGTAACAGTTGAGTTTCTGGTCAAAATATTTTTATATTTTTTAATATGTGATGAAATGCACCAATTTTAAATATGAAGACACAATTTGAAGATATGCAGGGTGTTCAGTTAATACGGCGACAAACTTGGAGGGTTGTTAGTAGACATCAAGAGGAACAAAAATTGAAATGGAACATGGTGTCGCAAACCACGTTTAGTCAGTGAAAATTGCGAAAATATGTATGCAGGTTCTGATGTCACGTGGGGACGACAAAAAGTACAATAATAACTACAAAAAGGTTTATTTGACAGCAAGTTTACAACACAGCTTGTGGTGCACAGTTCAATGCTGGAAAGGGAATGATGTGAACAAAATTATTACATTGTTGTACACAGTGCAATGCTGGAAAGGGAATGATGAGAATGATGTGAACGGAATTATTACAGGTGTTGTTCGAAGTGATGGCCAGGGAAGTCATTGCACAGTCCACAACGACGTAAAAATGATTCCCGAACGTGCTCGAAGGTACCGGGTATGGTATTGATGTCTGCAGCAGCGACGACAATCTGCGCAATGAGATCCTCCGGTGTGTCCACAGGGGTCTCATAAACTAGTGATTTAAGGTGACCCCAGAGGAAGAAGTCCAACAGATTGAGATCCGGCGAACGTGGAAGCCTAGCAACACACGCCCACCACCACAATGGCGCTACCTTCCGTCGCCCACAGCACGTATTCCTACCCCAGCGCATGCGTTTCGCCATGCTGCTTACGTCAGACATCGTGAGTGAACCCACGAACGCATTCAGCAATCAACTGACATCCGCCTTCCCTCTCCTCTGGAGTTGTAGCAATAAGAGGCACAGGTTTAAACATATTCAAAATTACTTGTCTGTTTTGTTTAGCATTGTTATTTTATTCTGAAAAATGCTGTTCTAAGTAAAATAAAATATGAAAATTACCATAATATGTAACACATTTTTAAGTTAGGGTTAATGGGTGCAGAAGAGAAGGGGAGAAGAATTATGGGAAGCTTATATGATTATATCAGTGTTCCACACTGGGAAGTAAATTCAATTTCTCTCCACATAAATAATTAACCTGTGTTCCCTCCGTACTGCCAGTCGAAAGAGCTTTGCCCTTAAAGATTTTGTTACGGGCCTTGTACCTGTAGCAATTAACTGTAATTTTTGTTATGCTTAAACATATTTGGATTAAAAAAAGAGAGAGAGAGAGATTGATTGATTTAATATTAGAGTTTTATGCTCATCTGTTTAAGTGCTTAAACTTTTATTTGACTTTTAAAAAACTTTTTATTTATATATTTTTGTTTCAAGTTTATGTAGCAAGTAAACCAATTAATGTTTACAGTGAATCTTTTGACAAGCTAACAAAATGTTCTTATTAAATAAATTTTACTGATTCATTCTCATCAAGTATGAACTAAGACATGCATGAAGTAAATGTTTGCAGCCCTTATGCATTTCATGAAAAGTTTTGTTATTTTTTGTTTTCTCGATGTTGTCTAGCTGAACACACACAAATGATTAATATGAATGTCTAAAAGTTCAAATCAAACATAAACATTGTCATAAATACTGAGCAACTAAGTGTCGAGAATGTATGCTAAGCAGCTGATTTAGTGTTTGAGATATGTAAACTTCATAATGTTGTGTGCATTGCATGTTCTAATATGCATATCACGCATAAAATAATGAGATTGTAACAAATATTTTTATATTGGAAAATATTGCTCATGCTCTCATGTTTAGAGTAATGTTGTTTTTAAATTAGTGCTTGTTTTAAAATGCTAATATTTTTATATGCACTTTTACTAAAAACAATGTAGTCCCTCATTTTATAAAGTGCCTTGTATTCATTTAATGTACTCTGTGTATGTGGTAACTAAACCCTTTTTTGGCTTTTATACATCATATTGTACTTATATTGGTACTTATTGGAGTTTCATCCACTGTAAATTGAGGAACGAGCAAGAAATAAGTAAAAACAATCCCACTTCATTGGAATTGCATGCAACTGAAGATCAATGATTGTACATTAAAATAATGTATTTCTGTCACATCGAAAAGTTTCTGATCTTATTCATTACGTTTTATTTATTTAGAAAGGAATATTTCATACAATTTTATTGAAATCTTTTTGTGAATTATTTTTGCCAAAATGCATCTTGAGAAGTGAAATAAAGTTATCAAAAAACCGTACAATGCAGGTGACCTCATTTTCTTGCAGTTTTCTTTAATCAGCAGGTTCATAGGTGTAACTTAGGAGGAGGCAACTGCTCCTCTGATATTTTGCAACTTTTCCAAATAATTAGCTTTTGCTTTCAAATAATACCTTTTAAAAGTCTTGCTCTTGGGTCAACTTCATTTAGTTAAAATTACTATGAAATTTCGTTGTGGAAAAGTGAGGGTTCCAAGTTTTTTGTAATTTTGCAAATTTAGGCTTGCTAGTCTCCCCCAAGTGCTCAAGTTATCAAGTTATGCTTCAAAACATTAGAGATAGGGGTGATGGGCAGTTGTCTTGGGCATTCCCCATGCGGAGTGGAACAGGCCCAAACCGAGCGCAGCAATAAATAGGCGGACAGCAGTGCTTCCCAACAGGGTATTGCAATCGACGAACATGCGTAAATGTGGTGATCTGAGCAACTTTGATCGCAGAAGCATTGTCAGCCCAAGACAGATAGGTCATTCTACCGCCCAAGTTGTAAGAAGAGGTCGTCCGTAAAATACGTCCGAGATTACCAAATGTGACATGGGGGTTAGTAATTCAGTCCTCCAGCAGCAAAAATGTAATATTAAAAAACTCACCGTTTGTTCACATTGGAATTTAAATATGTTTGCAGATATGTCTCTATATCATCGTAGAGTGTATAGTTTTTTTTTTTTTTTTTTTTTTTTTGGTTTCAACATCTTTTATGCTTCTTAGAATTAAGCTCTTTCAACTTAATTTACTGAGAGAACGCAATGTTTATTGCTTAATTATATTTTACCTGAAATGTACGTCTGCAGTGTGTATGTGTATTCGTTTTCAGGGTGGGAGGCGTCCCTGGATCCCACTCTGTATTTTATGCCTGAAATCTTAGTTGCATCGAGTTACGAAAAAAAACTAATGGCTAATGCATTGTCGACCGAAGGGTTGTGCACCCTAGAGTTAGATATTCTTTAGTAGCAGTGTTGAAACAGCACCGAGCGAAGGTAAAGAGTCGCAAAATGTTTTGGATTGAGTGGGATAGTTTAAACGTTAATAAAATTTGATCGCTGCCATGGTGGAATGAAAAAAAACGACTGGCGCCGCTATGACAGAACAGTTTATTCGAGGCGATTTTCGCGTCATTTCACCTCAGCAGAGTATGTTCAATAAAGCACGCAGTCAAAATGAATTCAATGCTGGGTTAGTACGCTTGTATATATATATCTACGGCTTCTTAATTCCGAATGGATAAGCAAAAGTTATTTCAGCAGCATCAGGCAGTATGTAAAACAACACATCCAAATCAAACAGGGAAACAACAGAATGATGTACCCATTTTGAACTCCATCAAGGCAGATTTAAATTTATCTGAATTGATAGAAAAGTACTTAAGTGAGTGGAAATCAAAAGAGTTGCAGAGAAAAGCTTCAGTGCTGTCATTCTGGGGAAAACAATCCCAACAAGCTACTATGAAAACTGCATCTTCGAGCATTGAAGCTAATTGCCCTTCCGGGACATCTACAACAACAAAAACCATTGTTGTTTCTTATAAAAAAAATAATGAACAAAACCCATGCTCGTCAAAAATTAAGTTGGGAATATCCACTCGATTAGAACCAGCGCAAGAAGCTCTGAATTATGAAATCCATGTTTTAAACGCAGACGTTGTTGGACTACTGAAAAGGAAACAAAGTGGAATGTTAACGGAAGTACAGACGGAAAGAACTAATCGTAAAAAAAAGCCGAAGCTAAAGGAACTTGAAAAAATATTAATGGAGATACATGAAATGCGGAGAAAAAGAAAAGAGCGTGCTACAAAGAAAAGTAAGGTACGTAAACTTTGAAAAATATCCTGAACTCAAATCCAAGCTTAATGTCCGGGAAAAAAAACTGGCCGTCCTTCAGAAAACGACCAGCCACTGATTTTGAAAGCTATTACGGATATAGTTTTACCGGGTGCGCCATATAAAAGAGGCCCCGTGCCTAGACGTTATGCGGGTTTCCAGTTAAAACCGCTTTGTTCCACTTTTAACCAGTTTCTGCGTGTACAGTTGCAAAGGAATTCTCCGGAGTGGTTAGTCACAGCCAGAGCAGTGTACGTACGCGGTCATAGCTATGGTTGTCATAAGTGAAGAGAGAACAAAGGCAACGGAAATGGCTTTAAGTATGGAACAGCGGATTTTTATTGTGGAACAGTATTTCAGAAATAACTCGTACAAGGTTTTAAATGAGTTCTTTACAGACAAATCTTCACATTGTGCAGCATCGGCGAAATCAGTGGTACAGAAGTTAGTGCGAAAATTTCGTGAAACCGGCACGGTGTGCAACAGGAAATGAAACAAACCCAAGACAATTTGTACTGAAGCCAACATAAAAGATGTGTGCACAATGCTGTTACAAAGCCCTCGGAAGTCGATATTCTGATTATCGTCTGCAGCGGGAATAACTGCCACGTCATGCTGACGCATACTTAAGGTGGATTAGCATTTTCGGCCGTACAAAGTTATGGCACTCCAAGAACTTAAAACTCCTGATTATGTAAAACGGATGCAATATTGTAAGTGGTTTCAGGAGACCATTGTCAGCGGTGAAATGGACCCAACACTTTATTACATGACAAAAGAAGCATGGCTTCATCTGTCCGGGTATGTCAATGCGCGAAACAGCAGGATTTGGACCGACACGAAACCCAGACGGACAATGGAGACTCCTCTGTACTACCGAAAGATAGGCGTTTGGTGTGCTGTGTCTACGAAGAGGATAGTCGGCCCATTCTTTTTCACTGACACCATCAACTCGGAGCGCTATGTTCAGCAACTGTTCAACCCATTTGTTGCCGCACTTACAGAAGAAGAGCGAACATATGCTTTCTTTCAGCAGGATGGTGCAACGGCGCATACTGCGCGGAACAGTCTACGTGTTGTGCATGAAGTGTTTGGGGAGGACAGAACTGTATCGAAGGTACTATGGCCACCCAGATCACCCAATCTCCACCTGTGACTTTTATCTGTGGGGAGCATTGAAATGAAAAGTGTACGCAACTAATCCGCACACCGTTGATGAATTAAAAGTGAACATTACGGATGCCATAGCCCAGATTACTTTCGATTTGTTGTGGCGCGTTACGAACAACATGTTCCGTCGTGTGCAGCTGTGTCTTGATGTTGGAGGACAGCACTTTCAGCAATTGTTGTAAACGCAGGTAAATTACTCCTGTTTTCTGTCATTTCAACTATTCTTTACCATGTATAGTAACATTGCTTAACTGTTGTTCATTATACTCTTGGGCCTCTTTTATATGGCACACCATGTAATTGGCTCTGCTGCCCACGAGAAGTGCCGTGAAGAATCGTATCGTTCGGTAAAGATTTTATCTGGATTAACGGAACAGCTGAAGGAAGATGGATATGATGTAAGTAGAAGCTCTGTTTATTTACAACTCCTTCCACTACGAAATTTGCCATCAGAACAGAAACGCCATGTTCGTACTGTACCTGTAAAATTGATTCGAGCAACAGCTAAATCACATGCAAAACATTTATACACCGGTTTTGCAATGGCAACGATGTCGTTTTTTAAGCAGTTTGCTCTTTTATTGGGGTCACAGGAAGCATCTTTTCTGAGCCAAGATGATAAAGCACGTATTTGATATATATTAACCTATAAAGCACGCGTACCTCTAAAGTTAATACACCCAGTAAGCAAACATCGATAATGATGCACTTGGAATACCGAGTTAGTTTGCCTGATCATGACTGAGGAATTGCACATCGCCATAAAGTAATTCCATCAGTGTATGCAGGTGTAATTATTAAAAACTGTCTGTTTGGAGAACGAGAAGCTTTTAGCTACTCTGGTCTAACATTCATAGTAATATGGTCGAGAAAACATTCATCATCCACCACATCATCTCACGCACGTGATCGCAACAGGGTTCACGATTTTCCAGAGTTTAGGATCATCATGAGAACTGTAATAGGAAATTTACCAAAACCAGTGCTCAAATCGCTGTTGATGGTGGCTCTGACGAAAATCCTCACTACGAAAAAGTTATCAAGATAAGTACATCATTTGTAATAAGAAATGTGGATGCTGTGTCAGTTGCCTGCAATGCTCCAGGTCGAAATTCCTTTAACTGAGTCGAACGAAGAGTGGCTCATTTAAGCAGAGAACTCGCAGGTCTGATTTTACCGCATGATCGTTGTGGAAGCCACTTGGATGTGCAAAGTCAAATAGTTGATATCGAAAAAGAGAAAATGAACTTCGCATTCGCTGGAAAAACGCTTGCAGAAATTTGGTCTAACACTGTAATCGATGAGTATCCAACAATCAGTTTGCAGACCTAAGAGAAACAGTTCGACATCAATATGGATCACACTTCGTAAATCTTTCTCTGGATATTTTAGAAATGCTACCATGTTCCTGCCGAACTTCCAAGCCAACACCATACGACCTCTACTGTCCATCAATGCAATCCAAACTTTCTTCCCGTATTTTTAAGGTTGCGGAAAGTATTTTGCTTCAATCAGCAACATGAAGGCTCATACAAAATTGCATACCGCTCAGTGTGGCCAAGCTAAAGAAAGATTAAAAAGACACCCTTGTCAAGTTGTTGCGTGCCGACAGAGTGAGCTTATGGCAATTTTGCAATACGACATGAACATGACTGATGCTGAATTAATCGATGAAGATGGCCGGGATCTAACTGATGTTAACGGTCCTAAAGTACAGGAAGTTTAATTTCCGGTGGATTGCATATAACGGACGTTGGCCAGCATCTAGATCCCATTTGGGCGGACGTTAAATAGACAGCTTAAATACACTGCCGGACAATTGCTAAGGACGGGTGACAATAGCAACTGTAAAATGGAAGGCAGGAAAATGTGGAAATTAGCATAAGTGCGGGATACCGTAAGACGTGTTGTGCGTATGCAAATTTTGGATTGCCGAACTTGTTCGTAACGTCATAGCGCTGATAAGAGATATAATGGATTTGACGCTTATTGACCGTTGTTGTTCAAACGCAAAGTTGAAAGGAAAAGAATCAATTGACGAACTTGCAATTTTCAGTATGTCTTCCCGACATCACCTAGATGATTTTACGCGTGGCCGTATTATTGGCAAGATTGAAGAAGGGCGACAAATAACAGATGTTGCCAGGGAGTTCGACGTCAGCCACAGTGTTGTTTCAAGGCTTTGGAAATCATTTAAAACAAATGGAGAGTGTAGCAAACGTCACGGGGGAGGTCGTGTTCGCAGTACGACACCTGCAGAAGATCGGTACATAGTGCTATCAACAAAAAGACACCGGCGCAGCACAGCTAGTGAGGTAGCAAATCAGTTTATGACTGCTACTGGCAAGCGGATCTCCCGAAAAACTGTCGCCAGACGTTTGCATAAAGGACTATACGCCCGCCGTCCTGTTATGTGCATCCCGTTGTCCAGACGTCCCCGTACCGCCCGTTTGCAATGGTGCCATCAACATTGCAATTGGACTGATAACGACTGGTCTGCTGTCCTCTTCTCAGATGAGAGTAGATACAGTCTATCGTCTGATTGTCGACGACAACTGATCTGGCGTGATAGTGGTACTGCATATTGTCCAGCAAACATACAGGAAAGGGACCGATATCCGACATGTAGTGTCATGATATGGGCTGGCATCATGATCAATGGCCGTACGTCCCTCTATGTGCTTCCAACTGGGATTATGACTGGCCAACGATACATTAATGATGTTCTGCTACCGCATGTTCCGTGGTGCTGTCGGTGATATATTCAATTTCATGGACGACAACGCAACATGTCATCGAACAGTCGCTGTCCAGGAGTGTCTTGAGAGCGAGGATATTCAACGCGTCGTATGACCAGCGCGTTCTCCAGATCTGAATCCCATTAAAAATGTGTGGGATGCTTTGAGGAGGAGTCCTGCTGGTCGCCAATGCCCTCCAATAAACAAGGACACCCTCATCCGTGCACTGACAGAGGAATGGGATAAATTACCCCTACAGCTGCTTGATAATGTTGTGCAAAGCATGACACGACGTGTGGAATCTTGCATCGCCCTCCATGGTGGCCATATCCCGTATTGTCATCTTACGCCGGAACGCCTGCGGACGGTAATTGCATTTTTTTCACGTTTACGTATTCTGCACAAAATGACTTGTTTGTCCCTTGAACACATTCCAAAGCCTTCTGGATTTCAGAGCACAATAAATTGTCTTGTAATGTCCTGGCATTCTGACATTATTTTATTTCACTTGGCATCCAACCACACTTACTTTTTTATGCGCTATATAGCCGTTTATGATCCGTCCTTAGGAATTGTCCAGCAGCACTGCTGGACAATTTCTAAGTTTTCTTTAAATCTATGGAGACAGCAAAACTTTCTTACCAACCGCCAGATACTTTTCAGTCATCATGCATAATGCAAATGCAAAAGTTTGGTTAGTGCAGCTTTTACCAGGCACCAAACCACTTTGAACATCCCACACTTTCTCTGATGTAAGACTTCGTACTTTTCTTTTTCAACAATGACCTTACCGAACACTTTTCCTGGCACACTCACTAGGCTAATACCACGATAGTTCTTGCAGTCAATCTGATCCCATTTTCCCATATACAAGGGAACGATGATAGCATCCTTCCAATCCCAAGGGACGATTTATAACTTCCAGAACAACTGGCAAATTTCAGCTAACCAGTCAATTACAGAGTTGCCACCATATTTCAACAGTTATGCCATCAAATCCCGAAGCCTTACCATTCTGAAGAGATTTTAGAGTTACACACCTCTTCTCTTGAGATCACTCCTGTGCTTCCATCATTTACTGTGACATCATCTGCATCTGTCTCGGAATCACATTTGCTCTCTTGATCTAGTATTTCACAGAAATATTCGCTCCATCTTTCACTTAACTCATTGGGTTTCCATATCATTTCCCCCCATCCTATTCACACAACGTACAACTTTGTTTGGCCTATTTTCAGAATCATGTAATGTGCTTTAATATTCTTATGACTGATCAATAAATAACTACAGAAAACCTTTGGCAGCGGATTCGGGATATGCAAATCGGTGTCCCTCCAACGTCATTACTCTCTTCTAGCTAGAGGATGTTGTTTGGCATAGGAGTTTGAATAAAAATGCAACTTCCTGGAGAACAAATTCACGACGCGCATGGGAACATGATTCCATTCTGAGGTACGCGCGGTGATTAGGTTCAACAATATGATGCGCGTTAAAAAAAAAAAAAAAAAGATTTCAGTCATCTGACGCAAAGGAATCCATCAGTCTAACATGAACCTTTTGCACTACTTGTCTGAGTATATAGACTGAACCAGGCCGGGGCCGCCCCGGTGGCGCAGTGGTCTAAGCGATGGCCTCTGATCATTCGTCCGAACGGAGTCCGGGTTCGAATCCCGGTGAGGCATGGATGTTGTGTTTGTCTTACGGCATTGGTTCTCTCCCTTCCCTAGAACCAGTGACCCTAAATTAGGGACGGGCGACCGCTTATAGCCCATTGAGTTGCTCACGGTGGTCGTTAAACCTCCAATCACAAACAAAAACCAGGCCGGGAATTTTTGTCTTCTAGTCCACTATAGAGACACGTACTCACAAGAGAGCACCTCATGAATTCCCTCATAAAAAAAATTCTGTTAACTCCGGGATGAAACAAAACTGTTGAAACACGCATTGTAAAACTGATTCAGTCGTGAACAAATGTTAGCAGCAATTTAAGGGTGAAGGAATTTTAAAAATCCTTTCGTGATGAAACCATGCTCAGAACGGGGTGTGCCGCAGTGGTCTGAGCGGTGGCTTCTGATCATTCGTCCGGAAAGGGTGCGGGTTCGAATCCCGGTGAAACATGGATGTTATGTTTGTCTTACGGCACTGGCTCTCTCCCTTCCCTGGAACCAGTGACCCTAAAGGCGACTGCTTATAGCCCATTGAGTTGCTCAAGGTGGTCGTTAAACCTAAAAAACAAAACAAAAACGGGGTGCTGTACCAGATAATTATATTTATTTGGTCACTGGTCGTCTACTGCGCAACGGTATTCGTGCCACCTCCTTGAATAAATGCCCCCCCCTTTTTTTTTTAAGTCTACCAATAATTTTGACTCGTGAACTACCATTTTGATTCATGAACCAATGCAGGTTAATCGTTTAACTACCATTTTGACCCATGAACCACCGCCAGTAAGTTGTTGTTTCTAGAAGATCAATATGAGTGGGCCGCCCCGGTGGCGCAGTGGTCTAAGGCGCTGGCCTCTGATCATTCGTCCGTAAGAGGTCTGGGTTTGAATCCCGGTCAGGCATGGATGTTGTGTTTGTCTTACGGCGCTGCCTCTCTCCCTTCCCAGGAACCAGTGACCCTAAATTAGGGACGAGCGACTGCTTATAAGCCCATTGAGTTGATCACGGTGGTCGTTAAACCTCCAATCAAAAAAAAAAAAAAAAAAAAAAGAGTGGGGCACGAATATCTGAACGTCTTCCCGAAGAATCACTTTGTGCTCTTTGCTCGTACGTGGATAAGGGTATGGGGTGATAGACCATCAAAATTGTTACTAGTGCCTCTTTCAGAATTACAAAAAAGGTTAGAGCCTATCAATATCCCATTTGCTCCAAGTCCATACGTTTAACCGTAGTTATCTTAATTTATTTATAACAGCGTGCTTGGTCCAGCGCGCTGGACAAGCACTCCGGTGAAAAACTTGCCGCTGCAACGCCAAGTTTTTCACCGGAGTACAGAGAATTTTGCTTTGTCATTTCACAGTCCACAGTATTTGTCATTTTCTTGTAGGACTTCCGTCCACAATGAGTAGAGTTTAGGTCCCAGCCACCTACAGCGAGATCGCCTTTTGGGCAGGACACAGAAACGGAAGGAATGAGAGCAAGTCTAGCGACTTTGACAGAACAGTTTGTAGTGAGATTAGAGTACAGTAGATGGCGCCACCGTACAAGTACGATATTGCACACAGAGGGGTGAGAGAATTTCAAGGGGGGGCATAGGAAGGGATACCCATTTAACCAGTGGGTTCAGCCTGGGGGCCGTCAATTAACGTGTTCGTCCGATGCACGGCGGATATTCAGCGATTGTTAGTAAATCACACCATCTCTGAAAGATCCAGCCCAGGTTCGAACCCGAGGTCCTTGCATCGATAGTCTGACTCGCTAACCACTAAGCCATCCGCGGCTCTGCTTTGTCATTTTAGAGCAAACGCTCAATATATACAGGGTCATAGGAAAGTCCATTTAGCCTGAAGTAACTTGCGAACAGAGAGAGGTACAGTTATGCAAATGAGATAAATTTATAGTAAAGCGACTACGCCCGATCGAATGCAACCGATAGCAGCGCCGCTAGTGGCGACATGCGGGAGTTAGCCATTGCAAATCGAAAACGAAAAGAGATAGAGCAAAATTTCCAATTACAAAGTTGTAGAGCATCAATTGATTAGTACAAAACGACATTTGTTCCACACGGATAAGGTAAATTGTCTCCTGAATACCCTAAAATTTCCGAAATCTATGCGCGACGATTCGAACCTGCATATTCACACTTCGCAAATGTAGCCGTATGCAAATGCAGATTGTGACGTTGTACCGTACCTACGATATAAAAACCAGTAGCAGGATGTACCCTGATCAGAAGTTTAGGTCTACATACGTTGTGTGAGAATGGCGAGCTTCACTCACTCCCAATATTGCGAGATGATGCTTATTTACGGCGAATGCCAACGAACAGAGATACCTCCAACTATTACAGGATATTATACCTGACTTTTTAGATGACATTCCCTTGTCCGCATTACGTTCCTTGTGGTTCCAACATGACGGTGCCCCTACACACCAGCCAGCAGCAGTGCGGCGCTTTCTCACAGATTGTTTTGGGCAACGAATCATCGAGTATGGGGGTGCTGTTGAATGGCCTCCGCGATCCCCGGACCTTTTTTTTTTTTTTTTTTTTTGATTGGAGGTTTAACGACCACCGTGAGCAACTCAATGGGCTATAAGCAGTCGCCCGTCCCTAATTTAGGGTCACTGGTTCCAGGGAAGGGAGAGAGCCAGTGCCGTAAGACAAACACAACATCCATGCCAAACCGGGATTCGAACCCGGACCCCTTACGGACGAATGATCAAAGGCCAGCGCCTTAGACCACTGCGCCACCGGGGCGGCTCCCCGGACCTTACTCCGTTGGATTTCTTCCTCTGGGGTTACGTAAAAAATCAGGTGTATGCAACAGTGCTTACAAGTCTGCTGGATCTACGTCGTCGTGTTACAGATACTTGCAATAGTGTGACACCTTCCATGCTGAGGAATGTGCATGCAGAGTTACTTTCAAGAATACAAATGTGTATCGTGGGCAATGGCGAACTCTTCGAACATACTCGACAATAACTTTTTATCATTGTGCTCCAGTTTGCCTTTTTTGTATCTGTTTTGTCTGACGTCATCAAACTGTATTGACATAAGTACGCATTTATGCAATAAATTGTGTGTGTTTGCTCTTACCTATGCCTGTTCCCTTCAAACGTTCACACAAAAGGTCGCGCATCGATTTCGGACATTTTAGGGTATTCAGACGACAATTTATCTTATCCGTGTGAAACAAATGTCGTTTTGTACTAATCAATTGATGCTCCAAAATTTTGTAATTGGATATTTTGCTCTATCTCTTTTCGTTTTTGATTTGCAATGGCTAACTTCCGCATTTCGCGACTATGTGCGCTGCTATCGGTTGCATTCGATCAGACGTAGTTGCTTTACTATACCGTTATCTCACTTGCATAACTGCACCTCTCTCCGTTCGCAAGTTATTTCAGGCTAAAGGAACTTTCCTATGCATCCTGTATATATGTATGTATATAGATAGAAGGAAACACCATTTTTTTAAAGACAAGAACGTTTTATACAGATATGATGAAGCTCAAATGAAGTTAACGATTCTTATTCATAAGTACCAAGTAATTATTTGTTCTTTCCAAACATTCTAGACCAAGTGGATACTAGAAATAGTGGGCCATTCCTCGAGTGGTCCACCGGGTGTTCCGGTGGGCCAATCAGCCCCTGACATTGGTTTCGCGCCGTTCAGGAGAACGAACTTTGGCTGGCCAAAAGAAGCACTGAAAGAACAAACATCAACTTTCAGAATGTTCAAATTGATGTTATTGTAACGTCCAAAGTGCACAGTCGTATTACGGAAGAAACGCAACGAGATGCCACAACCGTCGGTCGCATTTGGAGAAAGTGGTTCCAGGAAGGATCTGTGCAATGTCGTAGGGGGACCGAAACACGGAGACGGACGTCCGCGCGCACTGATCTTCGCATCCGATGTCATGCCGTAGCTGACCCACGGGCCACAACGAGCGACATTTTGCGGAGTGTAGGGGAGGCTTGGAATGGCTTGTCCAATCGACGCGGACAGTGTCGCGCCGATTGGCTGAGTCTGGTTTGCTGTCCAACCGTCCGTTGCGAAGGCTACCCTTAACAGTGAGCCACCGTCGTCCCCACTTGGTGTGGTGTCGCTTCAGAGCTGAGTGGGGGGGGGGGGGCGAATGGAAGTGTGTGGTGTTCAGCGACGCATCGCGGTTCTGTCTCACCACGGCTGATCGCCGTGTGAGAGTCTGGAGGAGACGTGGCCAACAGGCGGATTCCTCCGCCATTGTGGAGCACCACATGTCCCGGCAACGTGGAATCATGGTTTGGGGTGCTATCAGAGTCAACAGCCGCTCACCGCTGGTATGCATTACAAGCACATTGACGGCACGCCGCCATGTTGACGAGGTGCTAAATCGTATCTGCATTGCATCCCAAACGCCGTTTTTCAAGAGGATAACGCCCGGCCGCATACCGCTCGGATCAGCCTGAATGCTTTACACGGTGTGCGGATGCTTCCGTGGCCAGCACGATCCTCCGACCTCTCGCCCACCGAGCATCTATGGGACACAATTGGACGTCGGTTGAGTAACCTCCCACCCGCGCAAAACGAAGATGAACTGTGGACTATTATGAACACCATATGGTCCACGATACCCAATGACTCTATTCGGACTCTCATTACCTCGGTGCCACGGCGGATTCAACGCTGTATCGCCCAAAATGGGGGCTACACTCCTTATTGGTCATCTTGTATATTCGGCCACTAGAGCCTAGTCTGTGTGTGACAATTAAATCATTTGTTCTGGATCTACTTGGCTATCCGTGTGTGCAGTTTAGTCTGTTTTCGAGCAACCTTCATGGTATGGCATTTTCTCTGTCAGACAGTGCATATTTAACAGTGAATTTAATATTGGCTTTAAACTGCCATCAAGTAACACATTCAATACTTGTGATTTCGCAAAAGCAGCGAATGATCGTCAATCAGCAGATTTTCAACTGCATTTACGTAAAGTTGAAACTGCATAGAACAGCCTGAAGAAAGCAGCAAACGATGCAAGACAGGATGGTAGTGACACACTGGTTTTGTGTATCGATTTGTAGCAGGCTCTTCCGACTCCGTATATTTCTACTGAAAATATATTTTATAAGAGAAAACTCTGGACATATAACTTCGGTGTTCACTGTTGCAATGATGAGAGGACAGTAATATGCGTAAGGTCAGAAGACTTTGCTTCAAGGAGAGCTGATGAAGTTGGAAGTTGTTTTTTGAAAGGCACTGCAGCTGAACACCGATTTTTTGTACGTGGACATAAATTCATGCCTTGCAACCGAGATTTCGGACTCGTAGAGAAACGCAAAAGAAGGAGGAAGCAGTGTAGACTCCTTCAAAATGGGCGGAACTGATACGACAAGGCAGACAAAAGAAACCATTTATTGCAGTGGAAATGAAACCGCAGATTTCGTTTCACTGGCACCAATAGTCTAGAATCTTGTGAAGAGAAGTGTGACTGTTGATAAACAACGTTGTAATCTTTGAAAAGCTATGGTTCTGCGATTAGTGGGTGATGAACTTTCTGTTTACAACAAGTATACTCAGAATCCCATGGAAGTACCAGTGAAAATTAGTCTTTAAAAAGGGCGTTGTCATCCAACGAATTTGGGAAACTGTGTTTTGCCAGTAAAATATCCTAGTGGAAGACTGATAAAGGCAGTAAAAACTTCGTGACGTACTAAATTTGACGCAGTTTATTCCACCTGTTTATGCTCGATTTTATGATACGTTAAAAAGTGACAGCACTGATGTAACAGAAGAAACAGAAAACATTGATGAAGAGATGGATGGAGACAGATTTTGAAAGTTCAGGTACGTTTCTTTCTTTTCATTGCGTACAAGCACAGTACAACATTGACACTTTTCTGATGTCTTTGTTATTACATATGTAAACAACATAAAAATAACCATTGCCATCTGCTGAAGTTTACATTATTTGTTTTCTTCTAATAACTATTACTTGTATCAAATATCATGTAATTTCGATAACAAACTTCAGAATTTATTTCCAGTGAGTACATTTCACTCTGACCATCCTATGATTCTTCACTGTATTAACATTTTTATCATATCATTCATGGTGACACTTCAGTGAAGATTTGGAAATAAACATCCCACAATATCTGTTTTAACATGCTGTTAAAGTAATTACATGTTTCCCATTATTTTTTACGAGACAACTATTTTAGTAAAAATGCCTTTTCTGAACAAAATGTGTTTTGTGGCATGCGCCTCTTTTCCACTGGGCCACTCATTTGTTGGTGCAATAATGATAACGTGCTATCCGTAACTGCATTGTTCTCACATGTGTGTATGACATACTAAACTTCCGGAGTGTCAAGATTTCGTTTTTGAAGTTAAAGGGAAGGAATATGAAGTTTTTGAATTAGTGCCTGTTCTTAGCTGTGAGGTGCAAATGAAAAGCTAATAAATATAGCAGGTCGTCAATAATATTTACCCTCTCTACCACATTTAGAATGGCTAACTATGTTTTAGCTCTTAATGTAACTGGCGGATTGAGAGCGACCTTTATTATGTTTCTTATAGTGGGAAACTTCTTGGCCATCAACTTCGGCGGCGCGTTTTTGATACTCAGCTGGTACGTTAAGCATTCTTTGGAGAAGCAGGTGAGCCTAAGCGTTTCTAGGTAGTATTCGAGATCTCTAAAGACTAAAATATTCAGCTCGCAAGAAGACAGATGAAATATTGTTATGGTTCCTCTGTGTATTTAAACCAAAATGTTATGAGACGGCTATCCTCAAAATATTATACTGTTCTTAATTTGCATTATTACATCACTTCCATTTTTTTCTGGAATCCATAATGTACTATAATAAATCATGAAATAAATACGGGATTACACCATATAATACAAATTTTGAAGATGACAATCCGATTTTTTGGTGTAAATGTGACAAGGATGGTAAGTCAGATAACATCCGAAAACTTGAAAATTTCATCGTCCTGGAGTGAGACTCGAACCCGCGTCTCCCAGAAAGCGCCCAGGTATGCTAACCACTACACCACCCAGAACAACCAAGTCTCAAGTTCCCAATTAATTTGAATATAACCATCACATGATTCGCTAGTTGAAGCAACCGGCATTCATGTTTAGGGAATCTGGAGGTTAAGATTCATGTTTAGCGAATCTGGAGGTTAAGGTTAGCATACCTGGGCGCTATCGGGGAGACGGGGGTTCGAGTTCCCGCTACAGGACGATGAAATTTTCAAGTTTTCGGATATTATCTGACTTACCATCCTAGTCACATTTACACCAAAAATCGGGTTGTCATCTTCAAAATTTGTGCTATAATAATTTTGTCCGTACTTCTTCTTTGAACCATTTATCAAGTTCAAAATGCAGTGTTGGCACTGTGACGCAGTGGTAGGTTGGTGTAAACACTAGCGTCTGACCTTTCGTCTGATATGGACCCGGGTCGAGTCCCGAAAAAGAGGCAAAAGTAGTATTTTTTTTTTTTTTTTTTTTTTTTTGATGTAGGACTACGTCTAACTCCGCGGATAGTGTGGGGCGACTTACGGCAGACATATTGTGACAAAAATAGCTCACAATTGAAATCATTATAACGCTAAAAATACATGCCTCACACTGATCATGTTAGTACACTGCCGGACAATTGCTAAGGACGGATGACAATAGCAACGATAGCAACCATAAAATGGAAGGCAGGAAAATGTGGAAATTAGCATAAGTGCGGGATACAGTAAGACGTGTTGTGCGTATGCAAATTTTGGATTGCCGAACTTGTTCGTGACGTCATAGCGCTGATAAGAGATATAAAGGATTTGACGCGTATTGACCGTTGTTGTTCAAACGCAAAGTTGAAAGGGAAAGAATCAATTGACGAACTTGCAATTTTCAGTATGTCTTCCCGACATCACCTAGATGATTTTACGCGTGGCCGTATTATTGGCAAGATTGAAGAAGGGCGAAATATAACAGATGTTCCCAGGGAGTTCGACGTCAGCCACAGTGTTGTTTCAAGGCTTTGGAAATCATTTCAAACAAATGGAGAGTGTAGCAAACGTCACGGGGGAGGTCGTGTTCGCAGTACGACACCTGCAGAAGATCAGTACATAGTGCTATCAACAAAAAGACACCGGCGCAGCACAGCTAGTGAGGTAGCAAATCAGTTTATGGGTTGCTACTGGCAAGCGGATCTCCCGAAAAACTGTCGCCAGACGTTTGCATGAAGGAGGACTATACGCCCGCCGTCCTGTTGTGTGCATCCCATTGTCCAGACGTCACCGTACCGCCCGTTTGCAATGGTGCCATCAACATCGCAATTGGACTGATAACGACTGGTCTGCTGTCCTCTTCTCAGATGAGAGTAGATACAGTCTATCGTCTGATTGTCGACGACAACTGATCTGGCGTGATAGTGGTACTGCATATTGTCCAGCAAACATACAGGAAAGGGACCGATATCCGACATGTAGTGTCATGGTATGGGCTGGCATCATGATCAATGGCCGTACGTCCCTCTATGTGCTTCCAACTGGGACTATGACTGGCCAATGATACATTATTGATGTTCTGCTACCTCATGTTCGTATGTTCGGTGGTGCTGTCGGTGATAGATTCATTTTCATGGACGACTACGCAACATGTCATCGAACAGTCGCTGTCCAGGAGTGTCTTGAGAGCGAAGATATTCAACGCCTCGTATGGCCAGCACGTTCTCCAGATCTGAATCCCATTGAAAATGTGTGGGATACTTTGGGGAGGAGTCTTGCTGGTCGCCAGTGCCCTCCAATAAACAAGGACACCCTCATCCGTGCACTGACAGAGAAATGGGATAAATTACCCCAACAGCTGCTTGATAATGTTGTGCAAAGCATGACACGACGTGTGGAATCTTGCATCGCCCTCCATGGTGGCCATATTCCGTATTGACATCTTACGCCGGAACGCCTGCGGACGGTAATTGCATTTTTTTCACGTTTACGTATTCTGCACAAAATGGCCTGTTTGTCCCTTGAACACGTTCCAAAGCCTTCTGGATTTCAGAGCACAATAAATTGTCTTTCTTGTAATGTCCTGGCATTCTGACATTATTTTATTTCACTTGGCATCCAACCACACTTACTTTTTTATGCGCTATATAGCCGTTTATGATCCGTCCTTAGCAATTGTCCAGCAGTGTATATTCAAAATAGCATGAATCCAGTTACCGTACTGCGCAATATATCGTGCGCGCGACGCTCTCTTCGCTCCCAGTGCGCGGGGAGATGATGTAATATTTCTTGGTGTGCCGCCGCGTTTGACTCAATCTATCTCGGCAACCGTGAGTGCAACACGGCTGTGCGTGATATCGTTTTAAAGCTCTCGACGAGATCTATTCAAATATGTAAAAAACATATCGGAGTGGCTTAAACTAAAATTAAAAAAAAATCATTTTCACGTCAACCGGTTAATATTTTCGACAATGCCGCGGAATTCGCAGAATGAATGCAAGCAAAAGTGGAGAAAATTAAAACGAGAGGCAAGAGCAAGTGATGAGGAATGTAAGAAGCCCAAGAAGACTGCAAAAATTTTTCAGTTGTACAATGAACAATTTTTCAGTTGCTATGCGTTCTTTATAAAATAACGTGGACAGAGCGATGGTATCGTCTATTTCCATTATCTCAACGTATTTGAAATATATTCACCATTTCTATCGCCCTGAGGATTTATCAGCTGTAATTAAATAGCTTGTCCTGTTGAATGCCACCAGATGGCGACACATCAGTTGCTGAGCCCATCAATATGAATTTGTGTAGTCAGATGCTGACTGATAAACCACACATAGCGGTGTGAACTGTTGGCACCGTAGCGTAAAGCAAACGCACTCTGCTATAGTTATCGAGATATCTGGGGTTCGATCCCAGCGGTGTCGGATGAACAGTTGCTATGCGTTGTTTATAAAATAACGTGGACAGAGCCATGACATCGTCTGTTTCCATTAAACAACACATGGATCAGAATACTTCAATGGTTGTAGAACGATGAGCATAGGTTTGCGAGACGCGACGTCTTGCAAAACATTTGGTCTCAGAAACTGGCGGAGTACCAAAAATATGTATGCCCTCAGTCCCTATCGAAACAATGCATAATCAGTATTGATTGGTACGCTTCAAACGAAATGCAAAGACTATCCTTAGGAAGATACATATATTTTAATTTACCTTCAATTCATCTTGTCGAAGGCAAGCCAAAGTCGTATTCTTTTATTTGGATAAGTGGCAGTTTTTGATCTTTCTGTTCAGTTGGCATAGTTTTGTCGTTTGGGATTTCGGAGAGCAATATTCTATATTAATATATTTATGGCCAGGATGATGTTTCCGCACATTCAAACACGACACGACGAAAGTGCGTCTGTCTTTGCTCTCTTAATCATAAGAGACTTTTTTCCTGTGAAATTTCTAGCGTGTGTGACATTTGCAATATATAACTTACCTTGTACACTCAAGTGTAATGTATCTTCCTTGTACTCGTGGAAAAGCTCGAAGTCTTGACCTTTCTTAATCCCGGAAAGCAACCACAAAGATCTGCTTTTCTACGCTACGTCTTTTGAGAAGATTCTGTTATAGGATAGAGTTCACAAATGTACCGACAGATGGCGGTTCGAGTCAGCAATCATTCGTTGATTTAGGTCTCGCAGTGTAGCCAGTCTCATAATTTAATTACCGAACCTCATAATCCACAATTGTTACTGTATAATTTGCTTCTGTTCTTGTCTTTCGCTCTTTCGAAGCGACTGCACAAAACCTTTTTTTCCTTCGAACTATGACATGAGTTTCCTTGTAATTCGTGCGAGTTTTATAGATATAGAGCATCAGGTCAATACCATATTAAGGTGGATCCACCAATAATCTTTGCCTTGTATTTCCAATGGGTAAACTTCTGTACCCATTTTCTTCTCAATCAATGCGTTCCCAAGGATAAAAATTTGAACATCGATAAAAATAACTTCATATTATAGCGTAGTATACTTAATATTTTCTAAAACTTAACCATAATTATATTAAAAACCAATAACTTTTCCTTTGGTGGTGTTGAGACCAGAAAATAGATGGCACCACATCTACATGTGACTTACTAAACAAGTTAGTAAAATCATGCAATGCATTGATTATAATACGCTTTCCAACATACCAGAAATCATTACTCAAGTTATCACTCAAGTTATGAGAATAATGGCTGTGGAATAAATATCGGTCCTGTGCCCTGACTTATGATCCCATTTCGATGATATTCAACAGAACCGGTTCAGTATACCTCCGAAATAACATGATAAAGTTTTGTCGCAATCGAAGCACTTTTACGTAAGTAATGATGCATAAGGGCTATGGAATAGATCCCGCTCCTGTGTCTTAAACTTTGACCCCATTTCGCCCATTTTCAATAGAATTCGTCCTCAGGCAGGCCCCTGCAACATAATAACATTTTATCCAAACCGAAGCATTTTTACGTAAGTAATGGCGATGGAAGTGATTCCGCTCTTATGTCCTGACCTTTGACCCCATTTCGCCCATTTTCAATAGGGTTTGCCGCCAGGTGGTCCCCTACCACATACTAAAATTTCATCGAAATCGAACCTTTTTTACGTTAGTTGTGGCGCATAACAGTAATGGAATGGATCCCGCTCCTATGTACTGACCTTTGACCCCATTTCGTTCACTTTAAATAGGGTTCCTTCCCAGGTGATCCCCCTACCAGTTACTAAAATTTCATCGAAATCGAACGATTGTTACGCGAGTTATCGTGCGGACGGACATACGCACACAACGCGTGACGTAATGAGGCAGATGGGAATGGCGACCATCTGCTCGCCCATTGAGTGTGACGTCATAAAACTTTAATAGGATCCATACACAACGCGTGACGTAATGAGACAGATGGCGTGACCGCGCGCCAACATTCTCAAACGCGAGATTGAGATGTCATAAGATTTCTAAGCATTGGTAACATTAATGGAACGACGCCATGCTAATAAAAACGTTATAATTCGGGGTGGGTATTTAACCCACTAAACGAATTCTCCTAAAGTCAAGATCAAGCTAAATCGATTTCTAGTACCAGAAAACTGTAGGTTAACGACTTTCATCAAAATTCTTAGAGCCGTTTTCAAAATAAAATGTACATACATACATACATACAAGAATCGCTACTTTAAGGTGGACGTCAAGTAATTTTGCTTCATATACTTCCTATGGAAAAACTTCTGTACACATTTTCTTCATAAATAATGCGTTCCCAAGGATGAAAATTTGAACATCCTTTAAAATAGCTTCATTTCATAACTTGGAATACTTAATATTTGCTAAACCATAACCGTAATTATGCAATCCTACATTTATTTGTCCACTGACGTCATCAAAGCACAGGTCGCGCCATCTTTTTTCTGGTTTCAACACCGCCAAAGGAAACGTTATTGTTGTTTAATATAATTATGCTTATGCTTTACAAAATGTTAAGTATTATAAGTTATAGTATGAAGTTATTTTAATCGATGTTCAAATTTCCATCCTTGGGAACACACTATAATTGTGAAGGAAATGTGTTAAAAAGGTTTTCCATTGCAAATATAGGAAGCAAAATTACTTGACGTCCACCTTAATAGTGTGGGATAAGGGCGATGGATGATCCCGATCCTATGTCCTGACCTTTGACTCCATTTGTCCCATTTTCAATAGGGTTACTCTCCAGGTGGTCCCCTACCACATACTAAAATTTCATCGAAATCGAACCATTTTTACGCACCTTATGACGCATAAGGACAATGGAATACATCCCGCTCTTATGTCCTGACCTTCGACCCCACTTCACCCATTTTCAATAGAGTTCGTCCCCAGGTGGTCCCCTACCACATACTAAAATTTCATTGAAATCGAACCATATTTACGCAAGTTATGACGCATAAGGACAATTGAATGAATTCCGCTCTTATGTCGTGACCTTTGACCCCACTTCACCCATTTTCAATAGGGTTCGTTCCCTGGCGGTCCCCTACCACATACTAAAATTTCATCGAAATCGAACCATTTTTACGTGAGTTATCGTGCCGACAGACGGACGGAAAAAGCTGGAGCATACACGCTTCTTCAACCTACGGTTGGAAAGCGTAAAAAATGCTATCGCGTCGCATTTTTTTCAATAATTTCATTAATTTTTGGACTGAAATCGACACTTGTGTCAATCCATGCGATAGTCTGGAAAGTTTAGAAGGATTCCAGCCATTTAGATTAAATATTCTAACATTAATTTAACTGAAAATGTTGCAGAGGTTTATTTCGGAATTAAAAATCAGCAGCATCCACATTTTTTTTTTTAATTGGAGGTTTAGCGACCACCGGGAGCAACTCAGTGGGTTATAAGCAGTAGCCCGTCCCAAATTTAGGGTCACTGGTTCCAGAGAAGGGGAAAAGCCGGCGCCGTAAGACAAACACAATATCCATGCCTCACGGGATTCGAACCCGGACCCAACTCGGACGAATGATCAGAAGCCATCGCTTAGACCACTGCACCACCGGAGCGACTAATTATTATCAGAACATTTAACCTAAGTGGCTCAAAACCGTTCTAGACATTCCAGACTGTTGCATGGATACACTCAAATTTTGATTCCATTCCCAAAATTAATAAAATTATTGAAAAAAATGCGACGTGATAGCATTTAGTAAGTCACATGTAGATGTGGCGCCCTCTATTTTCTGGTCTCAACACCACCAAAGGAAAAAGTATTGATTTTTAATATAATGATGGTTAAGTTTTAGGAAATATTAAGTATACTAGGCTATATAGTATGAAGTTATTTTTATCGATGTTCAAATTTTCATCCTTGGGAAGGCATTAATTGTGAAGGAAATGGCTACAGAAGTTTGCCCATTGGAAATGCAAGGCAAAGAATTTAGGTGGATCCACCGTAAGGGTCCCTTGCGTACCTTCTGCACGATCATAGCCCTATTAACAGGAGTTTATATAAAGTCCTTCTTTCCTCAAAAAATCGCAAGGTATGTTTTGCTCCACCTGCCTCTCAGAAGTTAAAGATGTCGCCCCAGTGGGCGAATGGCCTGAGGCGTCATCTTTAACTGACTATTCGTCCATGATTGGCTCGAGTTCTGGATGATGAGACATGGGTGGTTGTATTCTTGTCTTACGGCACTGACTCTACCTTACCTGGATCCAATGGCCCTAAATTAGAGCCGGGAGATGGCTTAAGGCCCGTTTCACACAAGCGGATTTTTTCCGCCGTAGCAATAAAACCGTCCCCGCAGTGCAGTTTTTGGCTAGCTTTTGCACAAGCGGTTTTATTGCTAGAGCGGAGAAAAGAACGCTAGACGGATGAGCAGGAACCAAATCGGTGGCTACTTGTGTAACAGCACTTTCTTCCCCACCCCTTCTCATAGGAGTGATTGTTTTATTGCTGTAGCGGACGATCCGCTGCCCGCCTGTGTGAACATCTTGCCTTACACATACGTTTCTCTAAATTTGGACAGTATTTTCGCCGTCTGGTTTGTAGCAGATCCTGCGGAAATTCAGCGGCTACCGCGTCGGAATTTCTACCGCTTCAGCGCGTCTGAAAGTCTCGGTATAACTCTATAGTCAGCTTTAAAACAAGCGGTAGGACAGCCGGGAGATTTATTCCTTTGGAGGATTTTTTCCGTCTGTGTGAAGCGGGCTTAAGAGTTGCTCATGGCGGTCGTTAATCCCCCCCCCTCCAAAAAGCATTGCAAAAGTGTATATTCGTGTGGCAGATATGTTTGTATTTTTTAAACTTTTTCGGGAAACACTTCATTTAGCTATTGTAATTATTATAGAAAAGTAACTCTCCGGTGTGTTGATTTTCCGCACTTGTCTTGAATAGATGCAAGTTTTAAACAACTGTTATGCTTTAAGATTGCATTACTACAGTGAACAATACTTTTTAACTTATGGAATTTTTCTTTATTGCACACAAAAAAATGAAAAAGAAAAGAAAGAAAGAAACGAAATTTTTTTTAACGCACGGGCTGTAAACGTCAGGAGCATTTCCATTGAAAACAAAACGTAAAACACCGTTGTGGGGACAAACTTCGGTGAGAATGACATGGAAGGTGTATCCCTGAGGTTTGCAGTGCAGGGGCTTATTCAGTAATTTCAAACTGGGGGTTATGGGAAAGTTTCATGGTGTTGGATGAAAGCAAATTTTTCAAAGGCTCGAAAATGTTTATTATGAAATATTTAGCCTTTAAATTTAGGATCAAAATTGGAAAAAAACTTAAAAAATGGAGAACTGCTGACTTTTCTAAAGTTCAGGATTATTAAAGCCGGAGAACCTTTTTCCCATAACTGCACATGGTTTATTTGCTATTGTGCTGATTTTATTTTTACCTTTCATGTCTAAATGCTTTCCTAAGCACGGCAAAATCAACTAAGTATTAACATAAATTGATGAAACAGTAGATATCGGTATTTTCACAAATCTTGTGCATGTCGGAATGATTCAGAAGTATATATATCATCATCGTCATCAACAATTATCAATCCACTGCTGCATGAAGGTCTCCCCAAGTTTCTTTCACAACTGCCTATTTTGAGACTCTCCCCCATGTGACTCCGGCATCCGAATTTCATCCATCCATCTCCCATGTGGTCTTCTGGGTCTTTTTCTGTCCCTTGAAATATAACCTAAAATTTCGGTTATCCATCTGTGGTCCGTTCTTCTGGCAACATATCCAACCCATTGTCATTTCAGGGATTTTACTCTGATCATGTCTTCCATTCTTGTCATTTTCCTTACCCACGAGTTCCTCTTCTTATCTTTCCTGTTTACACTAAGCATGCATCTTTCCAGGCTTATTTAAGTTGTCTGCAGTCTTTGTATGCCTCTTTTAGTTAAGGTCCATGTCTCTGCTCCATATGTAAGAACTGGAAGGATGCATTGATTAAACACTTTTCTTTTAAGACATAATGATAATGGCATATTGCTCTTGAAAATTGTACCGTTTCTTCCAAAAGCTCTCCAGCTAAGTTTTATGCGCCGATTAATTTCCTTTTCAAAGAGACCCGTGCTTGATATCTGTTGTCCAAGGTAAATGTAGGTAGCGGTTACCTCAAGCTTTCCCCCATCAATCGCAAAATCTTTATTTCTTGAAAAAGATTCTACATCAGTTTATATATACACTGTTTTGACAAACGTCACCGAACACCCTTTCAAAAGCAAATGAACGGATCCGCTGCGTTATTAAGTTGCGCGGTAGAACTGCAAAGGTATAAAAACAAGCCTGCAGCTGACCGAGATTATATCGCACTGTGAGGTTGAGTGAAAATGTCGCGGCGGTAGAGAAGTGACTTTGAGAAAGGAAAAATAGTTGAGTGTTATATTAGTGATTTGTCCATAACGGAAACCGAGAGGCGTTTAAACATACCCAAGTCAACTGTTTTGGATGTACTGAATAAGTGGAAGACACATGGCGTGCCTGAAGCAGCAAAACGTACCGACAGAGCAAAGAAAATCAGTGATAGCGGACGTCGAAGCCTCAGGAGAGTCGTTATAGCTAATTGACGGAGTACTGCACAAGACTTGAGTGTGCAAGTGATTAAAAATGCTGGAGCCTCGGTATGTGCACGTACCAATCGCAGAGAACTTCATTCCATGGGTTACCTTGGTCGTGCGGCTGCTCATAAGCCTTTCATCTCCACTCGGAATGCTACTCGTCGTTTAGCATGGAGTAAAGAACATTTATAGTGGACCGTAGATCAATGGAAACGGGTCCTAATATGGACTGATGAATCCAGATACACGATCTATTAGTCTAATGGCAGTATGTGGGCATGGCGGCAGCCGGGGAACGCTATTTACTACAGTGTACTGTTTCTACGGTCAAGTTTGGAGCTGGCAGTGTACTCGTGTGGGGGTGTTTTTCGTGGTATGGTCCCAGCTTATTGGTTATCGTGGACAGACCTGTTAACCAGCACGTCTACCTCGATATTTTGGAGAATTATACCCTACCAACTCTGTGGCAATACTATGGAACCGAGCCTTGTTGGTACCAGCAGGATAATGCACCGAGTCATAAAGCAAGGACTGTTACGGCTTGGTTTGACGATTATTCCGTATCGTGTATGGACTGGCAAGCTGGCCTATATATATATATATATTAGTTTACTCAAAAAATATTTTCAACAGTTCCTTACCACCTACAATACAGTCATGTACACAGATTTCGACCTTCACACCATTATTAACCCATGATCCTACAATGTTAATTTGCAGGGCTTTCAAAATGCTGTTTGATGGATCACTGACAGCTGTCAACACTAACTTCCTTTCCTTCCCCCCAGTTTTTTTCTTTCTTTCACCATACACGTCACACCTATGCTTATGTATATGCTGTTCGACGTCTCTCCTTCTTTTAGTTTCTTCGTTCAGTCTCGCATCAGAGTTTGCAGCTTAGAGAGTACTGTCCGTGGGTATTTGGTGTTCTACCTACCTTTCACGTACATCAAAAAAGCTGCTCTCGCCATGTACTGGTACTCTCCTGATTACGACAGTTTATGGTATATCGTTTTATGTTTCATTATTTGTTCTTTGCTTATGTGTCTAGGTTTTTTGCATCGTGGTATTGTACACTTCATATGTTGCTTCACCGTTTGACCAGCTGCTGCATGCGCTACCTTCGGACGTAAGCAACTTTATCGTTTATTATGTCTCAATTCTGTTCAGTTTTTGGACTTTATAGTTTTCACTCGTTCTTATGCTATATATCATCATCATCATCATTGTCAACCATTATCAATCCACTGCTGGATGAAGGTCTCCCCAAGTTTCCTCCACAACGGTCTGTCTTGTGCCAGTCTCCTCCATGTCACCCCTGCATACTTTCGAATTTCATCCACCCATCTCCCATGTGGTCTTCTTCTGGGTCTTTTCCTGTCCCTTGGAATCCAATCTAAAATTTCGGCTGTCCATCGATGATCTGTCCTTCTGGCAGTATGTCCAGCCCATTGCCATTTCAGGGATTTAACTCGGATCATGATGTCTTCCACTCTTGTCATTTTTCGGATCCACGAGTTCCTCTTCTTATCTCTCCTGGTTACACCAAGCATGCACCTCTCCATGCTGCTTTGAGTTGTCTGCAGCCTTTGTATGTCTCTTTTAGTTAAGGTCCACGTCTCTGCACCATACGTAAGCACTGGAAGGATGCATTGATCAAACACTTTTCTTTTAAGACATAATGGCATATTGCTCTTGAAAATTATGCTGTTTCTTCCAAAAGCTCTGCAGGCAAGTTTTGTACGCCGATTAATTTCTTCATCAATGTGACCCTCACTTGATATCTGCTGTCCAAGATAAACGTACGTGTCTGTTATCTCCAGCTTTTCTCCATCAATCGATAAATCTTCATTTCTTGTAAAAGCATTGAATATCACTTTTGTCTTCTGAAAGTTCATTTTTAATCCCACTTCTTTACTCTTGTCAGCAAGTTCCTGGATCATACTCTGCAGCTCTGATGGGGTAGTTGCAAAAATGACTACGTCATCAGCAAAACGAAGGTGGGTTAGATAATCTCCATTAATCTTTATCCCCTTGTTTTCCCAGCTCAGCGACTGAAAAACACCCTCCAATGTGGCATTAAAGAGCTTCGGAGATATGGTGTCCTTGTCTCACTCCCTTTCCAATTTTTACGTGTGTTGTATTTTCAAACAGCCTAATCTTTGCACTTGCATTTTCATAGATGTTATTAATAATATTAATGTATGCATCTTCAATACCGCAGGTTTTCAGAGCCATTGTAACTGCTGATGGTTTCACCGAATCAAAGGCTTTTTCATAATCGATAAAAGCCATGCACAATGGAAGTTCATATTCCCTCGCTCTTTCAATTAGTTCTCTCAGCACGTGGATATGATCTATTGTGGTGTAGCCACTCCTGAATCCAGCTTGTTCTCTCGGTTGAGCCATGTCCAGTGTTACCTTCAAGCGGTGTGAAAGAACTTTAGTGAAGATTTTATAAACTACTGATAGGAGGCTGATAGGTCTGTAGTTTCCGAGATCCTCAATGTCACCTTTCTTATGTAGCAGGATCATTGTAGCGGTGTTCCAATCCTCAGGAATCTTTCCTTCATTAAGGCATCGAGTGAAAATTTGGGCGAGTACTGTTTCGATTTCTCCACTTGTTTCTTGTATGATGTCTACAGTAATTCCATCTTCTCCTGGAGCTTTTCCTCGCTTCATGTTCTTGATTGCATGTGCAACTTCTGCTGGAAGGACTGGAGGAACTCTGGTACTGGTATCTTTTATGATGTCTGGAGTGCATATATTATCCCTTTCATATAATTTGGAGTAGAAATCTTTCACTCTTGTCAAAATTTCGCCTCTATTTCTTGTTACAGAACCATCTTCTTTTCTCAGTGCCATAATCTGTTTTCTTCCCTTACTGAGATGTCCCTTTGCTATCTTTAGGCTTTGGTTGTTTTCAATTGCTTTCCTCACTAGTTCACAGTTGAATTTCCTTACGTCTTCAGTGATACTTTTTCTTACTGTCTTGCATAGCTCTATATATTCCACTTTGGAAGTCACATCTTCTTTAGTTGTCCTCATCTCTCTTCTTTTTGCATCAACATTTTGGTTTTTCCTGATAATTTGTTCACATGCAACTTGTTCTTAGACCCAGCTACTTTTGTTGCTGTTTCCATAAGAGCTTTGGTTACTTTTCTGTTAACTTCAGAGATGTCCACTTCTTCCGATGTTAGGCCTTCTAAAGCAGAGAACCTGTTCTTCAGTTCTAACTTGAAGGTATTATGGTGTTTTTTAAGGTTGGTTATGTCAATGGATTTTGTTTGTCTTATGAGCTTGCCACGTTCAAGTTTAGTGTTGAGGTGCATCTTACATCTCACCAATCTATGGTCACTACCTGTGTTGAACTTGTTTAGCACACTGCAGTCTTCTATGACGAATTTTTTGTTACACATAATAAAATCAATTTCACTTGTCGTCCCATTTGGATGTCTCCATGTCCATTTCCTGTGTGGCTTTTTCTTGAAGAAGGAGTTCAAGATGAAAAACCCTTCTGCCTCTGCAAACTCAACGAGAGTATTTCCACGCTGGTTTCTGTTGCCATGACCGAATTTACCTACTGAAGTTTCATTCTGTTGCCGTTGCCCTATTTTTGCATTGAAATCTCCCATAATTATTTTCACGTGCTGCTTACCTTTATTATTTAGATGACAATGCTATATATATATATATATAATATATATATATATATATATATATATATATATATATATATATATATATATATATATATACTATCTACCAAAAAGTAATTGGACATTCCTGCAATCGACGATATCTGCGGTCCTGATACACGTCACGGCCGCCGCCGTTAAATATCGTGTGGGAAATAACAACGCAACCAGTCGCATGCAAGATGCCACGCAGTTCGAAGCTCTCTGATTTCGAGAAAGGTGTAATCGTCGTGTATCACAGAAATGGCCGATCCATACGTGACATATCCAGCGAGTTGAAATACCCAAAATCGACAGTGGCCTACGTGATTGGCAAGTGGAAGATGAGAGGTTACTGTCGGAATGTGCCCCGACCCGGCAGACCCACAAAACTGGGAGTTCGAGACCGACGGGTGCTGGCCAGAGAAATTCGGAAGAACCGCATCAAATCGATGGGCCACATCCGCGAGGAGTTTCAACATGCATCCGGGAGTGTTCTTTCGATGAATACCATCCGTAAGGAAGACCATCTGCTCGGTTATCATGGACGTGCTGCCGCCCACAAGCCTTTGATCACCAAGTCCAATAGCGCTGCTCGGCTAACGTAGTGCAAAGAACGTCGACAGTGGACCGTTGAACAGTGGAAACAGGTTCTCTGGAGCGACGAATCAAGGTTCACCCTCTACCGTTCGGATGGCAGGGTCTGGGTTTGGCGTCTGCCTGGAGAACGCCTCCTGCCGGAATGTATTGTGCCAACTGTGAAGTTCGGCGGCGGTGGAATTATGCTATGGGGGTGTTTCTCCTGGTATGGCACGGGACCCTTGGTCGCAATTCCTGGTAGACTTAACGCCGAGACCTACTGCACCATTTTGGATGACCATGCGCTTCCTACGTTGTGGCAGTTTTACGGGTTGGACCCATGTTACTTTCAGGATGACAATGCCACCTGTCATGTTGCGAGGTCCACCATGGCTCGGTATGGTGACAATGGGGTTAATTGAATGGACTGGCCTGCGCAGAGCCCGGACCTTAACCCTATCGAGCACCTCTGGGACGAGTTGGAGCGTCGACTTAAATGGTGCCCCCACCGTTCGAAATCGGTGAAGGAACTGACCTGTATTCTCCAAGCCGAGTGGAAGAAAATACCGCTAGCCGTCGTACAACGCCTTGTTGAGAGTATGCCCCGGAGGGTCGCAGCTGTAATCGTCGCTCGTGGAGGCTCCACCAACTATTGAAGGTGAATAAACTTCGTTTTCCTTTGCTATCACAGGTGTCCAATTACTTGTTGGTAGATAGTGTATTTTAAACATGTATTTTACATGCGTACTTCGTGCTGAATCATGTGGTATTGATGTAGGAACCCTGAGTTTAGGAAGTGGTTTTTTTTTTTTTTCATCTGAGGATTCGTCAGAAAAACAATGAATAATAATATTATAAGTGAAATTTTCAAGTAATGAAGTTAACACAAGTAACGCATTTATTAAAATATTTGATAAATACAAGTCTAAACATCAGCTAAAAATAACTCATGAAAAATTGTCCGACAGGATTGGAAACCATTGTATCACCAGTGACACAAAAATGTTTAAAGAGTTACTACATTCTAATATGTCGACGAAATTAAATTTATTTACTTTAAATAACTAACTCGTATTTACCAAAATGCAATGTACGACCATATTCTTAAATAGGTATAATGTTTTTACTTAAGTAGTTATAAAATACAAGGACACGTGACGACATCGTGTTTTTCTTAGAAGACGCCACTACAAGACACGAACGTTGACTTGTGCTGATGATAAGAGCAAATTTTAACAACGTATTTTATACAGGGTGTCTGAGAATTATTGGACACATTACAAAATTATGTACAAAAAAAAAAAAAAAAAAACTATGAGCATTGTCTGTTTTTCTATGTCACGTATTACTAACACGGTTTCTATATTTTTGTTTTGCAGAATTGTTATTCCCAAAATCCGATAGATGGCACTAGGTGTGGCCTGATGAGGAATGTATGAGAAATGCGCAATCAGTAGTCATGTCATCCGCACAGCAGAAGGCGATGTGTGTGTTATGGCTTGCGGAATTAAAGTCTGTCATTAAAGTTAAAAGACGGTACCGTTTAGAGTATGGTTGTAATTCTCCGTCAACGAATTCAATTAAGCGGTGGATGGAACGGTTTAAAGAAACTGGCAATGTGGAACATCGTGGAGGAGCCGGTAGGCCTAGCGTCAGCGGTGAGACGGTTGACTAAGTTAATGAAAGTTTCGTACGAAGCCCCAGGAAATCCGTTCGTAAAGCAAGCAGAGAACCGTGCATTCCGAAATCGACAGTTCAGGATATCTTGCACAAGAAATTAAAGTTTTATGCTTATAAAATTGAAATAGTGCAAAAGATGCATGTAAATGATCACACACTGCGATACGATTTCGCTGTGGATATGATGAATCGAGTGGAAAACGACAAAAACTTTCTCAGTACTGTAATTTTTAGTGATGAATCCACATTTCACGTATCAGGCATTGTGAATCGTCACAACTGTAGGATATGGGGCAGTGAACCGCCTCATGCTGCTATTGAACTGTAACGTAATTCTCCAAAACTGAATGTGTGGTGCACCCTATCAAAAAGAGAAGTAATTGGCCCTTTCTTCTTCTGCGAAAAAACCATAAATGGTGACATTTACTTGGATATGCTAGAAAATTTCGCTATACCCCAGATCAAAAGTTATGACAACGTCGTTTTCCAACAAGACAACGCACCTCCGCATTGGTCAACGTGTGTACGTAAGTGCCTAAATGAGCATTTCTCCAACAGATGGATTGGGCGTGGTGGTCCCATTCCGTGACCTCCTCGCTCTCCAGATCTAACTCCATTGGATTATTTCATGTGGAGTTATGTGAAGGATCGTGTCTATCAGACGCCTTGTACTGAGATGCAGAAACTGAAACAGCTGCTATTAATTCCATAACTCCTCAGATGCTTGGCAATACATGGCATGAAATCGAGTATCGCTTGGACGCAGTACGAGCAACATAGGGATCTCACATCGAAATTTATTAACTTGTGTAGTTACATTGTAATTTAGTACAGTCAGTTTCTTTCTATCTGTTTAATGTTTTGTTTTATATAATTTTGTAATGTGTCCAATGATTCTCGGACACCCTGTATAGTTTGCGTGTGATACAACCGGTTCTGGAAGATTTTCTGCCATTGAACGTTTTTTTAATTGTGAAAGTATCACGTGCGATACCCGAGAACCGAGGAGGTTTATGTTGCGGAGATATTGTTATGACTTCCCAATGCTTTGGGAGATGTTTTTCTCCGTGATATTTTTATTTGCATCTTCAATATTTTGGGCCACTCCCAAAAAGAAATCGTGGGTACGACACTGACTCGGTTACATGTGCACCGAGCAGGCCTGCCCGCGCCTGAATTCAGCCAGCACGTAGTTGATCATTATTTCATGTTTTCTCTCAAAAAAGGCAAAATAAATTTTGAATTGTGTTTCAGTGAGTTTTATGAAAAGAAGCCGTATTTTTGCTCGATTATTGTTTTCACGTGCCATTTTGATTTTTAATGTTTTTTCGCTTCATAAAATTTTAAGATTCACAATGAAATGGATGAATACCTTTCCTTTTCATTTCATGGCGTTTCATTGACATTACCATTTGGAGACATTCTGGAGCCATGACTCTCGATAAAAATACCAATATCAATAAATTCATAACTAAAAATCTATCCTCCCATAAAACCAATGATCTAAACGTGTAATTCAATGTCTCTCCTAAAACCGAAATCCCCATTCTTATTACCGCCACCATTGTTAACGCCACACACTTCATTTCAAACTTCTCATTCGGGGTCATTCTATCTATATGGGTAAACATTACCATTACGCCTCTAAAAAAAAAAATCAATATCAATAAAAGCCCAAACCATATTCTCTTCAACTGCATGTAAGTGAAACCTATAAAAGGAGGGTCTCGAGATAGAACTGAATTACGTGAGACATATTGCTATCAATAGAGGCTTCAAACATTCATTAGTGGACTTGTTAAACCTCGGAATAAATCCACCTTGACCCGATCTCCCCAAATTAACGAAACGTGGTGGTTTTTCCATTCATTCCTAAAATTTGTTTCCAAATTTCAAAAATCCTTAAGTCATCAAATTTCAAAGTGATCTTCACTTCTGTATCTAAGATGATTTACTCTGCAAAAATAGGATCTAATTCCTGACATAAATTCTTGGGGAATCTATCGCATCCAGTGTCAATGTGGTCTGTCATACATAGGTCAGACACGGAGATCGCTTAAATTCAGATTAAAAGATCACCAATGATATATTAAAAAATGTGAAATAAAAAAATCTTCCATATCCCAGCACTGTTGGAAAAATAACTACCAATTTCTGTTTAATGACGCCAAACTGTTAGATAGACCTAAATCGATATTTGATCTGGACTTTTTAGAAGCCTTTCATATATTTCAAAACAGTAATAACCTGATAAATGATTTATCTTCATCTCCATACTTATCAAGGGTACTCATCAATCTGCAATCTGACGGCCGCACGAGGCATTTGACACGTGAAATTGGCAACATCGTCAGAAGCAAGAAATGAAAACGTTTAGTCCTGACGAAGCTGAACACCATAGCTTTCAGCGAAACTATAGTAGACTTTTACTTGTGAAAATTGCATTCATAAACGTTGTTTTCTGAATTAAATGAAATATAAATCCTAGTGTCCCCAAATTATTAACAAAACTATTCTTATTGGTTGAGTTCTCCCTATCATTCTTAAACCTAATAAAATAATAATATTTTTGATTGACCTGAGTCTCCCTATCATTCCTAAATTGACTTGAGTCTCCCTATCATTCCTATAAATTTGATTAACCTGTTTTAATAATTTAATAAATTGATTAAATTTGATTAACCTGGGTCATTCCTAATTAACCTGAGTCTCCCTATCATTTGATTAAATTTGACTAACCTGAGTTCATTTTGATTAAATTTGATTAACCTGAGTTATTAATCTCGTAAGGGTTGCATTTACCTGAGTCTCCCTATCATTTGATTAGATTTGATTAACCTGGGTCAATTTGATTAAATTTGATTAACCTGAGTCATTCCTAATTAACCTGAGTCTCCCTAACATTTCTATAAATTTGATTAACCTGTTAATCATTTTTAATTAACCTGAGTCTCCCTATCATTCCTATTCTTATTGGTTGAGTTCTCCCTATCATTCCTAAACCTAATAAATAATAATATTTTTGATTAACCTGATTCTCCCTATCATTCCTAAACCTAATAAATAATAATATTTGATTAACCTGAGTCAGGGGCGGAATGGGAAGACCAAACCAAGCCGGAAATATTGGTCTTGTAGTCCTCTATAAAAAGTCACGTCCCTATAGCGAGCACTTCATAAATTCCTCCATGAAAAAAGTTCTGTTACATTCTGGATTAAAGAGAACTGTTGAATTATGCATTATAAAACAAATTCAGTCCTGAGCAGATTTTAACAATTTAATGGTGAAAGAATCTTACAAATATGCTCATGATTCAGTGTTGTATCAAATCACACTCAAAACGGGGTGTTGTAACAAATAATTATTTTACTTTGAAAATTTTGGTCACGAGTCCCTTGACGCCCCCCATTTCCATCTAAATCACCATGAAGACCATTCGAAAAGTTAAAATGTGCACACATCACAAAGCACTTTTCCTAAGCAATTAATTTTTTTATATTTACACTGCTGGCCACCCAAAATGCAACAACCAAGAAGGACACGAGATAGCAAAGCCAGATTTACTGGACACATAACAAGAGATACAAAGATGAAACGATTGAGCTTACAGGCCCGTGCGACTTGCGGAACACGCAGACATCAATAGTTCGTGTGGCCCCCATGGCTGGCAATAACGGCCGCTACACGCCGCGGCATCGAACGAAAGAGGCTTAGGATGTGGGCTTGGGGTATGTCAGTCCAGGCTGCTTCCACACGTTGCCACAGTTCATCAGGCGTAGCCGCGGGTGATGCTTGCCGGGCCACTCGATTGCCGATCAGAGACCAGACGTGTTCGGTGGGCGACATATCTGGAGAACTGGCGGGCCACGGCAGCAGTGACACTGATGGGCCGTGAAGAATTGTTGCACGATGCGTGCCACGTGCGGGCGCGCATTGTCCTGTTGAAACGTGGCCGCTGGCAGGTCCTGCAGGTAAGGGAGGATTACAGGCTCCAAAACGTCGGAGATGGTGCGGTGGCTGTTGAGTGTACCGGCGATGCGTACCAGAGGGTGCGGGTGTCATATCCAATTGTGCCCCAAACCATAACACTAGGCGACGGACCGGTATGGCGATGCATAATGCAGGCGTCATGCAGTCTCTCGCCGCGGTGCCGCCACACGCGGATCCGACCATCGTGGTGTTGCATACGGAATCGGGATTCGTTGAAGAAGACAATGTCGTGCCATTCCGTAGTCCAGGTGCGGCGTTCAACGGCCCACTGCCGCCGCCCTCGCCGGTGGTGTAACGTCAATGGTTATCGGAGCAATGGGCGCCGTGCGACAAGTCCCCGCTCCTGCAGACGACGTCGAACGGTACGGACTGACACAGGTTGTTGCGCAACACACCCTAATTCCTGCGCTAACTTTCGTGATGTGGCGGTGCGAGCCGTTAATGCTCGCCGCACAACATGCCGGTCCTCTCGTTCGGTGGTGTACCGCGGCTGCGGCAATCGCTCACGTCGGTCCGTCCGTCTCTCCTGCACCCACCGAATACATACTCGCCTTACTGTGGCTGGATGTCGTCCCACACGGGCGCCGATGTCTCGGTACGATAAACCGCTGTCGCGATAAGCCACTATTCATCCTCTGTCGAACTCAGAAACGTGCTGGAATGACTGCCGTATTCTGCGACGAGGCATCAGGAAGCTTCCCACGCACAGGTCCGGCAGCACAACACACTTGCACTACTTACACCCCGCCTTCTGTGCACCCTTCTTATAGTGCTTCTCGGTGGCGTGTCGGGCGCACATGATTTGCATATGCCCTGCAATGCTAATCGTTTGCATGTCCTCTCGTGGGCGACGCATGCTGCGAATTTCAGGCCAATCGGATGCTTCCTTCTTGGTGTTGCATTTTGGGTGGCCAGCAGTGTATTTGGTCACTGATCACTTACTGCGTGCTGGTACCTCCTCCATGAATAGATGTCTTTTCTAAGTCTCCATATGAACCAGTACTGGTAAATCGTTGTTTCTTTCACGATAAATGAAAGAAACAACGATTTACCAGTACTTTCAGGAACAACACGAAATCAGCGGCAGATTAAAATCTGGGTAGGAAGCGAATTTCGAAATATGTATGCAGGAGAATTGCTTCGTTCCCTGTGTCAGTCTCTGGGAGGTGGGGGTGATACGCAATCTCAATGTCGCCTTCAAGATTACAAAGGGGAAGTAGGGCCTACCAATGACCTTGGGCACCAAGTCCAACGACCTACGACTAACTGATACGCCATCTCAATGCCTCCTTCAAGATTATAGAAGGGAAGTCAGGGCCTACCAATGACCATGGGCTCCTACGACTTACTGATACGGCATCTCAATGTCTCCTTCAAGAATACAAAAGGAAAGTAGGGCCTACCAATGATCATGGGCTCCAACGACCTACGACTAACTGCTACGCCATCACAATGTCTCCTTCAAGATTATAAAAGGGAAGTAAGGTCTACCAATGACCGTGGGTTCTTAAGACTAACTGATACGCCATCACAATGTCTCCTTCAAGAATACAAAAGGGAAGTAGGGTCTACCAATGATCATGGGCTCCAACGACTAACTGATACGCCATTACGATGTCTCCTTCAAGATTATGAAAGGGAAGTAGGACCTACCAATGACCCTGGACTCCAAGTCCAACGACCTACAACTAACTGTTGGTAACTTTGGCTTAATTAATTTATAACAAAGTGCTTGGTCCGACAGCACTTCCCTCTCATAAGTGCGTAGAATTTCGCTGTTTCATTTCAGAGCCAATGCCCAACATAAATAGAAGCTTGTTTGTTTTTTAAGGGAATAACTTTTCAGACAGAATCAATACAGTTCAAATGAGATTAATGATTATATTCATAAGTACTGAAATATTGTTCTTTCCAAAAAATCCAAATTAAGAGTACGCGAGAAGTTGGGCCATTTCTCGAATGGTCCATCGGGAGATGTCCCGATATCCCGGTGGGACAATGCGCCCCTGCCCTGAGTTTATATAATGGGAGCAAACACATCGCGCCGCCCCGGTGGCGCAGTGGTCTAAGCGATGGCCTCTGATCATTCGTCCGAAATGGGTTCGGGTTGGAATCCCGTTGAGGCATAGATGTTGTGTTTGTCTTACGGTACTGGCTCTCTCCCTTCCCTGGAACCAGTGACCCTAAATTAGGGACGGGCGACTGCTTATAGCCCATTGAGTTGCTCACGGCACATTTCGCATGTTGGGTCAAGATTAGATGTCTTAAGTTTTATGCTCATGGTGCGGAGCAAACGTTTTGATAGTATTTCAATTGTATGTTAATGTTACACAGTGTGGTTTTTCTCATGTCACATGTGCCTACCAGGAAATAATCAGTCTATTACATAATGTTCTGCGCTGTATTGCACATTTGCTGTACAAAGAGTCAGTTTCATATTTTCATTATTTGTATTGTACCCGAAGTATAAATTTTCTGTAAAACGCAAGTTCTGTTTGTACTAATATACTTTACTCTTTGCACTGTGAAATTTACAGTTGTACCATGGAATTGTAATTCCGTATTAGTGTCTTCCCTATGCCGTTGCACCTTGTGCACATATGTTGTTGTTCATTACAAGTTAATCTATAGTATTGTGATTGAGGCACTTGTTTAAGCCTAAGTAATAGTTCTTTTTATAATTTGACAGGGTTTCACAATAGAGATATTGCATTCAATTTGTATAGAGTTCACACCATCATTGTAATTAGATTATTTATTCGCTTATCTTTCAGACACTGAAAAGTATAAGCCTTCTGCTCTTTTCTTCTTTTTTTCAAGATTGCTCAAAATATACATGTTTGTTTTTGCACTGTAAAATTTATAGTTATACCTTGTACTGGTGTTCACCTATTAGAGATGGCACTCTGCTGATGCACATTGCGAACATATGTTGTACATAGAGTAAGTCAACCCTTCAGTCCAGTATTGTCAGTGTTATGAATTTGCTTACATTGTATATAGTGCATCCACATAGTGTAAATATCTCATCGTCATTGTAAATAGGTCATCTACTTGTTTATCTTTTGGTAACTGTTAAGCACAGGCCATCTGTATCTTCCTGTCCATGTTTGCTCCAAATAAATATTGTTGAAGCTCACGGTGGTCGTTAAACACTCAATCAAAAAAAAAAAAAAAAAAAAACATCGCTGTTATTTGTTCTTCTTTCCTGTCGTTTTGCTTTAACATAATTTAACTGGCGTGGTGTTCGTAAAGATTTTTCTGAATAGTCTGACGCGGGTTTCTAATCACTGTGCTCTTTTCTTCTTCACCACTAGATCTCCTTCTTACAAGATTTTTACCAGCCCAATGCGGTTCCAATTATTATGATAATTAGTGGAGTTGCGATGATGGTTGTTAGCCTTCTGGGCTTGAAGAGCTCCATTGCTGCTAGGATAGACGAAGAAGATTACGATGACTCGGAATTGGTCTCCGCTGCAAAATATCTATTTGTTTACTGGATCATGGCGCTAGTGGTGTGTATAGTCGTGTGCGCTGCTGCGTTCATTTGCTTCCTTGAAATTTATGAGCTGGAAGAAGCTTTCGGAAAGGGACTTCTGGCCGCCATGAAAAGCTACAGAACCAACGCGGAAATCAAAGAAGAGTTGGATGTCCTGCAGATGGAGTACCAGTGTTGTGGCATCGAAAGCTATGAAGACTGGTACAAGGTTTCATGGGTGGAGGTTAAACATCTTGACATGTCGGACAAAACCATTAAAAAGTTAGTTATTTCTTTTCTCTGACAAACTGCACATACTTATTCAAGGGCATTGAATCAGTACACAATTTTTCAAGGGCGTTACGTCACGATCGCCCCCACGTGCGATTTTCTCTGATTCGACAGATCGAATTCGAATCTTCTCGTTTTGAAGTTTAACTCTTTAACTAATTTGAACGAACTAACTTGGGGTTAGCAAAATGGGCTGAAGTCAACTTAAACAAGTTAGAAAAATCATGCAATACATTGATTATGATACGCTTTCCAACATACCAGAAATAATTACTCAAGTTATTTATTACTAAAGTTATGAGGATAATGGCTGTATAATAAATCTTGCTCCTGTGCCGTGACCTGTGACCCCATTTCGATGATATTAAACAAAACCGGTTCAATATACCTCCGAAACAACATGCTAAAGTTTTTTCGCAATAGAAGCATTTTTAGTCAAGTTATGAGGATAGTGTCTTTGGAATAAATCTCGCTCCTATGCCCTGACCATTGATCCCATTTCAATGATATTCAACAGAACCGGTTAAGTATACTTCCGGAAGAATATGATAAAGTTTTGTCTCAATCGAAGCATTTTTACGTAAGTTATGACGCATAAGGGCGATGGAATGGATCCCGCTCCTATGTGACCTTTAACCTCATTTCGCCCATTTTCAATAGGGTTCGTCCTTAGGTGGTCCTCTAAAACACACTAAAATTACATCGAAATCGAACCATTTTCACGTAAGTTATGACGCATAAGGGCGATGGAATAGATCCCGCTCCTTTGTCCTGACCTTCGATCCTATTTCGTCCATCTTCAATAGGGTTCGTCCCAAAGTGGTGCCCTACCACATACTAAAATTTCATGGAAATCGAACCATTTTTACGGAAGTTATGACGCATACGGGCAACGGAATGGATCCCGCACCTATGTCCTGACCTTTGACCCCATTTCATCCATTTTCAATAGGGTTCGTCCCTAGGTGGTCCCCTACCACATAATAAAATTTCCTCGAAGTCGAACCTTTTTTACGCGAGTTATCATGCGGACGGACAGACAGACAGACGGACAAAGCTGGAGCATATACGCTTCTTCAACCTACGGTTGGAATGCGTAGACAAGTATACACTGGTCAGAAAAAGTTGCGGATATTGCCGTTTCGAAGGGAAAACGTGATGATGTGCAATTTTAGCGACTACTGGAGATCGGTTATCAGCGTGGGTAGCTACGTCTAATGTAAATTAGCTTCCTCTGAGAAGTGGAAAACGGGTCGTTTTCAACACTTGGTCTAGAAGTTTGCTGAATGTATTGCCTTCAGTGGTGGATTGACCTGAAATGATGCCCAGACGGCCTTTAAGCATTGACAACAGAAATAAAAGTATAAAAGTGTTGGCATGTTACATATAGGTTTGCGGCAGATCGAGTTGGCTACACACAAGATTTCTACGGCATGGAAATGTTGCAGAACGACCCAGCAGTGGTAGCCCGAGGGTAACCATCAGGAGGCAAGATCATTACCTTAGTAAGTGCTTCGAGAAGGCCAAAGATCACCAGTAACCAACTCTGGTAATCCCTTCGAGCTGCTTCTGGTATCACAGTATGTACTCGGACGATGCGAAATCCTATTCACGAGTATACACTCAGATCAATGAGGCCTTTGAGATATACACTATCTACCAACAAGTAATTGGACACCCCTGCAATCGACGATATCTGCGTTCCTGATACACGTCACGGCCGCCGCCGTTAAATATCGTGTGGGAAACAACAACGCAACCAGTCGCATGCAAGATGCCATGCAGTTCGGAGCTCTCTGATTTCGAGAAAGGTGTAATCGTCGGGTATCACAGAAGTGGCCTATCCATACGTGACATATCCAGCGAGTTGAAATACACAAAATCGACAGTGGCCTACGTGATTGGCAAGTGGAAGATGAGAGGTGACTGTCGGAATGTGCCCCGACCCGGCAGACCCACAAAACTGGGAGTTATAGAGACCGACGGTTGCTGGCCAGAGAAATTCGAAAGAACCGCGCCAAATCGATGGGCCACATCCGCGAGGAGTTTCAACAGGCATCCGGGAGTGTTCTTTCGATGAATATCATCCGTAAGGAAGCCCATCTGCTCGGTTATCATGGACGTGCTGCCGCCCACAAGCCTTTGATCACCAAGTCCAATAGCGCTGCTCGGCTAACGTGGTGCAAAGAACGTCGACAGTGGACCGTTGAACAGTGGAAACAGGTTCTTTGGAGCGACGAATCAAAGTTCACTCTCTACCGTTCGGATAGCAGGGTCTGGGTTTGGCGTCTGCCTGGAGAATGCCTCCTGCCGGAATGTATTGTGCCAACTGTGAAGTTCGGCGGCGGTGGAATAATGCTATGGGGGTGTTTCTCCTGGTATAGCACGGGACCTTTGGTTGCAATTCCTGGTAGACTCAACGCCAATACCTACTGCACCATTTTGGATGACCATGCGCTTCCTACGTTGTGGCAGTTTTACGGGGTGGACCCATGTTACTTTCAGGATGACAATGCCACCTGTCATGTTGCGAGGTCCACCATGGCTTGGTATGGTGATAATGGGGTTAATCGAATGGACTGGCCTGCGCAGAGCCCGGACCTTAACCCTATCGAACACCTCTGGGACGAGTTGGAGCGTCGACTTAAGGGGTGCCCCCACCGTCCGAAATCGGTGAAGGAACTGACCTGTATTCTCCAAGCCGAGTGGAAGAAAATACCGCTAGCTGTCGTAGAACGCCTGGTTGAGTGTATGACCCGGAGGGTCGCAGCTGTAATCGCCGCTCGTGGAGGCTCCACCAACTATTGAAGGTGAATGAACTTCGTTTTCCTTTGCTATCACAGGTGTCCAATTACTAGTATGGTAGATAGTGTATAACATTTGCGTCAGCTCACCGTCGTCAAATAGGTACCTAGGTCCAACAGTACATGGCATGGAATACGGAGTGGCACCATGTACTTTTCATAGACGAATCCCGTTTCGCTCTCTGTCCTTATACTCCACGAGGACACGTGTGGAGGAGATCCGACAATACGAATGCTACCACATTCTGTGCAGTCCATCCCACTCTTACCAGAGGTAGTCCTGGTCTGGGAAGGAACGCGGTTTAATGTCCGTGCTTCCTTGTATGTTTATCAAGGCAACGCGAAGGCCTCAATGTACCGAAACGAGATCATTGTGACACTGTTTCTCGCTGCTATTGGGCAGGCATTCGGTTTTCTCGATGACAATGTAGCCAGTCACCGAGCCTGGTGGGGCGTACTTGAGGAGCTGGTAAATCATGGGATTGAATCGTCCCAGCTGCTTCCGAGGTCTCCTGACCTTAATCCTATTGTAAACATTTGGGACACTGTACAGTGATCTGGATAATCACGTTCCATGCTCCAGTACACCGGCAGACCTCCGTAACGTGTTGCCTGTACTCGTAATATGGGATAAACTGCCCCCGACACTCATCAATAATGTCATTGCAACTACACCTTGCAGGTGTCAAGAAGTTCTTCGACACAGAGGCGCTGTTACCTGGTACTGAAATCCAGAGGTATTGACATTCTCCGAATTTACCATTTTGTCGATACTGCCAGTGGCGGCTCGTGGCAACTGAAACAGGTGGGGCCAGTAGCCGAAGTCAAACAATGAAATAAAAAAAACTGTCATTATTAGGCCAACTATTGAGACCCCCCCCCCAAGATTCCTTTACTCTGCCTCTGTTTACCCCCTTGACTCACAATAATGCCCAAATCAGGCAGGAATGTGTCAACTATTGTATTGCACACGAAAAAAATTTCCTCAGAATAGAATGCGTAACTATTAACAGAAAAATGTTAAAATTCCTTAAATAAAATTTTTACTTTAAAACATATGAGCATTAATTTATGTTAGTTGTGCTTTGCGTTTCTTCAGATTTCTCAACAGGAATAATCACAGGATTCACAGGATAAAAAAATGTAGTAAAAAAATAATAACTCCAAATATATGCAGGGAGGGAATGTTTCATGAATTTCGTCCCATGTAGAATGAGTACAATACTACCATTTGCATTATTTGAAAGGTTTAACCTTTTTTTAAAGAACTTGTGAAACCTAAAAACATATATGTACTCATGTGCAAATTATACTTAAAGGTTTTCTCATTTGTTTATTTATTTTTAACATAGAAAATCCTCTCATTTAAAACTGAAATTAGTTCTGCAAAGCGCTTTGTAAACTTCATACTCTTGGAAACTCAAATTCTTGGGCTGATAAGCACCGAGTTTTTTAAGTGAAGCTTTTCGACTCAAATTCTTGGGCTGATAAGCACCGAGTTTTTTTAAGTGAAGCTTTTCGACTCAAATTCTTGGGCTGATGAGCACCGAGTTTTTTTAAGTGAAGCTTTTCAACTCAAATTCTTGGGCTGATGAGCACTGTATTTTTTTAAGTGAAGCTCAAACTAAAAATTCTTGGGGTGATAAGCACTGAGTTTTTTTTTTAAGTGAAGCTTTTCTTCCAGATTTAAAGCAAATAACGGAGATTTTAACAAAATATCCACTCCATTCATTGTAATCGACGAGCAAAAAAGTCGCCGCCCCGGTGGCGCAGTGGTCTAAGGCGTTGGCCTCTGATCATTCGTCCGAAGGGGTCCGGGTTCGAATCCCGGTCAGGCATGGATGTTGTGTTTGTCTTACGGCGCTGGCTCTCTCCCTTCCCTGGAACCAGTGACCCTAAATTAGGGACGGGCGACTGCTTATAGCCCATTGAGTTGCTCACGGTGGTCGTTAAACCTCCAATCAAAAAAAAAAAAAAAAAAAAAAAGTCACGACACAAAGGAACAACACATCACCGAGAAAGACACACAGAAAAAACAACTAACTGAACTTTGAGCTTGGTCGGGGTAAGCTTCTCTGTCAACCCACGGCGTTAAGGAAATGGATATTCTCCTGGCCAATCAAATTAGCGCGGAGCCAGATCTATCTGGCCCCACAACTTTTTCCACACGCGTTAAGGCAGTGTTGTATGTAGGTCATCATACTGAATGAGACTGGGAGGAAATCGTCTCCTCTTCGCTTGCGTAGTGATGTTACTGGGGCCTGTTGGAGCTGGCCCAAATAACCTCACACTTTGAACGTGATTTCTTTCCTCAGGGAATAGTTTTTCGTTTTTGAAGGAAACTTTTCCCTTAGGTAATGGTTTTTGAAGGGAAAGGTTTATCGCCATGTAGTTAAGAGAGAGAATAAGAATCAGGGCAAAAAAGAAATTATTTCTAAAAATAGAAATTTTTAGGTGGGGCCCGGCACCTCTGGCCCCTAATGACGAACCACCCCTGGATACTGCTGGCTATTTGTTGTGTGCAAAAAATTGCACAATAATTTTTTTTGTAAGACTCTATCGTTTGTGTTACATAGCCTCACTGGTGCAATTTCCATGCGTGTTACTTGAGTCAAATGCATATATCCTATATTTCATGCAATATCCGTTACTTTTTCAGACCAGTGTATTCGCTGTCTTATAAGGGGACCGAACGCGATAGGAATGCGTAAACCTGCGCATCGGAAACCGTTGCTTTCCTCCTTAGCTTTGTTATTGAAAGTGATCATTTAAGGGGATAATTTACATTATTACTTTCTGACTCATAACCTGCTAAACTGATTATAACAAGTTAGTAAAATCATGCAATGTCATGGTTATGATACGCTTTCCAACATACCAGAAATCATTACCCAAGTTATTACTCAAGTTATGAGGATAATAAATGTGGAATAAAACTCGCTCCTGTGTCCTGACCTTTGATCCCATTTCGATTATGTCCAACAGGACCAGTTCAGTATACTTCCGGAGCAACATGATAAAGTTTTGTCGTAATCGAAGCAGTTTTACGTAAGCTATGACGCATAAGTGCAATGGAATGGATCGCGCTCGTATCCTGACCTTTGACCCCATTTCGCCCATTTTCAATAGGGTTCGTCCCCAGGTGGCCCTCTACCACATACTAAAAATTCATCGATATCGAACCATTTTTGCGCAAGTTATGACTCATAAGGGTGATGGAACGGATCCCGCGCCTATGTCCTGACCTTTGACCCCATTTCGCCCATTTTCAATAGGGTTCGTCCCAAGGTGGTCCCCTACCACATACTAAAATTTCATGGAAATCGAACCATTTTTACGCGAGTTATCGTGTGGACGGATGGACGGATGGACGTACAGACAGACAGACAGATGGACAAAGCTGGAGCATATACGCTTCTTCAACCTACGGTTGGAAAGCGTAAACAATTTTGATGAATCAAAGAAGGGATAGTGATGTCTGAGTCTCTCTTTTTTTTTTTTTTTTTTTCTACCTAGCAGCATGATGTTCGCGTGAGTGGGACTTATCCTTCCCCTTCATGCCTTAGATCATGCAGAAGAGAATTAAGGACTAGAAGGGAGCGCTTATCACCAGTGAGGCTCTTTAGTCAGTTCTGCTGATATGACGGGGGGGGAATTGTTTTGTCGTAGCTTTCGTAAAACCCGGTCGCTGTGTGAACATTTCTGTTTGGGGAGCTCAAAAAATTTTAAGCGACGTGTAGTGCACATACATCGGCCACTTAAAGGCTTAATGTCCCTCATGAGCATTTAAAGTTACACTCACGGATAATGAAATTTGCGCACCAAAAAGGAAGCATCGGATTGATCTGAAATTTCATGGGCGTAATGATACAGATGAATGATACACATGATGGCAAAAACAGAGCTGCAGGACAATTACAGAGGAATCTGTGGCACGCCGTCCGGTCATCTTCAATAGCGCGTCGCACCGCCTCATGCGGCGATACATGCTGCAATACGGTCCGGCATGGAGGCGAACAGACGCCTGATGTTGTCCTGCGGCAGACTGGCCCACACGTGTTGGACGGTGTGCTCCAAATCCCGGATAGTGCGGCAAGGCGACAGCCGGCGTTTCAACTGGTCTCACACATACTCGGTAGGGAACATCTCCGGGGAGCGGATAGGCCATGGAAATGTCTGGACATGACGTAGGCAGTCCTGGACAACCCGAGCAGTGTGCGGGCGGGCATTATCCTGCTGGCATAGCACACCTAGAATCCCGTCCAGAAATGGGGGCACATGGAGCCGTAGGATCTCATCCACATACCGCTGGCCCGTCAATGATCCACGTACCACTACTTGAGCTGATCGGCTATCGTAGTCTATGGCTCCCTAGAACATAATACCTGCAGTGGGTTCGGGATTGTGCCGTTGACCCGGGGATCTCCACACCCGGACACGATGATCATCTGTCCCCAAAACGAAGCGACAGTCATCGCTAAACACCACACGTCGCCAGTCTGAGGCGTTCCACGGAGCCGGCGATGTTCCGGTGTTAATGGCAGCACACGTAAGGGGCGCTGGGAACGCAGATTCGCTTCCGCGAGGCGTCGGGAAATGGTTCGTGGGCACACGGGAGTCGCTACATCTGCCTGTATAGTGGACCGGGTCCCCGTGGGATCCGTTCGGGCCTGGCGCACGATCCGTCGACCTTCTCTACCGGTGGTCCGTCCGGAGCCGCTCTGCCGTGTGGCAGTGCTGTCACGTGTCCACTGCTCCCAACACAGTCGGGCTTATGTGGTCAAAACGATCCTCGTGGCGGGTTATATACTGCGCGCCAACCACCATGCGGTTTTCAGCCCGATGATCAGGCCTCTCTCAAAATCCGTAAGTTGCGTAAATCGACGTCTTTGGCGTCTACCCGGCATACTTATCTCTTTATACTCTGTCTTGCGTCTGCCGCTGCTTTTCGCTTTCATGGGGCATCTACTACACGCCGGTTTATACTGTTGCCAGTTCGTGCTTGCAGCGGCACCACAGGGTGTGCGATCATGCGCACTCGCACCAAACATGGATCATTTGCATACCAGCACGCATTCTAGGTATTTGCAAAGTTTCGCGGTTGTAGCATGTTTTCTTCTAGGTGCGCAAATTTTGTGCGTGGGTGTTAAAGGAGTCTCCCATTCCCATTTCAGGGCCACTATTTCCAGGATGGAAAGTCGAGTGGTTTGAAATACGGGCGTTTGACCATTCATCCTACACTGAAAAAAAAATTCCTGTAATTCACGAGCCATTTTTCGTAATTCCTTTCGTCCTTTCGAGAATTGATGTAACATATTTCTGATTCAACCTTTTCCGTAAAAAGACGGGGGAAAAAAAAACAACCACCCTGAATTTCACGGAATTTTTTTGCGTGAATTGACAGGAATTCTGTTAATTAAGGAAAATTCTGAATTTTGAGAAACTTTTCTGGAATTCTTTTCGTACATCAACGAGAATTTGTCGTTTTTGAAAGTTGTTAAAGGAAAATTCTGATATTTCAGAAACTTTTCCGCAATTCCTTTCTTATGTTAACAGAAAAATTCTGTTCTCACTTCTTCCGTACCCACATGACAAGAATTTCAGGTAATACTATCAGGAATACTTGAGGTTTGATTAACTATTAAATTTCAATCATCTGTCCGAGGACCTTATTTAAAAGTTCTGTCGCCAGATCTGATATTGTGGATAGCATATCACGTGATATGTGGGCAACGGATATTCTATTGTATATTGTGTTACCGTAAGAAACCGGGTACTTGAATTATTATATAGGGTATTGTATAATGTCTATGTACCCCTTAAGACAAAGGCCATTACAGCTATCAAGACTAAATATTATATTTTCGAGTTTTGTGAAATAATGTGAAGCAGTATACATTTTACCTTTTTTAAACATAAATGAAAGTCATTGTCAATTTAAAAAGATCTCGACTTCCAAAAACACCGAGCTGCTTTGAAAAACTATGACGAAAAACAAATGTAATTTGTGGAAAAAAATAAAATGACTAACTAACCCGCAATGATAGCAGTAAACATTTCAACATCGGCCGATTCGAGTCATCTACCTTCCTACCTTAAACGTGACCAAGTGGTAAGTGTCAGTCGTAGCGTACTTTGCTGGCGTCTAAGCAGTACCGGGATATATCCTCACCATAAGCAACAAGTTAGTAAAATCATGCAATGCATTGATTGTGATAGGCTTTCCAACATACCAGAAATCATTACTCAAGTTATGAGAATAATAGCTGTGGAATAAATCTCGCTCCCGTGCCCTGACCTTTGATCCCATTTCTATGATATTCAACAGAACCAGTTCAGTATACCTCCGAAACAACATGATAATGTTTTGTCGCAATCGAAACATTTTTAGTCACGTTATGAAGATAATGGCTGTGGAATAAATCTCGCTCCTGTGCTCTGACCTTTGACCCCATTTCGATTATGTTTAACAGGACCGGTTCAGTATACTTCCGGAACAACATGATAAAGTTTTGTCGTAATCGAAGCATTTTTACGTAAGCTATGACGCATAAGTGCAATGGAATGGATCCCGCTCGTATCCTGACCTTTGACCCTATTTCGCCCATTTTCAATAGGGTTCGTCCATAGGTGGTTCCCCACCACGTACTAAAATTTAATCGAAATCGAACCATTTTTACGCAAGTTATGATGCATAACGTCAATGGAATGGATCCCGCTCCTGTGTCCTGACCTTTGACTCCATTTCGCTCATTTTCAATATGGCTCGTGCCCAGGTGGTCCCCTACCACATACTAAAATTTCATCGAAATCGAATCATTTTTACGTGAGTTATCGTTCGGACAGAGGGACGGACAAAGCTGGAGCATATACGCTTCTTCAACCTAGGGTTGCAAAGCGTAACAAAAGAAAAGGGTTCTTCCACTTAGTACGTCAGGAAAGAATCTCTGCTGAAAGGACTGGAAAAGTTAAAATCCAAGTTTTTGGGGAAATTTCCATATAAAAAACAGGAAAACTCAAAACTGATTTTTCTGAACTAAACGGAATTAGTGAAAATGGAAAATCTGTCAAAATACTGAAATTAGAAACGGAAACTTTTTAAAACAGAAGTTTCGTCAAAAATCGGAGGCCCGTCGGCAACTTTGCTGCCAGTGATTTTCAGGAATTTTCCGTGAATTCACGCCACTTAATTTTTACAGTGTAGATGATCCTGGGCTCAAGTACCGAATGAGGCATGGATGGTGTGCTTGTCTGTTGGCGCTCTCTCTGTCCGTCCCCTGGAACCAGTGGTTACGAATTAGGAACAGGCGACTGATTATAGGCCTAAGAGTTGCTCATGGTGGTCGTTAAACTCCCAACGAAACAGAATTAGGACGCCCATGTCTTTTCTCGGGATTCGAACCTAGACTAAGAAGCTTGCTGTCTAGAGCTGGGTGACCGAATTAATCCATTAAGGTGGTTCCACCTGAAATCTCTGCCTTATATTTCCAATGGTAAAAACTTCTTTACATATTTTCTTGGCAATTAATGTGTTCACAAGGATGAAAATTTGCACATCGATACAACTAACTTTAAGTTATAGCATGGGATACTTAATACTTGCTAAAACATAACCGTAATTAAACAATCCAACATTTTTCTGTCTACTGACGTCATCAATGTACAGGTCGCGCCATCTATTAACAGGTCGGAACATTACTCAAAGAAAAATGATTGATTTTTAATATCATCATCATCATCATTGTCAACCATTATCAATCCACTGCTGGACGAAGGTCTCCCAAGTTTCCTCCACAACGGTCTGTCTTGTGCCAGTCTCCTCCATGTCACTCCCGCATACTTTCGAATTTCATCCACCCATCTTCCATGTGGTCTTCTTATGGGTCTTTTCCTGTCCCTTGGAATCCAATCTACAATTTCGGCTGTCCATCGATGGTCTGTTCTTCTGGCAGTATGTCCAGCCCATTGCCATTTCAGGGATTTAACTCTGATCATGATGTCTTCCACTCTTGTCATTTTTCGGATCCACGAGTTCCTCTTCTTATCTCTCCTGGTTACACCAAGCATGCACCTCTCCATGCTGCTTTGAGTTGTCTGCAGCCTTTGTATGTCTCTTTTAGTTAAGGTCCACGTCTCTGCACCATACGTAAGCACTGGAAGGATGCATTGATCAAACACTTTTCTTTTAAGACATAATGGCATATTGCTCTTGAAAATTATGCTGTTTCTTCCAAAAGCTCTCCAGGCAAGTTTTGTACGCCGATTAATTTCTTCATCAATGTAACCCTCACTTGATATCTGCTGTCCAAGATAAACGTACGTGTCTGTTATCTCCAGCTTTTCTCCATCAATCGATAAATCTTCATTTCTTGTAAAAGCATTGAACATCACTTTTGTCTTCTGAAAGTTCATTTTTAATCCCACTTCTTTACTCTTGTCAGCAAGTTCCTGGATCATACTCTGCAGCTCTGATGGGGTAGTTGCAAAAATGACTACGTCATCAGCAAAACGAAGGTGGGTTAGATAATCTCCATTAAAATATAAATTATGGTTATATTTTCGCAAGTATTAAGCATCCCATGATATAACTTAAAGTCAGTTTTATTAATATGCGAATTTTCATCCTTGGAAATACATTAATTGCGAAGAAAATATGTAATGAAATGTTACCATTATAAACATAAGGCAGAGATTTTAGGTGGAACCTAAGCGGCCGGTGTAGCTGAATCAAATGGTGTTCAAAATTTTGTGCGCTCCCCAAGCAGAAACGTTCACGTGGTAGCCGGGTTTTACTAAAGCTACGGGAAAACAATTCCTTTTCCCCTCTCATCTCAGCAGTACCGACCATAAACTTGGAACTGGTGATACGAGCTCACTTCTGACCCTATGTTATTTACTCCATGATAGTCCAAGGCATCATCGAGAAGTGCTAGTACCTCTGACACGGACATCATGCCCTATCATAGGTTCGTCCTCATTGTTATAACCCTTTTAGCAGGTAAACAGTCAGAAAGGATTTGTGTCAACATTCCCTCTAAATGAGCACTACGGGCAACAAAGCTAAGGAGGAAAAGCAATCCTTTCTGACACGCAGGTTCACTTGTTCCTGCTGCGATACTTCTAAAGACCCAAACAGACACAAGCATCTGAGTGAACGCCAAGTTAGGGAGATTAAGTGCTGACCACCTGAGGTATCCCCAACTGGCTAGTTTTGGTCACAGGCAGTCAGTCACTCTTGAATGACAACGTCTCAGTTTCCTATCTTTTAAAGAGCGAAAATGTCCTTTTTCTCATTAATAAAAAAACACACGTAAAGTTTTAACTATGAATATTCTGATAAATGAAAACCTGAAAACAGATTGAAAAAATAAAAAGAACGAGTTGGACAGAAAATTGGCTATTGGAAATAGAGGAGTTTGGATATCTGAGTTTGTTGAATGAATTAAAAAAAAAAAAAAAAAGTTTGGCGATTTCAGGAATTACATCCAAATGAGTGAGGAAACATGGAAACATTCAATCTGCTACGTCAGAACGTTCCCAGGCTCTGACTGGGCCAGTATGCCTTATTCTAACCTAAAAAAAAAAGGTATACTGTATATATATACAACATGTAAAATCGAGTTATGATGAATAGAAAAATTTGGTTTCCGCTTTGACAGCTTGGGGAAAAGAAAGAAAAAGATTTACGCAGCAGATGTTCTCCCAAACATAGTTTTTCATTCAGTCCTCACCCACCACCCCTCTTTCTTCAGGGTCGGGGCATAGCGGGGGCGGGGGGGTTTGCTATTTTTTCTTTACATTTAGCGGACGCGTCTTTTATTATTTTAAAATAGGAGGGACATAAATTATTAAGGGGGGAGGAAAATAAAGATTAAAAACTCACTCTTCGAATTTTCAAATTTAAGCTCCTTTCGTTTCAGCTGATTTCCTGTATCTCACCCGCTTTCGTTTATTGCAGTTGTATAATCAATATAACCAAATATACTATCAATATAACAACATCAAGTCAATAGAAGTATATTAAATTTTCCGTTTGATAAGGTATTAAGTTTCCGACCAATGTATTATATAATATTACTTAAATGTGGAATAGAAATTAAATTCATTCGTTTTACGTTAATGTATTGAGGTTCACCTATGGTACATTTTTTGGTGCGCCACAAAGAGACAAATATACGTATAATATTATATGCAAGACAAATGCATATATGTATAATATACGAATATATACGTTTTTAATAAACAGGAACTGTACACCAACTATACTCAAAATAGTATAACTATATTATTAGGGGTATGCAAAAGTTTCCGCCGGCACCGCTAGCGGGCGCTGTAGGGGTCTAACAGGCCGGCGACCCGTGCTGTCAGTTCGTACATTAAGGCAAGCATGGCGGTCCATAAAGTTCATTGGGCACTGTTTGTTATTCATGTTTAATTTAGGGAAAAGTACGAGTGACGCATATGGTTCAATATGTCAGGCGTGTATAGTGAAACGGTTATGGGTGAGCGGACGTGTCGAGAATGGTTTGCCAGGTTTAAGAAAGGTGATCTAAGCTTGGAAGACAAGCCAAGTGCAGGTAGATGGCAGGAACTCACAGACGACGAGCTGGAATCGCTGCTGCAAGAGGATGCCACACAATCAACCACACAACTGGCGAAACGTTTGAAAGTGGCTCAATCGACGGTGGTACGGCACCTACAGGCCTTGGGGAAGATCCACAAGATTGGTAAGTCGGTTCCTCATACTTTAACGGAGGGAGCGTAATATTGGTCAACGAGTAGTCATCTTCATGTCGTTGCTGAAGAGGTTTCAAGGTAAAAATTTCTTGTGGAAGGTTCTCACCGGGGATGAAAAATTTTGCCTATTGCGACAACCCGGTACGCAAGCTATCCTGGGTCGACCCAGGCCAGCCATCAACATCCACTGCAAAACAGGATATCCACGGGGGAAAGATGCGGTTGTGTGTGTGTGGTGGGACATGCATGGAGTGCTGTACTTCGAACTGTTGAAACAGGACGAAACAACCACTGCACAACGATATAGCGATCAGTTGACGAAACTGAACCCAGCAATCGAGCAAAAACGCCCATGGACAGGTAAAGGACTCCGTCCAGTCATCCTGTTACACGATAATACCAAACCACATGTCGGTGCCACCACAAAATCAACCCTTGAACATTGGGAGGTTTTACCACACCCAGCTTACTCCCCGGACATTGACCCTCAGACTTTCATCTGTTTCGTTCTATGCAACATGCCCTAGCCCAACAGAGGTTCAGCACAGTTCCAGAGGTGAAAAATTTCGTCACTGTGTTCTTCACCTCAAAACCCTAGTCCTTCTATCACAGGGGCATTCATTTGTTGCCTGAAAAATGGCAAAAGGCCACTGATGCTAACGGCCAATATTTCGTTGAATAAATGTGTACTGGTTTCCTGATTGTTCCTGTCTCCTTAAAACAGTGGAAACTTTTGCATACCACTAATATAATCCGAATTTATTGTTTGCTATAGACAGCAAACTGCTTGCTGTCTACCTTCATTGAAAAGGCCATCTGGTTGACTTCGAAAACTTGGAAACTTTGATTTCTATTCTACGCCAATAAATTCGCATTGCTAGCACAGTTATGCTATTTTGAATATATATATTTGTCTTAACCGAATCTGCTTCTGATTTGCTGCTTTCTGGGCCTTGATTACAGTGACACTGCAATCTGTAGTTTCTAAAATCATCTTCAGCAACAGCAAAAACTCTTTTTCCATTGGGAAGTAATTGATTATGCAATTTCCGCACTCTTTAATTTCTCTCACTTTATATATGAATTACCATTGAAATTTTTGCAGTTATAGAAATTTTATGTTTTCCATGAATATTTCAATGATTTCGTAATTACTTCTCTTTCCATAGCTAAGTCTTGAAAAAAAAAAGAAGTTTGGAACATTTGGATTTTCTTTCTCTCTAAGAATGGAGAAACTTACATTCTGAATTCAGCTACCGCATTAAAATTCGCATACGAGTGGAATAAAATCTTCGACAGTCTGTCGTAGAGAACATATACTTTATCTATCGCTTGTGAAAAGAAAGTGTTTTATTTTTTTTATACTCGTATAGATTAAATTTTACTAGAGATATTTCAGCTGCAGTCCAGAAACAGGGTAAAAATTTTATTTCGTAAACACAAACAGTACAATAATTCAAATTTTGAAGATGACAATCCGTTTTATGGTGTAATTGTGACAAGGATGATTAGCATACCCAGGCGCTCTCTGTGAGACACGGGTTCGATCCCTGCTCCAGGACGACGAAATTTTCAAGTTTTCGGATATTATCTGACTTACCATCCTTGTCATATTTACACCAAAAAACGGTTTGTCATCTTCAAAATTTGTATTATGTGGTGTAATCCCGTATTTCATTCATGATTTATCTGCTCTTGCAAGCAATCACGGGATAGGATTCTTAACCTCCAGATTCGCTAAACATGAATGCCAGCTGCTTCGACTAGCGAATCCTGTGATGGTTATATTCAAATTAATCGGAAACTTGAGACTTGGTCGTTCTGGGTGGTGTACTGGTTAGCATACCCGAGCGCTATCTGGGAGACGCGGGTTCGATTCCCGCTCCAGGACGTCGAAATTTCCAAGTTTTCAGATATTATCTGACTTACCATCCTTATCACAATTACACCAAAAAAACGGATTGTCATCTTCAAAATTTGTATTATATTTCATTCATGAGTACAATAATTGTTAGACTTTTGCTAAAAAGACGCTTAAACAGGAAATACCCTTAATGCCATTGAATGCTTAAACAGGAAATACCCATAATTTAAGGTTTGGGGCACCTTGATATAATTTTTGCAAACTGCCGCAAAAAGTCTGCGGGGCAGAAAAATGGATCACCAGTCCGCTTCTGAGTGTTCGTATGATCTGAAATTTACAACAGCTATTTCCGCAGAATATTCCGGATATATATAAAATAATCTATGAAGAATTAAAATAGTAATACATGAAGGTTGGAAATGTTTTCTGGAATGATATTTACTACATTTTCTAACCAGTTGTTATTGCGTGGTTTTAATAAAGTTAGAGCATAAATAAGCTATTCTTTAAAATGTCAAATATTGGGTTGGAAAGAAAGTAATGTCCGATGACGAGGTACCCGAAGTCGAAGCCCCAGCCACGGTGTACATTGGTCACTGAGATTGTGCAAAACACCGGCATGACATCACCAGGTCGGTGGCTTAATTTAGTGGCAGTTAGCCGTCAGAAAGCAAAGAGTGTAAAAGTCAGCCAACATGGAAGTGGACAAGGAGCACATCCACCATTGCATGTTGTTAGAGTTTCGCCGCTGTAGCAGCCCCGCAAGTGCTGTAAGAAACATTACCAGTGTGTACCCCAATGCCATATCACATCGCCAGTGCTGTCGTCAGTTTGAACAATTTCGAGAGGGATATTTTGACCTGCCAGACCGTCCCAAAGCCGGACTACTCGCAACATGGACATTCTGTAGACCTAAGTGGAGAGCGACCCACGTGTGACCACGCGGGAGTTGGCCGAACAGCTGGGGACTACCCACGCGAGCATTATCATTCACCTGCGTCAAATTGGGAAGGTGCACAAGAGAAGAGGAGTTTGGGTACCCCATCAACTCACAGTTCATTAGAAAGCAAATCGCACGAGTGCATGCGTTTCCCTGCTTGCACGTGACCAAGTTGAACCGTTCTTGGACCGCATTGCGACAAGTGACGAGAAATGGGTTCTGTATGACAATGTCAGCGCTCAGAAACAGTGATTGGCAGGGCCGGATTAAGGTGGGGTCTACGCGGCTTTAACCTTGGGGCCGGATTAAGGTGGGGTCTACGCGGCTTTAGCCTTGGGGACTACCATGATCAAGGGCCCAGGAGGCCTGCCTGGGCAAATAATAGATAGATAGATATTGGGTTGTCAGAAAAGTCATGACGTATTTTGCCACCCGATGGCGGTTGGGCGGTTTTGGAAGTACTAGAGGCATGCGCAGCTCTATTATCGCTATGGAATTCGACAGGTGCCAGTTCTAGCTGCAGTCTAAAAGGAATAGTGAGCGATTTGGTTGATTTGCGGAAATTTGACATCAAGTTGAAGATGGAAGACCAAACTGTGCATTTTCGCCATATTTTACTGTTTTACTTCCGTAAAGGGAAGAACGCGCGTCAAGGTTGTGAAAAGTTGCGTAAAGTGTACGGTGAAAATGCTCTACAAAAACGTCAGTGCCAGTGGTGGTTCGCAAAATTCCGTGGAGGTGATTTTGACCTCAACGATGCTCCTCGGTCCGGAAGACCAACCGAGGTTGATGACGACCAAATCAAGGCATTGATCGAGTCAAACCTACGTTACACCACACGAAAGATTGCAGATACATTGCACATCCATCATTCAAGCGTTCACTACCACCTGAAGAAGCTGGACTACGTAAGCAAGCTCGATGTGTGGGTTCCTCATGAACTCAATTGACGGCGGGTATAAACATCTGCGATATGCTTATTAAACGTGAGGAAAACTATCCTTCTTTGAAGAGAATGATAACTGGTGACGAAAAGTGGATTGTGTACAACAATGTGCTGCGCAAACGGTCTTGGTCCTGACGTGCTGCTTCGCCTCAAACGACATCCAAAGCAGACATTCATCAGCGGAAGGTTCTGGTCTCAGTGTGGTAGGATTTTAAAGGTGTCGTGTTTTTCGAGCTCCTACCACGGAACCAAACAATCAATTCGAATGTGTACTGTAGGCAATTGGACAATTTGAACGAATCCATCATCCAGAAACGTCCAGAGTTCGTTCATCGTAAAGGTGCTGTGTTCCATCACGGCAACGCGAGACCACACACAAGTTTGATCACCCGCCAAAAATTATTAGAGCTTCGGTGGGATGTGTTGCCACACCCAGCATACTTGCCTGACCTTGCGCCGTCAGACTTCCACTTGTTTCGCTCTCTTCAACAGTCCTTGCGTCGTATAACGTTCAATTCAGACGAGGCTGTAAATCAGCACCTTGTACAGTTTTTCGCCACGAAAGACGGCAAAAGGTTATCGAAAAAACGTGCATTATATCATTGATTGATATTTGTTCTTTCTATCAATAAAGGACCTTTGCAAAATATGGCTGAAATACGTCATGACTTTTTTGCGACAACCCAATAGATAGATAGATAGATAGATAGATAGATAGAGAGAGAGGGGGGGGGGGGAGTCTGGAAGACGAACAGATTTCAAGGTAGTGACTCACCAAGGATAAAGTCAAGTCTTCATATGTCGCTGTGTACAGCGGGGTCATCGAGGCAGTTTCAGCTTTTTTACTACGATCTACTCACACCTCCCAATTTGCACTTGGAACCGTTAAGGTGGGCGTCTAGTCATTTTGCTTCCTATACTTCCTTCTGTACACATTTTCTTCACAATTAATGCGTTCCCAAGGATGAAAATTTGAACATCGATTAAAATAACTTCATATTATAACTTGTAATACTTCATATTTTCTAAAACATAACCGTAATTAAGCAATCCAACATTTGTTTGTCTACTGACGTCACCAATGTACAGGTGGCGCCATCTTTTTTCTGGTCTGACCACCACCAAAGGAAAAATTTTTGATTTTAAATATTATTATGGTTATGTTTTAGAAAATATTAAGTATTACAAGTTATAATATGAAGTTATTTTAATCGATGTTCAAAATTTTATCCTTGGGAATGCATTAATTGGGAAGAAAATGTGTACAGAAGTTTGCCCATTGGAAGTATAGGAAGCAAAATCACCTTAATGGTCGGAGTCCCGTGTGGTTTCTCATTGCATACAAAAAAGCAAAAAACGATGCACTAGGAAAAGTATACAATGCTAAATCATTAGAAAATCCAAGACAAAATCTAGGAATCTTAAGCTTTTAACTCATGGCCTTGTGAGAACAATAAAAAATACAGTGACTTATATGCAAACTTTGCAAATGATTTAGTAGCCGCAGTTTCGTGTTTTAACGGACTTCATAATAATCCCACGTCATAAGTTCTTCGGGGGCTCACTCAGATGTCTTAACATTGGGGCCTACTCAAATGTCTTAGCCATAGGGGCCCACTAAGGTTTTAATCCGGCCCTGGTGATTGTATCCAAAACGGAAGCCCATGCCGACCCCCGAAGCCGGCTGACACCCAATGAAGCCGGCTTACACCCATTCTTCATGGTATCATTGGATGTGACTGCACTCTTTCCTAACGTTCCATTAAATATTGTGCGCAATATCATTGTAGATAAACTGACTTCACAGAACCCGTTAACTCCTTCAGAAATCGAAGCTGTTCTCTCAATGCATTAAGACTAATTCAAAAGCGGAGCTACTTTAAATTCAACGATATTATCTATCCACAGACAGAGGGGGCATCGATGGGTTCCTCCTTATCTCCAATATTAGCAGAACTCCTACTACAAACTTTGGAAGAAATGGTGATTAACCAAAGTTATATCCAACCATTTCTGTGCTTACGCTACGTGGACGACGTCTTTATTTTCTGGCAATCTACAATGGAAGAACTCGAACACTTTAAGAACCGATTATCATCACAGTACCCAACGATTAAATTTACCATAGAGCTTGAAAATAACAGCTCTTTGCCGTTCCTGGAGTTCACTCCCCATAGACACCCTCAGACAAATCAAATATCATATACTGTCTATAGAAAACCAACTCATATTACATCTGTTATCCCAGTGAATTCCTTGCCCCCACTCAATTATAAATTATCTGCATTTTACACTCGTCCACTTCGTCTGCACGCAAGCTTGAAATCTCTAGGATTTTTGACCTAGCGTCACAAAACGGGTATCCTAACCGTATTCTTCCAAGAATAGTTGATAAAATTAGGAGGCAACCCTACGACCTAAGAATATAAGTACACGTTACGTGGGATGAACTACATATATACCAGGAATCGTCAATGTTCTAAAGAACAGCGGTCGAAAATAACACCTTGATTTCGGTGAACACACTACTAATGTTCTTTCCAGTGTTAAGAATGATAGGGACCGAATCAAGAAAGGGGACGGCTATGGAGTGTATCTCATTCCACTAAATACAACAACCCCCACTGCAACAGAAAAAGTTTATGTCAGATCTACTATGAAGACCCTTAGGACTAGATTTACAGAACATCGGTATAACCTTAAGACAGGTTCCTAAACGACCGCATTATCTCGACTATCGGGTAAGCGCACTCACTATCCAGACTGGAATGAGTCCAAGATTTTGACCACACCATATATTTTACATTAAATTTCACTAGGGCTCTGCGGTCGAGGAAAATGCATAAAATATCTACATATTTAAAACACAAGATTGTTTCTTTCTACAATCAGCCAGAGCCACCTACTGGCGATTTTCATGATTTTTTATAAATGAAAGCTACTGACCCACAGATTTGTCATCGCTAATTTTTTTTTATGTTACCATGACATTTTCTTTGTACAATCTGCCGTTCGTTATTTTGGCGTTTGTTCTCGCTTCGGTACTTGCAGCGCCATCTGCCTTTCTGTGGTGGTCGGACTTGGAACTAAGCCCTCCGCTATCAACTACGTAGTAGAAAACAAAGTTCAAAGTCAAACCGAACAGCGGCGCCTTGGACTTTGCTTTCTATATGTGAATGCGTTTAAGCTTACACTGCCGCCCCCGTGGGGCAATGATCTAAGCGATGGCCTCTGATAATTCGTCCGAATTCGCTCTCTCCTTTCCCTGGAACTAGTGACCATAAATTATGGAAGGGCGACTGCTTATAGCCCATTGAGTTGCTCACGGTGGTCGTTAAACCACCAATAAAAAAAAAAGCTTACACTTAGTAAACAGTTGTTTTGGTTTGTCATGGAACGCCATATTATCCCTATTCTTGGTGACGGCAACTGTTTATTTTGTGCTGTTTCTCAGTGTTATATCATAATGAGGAACGTCATCGTGAAATTAGTATACGAGTCGTTGAAAAAATTAATGGGAATATTACTAAAAGGATGTTGTTGATGACCCATCTTATACACTGCTCAATAATTCAACCTGTTATTATAGTTATGCATTTTATTACGATTCGTATTATACGACGAGAAAAAATTTCGGTCACAGCTTTTTCAACCGTGCATGGCACGGGTTACGGACTAGTTGTTAATTATTGCCTCCGTACAAAAAGCTGCAATTATTCGTAGACTTGTGTTGAAAAGGTATTTAAACAGTAAAAGGTGATGCTGACTTACGGTATTTTAGGAATGGGATACCTTATTAATTTTTCCCCAAAACGGGCCACACCAAATAGCTTCCAGAGCCGTTTATGAATCGTCTGTCCGCCACTGGTTGTAAGTCAACTTTATGTATATACTAGCGACCCGGCCCGGCTTTGCGCGGAAGCAATTTAGCATTTACGGCGAATCTAAAGAGATAAGATTATTACGTTCAGCAGGCGACTGTCTTTCTCTTTGTAAAGCCACTTTTTGTCTGTCATTTGCCAATCGAGATTCTGTTTCTTGGAAAGTTTCATTATGACGGGATAAACAAATTCTTTTAGCGTCCAATGTACTACGACCTATATTCGATTTTCGTCTCAGCATAATGTTAATACAATATTTGAATTTTAATTAAAGAGCTGCTCAAAGAGATACATACGTGTGGACGAAAACAGCTACGCATTTAGTCTGTGCGAGCGCCGATAAAACAATTCTCTTTCAGCGTCCGATGTAACTACGCATTTAGTCTGTGGCCTTGCATGCTGTCAGACCGGCCGCAGCGCATGCGCCTTGCGTCTTTCTCCCAATGAGCAAAAATGTTTCATAAACCGGTCGCCGCGCATCGTTGTTTAGGCAGCGGAAGCCATGAAATAATGCGAACGGCGGTTTTTTATTTGACTTGTCACTAAAATCGTTACTGCTCAGCTTCCTTTTGTCATAGATTAATGTTTCATACACCTAAACCTTCCTCGACAAATGCTCTATGGAATGGTGAAAACCGAATCAAAATCCGTCCAGCGATTCTCGAGATTAGCCCGAACAAACAGACAGACACCTACCGTGGACTTTATTTTATACTGTGTATAAATAAGCGAATAAAAATTATTCAAATTAGAATTCGAAAACTTCTCGATCACCGTGTATTTCTGTTTATTTGAAAAATCTAGCGCTTTCTATCTAATTTTTAGGATGATTAAAGGAGGTTCTTATTTCGGCAAAGATGTTCCATTCAGTTGCTGCAACTTGAAGATCACAAGACCATGTGTGGACACTCGAATCGAGGATAAATCTTATCATTCAAAGTACTCTTACCCTGAAGATCTAACACTCAACAAAATAGGCTGTCGAGATGCGTTAGTGAAGTTTTTGGGCTATTCTCTCCTGAGGGGAATCGGAATATTTGTGGTAATAGTGCAACTAATATGGGTAAGTCAAAGAAACGTTTCAGCCCCGCATTACGTTTTTTACATATTTATCACATTTTTAGTACGACTTGCAAATAAATAAATAAATAAATAAATAAATAAATAAATAAAGAACGTGCTTATCGCATCACTTTGTCTGTCCGTCTGTGGACACCTCTGCAACTATTAGTCCGATCTGAAAAATTCGTTTTGCATTGGGGAAGTCCAAAATTTGGGAGCGATCATCTTTGGTCTTTTTCCAAGGCATGATTGTGCCACTAGAGGGCGTAAAATCAAATGCTATGTGAGAAGGCTAGGTTCGCTCAGATGAGGAGAATGAACTGCTCTGTGGGCTTCACGCTCTCATTTAGGACAATCAAAGGTCGAACACGCGTCACCTAGCTAACGGAAAACCATAACGTCTGCAAAAATTTTTTTAACAGTTTGACAAACCTCAAGGACCACTCGGCTTTTACAATCATATGAATAGTGGTGACAGAGAGAAAAAGAGAAACACGTTTCATATTTTTAACCACTTACGTTTTCTTTCTAGAACTTCCTAAACAGGGCCGGGTGAACCATAGGAGAAACCGGGGCGACCGCCCTGGTTGCCCCGCTCCTTCAGGAGCCCCCGCAGTTTAGAAAAAAAAATCATCTTCGGTTAAAAAAATTAACTACTTTTTCGTAACTTTTCGGGTGCGAGGCCCTTAAAAATAATTTTTTTGAAGTTTTTTTGCTTTTTTTTTGTTTCCAATTTTCCCATTTTTGAACATGTTATCCCCGTTCGTCGAACGGACACTGAGGTTTGCAGATTCCAAATGATTATTGTAACCACCTTAATCCTTTCCGCATTCATGAAATAACAAATTAAATTTCATTTTGTGGTCCCCTACTTTTATATATTCAACAATTTGTGTGAAAACCTGATACTTAAATTTAAGGAAGTAAAAAGAACAATATCTAAGTTACTTTCGGACTACATATGGAGGCCACTTTTTCAGTGACTTTAAAAACATTACAAGAAATTGAAAAAAAAAGAGGGGAGGGAAACTTTCATATATGAGCGCGTATAAAAGTTTAGAATGTCACTAATATGTCAGTTACTCTATTGTTCATTAAAAATCACTCACTAAACATGTATCAGGGGAAAAAACTGTTTCTAAGAATTTATTTTAGAGGGATCCTTATTATATTTCAATATTCACTGCTCAGGTATCTTTTTATCATTTTATTGAATAAGTTGTTATAAGAGTCACAATACAAACCCCTTCTCCCGTGAAATAAAATCGTAGATTTTTAGATTTTAACACATTTTATTCACTCTCTCTCTCTCTCTCTCTCTCTCTCTCTCTCTCTCTCTCTCTCTCTCTCTCTCTCTCTCTCTCTCTCTCTCTCTCTCTCTCTCTCTCTCTCTCTCTCTCTCTCTCTGTCCATCTCGCTCTCTCTCTTTCTCTGTCCATTTCTCTTTCTCTCTCTCTCTCTGTCCATCTCTCTTTCTCTCTCTCTCTCTCTCTCTCTTTCTACCTCTCTTTCCCCCTCTCTCTCTTTTTCTATCTTTCTTTCCCTCTCTATTTCTCTCTTTCTTTCTCTCTCTCTCTCTTTCTACCTCTCTTCCCCCCCTCTCTCTCTTTTTCTATCTTTCTTTCCCTCTCTATTTCTCTCTCTCTCTCTCTTTCTCTCTCTCTCTCTCTCTCTGTCCATCTCTCTTTCTCTCTCTCTGTCCATCTCGCTCTTTCTCTCTTTCTCTGTCCATCTCTCTTTCTCTCTCTCTCTCTCTGTCCATCTCTCTTTCTCTCTCTCTCTCTCTCTCTCTCTGTCCATCTCTCTTTCTTTCTCTCTCTCTCTCTCTTTCTACTGTCTCTCTTTCTTTCTCATCTCTCTCTTCTACCTCTCTTCCCCCTCTCTTTTTCATCTTCTTTTCCTCTCTATTTCTCTCTTTCTTTCTCTCTCTCTCTACTCCTCTCTCTCTTCCCCCCTCTCTCTCTCTTCTTTTCTATCTTTCTTTCCCTCTCTATTTCTCTCTCTCTCTCTCTCTCTCTCTGTCCATCTCTCTCTCTCTCTCTCTCTCTCTGTCCATCTCTCTTTCTTTCTCTCTCTCTCTTTCTCTCTCTCTCTCTCTCTCTCTCTCTCTCTCTCTCTCTCTCTCTCTCTCTCTCTCTCTCTCTCTCTCTCTCTCTGTCCATCTCTCTTTCTTTCTCTCTCTCTCTCTTTTTCTACCTCTCTCTTTCTCTCTCTCTCTCTCTTTCTATCTTTCTTTCCCTCTCTATTTCTCTCTTTCTTTCTCTATCTCCCTCTCTCCCTTTTCTATCTCTCTTTCCCTCTTTCTCTCTCTCTTTCTTTATCTCTCTCTCTCTCTCTCTCTCTCCTTCTGTGTTTCTCTCTCTCTCTCTCTCTTTCTCTCTCTCTCTTTCTCTCTCCTTCTCTCTCTCTCTCTCTCTCTCTCTCTCTCTCTCTCTCTTCTCTCTCTCTCTCTCTCTCTCTCTCTCTGAACTTTCAATCCGTATTATGGTCTTTTTCTTAAGCTTAAAGTAAATACTTCTTTGAGATAACCATTTTGTCTTTAGGTAGTTTTCGTGTGTCGTCCTTACGGACAATAATTTTCAGGTAACAATTTTATTAAAATATGAGATTTATTTTTTAGTTCCCACAATGAAATTTTGCTCCGGGCCCAGCAAATGCTCTATCCGGCCCTGTTCCTAAATAATTTTTTTCTTAAGTTCCTCATGTTGGGGACCGCGAAATGCAGATACATTCTCTTACGCGTTTCAAAAATGGTCGCGTCCTGCAGGTTCTCGTTAAATAAAGGTTTGTCATGTATTATTTCTATTGGTTATGACATCCGTGCCGCACGAAACTGCCCGCTTTGGCTGAAGAATGTGAGTGACCACCAACGTAGGTGTCACTGTATAAAAGAAAGCATTTCTTTAAAATTATAACGGATGTTAAGGAATCGGGGTCCATTGAGTGTCCTACACTGCGCCTCTGATGCTTTGCTAGTCCCGATTTTTTCACCCAACAGTTTCTTATATAGGGTTTGCTCCGACAGGAAGGGTTTAATCGCAGCCGCCTATGTCACATGAGACTATTATGTTAATTATCAGAAACGAAGTTACAGTATCAATTTGAGCGTAGAGGCCCAGATACGACACGGAATAGTCAGGCCAGAGAAGTAGGAGGACCAGATTGAAGTTGTGAGTCGACATGGTTAACGGTTGGGAGTGCCAGATTATGACGTCACAGCGAACACTTTCAGGGAAGGAGGGCAAGAGCTGGGGAAGAAACAGATGACCTTATTTGCAGCGGGGGTACTGCAACTTAACGTACACATCCGACACGCGGTGAGTGTACGGTGCAGAGTTGAAAATGAATAAAAAATTTTGGACCCGGATCCAACCCGGACGTCAACATAACTTGACCAGACCCGGGCAAATCTACTTTGAACTATAAATTCGAAACTCAGTTTATAATTTTATTGATAATCACACACACACACACACACGCCACGCACACACACACACACACACACACACACACACACGCCACGCGCGCACACACACACACACACACACACACGCGCACACACACGCCACGCGCACACACACACACACACACACACACACACACACACGCACGCACAGGGTGCTCTAAAAGTCTCTCCGCAGTGGGTACCGTAGGTTATATAGAAATCATATAAATATATTACGGAATACAGTGGCGTATATTCGAGGCTAGCTGCGAAGCCCAGAGAATGCACAAATAAAAGTAAATTTAATATACACAAATAAAAGTCAATTATTATCAATGGTATTAAGATATGTCGATGCTTTCGGTGCTAAAAAACACGAGCGGATTCGCTTCTTTCGATTATGAGAATCAGTCGGGCGAGCGATGATCAACGGCGTAACGCAAGTAGGTCTTCGAGAGACTTCTCTGTTCTGATGCGAAGAGCTTCAATACTATCTTCTGCGAGCGTTTCCATGACAACATGAATGAGATACGGAGGTGAGTGGCCATTGCTTGGCGCAAAGGGTTCACTGAAAAAAACGAAGACTTCGGACTACCTCAGTCCCTCCATGTGTTTCTTGAGAGTTGTTTCAGTTTGTGTGAAGTGTCAATGAATTAAAATCAGTGATTAAATTCGTGGCTTTGTTGGATTCGAACTGTTTTGATAAATTTTGTGTAAGCTTCCCCGAGCATCTACTATCAGAGATTAAAGAACTCTATGCTTCAAATTTTGATACAGATCGATTAAAAAATGAACTGAAGGTGTTTTATTCCCTTGATGAATGCAAAACAAATCAGTAAGAGACATTATTTGTTACATAAAGTTGAATAATTGGACATAGTGTTTAATGAGGTGTAGAAATTACCAGATCAATATTAAACTGTTCATCAACAACTGCAACTGCCGAAAGAAGTTTTTCCGTATTAAAAAGAATCAAGATATATCTTAGAGCCACATAAGGACATGTACATTCGAGCAACTTGGCTGGTTTGTCAATAGGGAAAAACATTATTTTTAAATATGAAAAAGTACTTGGAAGAAACATTTTTGTGAAAACGTAACACTCTAAGTTCCCACAAAAGGAAAGAAGAATGGAGTTCGTGTACAAATAAGTGTTCAAATCCTAATCCTTATAATTATTTGGTATCATGTTAGCAATAGCATGTACCTAAAATTTAGAAAAAATGTTACTTCTATTACTTAACAATTAAAAAATAAACTCCGCAATTTTTAAGAAACACTGTTGATGGGGGGAGGGCGAGTGAGATAGCCAGGTCTCGGACCCAATATATGCCACTGACGGAAACGTATAATTTATTCACTTACTTACAGAAGGTGTTGGAACAATCGTTCTTCACATAACCCAACTGTTTTACACATGTTTTCAAACACATCTGCGAAAGTCAAAAGGTCCCTCCGCAGTAATGTTTACCCTGTTCCACTTAATTTTGAGCGTGCTACAGTTAAAATTTTTGAAAATCAACTTCTTGTATGTTTAATTTCAGTTTTTGCTCTTTTTTTGACACTATAACAAGATTCAGAATATGTTCTACTGCAACACCAATTTTCACCAGCTTCTGATGAGTAGAAAGTTTCCAAAATGTGGATGCTGATTTCATCATTGCCCCTCAGAAGGAAGGAACACTCATGAAATCAACATTCACGTTTTGGAAACTTTCAACTCATCACAAGCTTGTGAAAATTGGTGTTGCTGTGAAACATATTCTGGTTTCTTAATGAGACGAAACAACTTCTAGCATCCACTCTTCCCCTTTTTGTTTTCAACCAAAAGTATTTGTTGGCTCGACACCTTTTTCAATCTCCTTAATATTAAATTCATCCATATTAACAAATAAGGTATTAATTCCAACACGATATTCAATGGAATGGAATATTGGCACGTCAAACGAAAGCCTATGAATGCTCAATGCAAAAGATGCGATGTGAAAAATGACTCTCAGTCTTACAAAGTGACACGCGGGGTGTGAGAGAATGAATCACCAGAGAAGCAGGTGACAGCGGTTTGCCTGTATCTTGCTCCGGACAATCGCACTGAAAGCAAATGCAAAGGAAGTATCGTCGGTCGGTGGAAATCTTCTTTGCTTTAAGAAGGAGACGGCAATATTTTTGTATGACAAATCATTTTTCACTCCGCTGGCGCCAGCATCGAGCACAAAATTCCACAGCACGCATTTTTATTTGAAATATGTTTTTTTTTTACTTTTCAAGAACAAAACGAAAACACAGTCATTTGCAAAAGTTTAAGACCACCTGTCAATTTATTGAAAATTAAGATTTTGAAAGAAACAACAAATTACTAGTCAGAGATATTTGAAAAAAATGACACCACAGATGAATACTTACATTCTTTAGAATACAAAAACACCGAAATCAGTACTATATGAGAAGTACGGATAAATTAAAGTGTAATAAAGTAAAATCATAATTTTCGGAGACAAATAAGCCATTACTTTTCCAATGATCCCAATATTTCGAGAAATTAGGGAAATAAGATAATCAATGTGAGAGTTGGATTTAAGATCCGACTGAACAAAAACCACCTAAATATTTTAATACTTTGTACAACCTCAACCTGTGTGTTATTTAAAATTACAGAATTCAGAGGGGTATAGGAGAAAATCCGACCATAGGAGAAAATTAAAATGTTTGTTTTCTTAACATTAATAGCAAGAGAAACAAATTGACCGCGGTGAGAAAATGCTTTTGTAATATCTGAATCAATGAGTCAATTTTGGTTACCATGAATAAGAGTTACATCATCAGCATACAGAATTAGGTCAGCGTCCTGAAGTTGTAAGAGTAAATCGTTGATATAAATGTTTAAACAATATAAGTGAAAGAATAGAACCCTATCTTAGGTCTTCGGCAAAATGAAACGAGGTCTTCACCAAGCAACCAATCAACCTCAGTCTATAAGTCCTACCTTATCGCGGCTTAAAAAAAAAAAGAAAGTGAAAACGAGTTTGATAATTTCAACTGACCATATGCCAGTTTTTTTTTTGTTTTTTTTTCAGGATTGTAGTTTTTTTTTCTGTGATTTTCGTAATTTTGCCTGTTTTTATTTCCACAGATTGTGATGACCGTTATGGCTCGTTACTTGCAAACTGGTCTTACATCAATGTCTAAAGGAGAAATGCCCCCGTTGGCTACCTGATTGCTATGGCTGGCCAGCAGCAAAGCCAAGCTGAAGATTCCCCGGCCGCCGAAAAGCCAGAAGGAGAGGATGATGATTATGCTGATGAAAAGGACGAGGCTGCAGATATTGATTGATCTTAATAGATGGAAAAGCAAATATGAATACATTTTTTCTCCAACTTGTTTTCCAAATTTGTTTTTTCATTTGTAGTTAGAAATAGTTTCAAATGTATTTAAAGTTTACACGAAATGCTGATACTTTAAGAAATTTTGTTTTAAGAAATTAATGGCCAAACGGATGACTTGAAAAACTAAATTGCTCATAATACGTAGATCGATCAGGAAAAAGTTTACATATGCTATAAAGTAAATGCGGGATGTCGTACGAGTGGCATAAATGACATGTGCTTTCGAGAGATGGCGCTAGTACTCCAGGCACTTCCCTACACAGAGCAGGAGAATCAGAGGTTAATCTTCTATAGAGACACGGCAACAATTTGGCCCCGAAGATCTGAATATAACAGCGCGCCAGTGGACGGACATGAAACTAAAACGTCGAACCGTAACCGCTTGCCTTTTTGTTTTCTTTAAGAGTTTACAACACAGATCATATGTAAAGGATTTTAGGAAGGGAGTGTCTGACCCCATGTCTTAAACAACCCTTAGAAATAGGAAGCTAGGAGATTTGGGCTAGAGTGCCCATTAGGAAAGTGGCACGAAGCGAGGTAGAAAGGGGGAGGAAGACGCCCTTATTTATTACCGGGGGCCAGTACCCGGGGTCGGACGGCTTAACGTGCCCATCCGACGCACGGCGGATATTTTAGTGGTTCGAACGTTCGTACCTGCCTGGGATCGAACCCGAGGTTATCTCCATGGCAGTCACGAAAGCTGACCACCAGGCCACCTGCGGCCCAAGAGTTCACAACTCTTTCCGCGGTGCTACTTATATAGCCATTGGTACCGTATCACGTGACAGACGCTATCGTAGTCTCATGTCCGACCACTGGGGCGCTATCTTAAACACGAGAGTTGGACCTCTGTTTCTCCTCTGTGCTTCTGTGAAGTAATGTGTGCCGAGCATGTGATGCCCAGTGACAATGACGACGTGGTTGGAAACGTGGTCTCAAAGTCGAAACGAGATCTATGGGCCAAAAACTTGCTAGCAAATAAAATGCATCGGCAGCTCGTCGAAGTTTATGGTGACAACATAATGTCTCGACCATGGGCGGAGAAAGGTAGGGGAGACGGGGGTCCGGACCCCCTCCTGGAATTTCATGGTCTCCCTCACAGGGGGAGTCTTCTTACGAAACGTCTTAAAAATTTATAGTTCACTTGTAATTAAACATCTTTCCTTTTCTTTTCTTTCTTTTTTTTTTATGAATATTTCGTGGAGACCGTCACCACGTTTCGCAGTTTTCGGTACAATTTTGAAAACTGACGTTTCAAGTACAATTCTGAAAGCTGATTTTGCACAAACAAGTTGAAAAGTTAACTCAACGTTGTGTCCCTCACTTTATAAGAGATCGTTAAAAGTTCTGAAGTGGCAGTGAGCTGGATATATTGCTAGAACTGATCACCGATGGACAACTAAATACCAAAATGGATACCAAGAAAAGGAGAAGACACAGAAGACCACCTGATTCGAAGGAGAAGACACAGAAGACCACCTGATTCGAAGGAGAAGATATAGAAGACCACCTGATTTTAAGGAGAAGACACAGAAGACCACTTGATTCGAAGGAGAAGACACAGAAGACCACCTGATTCGAAGGAGAAGACACAGAAGACCACCTGATCCGAAGGAGAAGACAGAAGACTACCTGATCCGAAGAAGAAGACACAGAAGACCACCTGATTCGAAAGCTTGCTGGAGTGACTTGGATGAGATATGTTCAAGACGTAAAGTTCTGAAACAGACTTGGAGAGGGCTTCCATCCAGCAGTGGTTTGACAACAGTTGATGATGACGAATATGTACGAGTAAATACATATATATATCCTACGGCTTTTATTTCAGTCTCCTTTTCTTTCTTTCTTTTATTGTTATAACTCTTATAGAAGTTGGGCCTAGCCGCCGCAGTCGCCTAAGCGCTGGCTTTTAACCATTCGCCCGTGATGGGTCCGGGTTCGAATCCCGGTGACGCCTGGATATTGTGTTGGTGTTACGGCAGTGGCTCTCTCCCTTCCTTGGAACTAGTGACCCTAAATTAGGGGCGGGTGACTGCTTATAGCCCGCTGAGTTGCTCACGGTGGTCGTTAAACTAACTCCAACCAAAGAAAAGAAAGTTGGACTCCCCTGTAATTATTTAGTTCCACCGCCCATGGTCTCGACAACATGTGGCGGAATGGTACGGTTCGTTTCAGTAAGGCAGGGGTGATGAGGGGAACCGACATCCCGCAAACAGTGGACGTCCAAGTTTGTCGACGACAAAAATCAGTATTGCACGAAAAATGATTCAAAACAACAGAAGTCACACCGTCTGCTGGAAAAGTCGTGACATCTGTTTTCTGGTACTCTTTGGGCGGGTTTTTGGTACACTTCTTACAGCATGGATGCACCATCAGAGGCCAAACCATCACTACAATAACGTTCTGTAGTGATGGTTTGGCCTCTTTGCCAAGAAACTCCGATGAATTATCCAGGCTGTGGACCGCCAGACAAGGAGCATCATCTTCTTGGTGTGTAGGGGTGGCTTAGGATGCCGGCTTTGCCTTGCTTAACCATTGTGCAGATAGTTTCCGATTATCATAAAGGACCCACTTCTCGTCGCAAGTGGCGATTCTATGCAGTAGAGGTTCGTGTTTATTCGTGGCAAGCACTGACGAGCAGACTTCCAAACACCTAGTCTTGTTGGCAGGTGTCAACTCATGCGGCAGCTACATGTTCAGTTTTTAGCCTTACCCAGCGCAGCCAGAGGCCGAACAAGAACAACTGTCGTGTGGTGGACACCTACCTCTGCCGCTATCTCACGACACGTGTTTCGGGGGTCCTCTTCAACCTCACGTAACAGAACATCGTCAGAAACAGCAACAAGTCGGCGACCACGTGCTTCGTTTTGCAGGTCCGGATCTCCGCTTCGAAACTTCCCAAACCATCGCCGAATGGTTCGTTCGTTGGCTGTATTCTCCTCAAGAGCTTTGTTAACGTTTCAAGCAGCAATTCCTACAGAATGGTCCAGTTTAAATTCCTACAGGAAGATGACTCTCAAATCCGGCGTCTGCATGTTTCCTTTGCAAGCCACGTTACGTCCAAACAAACCACGCCTGAACCTTGTTCTTCAGATCAGATCATATGTAGACGATTTTAGGAAGGGAGTGTCTGACCCCAGGTCTTAAACAACCCTTAGAAAGAGGAAGCTAGGAGATTTGGGCTAGAGTGCCCGATAGGAAAGTGACACGGAAACGAAGTCGAAAGAGGGAGGAAGACGCCCTTATTTATTACCAGGGGGGCCAGTACGCATGTCCAGAAAATGCACCACGGCAATCTTATACGGATTCCACGCAAGCCTGTGATTGGCTGTTCAGAGAGGAGACGATTTGATCGGAAACAACCCGAAGCACGAGCTATCCCTACTTTCGAGAACGAGAGTATTAGGGTTCCTCGGGCTTCGGGTTGTTTCCGATCAAATCATCTCCCTCTCTGAACAGCCAATCACAGCCTTGCGTGGAACCCGTATAAGATTGCCGTGGTGCATTTTCTGGACATGCGGCCAGTACCCGGGGTCCGACGGTTTAATGTGCCCATCCGACGCACGGCGGATATTTAGTGGATCGAGCGTTTGTACCTGCCTGGGAACGAACCTGAGATCCTTTCCGTGGCAGTCACGAACGTTGCCCAGTAGGCCACCCGCTGCCCCAACCTTATTCTTCACACACATGCTAGCTATTTATAGTAACTCTGTGACGTAATGCCCGCAACACCTGTGGGTGGTTCCATTCCGCTGTGGTGGGGGCCTGTCCCCACTGCTCGTTCGCGCCGGACATTTCATTTGTACCAACCCAATATTTTCCTTGGAAAAATTTGGTTTTCACAAGAAAAATATTGACCTGTCTTTTGAAGACTCCTTTTCCAACTAAATCACTAAAAAAAGTCATTCTAAAAGTTGAAATGTGTACATGCCACATTGCAATTTTCCTACGCAACTAATTTCTATACTCATTTGGTCACTGATCACCTGCTGCGCAATAATGTTGGCATCTCCTCTTTGAAGCAAACGCCTTTTTTTAGTCTTTTCGTTATTTTGACCTATGAATCAGTACTTGTAAATCGTTGTTTCTTTTAAGATAAATAGGTGGCACACGGATTTCGGAATATCTCTGCGGAAGAAATGCTTTATGCTATGTGTTATTCTGTGGATAAGGAAGTGGGCCAAGATAGGGAATCACAATGGAAACTAGATGGGTACTGTTTCAATATTACAAAAGAAGGGCACAGCCCACCAATGACTGTGGGCTCCAAGTGTAACAACCTACATCTAATTGTTGTTAGCTTTAGCTTAATAAAACCTATATAATAGGTTACGTCTGTCCCAGGAGGCCTTTTCGATGCGCAGTTGCGGTCTCTGTTATCTGGGATTTGCGCATGACGTCACACAGGATGCGCGACGGGGACACAGGATAATGGCGGGCACAACAAAGCTGCAAGTTCGTTCACATGCTTAGGGAAGCATTTCGCTTCGGTGAATAAGCCTGTATGGATATTTATTTCGGAATTACTTTTCTTCATAATTTATTGTCTTATATATTTGTAGCTCAATATGCTTGGGTGAATAGTAGCAGGCTGTTTATCCTACAACTGAAAGACTAAAGGTTCGGGTGTTTACCATTATTTTCTTGCAGATCCTGATTTAGAAAAATCTCGGTACTGAAATGTAAACGAAAAGATAATTTTAAAGTAAACAAGAAAGATGACACCGAATTTTCGGATGTAATAAGTAAGCACGTCTTTTGAATCCGTTCTGACGCGAATTAAATTTATCAAAGCTATTCAAAATAAATCGAACCGGTTTGGAAAACAATCAACTGGTTCCAACAATCGACAAAACATGCAAAAATAGAAACATCTACTTAGTTCTACCAGAGGCTAAAAAGCATGTTACGAAGACTAACAAATGGCGAACAAAAAGTTTCTCATACTACAAGGAAGGTACCAGAGACAAAGAGATTTTCAAATCGAACAGTTAAAAGAAATATAAAAAAGTTACGTCTGCTAGCGGAAAAATTTGCATAGCGGATATACGCGAAAATTATTCTTCATGGAAAAAGCGTTCGACCTTTACGCAGCTAGTGAGAAATCTTTGCTTTACTTGAAGAGGATAATGCTCCACATCTCTGTTGTAGCGAATCGTATACAGTGAAGAAGAAATTTCTCAATAGCGTTTTTAGAAGTGGCTATACAGCTGCAAACTGAAGTACACAAACACCACCTACCGACAGAACTGTGAACTACAAAACTCCTCATATACTAGCCTTAAGTGTTCTACAAGGTAAATGTCATCCGGTGTTGAAATAATTTTTTAAATCGCACATGTAAAAACAGTGATATTGAGAAAAACAGAATAAGCATATGCGCTTCAAGCGGCCAAATTGTGCGCTATTTTAGAAAGAAAATACAGACACAGTTTGCATAGTTAATAGTAACTGACCGAAGAAAGAAGTTTTAAGTTCCGCAGATATTGCTGTAAACGGAAGCGTGAACTTACGCCTTCTGATGGCAGACATGTGCGCTACGAAAAATTTGAAATTACATGAGAAACATTTGCCCACGGAAACGCTCTCCAACAAAGAAATAATTTTTCAAATCGGACTCTTAGAAGCACAGATATCGACAAAAATTAGATATGCCTTTACGTTCCTGGCGGAAAAACCATGCATTATTTTAAGAAGAAAGTATGCTCAAAAGGTCTTTCGATATGAACATACTGTTCATATCGAATGAAAAATTCCTTCGGTCAACGAAGGAATTTTTTCATTCGAGTTTTCAGGAGCTCAGTTTTTGCTACAAATACATCAGACGCAGAAATTAACACTTACGCCCCCTGGTGGCTGAACCATTCTTTATCAAATATTAGAAATTATAGGCAAAGCATTTCCTATCAGCAGGTGTATCCGGTGCAGAAAGAAGTTTCCTAATCGGAATTTTAGAAGCAGAGATATCAGGGAAAACGCAATTTACTTTAACGCCCCCTAGCGGAAAGTCTATGAATTACTTGAAAATTTTGAAATTATATTAGCATTTTACACCGGAATCGCTATCTAAGAAAGAAGTAATTTTTCAAATCCTACTCTTAGAAGCAGAGATATTGACAGAAATAGGATGTACATCTATGCCCCCTGGTGGAGAAACCTCCATGAGTTTAAGAAGAAAATATTCTCAAATATATATTGACATGAGCGGTATCAGCCCAGGAAAGAATGTTCTCAATCGACATTTTAGAAGCTCAGATTTTGATGGAAATACTTACGAAGCGGAAATTAACGCGTACGCCTCCTGGTGGCCAAACCACATTTTATAAAAAATTAGAAATACAATCGAAACATTTCCCACCGGGAGATGTATCCGGTGCAGGAAGAATTTTTCAAATCGGAGTTTTAGAAGCAAAGATATCGGGTAAAGCGCAATTTACCTTAACTCCCCCTAGCGGAAAGTCAATAAATTACTTGAAAATTTTGAAATTATATGAAAAACACTGGAAACTATCCAACAAAGAAGAAATTTATTTATATAAAAACACCGGAAACTCTATCCAACAAAGAAGATTTTTTTAAATTGGACCATTGGAATTAGAGATATTGACAAAAAATAAGATATACATCTACGCCCCTGACGGGGAAACCATTCATTATTTTAAGAAGGAAATATTCCGAAATGGTTTGTCGACGCGAGTAGTATCGGTTCGCGAAAGAATTTTTCAATCGAAATTTGAGAAGCTTGGATTTTGTTGCGAATACATCTGAAGCAGAAATTAACGCTTACGCCCCCTGGTGGCCAAACCGTTTTATACCAAAAATTAGAAATTATATGCGAAAGATTTCCCATCTAGAGCTGTATCCGTTGCAGAAGTAATTTTTCAAATCGGTGTTTTAGAAGCAGAGATACCGGGGAAAACGCAATTTACATTTTCTCTCCCTAGCGGAAAATCTATGCGTAACTTGAAAAAGTGACTATACCTAGAATAATCTTCGCCATGAGTAGAATCGAAAGGCAAAATAATTTTTTGAATTGGATGTTTAGAAGCAAATGTATGGAATAAAATGTATTTTGAATTCGATATCAATTGCGTTTACGCCCTCTAGCGGCGAAATTGTGCGTCGTGAAAAAAACTCATAATAAAGGGTCATCATTCACACATTTCAAGCTTCGTAATGCAAAATGAATTTTTCAAATCGCACTATTAGTTGCCGATATATTGTGTCTACAGACGGACAAACCGATAACATAAGCACGGTCTTTTTTTTACAAAAGACGTGATAAAAAAATGCAAGAATTTGCTCTAAACATTTTGCTGTTATGTATTCGTGACTTAAAATCAGAATTACTTGGATTACCTGGCAGAAAAAAATGGAAAAAAGATGCTGTACCAACAGTCAATCTTCCAGGTCAAATTGGCCGTAAGCTTATTACACATGCTAATCCTCATGAATCGTCATCATTCACTCCTAGCGTTGTAAATGTTAGTCCTGCGGCATATAGATTACATGGACGTGAAGTGAGAAAACTAACATTTGGAACTTTTTGCATTCGATAGGCTAGCATTTCGATTGCCAGCGCATTAAATATTTCCGTAGATTTCGCGCGAATTTTTGTTTGAATTGGAATGCTGATAAGTGGAATTCTATAAAGAATAATATTTGTTTTGTAGAAATGAAACGTTGAATAATAAATTACATATTATCTACTTCTTGTTTGTTCAGCCCGTGAACGGAACTACTTGATGCGCTGAAAATCGAAAGGCTGGCTTTTAAATAGTTTGGATTTTTAAAAGTTTACATGCGCAATGACATTAATTTTTTGTAAATATAACTTCCTGCGAACTACGATGTGCAATAATATGCTTGTTTACAACAATGACTTATATTTTTTTATTCGCGAAAGTTGTTAATTTATTTTGTTTTCAAAATTAATTTATTTATAAAACAGGAAATAAGAGATCGCTGATAAATATGTTAACCTCGGAAGTTTGACATTGCAAGTATTTGAAAACATTTTTCATCGCATTTTTTGCTTACATTACTTGCTAACGTGTAACCCGTACGAGTAATGGCTCTCGCCGCTCGCTGCTTTGCTTCCTGTGTGACGTCATTTTCCCAGCCAATAGCAACTCGTATCTGAAATGGCGCAACCTAAAGAGATATCTAAGAACCTTGGTCTGTCCCTAACGCTCTGACGTCATTTAGTGCTTGCAACGCCATATGCTTTTATCCAGGGCCGAAATCAGAACTAAGCTCACCGCTATCGCACGATACGTAAAATGAAGGAGAAATACCGGAAAATAGAATACAGTTATTAGGTGTACAAATAAATTTTAAAGCGTTTTAAGACAAGGCAACATGTAATTTGTGAAAAAACAACAATACCTTTACGAAGGTGCATTTCACCAGCCCCCCACCACGGAATTTTTTAATTTTTCAGACACCATTCGTTTGTACCACGTATGAACCGGAATGAACTCGGTTTTTTTCGTTTGAACCGCAAAAGTTTTGGAGATATTTAAAAAACAAAGTGGGGGGGCTGGTGAAACGATAGCCCCCCCCACCATGGAATTTTTAAATTTTTTTTGCACCATTCGTTTGTACCACGTATGAACCGGAATGAACTCAATTTTTTTCGTTTGAACCGCAATAGTTTTTGAGTTATTTAAAAAACAAAGTGGGGGCTGGTGAAATGGTACCCCCAAAAAATAGATATTTCAAATTTCAGCATAGCCATTCGTTAATAAATCGTATGAACCGGAATGAACTCCATTTTCATCGTTTGAACCACAATAGTTTTTGAGATATTTAACAAATAATATTGAGAATTTGCATATAATTATAGGAGGCCGACCATTTCACCAGCCCCCCACCATGGAAATTCAAAATTTCGAAATAGCCATTCGTTAGTAAATCGTATGAACCGGAATGAACTCCATTTCTATCGTTTGAACCGCAATAGTTTTTGAGATATTTAACAAATAATATTCAGAATTTGCATATATACAGAAAGACCGACCATTTCACCAGCCCCCCACCATGGAAATTCAAAATTTCAAAATAGGCATTCGTTAGCAAATCGTGTGAACTGAAAAGAACTCCAATTTCATCGTTTGAACCGCAATAGTTTTTGAGATATTTAAAAAATAATGTTACAGGCCTATCATTTCACCCCCCCCTCATCATGGAAATTCAAAATTCCGAAATAGCCATTCGTTAGTAAATCGTATGAACAGGAATGAACTCCATTTTTATCGTTTGAACCGCAATAGTTTTTGAGATATTTAAAAAATAATATTGCGAATTTGCATATATACAGAGAGACCGACCATTTCACCAGCTCCCCCACCATGGAAATTCAAAATTTCAAAATAGCCATTCGTTAGCAAATCGTATGAACCGAAAAGAACTCCATTTTCATCGTTTGAACCGCAATAATTTTTGAGATATTTAAAAAGAATGTTACAGGCCATTTCATCCCCCTCCCCTCATCATAAAAATTTGAAATTCCGAAATAGCCATTCGTTAGTAAATCGTATGAACAGAAATGAACTCCATTTTTATCGTTTGAACCACAATAGTTTTTGAGATATTTAAAATATAATATTGCGAATTTGCATATATACAGAGAGACCGACCATTTCACCAGCCCCCCCACCATGGAAATTCAAAATTTCAAAATAGCCATTCGTTAGCAAATCGTATGAACCGAAAAGAACTCCATTTTCATCGTTTGAACCGCAATAATTTTTGAGATATTTAAAAAAGAATGTTACAGGCCATTTCATCCCCCTCCCCCCTCATCATAAAAATTTGAAATTCCGAAATAGCCATTCGTTAGTAAATCGTATGAACAGAAATGAACTCCATTTTTATCGTTTGAACCACAATAGTTTTTGAGATATTTAAAATATAATATTGCGAATTTGCATATATACAGAGAGACCGACCTTTTCACCAGCCCCCCCCCCCCCCACCATGAAAATACAAAATTTCAAAATAGCCATTCGTTAGCAAATCGTATGAACCGAAAAGAACTCCATTTTCATCGTTTGAACCGCAATAATTTTTGAGATATTTAAAAAAGAATGTTACAGGCCATTTCATCCCCCTCCCCCCTCATCATGGAAATTTAAAATTCCGAAATAGCCATTCGTTAGTAAATCGTATGAACTGAAAAGAACTCCATTTTCATGGTTTGAACCGCAATAATTTTTGAGATATTTAAAAAAGAATGTTACAGGCCATTTCATCCCCCTCCCCCCTCATCATGGAAATTTGAAATTCCGAAATAGCCATTCGTTAGTAAATCGTATGAACAGGAATGAACTCCATTTTTATCGTTTGAACCGCAATAGTTTTTGAGATATTTAAAAAATAATATTGCGAATTTGCATATATACAGAGAGACCGACCTTTTCACCAGCCCCCCCCCCCACCATGAAAATACAAAATTTCAAAATAGCCATTCGTTAGCAAATCGTATGAACCGAAAAGAACTCCATTTTCATCGTTTGAACCGCAATAATTTTTGAGATATTTAAAAAAAGAATGTTACAGGCCATTTCATCCCCTCCCCCCTCATCATGGAAATTTAAAATTCCGAAATAGCCATTCGTTAGTAAATCGTATGAACTGAAAAGAACTCCATTTTCATGGTTTGAACCGCAATAATTTTTGAGATATTTAAAAAAGAATGTTACAGGCCATTTCATCCCCCTCCCCCCTCATCATGGAAATTTGAAATTCCGAAATAGCCATTCGTTAGTAAATCGTATGAACAGGAATGAACTCCATTTTTATCGTTTGAACCGCAATAGTTTTTGAGATATTTAAAAAATAATATTGCGAATTTGCATATATACAGAGAGACCGACCATTTCACCAGCCCCCACCATGGAAATTCAAAATTTCAAAATAGCCATTCGTTAGCAAATCGTATGAACCGAAAAGAACTCCATTTTCATCGTTTGAACCGCAATAGTTTTTGAGATATTTAAAAAGAATGTCACAGGCCTACACCATTAACCCCCCCCCCCTTCATCATGGAAATTCAAAATTCGGAAATAGCCATTCGTTAGTAAATCGTATGAACAGGAATGAACTCCATTTTTATCGTTTGAACCGCAATAGTTTTTGAAATATTAAAAAAATAATATTGAGAATTTGCATATATACAGAAAGACCGACCATTTCACCAGCCCCCCCCCCCCCCATGGAAATCCAAAATTTCAAAATAGGCATTCGTTAGCAAATCCTATGAACTGAAAAGAACTCCATTTTCATCGTTTGAACCGCAATAGTTTTTGAGATATTTAAAAAAGAATGTTACAGGCCTACCATTTCACACACCCCCCTCATCATGGAAATTCAGAATTCCGACATAGCCATTCGTTAGTAACTCGTATGAACAGGAATGAACTCCATTTTTATCGTTTGAACCGCAATAGTTTTTGAAATATTTAAAAAATAATATTGAGAATTTGCATATATACAGAGAGACCGACCATTTTACCAGCCCCCCCCCCCTCATCATGGAAATTCAGAATTCCGACATAGCCATTCGTTAGTAACTCGTATGAACAGGAATGAACTCCATTTTTATCGTTTGAACCGCAATAGTTTTTGAAATATTTAAAAAATAATATTGAGAATTTGCATATATACAGAGAGACCGACCATTTTACCAGCCCCCCCCCCCCCCCACCATGGAAATTCAAAATTTCAAAATAGCCATTCGTTAGCAAATCGTATGAACCGAGGGGAAATCCATTTTCATCGTTTGAACTGCAACAGTTTTTGAGAAAAAAATAACAATATTGAGAACTTATGTATATATATATTCCAGACCGACCATCACCCCCCCCTCTCACCATGTAAATTCATTAAATATTTCAAGATAGTCATTCTTTAGTAAATGGTGTGAACCGGAATAAACGCCATTTTCATAGTTTGAATAGCAATAGTTTTGGAGATGTTTAAAAAAGAATGTTAGTAGCCCACGATTTCACCTGCCTCTTCCCCCCGCCCACCCCAACCTGGACATTTCCCATTACAGGATAGCTATTCGTTAGCATGGTGTGAATCAGAAAGACCTCCTTCTTCATCGTTCGAATCTTGATAGTTTTTGAGATATTTGTAATAAGGGTAATGGAGAATAATGAAGAAGTAATTTGTTTTGCACAAAGTCTTTCATTCGTTCCTGACATTAGCTGAAAGAAATCCCCGTTTCTAGCTTTGAACCCCAGCAGTTGAAAAGACATTCCAAAAACAACGTGACGTTGCTTTATTAGGTATCGAGGACTAGTACACAGGAGAACGGAAAATAAATAGCATGATAAAACAATAAGAATAACGGTACTGGACGAGCAGCATAAAGCAGTCTGTAAAAGCCAATCAGGACATACAAAGATAAACGAAGCTGAACGAGCAGCACAAGGCAATCTGTGATAAGCGAAGCACACTGGAACAGTCACTGAGCAGAAGGAACGACGGACATGGAGATGGAGAATACATCGAACTGGAGGCTGCTTTTCATGCTCCGGGGCGCAGCATGAAAAGCAGAAAACGAGGTGCAACAGATAACACTTGCAAAGATGGCATGGTGTAGGTAACAGTATGGGACAATCAATTAGCATGAGGCAAAGCAATAACGGTAAGTATCTGACGAGATGAGTCACACTGGATGAGCAAGTAACGTAGCACAACAGTAGAAGGTATGCTGAGGCACATGGCATGACATAAGACAAATACTCGACGAGACAGGAAAAACACCTGAAAAAACTAACTGGGTGCGAACAGCAACATAGGGCAATCCAGGACAGTGACGAAAGGTATAAGAGAAGAATCGCGCATAACAATGCACACAGGAAGAAGCTCTGTGAACAAAACAATGTGACGGGTTCACGGAAGTAGGCACCGGGCGGATGTTTGAAAGAACCGAGATGTGGAGAAAACATGGCGGTACATAGGATACAACGGAAAGAAAAAGGTTGGGTACAACGCATACCAGAAACATGCAAAGGAGTAAGACGGAACAGCAGCAAGGCAAAGACGGCAGGAAGCGAAACATCATGCAAGTGCAGACAGAAACTAATCGGTCAGAACCAGATCAATGAGGCGATTTTGAGTATCACCAAGGTAGCAATTAAGAAAACTTTAATAACGAAATATCTCAGGGGTAAGATCTCGTGAGGTCAACGAAAACTTGGAGGAAGCAGCGAATATCCCCGATCATATTCGAGTAATCAGCTGGATCATGGGAGTCAAGAAGGGGATCCAAACCAGCGTCACAAGAAGAGGCAAAGAACAAGGGTTGGCAGCATCTGGGAAGAGAATCTTCGAATACCCAGGGACAGCTTGGAGGCGAGCGACAATTGCAGTGGAAACGGAGGGAGTACCAATAAGGTCGGCGTAAGCAGCAACAGTAGAATTAGGAGCGGAACCTGAAGAACGATGAAGAGAAGGCTGAGCGACCGCGGTTCGCTTAGTACGAGTCTCTCGATTAGAGCGACGACCGCACTTCTTATTAGAAGCAATACCAACAGGGACGTGGTGAAGGAGTAACCGACAGCAAGTGAGAAGTCTGACAAGGAAGATCTGGATCATGTGCGCATAACGCAAGCAAAGAGGCAACTGATGGGGCAACAGGAGCTGGTGAAGGTAAGGCTTCACACAAATCCAGAAGAGTAGCTGTGCTGGAAAGCGGGGACCGATCACGGGACCAGAAATCGAAAGGAAGGCAACAATACTAGAGGCATCAGAAGAGCTCGGAGAAGGTGAAACGGGCGGAGAGCACACCGGAGTACTGGAACGGCTGAAGAAAGGATGAGCGTCTGAGGGTGGCGAAGCTGACGTACACAGCGAAGATGATGGAGCAGAGAATCCCGGGGTTGGGATTGACGAGGTGACGTGCGAAAACAAAGAAGGCAGCACCTGAACAGGCGGAGAAAGGTTGGCAACGGGATGTGACAAAGCACAGACAACAGACGGCGAAGAAGAAAGCAAGACAGACGAAGGCACCGAAGCAGGAGCAGTAGATCCAGATGTATCCACAAGAGGCAACGCTAGTGGAGAAGGAAAAAGACCTGCAGAGGAAGGCAACGACAATCGAGATGGAGACTAAGAAGGTGGAAGCGAAACAAGCGCAGGCGTGGTGACCGGAAGTGAAGAAGGGGGTTCTGTGATGGGCACTTGAGCAGCCGTTGAGGAAGAACAAGAAGAGGTGAGCGGACACTGCAAGCGATGATGACCAGGCGTTTTACATGAGAAGCAATGATACGCAGTGAACACGTTTATAACGACGTTGTGATGAACACAGAGCACCTGGAAAACAGTGGGGCAGGAAGTAATGGAGTCCATATCAGGGAAGAGAATTAAGGCTTGGCGTCGGAAGCCTAAATAAGGACGATCACCTTGATCGGCGGGGAGCGTGCGAATAACACAAACAATGCGCCCACACCGAGAAAGAAATGCATGTAAAACCGTCGTCGGGGCTGACGTTCGCAAACGGAGGACTTTGCTATGACATTTGTTACAGTTCAAACTGTGGTTACGAAGATACTGCAATATCGGAAAGTATGTTTACAATTAATCCCGCGGATGCTGACTGACCACCATAAGGAAGAATGTATGGGTTGGAGTTTGAACCACTTGCTGCGTTACAAAGCAGAGGGTGATGCATTTATATCGCGCATAGTGGCAGGTGACGAATCGCGGTGCCACGGCTTTGAGCCATCCAGCAAACCAGCGAGCATGCAATGGAAACATCCCGGATCACCAAAACACATAAAATTCAAGTCACAGGACTCCGTCGGGGAGGTTATGCTGAAGGGCTTTTGTTGGTGGACTTTAAAGAGCCTCACGTGAACAGCAATGCCAACCACTACATCGACACAGTGGACAAGCTGCATAAAGCAATCAAGAATGGGTGACCTGGCATGCTTTCGCGTGGTGTGATTCTGTTGCACACATTATGCAGGATGCGTTAGCACGGAAAGGGTGAGAGGTTCTGCACCACCCAGCCTATAGCCCGGATCTGTCAACATGTGACTTTCATGTTGACATATCCAAATGATTCAAGGAGAAACTAAAGTTCCTTTTTCCAGACGGTATGCGTCGTCTTTCCCAGCGATGGGATGCGTCGTCTTCCCAAGCAATGGGATGCGTGTTAATTCTGCCACACCTGCGGATGTAACTTTTCGTTCGTTTATATATATATATATATATATATATATATATATATATATATATATATATATGTGTGTGTGGAATGTAAGGTCCGGTGATGCGTAACATCACAGCCTCTCCTTGACAAATGTCAACCCCGCCTTCTCGTGGTGCATCCTGTTCCCACTAAAGGGGCTCTGACGACCGCCGATAGCGGTATAACTATACCATCGGGATTAGAGGAAATGCTATCCCACACTCACCAACCCGCTTGGCCAGCGTGGTGAGTTATGGCCAAACCCCTCCAAAATGACTCTACAACTTAAATCTTGGCCCTCAGTCTCCGGCAGCTCGAATGTACCTGGCCAAGGCAGCGGCCAGTGCGACATGAAGGCAGAGGGTGCTAAGAATCCTTGGAGGACCGGACTAGGCTGCCATCTGATGCTGACCTTGGCTACTTACAATGGATGCTCCCTATCTCCTGATTCAAGGCTTCTTGAATTGGAAGAGGAACTACAAAGGATCAAGTGGGACATCGTCGGGCTAAGTGAGGTAAGGAGAAAAGGAGAAGATCTCATTGAACGGAAAAATGGACATCTCCTCTACTATCGTGGGACACATACTGGCAGAACTAGTGGTGTTGGATTTATAATAAACAAGAAACTGAAGGATAAAGTTGTAGAAGTTGAAAGTGCCTCTGACAGAACTGCGCGACTCGTTATCCAACTCTTGAGAAGATACAAGGCTCAGATTATTCAAACTTATGCACCCACCACAAGTCATCCTGAAGAAGAAATTGAAGAATTTTATGAGGAAATTTGTCATCTAAATAATAAAGGTAAGCACCACTTGAAGATAATTATGGGAGATTTCAATGCAAAAATAGGGCAATGGCAACAGAATGAAACTTCAGGAGGTAAATTCGCTCACGGCAACAGAAACCAGCGTGAAAATACTCTCGTTGAGTTTGCAGAGGCAGAAGGGTTTCTCATCTTGAACTCCTTTTTCAAGAAAAAGCCACACGGGAAATGGACATGGAGACATCCAAATGGGATAACAAGTGAAATTGATTTTATTATGTGTAACAAAAAATTCGTCAACGAAGACTGCAGTGTGCTGAACAAGTTCAACACAGGTAGTGACCATAGATTGATGAAATGTAAGATCCACCTCAACTCTAAACTCGAACGTGGCAAGCTCATAAGACAAACATAATGTATTGACATAACCAACCTTAAAAAGCACCATAATACCTTTAAGTTGGAACTGAAGAACAGATTCTCTGCTTTAGAACGCCTAACATCGGAAGAAGTGGATATTTCTGAAGTTAACAGAAAAGTAACCAAAACTCTTATGGAAACACCAACAAAATGAGCTGGGTCTAAGAACAAGTTGCATGTGAACAAATTATCAGGAAAAACCAAAATGTTGATGCAAAAAAGAAGAGAGATGAGGACAACTAAAGAAGATGTGACTTCCAAAGTGGAATATATAGAGCTATGCAAGACAGTACAAAAAATTATCACTAAAGACGTAAGGAAATTCAACTGCGAACTAGTGAGGAAAGCAATTGAAAACAACCAAAGCCTAAAGATAGCAAAGCGACCCCTCAGTAAGGGAAGAAAACAGATTATGGCACTGAGAAAAGAAGATGGTTCTGTAACAAGAAATAGAGGCGAAATTTTGACAAGAGTGAAAGATTTCTACTCCAAATTATATAAAAGGGATGATACATGTTCTCCAGACATCATGAAAGGTACCAGTACCAGAGTTCTTCCAGTCCTCCCAGCAGAAGATGCGCATGCAATCAAGAACATGAAGCGGGGGAAAGCTCCAGGAGAAGATGGAATTACTGTAGACACCATACAAGAAGCAAGTGGAGAAATCGAAACAGTACTCGCCCAAATTTTCACTCGATGCCTTAATGAAGGGAAGATTCCTGAGGATTGGAACAACGCTACAATGATCCTGCTACATAAAAAAGGTGACATTGAGGATCTCAGGAACTACAGACCTATCAGCCTCCTATCAGTGGTTTGTAAAATCTTCACTAAAGTTCTTTCACACCGCTTAAAGGTAACACTGAACATGGCTCAACCGAGAGAACAAGCTGGATTCAGGAGTGGCTACAGCACAATAGATCATATGCACGTACTGAGAGAACTAATTGAAAGAGCGAAAGAATATGAACTTCCATTGTGCATGGCTTTTATCGATTATGAAAAAGCCTTTGATTCGGTGAAACCATCAGCAGTTACAATGGCTCTGAAATCCTGCGATATTGAAGATTCATACATTAATATTATTAATAACATCTATGAAAATGCAAGTGCAAATTTTCGGCTGTTTGAAAATACAACACACATAAAAATTGGAAAGGGAGTGAGACAAGGTGACACCATATCTCCGAAGCTCTTTATTGCCACATTGGAAAAGGTCTTTCAATACTGAACTGGGAAAACAAAGGGATAAAGATTAATGGAGATTATCTAACCCACCTTCGTTTTGCTGATAACGTAGTTATTTTTGCAACTACCCCATCAGAGCTGCAGAGTATGATCCAGGAACTTGCTGACAAGAGTAAAGAAGTGGGATTAAAAATGAACTTCCAGAAGAGAAAAGTGATGTTCAATGCTTTTACAAGAAATGAAGATTTATCGATTGATGGAGATAAGCTGGAGATAACAGGCTCGTACGTTTATCTTGGACAGCAGATATCAAGTGAGGGTCACATTGATGAAGAAATTAATCGGCGTACAAAACTTGCCTGGAGAGCTTTTTGAAGAAACATCATAATTTTTAAGAGCAATATGCCATTATGTCTTAAAAGAAAAGTGTTTGATCAATGCATCCTTCCAGTGCTTACGTATGGTGCAGAGACGTGGACCTTAACTAAAAGAGACATACAAAGGCTGCAGACAACTCAAAGCAGCATGGACACGTGCATGCTTGGTGTAACCAGGAGAGATAAGAAGAGGAACTCGTGAATCCGAAAAATGACGAGAGTGGAAGACACCATGATCAGAGAAAATCCCTGAAATGACAATGGGCTGGACATACTGCCAGAAGGACAGACCATCGATGGACAGCCGAAATTTTGTATTGGATTCCAAGGGACAGGAAAAGACCCAGAAGAAGACCACACGGAGATGGGTGGATGAAATTCGAAAGTATGCGGGAGTGACATGGAGGAGACTGGCACAAGACAGACCGTTGTGGAGAAAATTTGGGGAGACTTTCGTCCAGCAGTGGATTGATAATGGTTTACAATGATATATATATATCATCATCTTTGAATCCACTACTGGATGAAGGTCTCCCCAAGTTTCTCCCACAATTGTCTGTCTTGAGCGTGTCTCCTCGATGACACACCTCTATGCTTTCGAATTTCATGCATCATTCTATCATAGGGTCTTCTTCTGGGTCTTTTCCTGTCCCTCGAAATTCATTCTAAAATTTCGGTTTTCCGTTGGTGGTCGTTCTTCTAGCAACATGTCATGCCCTCACCATTTCAGTGACTTCATTGTGGTCATGATGTCGTCAACTCTTGTCGTTTTCCTTATCCATGAGTCCGTCTGCTTATCTTTCCTGTTTACACCAAGCATGATTCTCTCCAGGGCTTTTTGCGTTGTCTGCAGTCTTTGTTTGTCTTTTTTACGCTTTCCAACAGTAGGTTGAAGAAGCGTATATGCTTCAGCGTTTTCCGTCCGTCTGTCAGTCCGTCTGTCGGCATGATAACTCACGTAAAAATGGTTCGATTTCGGTGAAATTTTAGTATGTGGTAGGGAACCACCTGGGGACAAACCCTATAGAAAATGGACAAAATAGGGTCAAAGGTTAGGACACAGGAGCGGGATCTATTCCATAGTCCTTATGCATCATAACTTACGTAAAAATGCTTCGATTGCGACAAAACGTTATCATGTTATTTCGGAGGTATACCGAACCGGTTCTGTTGAATATCATCGAAATGGGATCAAAGGTCAGGGCACAGGACCGAGATTTATTCCACAGCCATTATTCTCATATCTTGAGTAATTATTTCTGGTATGTTGGAAAGCGTATCATATTCAATGCATTGCATTATTTTACTAACTTGTTTAGTGAAGGTCCATGTCTCTGCTCCATACGTAAGCACTGGCAGGATGAACTGATTAAACCCTTATCTTTTAAGACACAATGGCATACTTTTCGTAAAAATTTTACTTCTTCCAAAAAACTATCCATCCAAGTTTTACACGCCGATTAATTTCATCATCAATGTGATCCTTACTTCATATCTGCTGCCCAAGATAAATGTAGGTATCGGTTGTCTCAAGCTTTTCACCACCAATAAATAAATCTTCGTTTCTTGTAAAAGCAATATACGTCACTTTTGCCTTCTGAAAGTTCATTTTTAATTCCACTTCTTTACTCTTGTCAGCAAGTTCCTGGATCGTATTCTGCGGTTCAGAAGTCGTAGTTGCAAAAATGACAACGTCATCAGCAAAACGAACGTGATTTGAATTATCTGCATAAATATTTTTTTCTTTGTCCCAGTTCAGTAATTAAAAAATATTTTGCTATGTGGGATTAAAGAGTTTGGGAGATATGATTTTACTTTGTCACACTAGCTTTCCAATTTTTATTAGTGCTGCATCCTCAAATATCCAAACTTTTGCAAATGCATTTTCAGAGATACTATTAATAATGCTAATGTATGCATCTGCAATACCGCAGGTTTTCAAAGCAGTTGTAACTGCTGATGGTTTTACGGAATCGAAGGCCTTTTTATAATCAATAGAAGCCTTGCATAATGGGAGTTCATACTCTCTTGTTCTTTCAGTTAGTTCTCTAAGTACATGGACATGATCTTCAGTGCTGTAGCCACTCCTGAATTCAGCTTCTTCTCTTGCTTGAGCCATGTCCAGTTTTACCTTCATGCGATGTAAAAGAACCTAATTGAAAATTTTATAAATAACTGATAGGAGGCTGATGAGCCTGTAGGTCCTGAGATCCTCAACGTCACCTTTTTTATGTAGCAGGATCATTGTACCATTATCCCAATACTCAGGAATCTTACCTTCGGTGAGACAGCTGGTGAAAGCTTGGGCGAGTGAAGTTTCAATTCTTCCACTTGCTTCTTGTACACTCGTGGACAAAAAATTTGCACACCTAGAAGAAAACATGCTACAACCGCGAAACTTTGCAAATAGCTAGGGTGCGTTTGGTGCGAGTGCGCATAACCGCACACCTTGTGGCGGCGCTGCTAGCACGAACCAGCAGCCTTATAAACCGGCGTGTAGTCGATGCCCCATGAAAGAGAAAAGCACCGGCCGGCGCAAGCAAGAGTATAGAGTGACAAGAATGCCGGGTAGACACCAGAGACGTCGATGTACGCAACTTACGGGCTTTGAGAGAGGCCTGATCATCGGGCTGAAAACAGCAGGTCGGTCGGCGCGCCGTATAACCCACCACGTGGATCGTTCTGACCATACCGTCCGACTGTGTTGGGAGCAGTGGACACGTGACGGCACTGCCGCACGGCGGGTGTCTCCGAACGAACCCGGAGGACCATCCGTAGAGAGGATCGACAGTTCGTACGGCAGGCACGAATGGATCCCACGAGAACCCTGTCCTCTCCCCAGGCAAATGTAGCGGCTCTTGTGTGCCAACGAGCCATTTCCTGAAGTCTCGCGGAAGCGAATCTGCGATCCCAGCGCCTCTTACGTGTTCTGCCATTAACACCGGATCATCGCCGGCTCTGTTTGCAATGGTGCCAGGCGAGAGCAACGTGGAACGCCACAGACTGGCGACGTGTGGTGTTCAGAGATTGGTGTCGGTTCGTTTTGGGGACAGATGATCATCGTGTCCGGGTGTGGAGGTCCCGGGGTCAACGGCACAATTCCAACCTTGCTATCGAGCGTCCCACCTACCCCACTGCAGGCATTACGGTCTAGGGAGCCTTTATGGTTTATTGCCTACGATAGCCGATCAGCTCTAGTAGTGGTACGTGGATCATTGTCGGGCCAGCGGTATGTGGATGAGATCATATGGCCCCATGTGCTCCCACTCCTGGGCGGAATTCTAGGTGCGCTTTACCAGCAGGATAGTGCCATCCCGCACACTGCTCGGGTTTTCTAGGACTGCCTACGTCATGTCCATACAGTTCCATGGCATGCCCGCTCACCGAACATGTCCTCTATCGAGCATGCGTGGGACCAGTTAAAACGCCGGTTGACTCTGTGCCGCACTATCCGGGATTTGGAGCACACCGTCCAACAAATGTGGGCCCTCTTCAGCAGGACATCAGGCGTCTGTTCGCCTCTATGCTGGACCATATTGCAACATGTATCACCGCACGAAGCGGTGCGACGCGCTATTGAAGATGACCGGACTACGTGCCACAGATGCCTCTGTAATTGTAATGCATTAATACACACAATCGACGTGGATTAGGAACATCAAACAGAAGTCATTTCTCTTTCCACGTTTTTAAGTGAGTCACGGAAAAACTATCATCGGCCGCCACCGGGAATTGAATTCAGGGTCTTCCAGTTACGCGCTGGACATGCTACCACTGCACCGCAGCGGCCTCGAATTCTAAAGACTCACATGTGATTAATTGCCAAACCACATGGCTGGTTGCTTCTTGGAGACCCGCACAATGGTGGGGATTCCCCAAAGATGGTAAGAAGCAATTGGTGCAGTGGTAGCATGTCCAGCGAGTAACTGGAAGACCCTTGGTTCGATTTCCGTTGGCGGCCGATGATACTTTTCCCGTGACTCACTTAAAACCGTGGAAAGAGCCATGCCATCTGTTTGATGTCCCAAATCTACGTCAATTGTGTGTATTAATTATTCATTCGTATACTAGTTATTTGTTCAGTTGCTGCCTAACATCTTTGGTAGGCAGCAACTGAACAAATAGTACTGAGATTTGAATTGACAAAATCTTCTATAGATCTAAAAATAAAATCAGTTATCTCCTGCAACATGAGGAATCTGTGATATAAATTTCTTTTGAATAGTGCGATTCTTTTTTGGCGTTGCAATTTTCACAAACAGTAATGTACGCATTTGCTCGTCGTAACAGAAAAATTCGGTAATATTAAGATACAATAAGTTGTACGTAAAAATGGTACATTCAATAGGCGTCGAAAGTGTTTCAATCTGATTTTTGAGCAACGATATGAAGCAAAATATATTTTGAAATCGGTGGAATTTGCATTTCGCTCTTGGCGGCGAAATTATGGATCAGATAAAGATTAAAATGCTAGGATCATCGTTCTCACTGTTCTAGCTTCCCAAAGCAAAAAGAGGCTGATATGAAATCAGACTTAGAGGTACACAGATAAACGTATACAGACAGATACATGTATATAGTGAAGGTATAAGTACATCCTTTAGTTTTCAAAGAACGTGCAGGAAACTTTTCCACTTTAACACGCTTCGGTCGAAAGGAAGTGCAAAGCAGATGCACCCTTAAATTTAAAACAAACATTCTTGAAATGGTCCCATCCAAACAATTGTCTTTGTACGATATTTGACTCACACAGCATCCCGTCACGTTGCTCTGCTGGCCACGCCCTTTCGAGCTCTGCATTTTGTGCTCCGCCTGTATCTAGCGCCCACCGCCGAATTAATTTGCGTTTCTCTCGTGCAGGAATGTCTGCGCTCTCTTCCTAGTCATTCTTTCGAGTTGGTACATGCATATTTTGCCGATATTCCTTTATAATTCATCTCGTTGGGCCTGTTTACAATTCATTTCGTTGGGCCTGTTTACAATTCATTTCGTTGGGCCTGTTTACAATTCATCTCGTTGGGCCTGTTTACAATCTGCCCATCGTGACTCGCCTTGACTTTTTGCTCTAAAACTGTCTGCTGCATGTAGTAGCCTTCCTGCTGCTGTGTCTACGTTTGCCTTCCGTGTTTGCGCTCCAATAATCGTTAATGGTTCTCTGCGCTGCCTTCACCGGTGTGTGGATTACCTTCCTTGTGTTCCACCCATTGACAGTGGTTCTCTGCGCTGCCTTCTTCGGTATGCTGATCGCCTTCCTGGTGCCCCACCTTGTTATAGTGGATCTGTGTGCCCTTCGCCGTGCATTTCTACACATTGTCCATGGCCTGTGCTTCTGTTTCTAAATTCTATTTCCCTCTCACGTCACTATGTGCTGCTTCGATGACTTGTCCTCCAAGTGTGTTGGATGCGTCCCAGGACTGCTCTTCTCCTCATCCTGCTACAGATCCGTGTTCAACGTCTCCGACTTTCCTCGCGACAGCCTTGGACTCCTATATTTCATGTCAAGGTTCCACGCTTATTGCACACGTACAATGCTTTCAACTCTTAGTTTAAGTGTCAAGTTCGACGCCTTACCCAATGTCAAGTTGCACGTCTATACAGTGTATGTCTGCATTGTCGTTTCTCCCTTCCGGTGCAATTACACATTTCGCCAGCAAGCCTAAGTCCATTCTTGTATATATTTTTTCACCTGAGTTTGTTCCTCAAGTCCTATCGACTAGCCTTTCCGTTGGAGATCATAGCTTGGTCCCTATCCTCCTTGCACATTCTCCCGTTTTTCTTAATTTGTAACCTGTACCTCCGGACGTTTCCGATGAGTTTTTACATGCTTTTCCTTCTCGGTGTGGCCGCGTTCTTGGTGATATCCGCAAGATACCCGCCGCCCATGTTGATCAAGGTGATCGTCCTTATTTTGGCTTCCGCCGCCAAGACTTAGTTTTTTTCCCTGACACAGACTGTTTCTTACTGCCCCACAACTTTTCTGGTGATTTGTTGTCATCACAACGTCGCATTCAACGTATTCACTGCCTATCATTGCATCTCATGTAAACAGCCTGGTCACCATTTCTCGCAATGCCCCCTCATTTCTTCCTAGTCTTCTTCAACGGCTGCTCAAGTTCCCGTCACAGAACCTCTTTCTTCGCTTCCAGTTACCACGCTTTCGCCTGATCAGTTCACACCTTCTTAGTCTCCATCTCCATCATCTGCCTCCGTTGGTCTTTTTCCTTCCTCGCCAGCATCGTCTGTTGTGGGTACATCTGGATCTACTGCTCCTGTTTCGGTGCCTTCGTCTGTATTTCTTTCTTTTTCATCGTCTGATGTTTGCGCTTTGTCACATCCTGTTGCTGCACCTTCTCCGCCTGTTCAGGTGCTGCCTTCTTTGTTTTCGCAAGTCACCTCGTCTATCTCGATCCCGGAATTTTCTGCTCCACCATCGCAGCTGCGTACGTCGGCTACGCCACCCTCAGACGCTCATCTTTCCTCCACTGGTTCCAGTACTCCGGTGTGCTCTCCGCCCTTTTCACCTTCTCGGGGCTCTTCTGATGCTTCTAGTGCCGTTGTCTTTGTTTCACCTTCTGGTCGCCATGGTCTGTCCCCGCTCTTTCGCACAGCTCCTCTTCTAGTCTTGTTTGAAACCCCACCCTCTCCGGCTTCTGTTGTTCCTGCAGCTACCACCTTACATGTGTCATCCGACTTTGTACCCTATTCACCTCGCCAGATTCCCGAGACGCCGCCTGTTGTTCCTTCTACGTCGTCTCGTCCTCTTCGTCCTCTTCGTCAACATTTCCCTACTGGTATTGCTCCTAATAAGAAGCGTCGTCATCGGTCTAATCGCAAGATTCGCGCTAAGCGTGCTGCTGTGGTTATGTCTCCTCCTCATCGTTCTTCGCAAGGCTCCGCTCCTGATCCTGCTGCCGTCACTTTTGCTCGCGTTCTTGACAGTCCCTCTGTTGTGCCTGATCTTGTTGCTCGCCTTCAAGTTGTTCCCGAGTTTACGCAGACTCTTTCTCTAGATGCCGCTTTCCCATTGTTCTTTGACTCTTCTCACGATGCTACACTTAATCACTTTATTGCTTCCAACGATCCGGCAGTTTACTCATCTCTGGTTGACAATCTTAGCGCTTTTTACTTTGCATTTTTTCACCTTTCGGGCTCTTACCCGGAAGTTGAATGTTACTATGGTTGTCTTGACCACTTCATTTGTCATGCTCAACATCGTCTCCTTCTTCGGTGTCCACCTGATTAGCTCCTGTGTGGTTTTGTTTGATGATTGATTTCTGTTGTGTTTTCTTAGCTATGTTTCTCCCTGTCTCTTTGAGCCCTTGTTGTTTCGTTCTCCTCTTTGTGAAGTGTTTTCTCTCGTGCCTCGTTTTTTTCCCCTCATCATTCTGCTTTGTGACCTTTTTCTGTGTGTTTTGTCTTACGATGTCCTGCCTGCATCCGCTTTACATGACCATCACCAACTGCTTCGCACCGTTCGTTCTGCTTCTCTTTTTCTGTGGTTCAAGCATGCCCCCTGCCCGATTTTCCCGGAGTGCCATGTGTTGCTTCCTACCCTGCTATGTTTTGTATAGTATGTCTAACTGCTATGCCACTGTTAGACAGAAAATGCCAATTTTAAAGAAAGTAATAGTTTTTCCTTAATGTTTTTCTTTTCAATGTGGCATTAGTACCATTATTTCTCTTTTTGTCGGAGGATGGCGCCCAATAACCACAGATGGACAGCAATAATTTCGCACCAATAATTTCGTTTTTTCCTTAAAAGGAAGAAGGAATAGTTCCTGGGTTTTCTACTCATCATGTTGCTCCCTGGTTCCAGGTATGGTGCTTTCTCTATTTGCTGGCTCAGCCGTTTCTCTGCTCAGTGACTGTTCCCTGTGTGCTTTGCCTCGTGTTGTATCTGCCACCGACTACAGCGCACGATTGTAATGTAACGGACTGCTTTGTGCCTCTGCCATGCTCCCTTTCTTTCTGTGATGCCTTGTACTGTATGTTTACTACAGACTGGATTGCGTCGTTTGTTTCAGCTCCGAGATTTTGGCTGTTTTACTATGCCATGCGTTTTCCCGTTCTCTTGTGTTCTGGTCCTTGAGACACATTGAAGAAATGTTGAAACCGTCACGTTCTTTTTGGAATGTCTTTTCAACTGCTGCGGTTCAAAGCTAGAAACGGAGAGATCTTTAAGATAATGACAGGAACGAATACAAGACTTTTTGAAAATAAATTACTTCTTCATCATTATCCATTACCCTTTATACAAATATCTCAGAAACTATCCAGATTCGAATGATAAAGATGTAGCTCCTTCCGGTTCACACGATGCTAACGAATAGCTATTCTGAAACAGGAAATGTCCGGGGGTGGGGGTGGGGGCAGCTGAAATCGTGGAACATTTTTAAACATCTCAAAAACTATCGGGGTTGAAAAAATAAACATGGAGTTTGTAAGAACGGACACATTAACGATGTTAATTCATTTCAATGATAAACATTATGTGGTTTTTTTTTGACCAAAGAAAACATCGCAAGTTCCCAAAATGGCGACAGAGAATTCGTAAATATGTTTAATCCTTGGGGGGGGGGGAGGCGAGATGTATGACAAAAGACTTCAGGTTCTCACGCCTTAGAAAGGGCGAGGACTTGTTCTACGAACTGAAAGTATCGCCAAGGACGCTGTGACTTTCACAGATACATTGTTCATTTTCACTAGGCGCATACAAGTCTGAAATGCAGACATACTCTTTTGTATAGGTATAACAATGTGTATTGTATTGCTACGGATGTACTACGACGATAGGATTGCTTTCTCGGAAGGAGGCACTCAATAATGTATAGCCTGAGGATAAGCGAGGAATGCGCAAGGTAGATTTAAAGGTCTAGGAGCCCGATTCCCGGAAAACGACTAGGGATGGGGCAGGTGAAGGGCGCGAGAGGTGACACGTGGCGCGAGAGGAGAGCAGCATGTTGAAGGTCAGCGCCGTCGCCCTTGAAGAAGGAGCAGCGTGAAGGGGGAGCGAAGAGGTCGCTCCGAGTGGACCTGTTGGAGCAGTCTGTCTTCGGAGAGCGAAGGTGATAGTCCTCCGATAGAAAGGAACGCGTTTGCGTGGATGGTGTGGTGGGCTCTCGCAGTCCACGGGGAAAGAGCGGGCACCGACCTAGATGAAGTAGGTCGCCGCTACAGAAGGAATCTACCCGAGTCAGGGATACCGGTAGAGTAGCTGATGATATACTACTGAATTACTGACTTAGTACAGTCCACTGAAGCATCGATTAGAGAAGGATAGCTAGAAGACTAGTCCTGAAGCATCGATAAGATAGAGGTATATCTAGTGTCAAGGAGACCCTAAGTTAGGACGCCAACGCAGGGTGAGATTTCTACAGAATTCGATCACCTTATCTTGCGCGTTCCACGATCTTTGCCAGGTCCAGTCATAACGAGGTCACTTTCAAGAGCGAGTAATCCGCCGCCATCAAAATTCTAGTTGATGAAGAATAAGTGTTTCGTATATGTGTTAACCAAGCGTTCTTTTCAAATTATGTCTGAAAGTGGATAAACTTCGGTATAACCAGCTGTTGTCGCTCTGCCTCCCCGATTCACAGATATATATATAGTAAAGTGGGGGAGGTTTCGTTTGTTCGCTCGAACAGAGTGAGAGAGAGAGAGAGTGTGTACTTCCGGGAAGAGTAAACGAACTCTCTGCTTGTTGTGAGCCCGCTGCGCGTGCTCCTCGGATACTTAAGTAGGAGGCGGCGCTAAGTCACGTGACGACACGTTCGCTCTTACAGAGTTTTCCCGGTTCATACGATTTACTAACGAATGGTCATTTTGAAATTTTGAAATTACATGGGGGGGAATTGTCGGCTCCATATTTTCTGAATCCTTTTTTTTTTTGTAGGTATGTCAAACTCTATTGCGGTTCAAACGATAATAATGGAGTTATTTTCGGTTCATACGATTTTTTTTTTGATTGGAGGTTTAATGACCACCGTGAGCAACTCAATGGGCTATAAGCAGTCGCCCGTTCCCAATTTAGGGTCACTGGTTCCAGGGAAGGGAGAGATCCAGTGCCGTAAGACAATCACAACATCCATGCCTGACCGGGATTCGAACCCGGACCCCTTACGGACGAATGATCAGAGGCCAACGCCTTAGACCACTGAGCCACCGGGGCGGCCATACGATTTACTAACGAATGGCTATGAAATTTCGAATTCCATGGTGAGGGGGGGGGTTAATGGTGTAGGCTTGTAACATCCTTTTTTCAATACCTCAAAAACTATTGCGGTTTAAACGAAGAAAATGGAGTTCTTTTCGGTTCACACGATTTGCTAACGAATGGTTATTTTGAAATTTTGAATTTCCATGGGGGGGGGGGTGAAATGGTCGGGCTCTGTATATATGCAAATTCTCAATATTATTTATTAAATATTTCAAAAACAATTGCGGTTCAAACGATAAAAATGGAGTCCATTCCTGTTCATACGATTTACTAACGAATGGTTATTTCGGAATTTTGAATTTCCATGATGAGGGGGGGGGGTGAAATGGTAGGCCTGTAACATTATTTGTTAAATATCTCAAAAATTATTGCGGTTCAAGCGATGAAAATGGAGTTCTTTTCAGTTCATACGATTTGCTAACGAATGGCTATTTCGGAATTTTTAATTTCCATGATGAGGGGGAGAGGGGGGATGAAATGGCCTGTAACACTCTTTTTTAAATATCTCAAAAATTATTGCGGTTCAAACGACAAAAATAGAGTTCTTTTCGGTTCATACGATTTGCTAAGGAATGGCTATTTTGAAATTTTGAATTTCCATGATGAAGGGGGGGGGGTAAATGGTGTAGGCCTGTGACATACTTTTTTAAATATCTCAAAAACTATTGCGGTTCAAACGATGAAAATGGAGTTCTTTTCGGTTCATACGATTTGCTAACGAATGGCTATTTTGAAATTTTGAATTTCCATGATGAAGGGGGGGGGGTAAATGGTGTAGGCCTGTAACATTCTTTTTTAAATATCTCAAAAATTATTGCGGTTCAAACGATGAAAATGGAGTTCTTTTCAGTTCATACGATTTGCTAACGAATGGCTATTTCGGAATTTTTAATTTCCATGATGAAGGGGGGTAAATGGTGTAGGCCTGTGACATTCTTTTTTAAATATCTCAAAAACTATTGCGGTTCAAACGATGAACATGGAGTTCTTTTCGGTTCATACGATTTGCTAACAAATGGCTTTTTTGAAATTTTGAGTTTCCATGGGGGGGGGGGCTGGTGAAATGGTCGGTCTCTCTGTATATATGCAAATTCTCAATATTATTTTTTAAATATCTCAAAAACTATTGCGGTTCAAACGATAAAAATGGAGTTCATTCCTGTTCATACGATTTACTAACGAATGGCTATTTCGGAATTTTGAATTTCCATGATGAGGGGGGGGGTGAAATGGTAGTCCTGTAACATTATTTGTTAAATATCTCAAAAACTATTGCGGTTCAAACGATAAAAATGGAGTTCATTCCTGTTCATACGATTTACTAACGAATGTCTATTTCGGAATTTTTGAATTTTCATGATGAGGGGGGAGGGGGTGAAATGGTAGGCCTGTAACATTATTTGTTAAATATCTCATAAACTATTGCGGTTCAAACGATAAAAATGGAGTTCATTCCTGTTCACACGATTTACTAACGAATGGCTATTTCGGAATTTTGAATTTCCATGATGAAGGGGGGGGGGGTAAATGGTGTTGGCCTGTGACATTCTTTTTTAAATATCTCAAAAACTATTGCGGTTCAAACGATGAAAATGGAGTTCTTTTCGGTTCATACGATTTGCTAACGAATGGCTATTTTGAAATTTTGAATTTCCATGGGGGTGGAGGGCTGGTGAAATGGTCGGTCTCTCTGTATATGTGCAAATTCTCAATATGATTTTTTAAATATCTCAAAAACTATGGCGGTTCAAACGATAAAAATGGAGTTCATTCCTGTTCATACGATTTACTAACGAATGGCTATTTCGGAATTTTAAATTTCCATGATAAGTTGGGGAGGGGGATGAAATGATCTGTAACATTCTTTTTTAAATATCTCAAAAAATTACTGCGGTTCAAACGATGAAAATGGAGTTCTTTTCAGTTCATACGATTTGCTAACGAATGGCTATTTCGGAATTTTGAATTTCCATGATGAGGGGGAGGGGGAATGAAATGGCCTGTAACATTCTTTTTTAAATATCTCAAAAATTATTGCGGTTTAAACGATGAAAATGGAGTTCTTTTCAGTTCATACGATTTACTAACAAATGGCTATTTCGGAATTTAAATTTCCATGATGAGGGGGGGGGGGGGGAGGCGGGATGAAATGGCCTGTAACACTCTTTTTTAAATATCTCAAAAATTATTGCGGTTCAAACGATGAAAATAGAGTTCTTTTCGGTTCATACGGTTTGCTAACGAATGGCTATTTTGAAATTTTGAATTTCCATGATGAAGGGGGGGGTAAATGGTGTAGGCCTGTGACATACTTTTTAAATATCTCAAAAACTATTGCGGTTCAAACGATGAAAATGGAGTTCTTTTCGGTTCATACGATTTGCTAACGAATGGCTATTTTGAAATTTTGAATTTCCATGGTGGGGGGCTGGTGAAATGGTCGGTCTCTCTGTATATATGCAAAAACTCAATATTATTTTTTAAATATCTCAAAAACTATTGCGGTTCAAACGATAAAAATGGAGTTCATTCCTGTTCATACGATTTACTAACGAATGGCTATTTCGGAATTTTGAATTTCCATGATGAGGGGGGGGGGTGAAATGGTAGGCCTGTAACATTATTTGTTAAATATCTCAAAAACTATTGCGGTTCAAACGATAAAAATGGAGTTTATTCCTGTTCATACGATTTACTAACGAATGGCTATTTCGGAATTTTGAATTTCCATGATGAAGGGGGGGGTAAATGGCGTAGGCCTGTGACATTCTTTTTTAAATATCTCAAAAATTATTGCGGTTCAAACGATGAAAATGGAGTTCTTTTCGGTTCATACGATTTGCTAACGAATGGCTATTTTGAAATTTTGAATTTCCATGGGGGTGGGGGCTGGTGAAATGGTCGGTCTCTGTGCGTATATGTAAATTCTATTATTTTTTAAATATCTCAAAAACTATTGCGGTTCAAACGATAAAAATGGAGTTCATTCCTGTTCATACGATTTACTAGAGAATGGCTATTTCGGAATTTGGAATTTCCATGATGAAGGGGGGGGGGGGGGTAAATGGTGTAGGCCTGTGACATTCTTTTTTAAATATCTCAAAAACTATTGCGGTTCAAACGATGAAAATGGAGTTCTTTTCGGTTCATACGATTTGCTAACGAATGGCTATTTTGAAATTTTGAATTTCCATGGGGGTGGGGTGCTGGTGAAATGGTCGGTCTCTGTGCGTATGTGTAAATTCTATTATTTATTAAATATTTCAAAAACTATTGCGGTTCAAACGATAAAAATGGAGTTCGTTCGTGTTCATACGATTTACTAACGAATGGCTATTTCGGAATTTTGAATTTCCATGATGAGGGGGGGGGGTGAAATGATAGGCCTGTAACATTATTTTTTAAATATCTCAAAAACTATTGCGGTTCAAACGATGAAAATTTAGTTCTTTTCAGTTCACACGATTTGCTAACGAATGCCTATTTTTGAAATTTTGAATTTCCATGGTGGGGTCTGGTGAAATGGTCGGTCTCTGTGCGTATATGTAAATTCTATTATTTATTAAATATTTCAAAAACTATTGCGGTTCAAACGATAAAAATGGAGTTCGTTCCTGTTCATACGATTTACTAACGAATGGCTATTTCGGAATTTTGAATTTCCATGATGAGGGGGGGGGGGTGAAATGATAGGCCTGTAACATTATTTTTTAAATATCTCAAAAACTATTGCGGTTCAAACGATGAAAATTTAGTTCTTTTCAGTTCACACGATTTGCTAACGAATGCCTATTTTGAAATTTTGAATTTCCATGGTGGGGGGCTGGTGAAATGGTCGGTCTTTCTGTATATATGCAAATTCTGAATATTATTTGTTAAATATCTCAAAAACTATTGCGGTTCAAACGATAGAAATGGAGTTCATTCCGGTTCATACGATTTACTAACGAATGGCTATTTCGAAATTTTGAATTTCTATGGTGGGGGGGCTGGTGAAATGGTCTGCCTCCTATATTTATATGCAAATTCTCAATATTATTTGTTAAATATCTCAAAAACTATTGTGGTTCAAACGATGAAAATGGAGTTCATTCCGGTTCATACGATTTATTAACGAATGGCTATGCTGAAATTTGAAATATCTATTTTTGGGGGTACCATTTCACCAGCCCCCCCACTTTGTTTTTTAAATAACTCAAAAACTATTGCGGTTCAAACGAAAAAATTGAGTTCATTCCGGTTCATACGTGGTACAAACGAATGGCGCAAAAAATTTAAAAATTCCATGGTGGGGGGGCTATCGTTTCACCAGCCCCCCCACTTTGTTTTTTAAATATCTCCAAAACTTTTGCGGTTCAAACGAAAAAACCGAGTTCATTCCGGTTCATACGTGGTACAAACGAATGGTGTCTGAAAAATTAAAAAATTCCGTGGTGGGGGGCTGGTGAAATGCACCTCCTTTACGAATCAAAATATGCGCCGTCATTATCTATCACCTTCCGCCATCGGTCAGGCAGCTGACGGATTCCAGCCATGAAGAATACTTCGTCGTGTGACGCGATGAAGTCGTCAACTGATTTTTGCACTTCGTCACATGTCCAGAACCGTACAGCTGACAAACCATGTTGCATCGATTGGAACAAATGATACTCTGAACTGGCTATGTCGGGACTGTACCCCGGGTGCTCTAAAACTTCCCAGCCAAGCGTAAATAACGTTTCCTTGACCGATTTCATGCAGTAATTCCACGGGACGCAATCCTTTACCTGTGAATGGACGTTTCCAACAGATTTCCTGGTTCAATCACAGCAACTGTTGCTTTTTAGTGATCAGCATTAACAGTTTGACCCTGTTCCAATAGTTCATAATAGAGCACACCCTTCATATCCCACAGATGTACAGCAGAACTTTCTTGAAGTGAATATTGCATTTCGGTGTCGAATTCTTTGCTTCACCAAGGTCTACCCAGTTTTTTCTTTGCGTTTGGGATTCCACTTTTCATCACCTGTAACGATACAGAAAGGGTTTCCACAGGAAAGACTTTCTGTGTTGTTTATTCAACAGATTCAAACACTTCGTGACACGCTCATCTTTTTGTTCCTCTGGCTCAGGTCATGTAGCACCCATTTTCCTTCCTTCTGAATCTTTCCCATTACGCGTAAATGATTGGAAATGGCTTATTGAGTTTCCTCCATGTAGTTGTTCAACTAGTTCCTTTTGCGTTTGAGACGAATCTTCATCCAGCAATGCTTGCAGTTCCTCATGTGTAACCTTCTGCGGGGCGCCGCTACGTTCTCGATCACTGACATCAAAATCACCTGCTTTAAACCGTTTAAAGCAAGACTCACACGTGCTTTTCAATACAATATTCTCCCCCAGAACAGAACAGATCGATGCACATGCTTTTGCAGCACTTTTTCCTTGATGAAATTCGTAAGGAATGCAGTGTCGAATAAATGCAGTATCGCTTTCCATCTTTCACTTACCGATGTGCAAGTGCGTTTGACTGTTGGGCAAATTTCCGTGTCACATTTTATACTCTGGACCAGTTACGGTCACATGACAACAACGCGGGGAAATGTCAGATATGTAAAATAGCTGTATACGTCACACAAGAAACGCTTTAAAACTTATTTGTACACCTAATAGTAAGATAAACGACTTCATTTGTGGCAACACGCACGTGCTCGAACAATTGTCTGCTACGTTTGTTCCGTTACGTAGGTGTTATGTCCTGTTTTATTTCATTTTCTTCGGATTGCAGAGTAATTTCATAAAAAGGAATAAAATTGCAGAATAATTTCATAAAAAGGAATAAAATTGCAGAGTAATTTCATAAAAAGGAATAAAATTGCAGAGTAATTTCATAAAAAGGAATAAAATTGCAGAATAATTTCATAAAAAGGAATAAAATTTCAGAGTAATTTCATAAAAAGGAATAAAATTGCAGAGTAATTTCATAAAAAGTAATAAAATTGCAGAATAATTTCATAAAAAGGAATACAATTGCAGAGTAATTTCATAAAAAGGAATAAAATTGCAGAATAATTTCATAAAAAGGAATAAAATTGCAGAGTAATTTCATAAAAAGGAATAAAATTGCAGAGTAATTTCATAAAAAGGAATAAAATTGCAGAGTAATTTCATAAAAAGGAATAAAATTGCAGAGTAATTTCATAAAAAGGAATAAAATTGCAGAGTAATTTCATAAAAAGGAATAAAATTGCAGAGTAATTTCATGAAAAGGAACAAGTAAAATTTTAAGAAAGTAACTGCAGGCGTAGTTGTGATTCACTGTGATGGAAATTAAAAAAAATATTGGTTCCGTGGAATTTTTTCTTTATAGTGTAAGGTGGAAGAAGATAAAGCTGAAAGAAAACGTCGCTTAAATAGAGAACGACAACGGCGATGATCGTCATTTGACGAGTCAAAATTTATTAACCTATATAATAGGCTTCTGTCATTTGAATATTGAATGGGAATATTACAAAAATTTTGTTGCTGGAGACCTATCTTATAGACTGCCCATTAATAATTCAAAAGTTTATTATAGTTATGTATATGTATTTTACTTTTCCTGTTATAAAAATTTCGGTCACAGCTTTTACATCCGTGCATGGCACGGGCTATGAGCTAGTTACCGTATTTTTTCGTGTATAAGACACCCCCACGTATAAGACGACCCCTACTTTTTCGAACCGAAAATTAAGAAATCAATACTTTTATTACGAAAAAGGACACAATTCATATTATTTAGAAACTAGGTAATATCATCGAAGTACATTTAAAAATTAGGTAATATCACAGAGAAAGTCTATGGTAATACACACTGGTGTGCAAAAATTAAGGACGAAGAGGAGAAATTAGCATAACAGCGGAACGAGCAGGCAGAACGGACCGAAAGACCACTCAGGAAATAGACTAGGGTCCGGTACGGTAGGGCATGCGCATATATGCAGCATGACGTAGGGGCGGGAGAGGGGGAAGTGTCGGAAGGGTATAAAGCACACGGGCGGTGTACGCTCAGCAATTCGGTGAAAGCTATTGCACGGTGTTCATCGGTTTGAACGACGTCGAGTTGCTGCCACCGTGTGATATGGCCAACAGGCAATCCAGTAGACGACATCTGGATGACTTTACCCTAGGTCGCGTCATTGGGAAGTTGGAAAAAGGTCGAAGTGTGACTAGAGTGGCCGAGGAGTTCGGGATCGCTCACAGCATCGTTTCACGAGCTTGGACAGCATTTCAAACGACAGGAACAGCTATCCGAGAGTTTAGCAGTGGTCGTCCACGAGCAACCACGGTGGCGGGCGACCGGTATATTGTCCTACAGGCGAGAAGAGACAGACGGCAGACAGCGGGAGAAATCGCAAGGCACATGCAACAGACAACTGGACGTCCGTTATCACGTTTTACAGTAATCAGGAGGCTGCACAAAGGTGGTCTATTTGTACGACGACCAGTACGGTGTGTGCCATTAACGCCTGCTCATCGGAGACGGCGGTTTCTGTGGTGCCAGGAACACAAGAACTGAACACATCAGCAATGGGGTCGAGTTCTCTTTACGAATGAGAGCCGATTTAGTCTGACCAGCGATTCTGGACGTATACACATCTGGATAGAGCAGGGAACACGCAATCACACCTCCAACATCATCGAAAGGGACCGGTTTGGAGGTGGCGGAGTTCTCGTTTGGGGCGATATCATGCTTGGTAGCCGTACTGACCTCCACATCTTCCAAGGAGGTTCAGTCACTGGTGTCCGCTATTGTACCGAAGTTCTCCTGCCTCACGTGCGTCTGTTTATAGGTGCTGTGGGTCCTGATTTCCTCTTCATGGACGACAACGCTACATCTCATCGTACAGTGGCTGTCGCAGAGCTGGATTGGCCTGCAAGGTCCCCGGACCTAAATCCAATCGGACACGTGTGGAACCTTCTCGGGAGACGCTTGGCAGCACGTCACCAGCCGCCAGCAACGATTCCGCAGCTGCGATTGGCCCTACAAGAGGAATGGGCCGCGATGCCTCAACAGCTCCTTGACAACCTCGTCCTCAGCATGGACGTTGTAAATCCTGCAACGCAGTCAGGGGTGATCATATCCCCTACTAAAGACTGGATTTTTCTTGGCAGCCGCCTGTCACATGGACGTTTCTGTCTTCAGTCCAGTTGTGCTTGAAGCTACCTTTTCAATAAAGGGCCTTTGTATCCTTTGGATTCCTTGTTTGGACGGTTTTGCTCACTTGTCCGATATTCTTTCATCTTGGGGATCTTATGGTATGATTTGTGTCTATGTGGGGCACTTACTTCTGCACGACGTTACATTCGAAAACCCCTGTCGACCTTAATTTTTGAACGCCAGTGTATGAAAAAAAAAGAAGTTTGAAAATTTATCTTATTTAGAAATTAGGTAATATTTTTAAGGTAGAAACTATAAAATTATGCATCACTTTTTTCAGCACTATTAGTTCCAGACATATCACTTTTTTTCAACCTCACTGCATCACTGGTGTCGTCTGAGTCACTGTCTATATACAGGGTTCAAAGGAAAGTCCTTATTCAGGGCAATAACTGCGGAAGAAGGGTCCGAGTGGTACACAAGTTAGGTCTATGTAGCGGTATAACTATACCATCGGGATCAGAGGAAATTCTATCCCACACTCACCAACCCGCTTGGCCAGCGTGGTGAGTTATGGCCAAACCCCTCCAAAAATGATTCCACAACTTAAATCTTGGCCCTCAGTCTCCGGCAGCTGGAATGTACCTGGCCAAGGCAGCGGCCAGTGCGACATGAAGGCAGAGGGTGCTAAGAATCCCCGGAGGACCGGACTAGGCTGCCATCTGATGCTGACCTTGGCTACTTACAATGGACGCTCCCTATCTTCTGATTCAAGGCTTCTTGAATTGGAAGAGGAACTACAAAGGATCAAGTGGGACATCGTGGGGCTAAGTGAGGTAAGGAGAAAAGGAGAAGATCTCATCGAACTGAAAAGTGGACATCTCTTCTACTATCGTGGGACAGATACTGGCAGAACTAGTGGTGTTGGATTTATAATAAACAAGAAACTGAAGGATAAAGTTGTAGAAGTTGAAAGTTCCTCTGACAGAGCTGCACGACTTGTTATCCAACTCTCGAAAAGATACCAGGCTCAGATTATTCAAACTTATGCACCCACCACAAGTCATCCTGAAGAAGAAATTGAAGAATTTTATGAGGAAATTTGTCATCTAAATAATAAAGGTAAGCAGCACTTGAAAATAATTATGGGAGATTTCAATGCAAAAATAGGGCAACGGCAACAGAATGAAACTTCAGTAGGTAAATTCGGTCATGGCAACAGAAACCAGCGTGGAAATACTCTCGTTGAGTTTGCAGAGGCAGAAGGGTTTTTCATCTTGAACTCCTTCTTCAAGAAAAAGCCACACAGGAAATGGACATGGAGACATCCAAATGGGACGACAAGTGAAATTGATTTTATTATGTGTAACAAAAAATTCGTCATAGAAGACTGCAGTGTGCTAAACAAGTTCAACACAGGTAGTGACCATAGATTGGTGAGATGTAAGATGCACTTCAACACTAAACTTGAACGTGGCAAGCTCATAAGACAAACTAAATCTATTGACATAACCAACCTTAAAAAACACCATAATACCTTCAAGTTAGAACTGAAGAACAGGTTCTCTGCTTTAGAAGGCCTAACATCGGAAGAAGTGGACATCTCTGAAGTTAACAGAAAAGTAACCAAAGCTCTTATGGAAACAGCAACAAAATTAGCTGGGTCTAAGAACAAGTTGCATGTGAACAAATTATCAGGAAAAACCAAAATGTTGATGCAAAAAAGAAGAGAGATGAGGACAACTAAAGAAGATGTGACTTCCAAAGTGGAATATATAGAGCTATGCAAGACAGTAAGAAAAAGTATCACTGAAGACGTAAGGAAATTCAACTGTGAACTAGTGAGGAAAGCAATTGAAAACAACCAAAGCCTAAAGATAGCAAAGGGACATCTCAGTAAGGGAAGAAAACAGATTATGGCACTGAGAAAAGAAGATGGTTCTGTAACAAGAAATAGAGGCGAAATTTTGACAAGAGTGAAAGATTTCTACTCCAAATTATATGAAAGGGATGATATATTCACTCCAGACATCATGGAAGATACCAGTACCAGAGTTCCTCCAGTCCTTCCAGCAGAAGTTGCACATGCAATCAAGAACATGAAGCGGGGAAAAGCTCCAGGAGAAGATGGAATTACTGTAGACATCATACAAGAAGCAAGTGGAGAAATCGAAACAGTACTCGCCCAAATTTTCACTCGATGCCTTAATGAAGGAAAGATTCCTGAGGATTGGAACACCGCTACAATGATCCTGCTACATAAGAAAGGTGACATTGAGGATCTAGGAAACTACAGACCTATCAGCCTCCTATCAGTAGTTTATAAAATCTTCACTAAAGTTCTTTCACACCGCTTGAAGGTAACACTGGACATGGCTCAACCGAGAGAACAAGCTGGATTCAGGAGTGGCTACAGCACAATAGATCATATCCACGTGCTGAGAGAACTAATTGAAAGAGCGAGGGAATATGAACTTCCATTGTGCATGGCTTTTATCGATTATGAAAAAGCCTTTGATTCGGTGAAACCATCAGCAGTTACAATGGCTCTGAAAACCTGCGGTATTGAAGATGCATACATTAATATTATTAATAACATCTATGAAAATGCAAGTGCAAAGATTAGGCTGTTTGAAAATACAACACACGTAAAAATTTTAAAGGGAGTGAGACAAGGTGACACCATATCTCCGAAGCTCTTCAATGCCACATTGGAGGGTGTTTTTCAGTCGCTGAGCTGGGAAAACAAGGGGATAAAGATTAATGGAGATTATCTAACCCACCTTCGTTTTGCTGATGACGTAGTCATTTTTGCAACTACCCCATCAGAGCTGCAGAGTATGATCCAGGAACTTGCTGACAAGAGTAAAGAAGTGGGATTAAAAATGAACTTTCAGAAGACAAAAGTGATGTTCAATGCTTTTACTAGAAATGAAGATTTATCGATTGATGGAGAAAAGCTGGAGATAACAGACACGTACGTTTATCTTGGACAGCAGATATCAAGTGAGGGTCACATTGATGAAGAAATTAATCGGCGTACAAAACTTGCCTGGAGAGCTTTTGGAAGAAACAGCATAATTTTCAAGAGCAATATGCCATTATGTCTTAAAAGAAAAGTGTTTGATCAATGCATCCTTCCAGTGCTTACGTATGGTGCAGAGACGTGGACCTTAACTAAAAGAGACATGCAAAGGCTGCAGACAACTCAAAGAAGCATGGAGAGGTGCATGCTTGGTGTAACCAGGAGAGATAAGAAGAGGAACACGTGGATCCGAAAAATGACAAGAGTGGAAGACATCATGATCAGAGTTAAATCCCTGAAATGGCAATGGGCTGGACATACTGCCAGAAGGACAGATCATCGATGGACAGCCGAAATTTTAGATTGGATTCCAAGGGACAGGAAAAGACCCAGAAGAAGACCACATGGGAGATGGGTGGATGAAATTCGAAAGTATGCAGGGGTGACATGGAGGAGACTGGCACAAGACAGACCGTTGTGGAGGAAACTTGGGGAGACCTTCGTCCAGCAGTGGATTGATAGTGGTTGACAATGATGATGATGATGATGATAGGAAACGGACGATGGCCGATTGAATGAAAGCGCCCCTAGCGGCAAAGCTAAGAAGTTGGGAAATCTAACTCGCGAACTACACTAGATAGAAACAAAATTCCAATTACAAAGTTGTAGCGCATCGTCTAATTAGTAGGAAAAGACATATGATGCGCACGAATTATGTACATGGACGGGTCAAAATGTTGTTAATTCGAAATCGGTAAAGCGGGTGAAACACACACACAAATAATGACACGAGACAGAAGCCGTGCAGGATTATTTATAATACTAAAAAATGTTTACATGAGATATGCCTACTTATAGGCACAACAATCATCTGCGCGAAGTTAATGTACAGCAGGTTCGAAGTAGCTACCATCGGCTACAATGCACATTTCAAGGCGTGTAAGAATAGCTTCTCGTACACTATCTAGCATGCCAGGTGTCACTGTGTTACAGGCGCACACATTGCATTGTCGTAAATCTTCCAGACTAGTAGGTTCTGTAGCATACGCCTGTTCCTTCAAGTAACCCCACAGGAAGAAGTCCGAAGGTGTTAAGTCCGGTGACTGTGGAGGCCATTCCACCGTACCGCCATAACCAATTATCTGGTGTCAATGTTTCAGCCAGGAAACTCCGTACGTTGGCTGCCATGTGAAATGGTGCACCATCATGTTGGTACCACACGCGCAGCAGATCTCTGAGGGGAAGATCATATACAAAGTCAGATATCGGGCCCCGTAAGAGCTGAAGGTACCGCTGACCTGTTAATGTCCCATCATAGAAAATGGGTCCAACTAATGTGTTTTTCCAAATATTGCACTAAACGTTAGTCACTAGCTGAACATGGTACGGGTGAGCTCCATGCTCGTTCAGGATTTGCCAAACACGTTGTGCTCTTGATCCGCACGCATCGGCGACTGCTGTGGTACTAATGTTGAGATTGGCAAGGAGATATCCCAGGACAGCCCCAGGATGCACTGTAACACCAGAACCCGTAGGTCTGCCCGATCGCGGACGTGCCTGTATGCTTCCGGTCTCTTGGAGGCGGCGAACACAGTTGTTAATAGTCGCTGCAGTTGGATGTTGTACAGTCGGAAAACGCTCGGCATGCAGCTTCGTGGGCATTGCGATGACATTCGCCATAAAGCACGACCATTTCACGGTACTCAGCATTCGAGTAGCTTGCCATCAGTGTTTGCAACATGTACGTTGACTGACGTTCAAATCCCCAGCATCGGTATTTTATCTCACCGACTGGCTTATACGTCACTATCAATATTTACAAATGCATTTGAATCGTTCTCCATCGTGGGCTGGTATTTTGCATTGCCTAACCATCCAGCGACCGCGTGCACTTTATCAGCATTTTGACCCGTCCATGTACATAATTCGTGTTCACCATATGTCGTTTCCTACTAATTAGACGATGCGCTACAACTTTGTAATTGGAATTTTGTTTCTATCTCGCATTGTTCATGGGTTAGGCTTCCTAACTTCTTACCTTTGCCGCTAGGGGCGCTCCAATCGATTTCATTCGATCGGCCATTGTCCCTTTCCTATACATAGACTTAACTTGTGTACCACTCGGACCCTTTCTTCCGCAGTTGTTGCCCTGAGTAAGGACTTTCCTTTGAACCCTGTATACTAGATCACCCTCAGTTCCATCCATAGCATTGCTGATTCCACATTTCTTGAAGGACTTCACAACCACCTATTGCTGGACTACAGTCCACGAGTTTAGAACCCAGTTGCAGACATCATTAATGGTTTGTTTTTCACTATCCCTGTCGGTGTCAAGTTATTACCTGCTTTTTGCATCCATTTATTCCATTCTTCTTTCATCACGGCTTTGAAAGGCTTGTTGATGGAAACATCTAGAATCTGTAGCTGACCTGTAAGTCCACCAGAAATAACTGCTTGTAAGTTGTAGTGCGGAGAGGGGATAAGAGGTACTGGCAGTTTCGCCGCAGTAACCGCACGGTTCTCTTAACCGGTTACCCCTTGCGTATAAGACGACCCCCAATTTTTGGTCTAAAAATTTTGGGAAAAAAAAATATATATATTGTCTTATACACGGAAAAATACGGTAATTTATAACAGCGTGTTTGGTCCAGTGGCACTTTTATCACATAATTAGGGGTAATTTTATTATGTTGTTTCAGAGCAAACGCCCAACATAGATTGAATTTTTTTTTAAACGAAATATGTTACCATGAATAGAATACGGGATTACACCATATAATACACATTTTGAAGATGACAATCCGTTTTTTTTTAGTGTAAATATGTAGTGGTTAGCATACCCGGGCGCTATCTGAGAGACGCGAATTCGATTCTCGCTCCAGAAAGACGAAATTTTAAAGTTTTCGGATATTATCTAACTTACCATCCTTGTCATATTTACAACAAACAAGTTAATAAAATCATGCACTGCATTGATTATGATACGTTTTCCAACATGCCAGAATCATTACTCAAGTTATTACTCGGCTGTAGAATAAATCTCGCTCCTATGTCCTGACCTTTGACCCCACTTCTTCTATTTTCAATAGGGTTCGTCCCCAGGTAGTCCCCTACCACATAGTAAAATATCATCGAAATCGAACCAATTTTACGCAAGTTATGACGCATAAGGGCAATATAATGGATCCCGCTCCTATGTCCTGACCTTTGACTCCATTTCGCCCATTTTCAATAGGGTTCGTCCCCCAGGAGGTCCCCTAGCAACATACTAAAATTTCATCGAAATCGAACCATTTTTACGCTAGTTATCGTGCGGACGGACAAAGCTGGAGCATATACTCTTCTTCAACCTACGGTTGGAAAGCGTAAAAACGGATTGTCATCTTCAAAATTTGTAAGAAATATGTTTTTAGGCAGAAATAAGCTCAAATGAAATTATTGATTATACTCATAAGTACCAAATTAATTGTTCGTTCGTTCCTAAAAACCCAGTCAAAAGAGAATGCTGGAAAGTGGGCCACCAGGAATATCCCTGTCTCAGTGACGTCGGAACTCTTTTTTGACAGCGGGGGCAAGTAGTAGCAGAACAAAATATTTTATCATGGCATAAAATTTATCCTAGTACTGTAAACGTGCCGACTTCATTAGGAAAATTTGCTGAACAAAATTTCTTTTTTCGATTAAACATTCATCTGAAAAAAAAAAAAAACACGTTCATATCCATATAGTATCTCAATGCAAACTAACTGCACACATAAACGGCGTTAAACTATAAATTTTGATACTTCAGGATTGGTACGAATTCCGCAGGAGTTGTAGATGTAGACGCTGTAATTCAACATTGAAGGAACTTGTATCTCATTCCTCAGCCTACTTCCATTGCCCTATTTACTTTTACTCATTTTTTTACGCTTTCCAACCGTAGGCTGAAGAAGCGTATATGGTCCAGCTTTGTCCGTCTGTCTGTCTGTCCGCACGATAACTCGCGTAAAAATGGTTCGATTTTGATGAAATCTTTGTATGTGGTAGGGGACCACTGGGGACGAACCCTATTGGAAATGGGGTCAAAGATCGGGAGATAGGAGCGGGATCTATTCCATCACCCTTATGCGCCACAACTTACGTAAAAATGCTTCGATTGCGACAAAACTTTAGTATGTTGTTCCGGAAGTATACTGAACCGGTTCTGTTGAACATCATCGAAAATGGGTCAAAGGTTAGGACACAGGACCGAGATTTATTCCACAGTCATTATCCTCATAACTTGACTAAAAATTATTCTTTTGCGACAAAACTTTAGTATGTTGTTCCGGAGGTATACTGAACCAATCCTGTTAAATAAAATCAAAATGGGGTCAAAAGTCAGGGCACAGGGGCGAGATTTATTCCACAGACATTATCCTTCATAACTTGACTAAAAATGCTTCTATTGCGACAAAACTTTAGTGTTTTGTTCTGGAGGTATACTGAACCTATTCTGTTGAATATCATCGAAATGGGGTCAAAGGACAAGGCACAGGAACGAGATTTATTTCACAGCCATTATTCTCATAACTTGAGTAATGATTTCTGGTATGTTGGAAAGCGTATCATAAGCAACGCATTCCATGATTTTACTAACTTGTTTAGAAGAAGACTGAAGTTTTTACACCTAATGAGACACAAAATATTTTGGTATTCAAACGGGAACCATTCCTTTGGACTGTTTAATGGGGCTAGCATATATTGGCGTCTTAGGAGTAGCATTAAAAAACAAATCAGATTTCTAGATAGTGAATGGTAAAAAATGAGGAGCAATACTCAATTTTTATCAAAATAAACCTAAAAAACAAAACAAAAAAACAACAACGGATATTTGAGATTTCCAATCACGAACATATGTAATTTGAAAAGGAAGAAAGCTGAGGGGGCAAATTGCCTACACACTGCATGGGCAACTTTCCCCTCTGCACCCTTGGTTCTGCTGCCGCTGTTAGCGTTGATAAAATTGAATGAGTTAATGAGAAAAAATAATGATAAAAAAAGGTAAGGATTTTTTTTCTGTTGTCGTTTCAATATGACTTAAAACTTCTTATTCGTTGAGTAAGCGAGTGGCTGAGACCTGCGCTTGTAGACTGGGTAAGTCATCCTGCAAGTTATAGCAGGCAAGTCAGTGTCGTCTGAGGGCGGTACAAAATTTAAGAAAAATGGATTCTGTCTAATGCTACTTTCAGTGGAAACATCAAGACTGTTCACTTCTGTAACAAACAGTGGCAATGCTCTGCGCCAAGACTAGAGTTCAGCAACTGTTACACTCCGACTTATTTTCTATTGAAAACAGGGGTAAAAATAAGATGCTCTACCACTAAATTAATCTCGCTGGAATTTTTCAGGGTTATATACGTTGTCGATCGAACAAGAAATTGCCCCTGACCTAGATTTGAAGACACTTTTTCATTAGTTTCTTTCCATTTAGATCCCATTGTATTTTTTGCAACTCAAAATTAGTGGATAAATATTGTGATGCCACCCAAATGAATTACATCGATTTTTTGGGCCATTGCCTAAGGCCACAAGCAGCCGAGCACCGGTCCTGGATGGTAGAATTTGAGCTAGAATAAAAGCATGTTACTACCCATATTAAAAAGCATTTGTTTTACTTTATACTTATGTCAAAAAAAGTCTGATCTCTACCTTGAAAATTTAGGCGGGCTTGGAAGATCTGCGCATGTACATTCAAGCTGTTAGATAGAAAGTATTTTGTTGTTTAAAATCTCAACTAAGAGCGTAGACTTGTCTCAAAAGTTGGAGGGGAGGGCTTGGCGGCTGCTATGATAAGTTTGGGGGACGAGAGTAGTTATGAAATCATTTTTTGTTCCTTAAAGAATTGCCGTAATAATTTTAAGAGATGTGTGCAATATTTTGTTTTATTCACACAACTAAAGGGCATAAGTTTTGCAAGATAAAAGTAATTAAAAACGTTTATGGAAATATGCATTTTCCTACGAAACATTTCCAATGTTAAGTCTCCTTTCAATGAAATTTGGTAAGATTAAGTAAAAAATATAGGTAATGCCTGAGTGAACCTGACCCTCCCCCTTACTCCGAGTGCACCTGACCCACCACTCGGACTCCGAGTGTACCTGACCCTCCACTCGGACTCCGAGTGTACTTGACCCTCCACTCGGACTCCAAATGCACTTGACCCTCCATCCGAACTCCGAGTGCACCTGAACTTTCATCCTGACTACGAGTACACCTGACCCTCCACCCGAACTCTCAGTGCACCTGACCCTCCACCCGGAAATTTCAGCTGGTAGCGTTTTTAAACCTCACAATTCATTGAAATTATATTTTACTCTACGGAAGGTTGAGAGTAATTTTTAAAATATTTAGCCACGGGTAAATTCTAGGTCACTCTACGCCACTAGTGACTGTTGGTGGTGGATCTCTCGCTGTGTCTCGTACTACGCTGCCGAATAGGTGTCTATATTACCTAATCACATCGATTGATTCCAGATCGGAGAAATTCCCTATTTGTATAACAGAACTGGTTTACACAGGGACAGCCGGAGAAAATCTCGATATTTGCGTCCCATCTCAGTCTCAGCTGGGTTTAAAATGTAGTGGCTAAAACACACTGCAAAATTGTTTGTCGTATTTCTTGAGATGAAAAGGGTAAGCTTTAAACTGTAGATTTTGATACTTCCGGATTAGTACGAATTTCGCAGGAATTGTTGTTGTAGACGCTATTATTCAACATTGAAGGAACTTATATCCCATTCCTCACCTTGCTTCCATTTCCTAATTTATTTTTACTCATTTTTTTAGAGGAAGACTAATTTTTTACACCCAATGAGACACAAAACATTGCTGGTCTTCAAACGGGAACCATTCCTCTGGACTATTTAATGGGGCTATATCAGGAGTAGTTGGCAATAAAAAAAATATTCAGATTTCTGGATAGTTCATGGTGAAAAATGAAGAGCAATACTCAATTTTTATCAAAATGAACTTAACCCCCCCCCCTTAAAAAAACGAATGTTTGGCGTTTCCAATCATGAACATGTGTAATTTGAAAAGGAAAAAAACCGAGGGGGGGGGGGCTAATGTGATGTTTTACTTTACCCCCACACTCATTTGTGTGCGGGGACAGTGACGTTATCTTCTCGGGGGTGCTTGGCCTCCCCGAAAATCTATGAATGCCCCCCGTAGGTTTTTGGGCGATCTCTCCTTATATTTTGGCATCTTCTCGGAGGTGCTTCGTTCCCTTCCCCCCCCCGAAAATCAGTCATATTCGCGGGGATGCTTAGACCCCCGAAAATCTATGAATGCGCCCCGTGGTTTTGGGGCGACATGTCCTTATATTTTGGCATCTTCTCGGAGGTGCTTCGCCCTTCGAAAATCAGGCAGGTAAAACATTTTTACATTTTTAATCACTTGTATGTGTAGATTTATTGGAATCTGCATTTGCGATATAAGAGCATAAGAAGATTTTGGGCCGCCCCGGTGGCGCAGTGGTCTAAGCGATGGCCTCTGATCATTCGTCCAAAAGGGGTCCGGGTTCGAATCCCGGTGAGGCATGGATGTTGTGTTTGTCTTACGGCACTGGTTCTCTCCCTTCCCTGGAACCAGTGACCCTAAATTAGGGACGGGCGACTGCTTATAGCCCATTGAGTTGCTCATGGTGGTCGTTAAACCTCCAATAAAAAAAAAAAAAAAGAAGATTTTGGTACTTTATTTAAAATTTTTATATGTATTAATATATATATAAATAACAAAATGGTGATTGTATGCCAGTCAACAAATTTTAGCCCCCTCGAAATTCTTAATCCCCCCCCCCCCGGAAAAAAACTCTCTGAGTGCAACATTGTGCGGGGGCAACTGCCTCCTCTGCCACCGCGGTTCCGACGTCCTTGCCCGGTCTCCCGGTTGGCCAATCTGCCCCAACAAAATTTTAGTTTTTTTGTTCTGTTTCGTCTGCGTTTCTACTTACCTGAAGCGTCGATAGATGTCACTATGTCAGTTCTCTAAAGAAAGCGGTCCTTAATGTTTCTGATGCAGTTGATTTTTGTTGGCCTCATGAAGAAAAAGTTCGTTCTTTTCTTTGTTTTTAGATGGCTCTTTAAAACCACTTCTTGAAACAGAATTGGGATTTATTGTCATAGACAGAACCGGGGCCGCCTCTCTATCTTTAATAAAGACAGAAGGGGTGAGTCCCGGGAGCCCTGACAGAACACGCCAGTCCTATAAGAATATGAAAGTTTTTACCATATCTCAACTAGAGGCGAACGAACCCCCCTCCCCGCCAAAAAAATCTGAAAAATTCGCCCCTCCCAGGAAAAAAATGTATCTTCGAGGCCCTTTTGCGAAAATCAATTTGCTTATAAATTACCGAATTTTTAAATCCCATATTGTTTTACGGGCGTTTTAGTAATACAAATTCTCTGTAACCTATAGCTATTTTGCGTAAACCATAATTATTACGCTTTATTGCTCGTACCACAAATGTACATGTCGTAATTAAAATGATTGCCGTAGTTTTTATTAGGTGCGTACGCCATCGTGGTTAAAAGGGAGCAAAAAAATTTTACAAAATTTTTGCTGAAACTTCGTAAGAAACTGGTTAAAGAAATAGCCAAAAATTAAGGCAGCTTTGAATGAAGTATTAAGACGAAAAGCTTTATTTATTTATTTATTTGCAGTAAATACGTAAAATCTTCAGAAATCATTTCCGTTGCTTTAGTTCATAAAAACTGAATGACGGGAAAACAGCTATTCAAGAGAACTTGAGGCTCCTTTTCACAGCCCTCGCTATAGTTTCTATGCATGTTTACAAGAGAATGTGAACGAAATATCAGTTCAATGAGCGGAATTTTTATACCAATGAATATAAAGTGTACAGTTGCTTACTCATAACTACGCATCCTTCAGAATGTAATGAACTCAAAGGTGTTCTCTGTGGGAGCGAAAAATCAGAGACCTGTGTCATTTTTATTTTATAACAGTCAAAAGATTATTTTTTTTTTACTGTGTGCGAAATATTGTGGCATTATGTTAAGGGTGTTTTTTTTATATTCCAGAGTAAATAATTTAAGGTGGGCGTCTAGTGATTTTGCTTCCTATACTTCCAATGGGCAAACTTCTGTTAACATTTTCTTCACAATTAATGCATTTCCAAGGATGAAAATTTGAACATCGATTAAAATAACTTCATATTATAACTTGGAATACTTAATATTTTCTAAAACATAACCATAATTATATTAAAAATCAATAACTTTTCCTTTGGTGGTGTTGAGATCAGAAAAAAGATCGGGCAACCTGTACATTGATGACGTCAGTAGACAAACAAATGTTGGATTGCTTAATTATGGTTGTTTTCGAAAATATTAAGTATTCCAAGTTATAAGATGAAGCTATTTTAATCGATGTTTAAATTTTTATCCTTGGGAACGCATTAATTGTGAAGAAAATGTGTGCAGAACGCCCATTGGAAGTATAGGCAGTGTTTCTTTCAGGACTTTTTAGGGGGGGGGGGGAAATGGAACCTTAGAGGGGGCAAGTTTTCCATTTGCTATATATATAAAATTTTAACTATTATATTTATATATATATAGAAGTAATTACTAAATATCTAGCACAGGGGCGCATTAGAGGAGGCCTTGCCCCCCCCCCCCGAAAATGTTTTTTTTTCTTTTTTTGGTTAAAATGCGACTTACATTGGAAAAAAATGCCTTAATTTTATAAAAATGTATCAACTTACATTAGAAAAAAATGCTTCAATTTTTTATTAACTTTAATTTTGTTCCAGATGGTGGATTTCAAAATCTTCTTTTTTTCGCCCCCCTCCCCCAAGAAAAATTCTATATACATCCCTGATATAGTAATTACTTCTTTAAACATTTCAAGGAAAACAAACCTTTTTCAGCTAAAGAAAGGGGTCCTCAGGCTTGAAATTTTTATCTATTAAAATGCATTCAACGCACTCTTGTTCCTGAATCACGATTCCCAGGCAATTAGGTATGATTAGTCTACTTATTATATTTTGAAGAATACCATGCGTCGTAATACACTTTTTAATAAAATAAATTAAAACTAGTACCATTTGAACAAATATTTAAAAAAATATAATTGGAGAAATATTTGTAGCATAAAAAGAAACGAAACTCCCTTTTTCATCATAGCCTGAATTTATTAAAGTTTGGTTCGGTAACCTAAAATGTCTCGGGGGGGGGGGGGGGGGGGGATGGTCATTTCCGGGAGGGCTTTGCCTCCCTTCATGTATGCCTGAAAGAAACACTGAGTATAGGAAGCAAAATCACTAGATCGTCCACCTTAAGTAGTTTCGCGTTTTTTGTGCTACAGTTCTTATATACGTTACTTAGTTGTTTTCTTACTTATGTTGTGACATTTCGTATAAATCGGAAATGTCATTAGACATTGTCACACGGTAGTTGTATGTTTTGTGCGTGCAATCGTGAGGCATTTCAAAAAACAGACCTTACTTCTTTTAAATAATAAATTTTGCCAAATATGACAAACTTTGACGTAAGTATTTCGTAGTAATTTTTATCGGTATAAAACCAAGGCAATCATTTTGATTACAAGGTACACATTTGCGTTTCATGCAATAAAGTGGAATAATTTGAATTTTACGAAAAATACTCGTAAGTTTCAAAGAATTTGATTTATTAAAACACCCATAAAACCTTGTTAATAATATGGAAATAAAAATTTTGAGTAATTGAAAGCTAATAGATTTTCGGAAATGGGCCTCGAAAACATTTTTACGGGGGGGGGTGTCGAGTTTTTTCGTTACGCCACTGAGTTTCCTATTAATGCAAAATATGACAAAACACTTACGCCAAAGTTAATTATATCATGCAGATTTGATTTTTTTAGAGAACTAAGGTCAGTCTCTTCGAAATGCCTCACGGTTACACACACACAAATCAAGTAACTCCCGCGTGACAGTGTCTAATTGCCCTTTTTGATTCATACAAAAATACAGAACATAAGTAAGCAAATAAAAAAAGTAACAATTAAGAATTGTGGCACAAAAATAGTAAAATGACTCAAGTTGTTTGCTCTTGAACATTAAAAAAAAAAAAAAAACACTTAATGTAAGGTCACAATGTTTAGGACATAGTAAAAGTTTTATATTTTTACTCTGCTACGAAAAAAAAAAAAAAAAAAAAGGACGTCTCTGTTTTGTCGTCCCCGCGAAGAACATCATTTAGTTCATTATATTCTGAAGGATGCGCAGTTATGTGCAAACAAGTTAGTAAAATCATGCAATGCATTGATTTTGACACGCTTTCCAACATACCAGAAATCATTACTCAAGCTATTGCTCTAGTTATGAGGATAATGGCTGTGGAATAAATCTCACTCCTGTGATCTGACCTTTGACCCCTTTTCGATGATATTAAACAGAATTCGTTCAGTATACCTCCGGAACAGCATACTAAAGCTTTGTAGCAATGGAAGCATTTTTAGTCAAGTTATGAGGATAATGGCTGTGGAATAAATCTCGCTCCTGTGCCCTGACCTTTGACCCCATTTCTATGATATTCAACAGAAGCGGTTCAGTATACCTCCGGAACAACATGATAGTTTTGTCGCAATCCAAGCATTTTTACGTAAGTTATGACGCATAAGGGCGATTGGAGTCATGACCTTTGACCCCATTTCGCCCATTTTCAATAGGGTTCGTCCCCAGGTGGTCCCCTGCCACATACTAAAATTTCTTCGAAATCGAACAATTTTTACGCGAGTTATCGTGCGGACGGACAGACAGACAGACAGATGGACAAAGCTGGAGCATATACGCTTCTTCAATCTACGGTTGGAAAGCGTAAACAAGTGTAATATATAACACCGTATCTTCACGAATAAAAGTTTCATTTATTCAACTGATATTTTATTCACATTCTCTTGTTAATAATATACATGCATAGGAACTATCGCTATGGTGGTGGATTTTACTTATTTACAGAAAAAAAAATAGTTTTTTTTTTAATACTTCATTCAGAGCTGCCGTCAAAAATTCCTGGCTATGGCATTAACCAGTTTCATATGACTTTTACACAAAAATTTTGGAAAATCCTTCTGCTGGGGCTTATCAATACGCCCATGTACAAGCGTACCGTCGTAGCTTGGGATGTAGGCGACGGAACCGCTCAGGCTTGGACAATAATAATTTTGAACGCTGTTTACCCCCTCCCCCTTTTTTTTCATTTTCTAAATGTGTGCATTTTATATAAGTTGTCACTTTTTGTGTGTGTGTGTGTGTGGCGGGGGGGGGGGGGGGGGTACTACAAATTTTCAGCCCTTGAACAAAATTATAAAAAATAAAAAAAGCACCTCCCTCCCCGTTTCTGCTCTGTTTGCAAAATTAGCAAAAAAAAAAAAAAAACAAAAAAAAAACGTATCTTTTAATCAGCAAAAACATTTATTTCATCAAAAGAAACTCTTTTATCTTTATAAATAGATCATAGATATTCAAATAAAAAGATCTGTCTTCCTATTTTTGCCTTGTCAAAGTCTCTAGTTAAATATTTGTTATTTAATTTATCTGCCTCCTGAGCTTCAACAGCAATTAGTGAAAGTAATTTGAGTCGTTCCTGACGCATTGCATTCCTCGAAAAATTTTTTTACTCTTTTTAGTTTGCTGAATCACCTTTTAGAAGTAGCTACTTTAAGAGGTATTTGTTATATGTCTCTCTCTCTCTTTATTATATTTTTTATATTAAACATTAGGTATAAAATAAATGCTGGAGAGACATCCGGGATTCCCGGTAACTACATGACAAATTGTTAAACTTTCTTATTAACAATTCTGCGAGTTCTTTTATTGAATTTGTTGCTTTAATTTCTTCCTTTATAAAACTATTTGCGAAAGTTGAATGGGCAAATTTTTATCTAGATCTTAATTATACACTGCTGGCCACCCAAAATGCAACACCAAGAAGGACACGAGATAGCAAAGCCAGATTTACCGGATACATAACAACAGATACAAAGATGAAACGGTTGAGCTTACAGGGTCGCACGACTTGCGGAACACGCAGGCATCAATAGTTCGTGTGGCCCCTCATGGCTGGCAATAACGGCGGCTTCACGCCGCGGCATCGAACGAAAGAGGCTTTGGATGTGGGCTTGGCGTATGTCGATCCAGGGTGCTTCCACACGTTGCCACAGTTCATCAGGCTTATCCGCGGGTGGTGCTTGCCGGGCCAGTTGGTTGCCGATCAGCAACCAGACGTGTTCGATGGGCGACATATCGGGAGAACAGGCGGGCCACGACAGCAGTGACACCAGGTGGGCCGTGAAGAATTGTTGCACGATGCGTGCCACGTGCGGGCGCGCCTTGTCCTGTTGAAACGTGGCCGCTGGCAGGTCCTGCAGGCAAGGGAAGACTACAGGCTCAAAAACGTCGGAGATGTAGCGGTGGCTGTTGAGTGTACCGGCGATGCGTACCAGAGGGATGCGGGTGTCATATCCAATTGCGCTCCAAATCATAACGCCAGGCGACGGACCAGTATGGCGATGCATAATGCAGGCGTCATACCGTCTCTCGCCATGGTGATGCCACACGCGGATCCGACCATCGTGGTGTTGCAGGCAGAAGCGGGATTCGTTGGAAAAGACAATGTCGTGCCATTCCGTAGTCCAGGTGCGGCGTTCAACGGCCCACTGCCGCTGCACTCGCCGATGGTGTAACGTCAGTGGTAATCGGAGCAGTGGGCGCCGTGCGACAAATCCCCGCTCCTGCAGACGACGTCGAACGGTACGTGCTGTCATAGGTTGTTGCGCAGCACATCCTAGTTCCTGCGCTAACGTTCGTGATGTGGCGGTACGAGCCGTCAATGCCCACCGCACAACATGCCGGTCCTCTCGTTCGGTGGTGTGCCGCGGCTGCGGAAATCGCTTACGTCGGTCCGTCCGTCCGTCCTGCACCCACCATACTCGCCTCACTATGGCTGGATGTCGTCCCACACGGGTGCCGATGTCTCGGTACGATAAACCGCTGTCGCGATAAGCCACTATTCGTCCTCTGTCGAACTCCGAAACGTGCTGGAATGACTGCCGTATTCAGCGACGAGGCATCGGAAGCTTTCCACGCACAGGTCCGGGAGCACAACACAGTTCCACTACTTACACCTCGCCTTCTGTGCACCCTTCTTATAGTACGTCTCGGTGTCGTGCCGGGCGTACATGATTTGCATATGCCCTGCATGTCTTCTCGCGGGCGACGCATTCTGCGAATTTCAGGCCAATCGGATGCTTCCTTCTTGGTGTTGCATTTTATGTGGCCAGCAGTGTATAATCTTTGCAAATTGTCTACATATTACTCATGTAAGTAAGAACTGGAGGGATGCACTGATTAAACACTTTTCTTTTAAAATATAATGGTAAATTGCTCTTGAAAATCATACTGTTTTTCCCAAATGCTCTCTAAGTTTTATACTCCTATTAATCTGTTCTTCGGTGTGACTTTCTCTTAATGTCTGTTGCTCAAACTATAAGCATCGATTATTTCTAGATTTACCTGATCAATCGCCAAATCCTCATTTCTTGTAAAAACATCGTGCATCAGTTTTGTTTTCTGTAAGTTCAATTTTAATTCCACTTCTTTACTCTTGCTAGAAAGTTCCTCAGTACTCAGCAGCTCTGAGGAAGTATTTGCAAAAATAACTATGGCGTCAACGAAACAAAGTTGGGTTAAATAATCTCCATTAATCTTTATCCCCTTGTCTTCCCAGTTCAATGATTGAAATACATTCTACAATGTGACATTGAAGAGTTTGGGAGATATGATATCTCCTTGTCTCACTCTCTTTCCGATTTTTATTGGTGATGTGTCGTCGAATAGTCGAACCTTTTGCTCTTGCGTTTTCATAGATGTTAATACACTGCTGGACAATTGCTAAGGACGGATCATAAACGGCTATATAGCGCATAAAAAAGTAAGTGTGGTTGGATGCCAAGTGAAATAAAATAATGTCAGAATGCCAGGTCATTACAAGAAAGACAATTTATTGTGCTCTGAAATCCAGAAGGCTTTGGAACGTGTTCAAGGGACAAACAGGCCATTTTGTGCAGAATACGTAAACGTGAAAAAAATGCAATTACCGTCCGCAGGCGTTCCGGCGTAAGATGTCAATACGGGATATGGCCACCATGGAGGGCGATGCAAGATTCCACACGTCGTGTCATGCTTTGCACAACATTATCAAGCAGCTGTTGGGGTAATTTATCATATTCCTCTGTCAGTGCACGGATGAGAGTGTCCTTGTTTATTGGAAGGTATTGGCGACCAGCAAGACTCCTCCCCAAATCATCCCACACATTTTCAATGGGATTCAGATCTGGAAAACGTGCTGGCCATACGAGGCGTTGAATATCCTCGCTCTCAAGACACTCCTGGACAGCGACTGTTTGATGACATGTTGCGTTGTCGTCCATGAAAATGAATCTATCACCGACAACACCACGGAACATGCGAACATAAGGTAGCAGAACATCAATAATATATCGCTGGCCAGTCATAGTCTCAGTTGGAAGCACATAGAGGGACGTACGGCCATTGATCATGATGCCAGCCCATACCATGACACTACATGTCGTATATCGGTCCCTTTCCTGTATGTTTGCTGGACAATATGCAGTACCACTATCACGCCAGATCAGTTGTCGTCGACAATCAGACGATAGACTGTATCTACTCTCATCTGAGAAGAGGACAGCAGACCAGTCGTTATCAGTCCAATTGCGATGTTGATGGCACCATTGCAAACGGGCGGTACGGTGACGTCTAGACAATGCGATGCACACAACAGGACGGCGGGCGTATAGTCCTCCTTCATGCAAACGTCTGGCGACAGTTTTTCGGGAGATCCGCTTGCCAGTAGCAGCCACAAACTGATTTGCTACCTCACTAGCTGTGCTGCGCCGGTGTCTTTTTGTTGATAGCACTATGTACCGATCTTCTGCAGGTGTCGTACTGCGAACACGACCTCCCCGTGATGTTTGCTACACTCTCCATTTGTTTGAAATGATTTCCAAAGCCGTGAAACAACACTGTGGCTGACGTTGAACTCCCTGGCAACATCTGTTAGTTTTCGCCCTTCTTCAATCTTGCCAATAATACGGCCACGCGTAAAATCATCTAGGTGATGTCGGGAAGACATACTGAAAATTGCAAGTTCGTCAATTGATTCTTTCCCTTTCAACTTTGCGTTTGAACAACAACGGTCAATACGCGTCAAATCCTTTATATCTCTTATCAGCGCTATTACGTCACGAACAAGTTCGGCAATCCAAAATTTGCATACGCACAACACGTCTTACTGTATCCCGCACTTATGCTAATTTCCACATTTTCCTGCCTTCCATTTTATGGTTGCTATCGTTGCTATTGTCATCCGTTCTTAGCAATTGTCCGGCAGTGTAATATTAATGTATGCATCTTAAATCCCGCAGGATTTCATAGCCAGTGTAGTTGCTGATGGTTTCACGGAATCAAAAGCCTTTTCATAATCAATAAAAGCCATACATAATGGGATTTTATACTCATTCGTTCTTTCAGTTAGTTCTCTCAGTACATGGATATGATATACACTGAGTGGCCACTTTATAATGACCACCTGACAGTTTTAAGCAAATGAGCTATGGCTGCACGCTGTTGCCGCAGGAGGGGAGGCTAGTATAAAAAGGGAAAGCTCAGTGCTTGCGACAGTAGTAGAAGTGATTTTTGGATGACGAGATATGTAAAAATGCAATTTGACGGACTTTCAACGTGGGATGATTGTAGGAGCTCGGAGCCATGGAGCGAGTATCACCGAAACCGCCGCATTCGTGAAATGTTCCAGAGCAGCTGTTGTTAAAGTGTTTAAAGACTGGACTGTCAGCCAAAAAACTGGGTCTCTACGTGCAACGTGTGATCGTCATCGACTAGTGATTGCTCGGGCGGAACGGAGAGTGTGCTGCAGATTGGTAACAGACAACAGAAGGGCAACAGTGCAGCAAATTACAGACCATCTTAATCAAGGATCCCCTCAAATCATCTGTGCACGCACTGTTCGCCGTACACTGCATCGGATGGGATATGGCAGTCGAAGGCCTGTTCGAACACCTTTGCTGGCTGCAGTTAACAAGAGAAAACGTCTCCAGTTCGCACTGGAGCACAAGGATTGGACAATCGATAATTGGAAACAAATTATGTAGTCCGATGAATCACGTTTTCAATTGCACCATGCCGATGGCCGAGTGAGAATTTAGCGGAAACAGTACGAAAGCATGGACCCCAAATGCATTGCTACAACCCTTCAAGCTGGTGGAGGCAACGTTATGGTTTGGGGAATATTTTCCTGGCATGCTTTTGGCCCTTTAATTCGTGTTGATCAACGTCTGACTGGCACATCATATCTAAAGATCGTTGCGGACCAAGTACATCCTGTCACGTGGATGGTTTATCACAATGGCGATGGCTACTTTCAACAAGATAATGCGTCCTGCCATAGTGTTCGTATTGTACAGGATTGGTTTCAGGAACATGCCGGTGAGGTTACTTTGCTTAGGTTGCCCCCGCAATCGCCAGATCTCAACCCCATTGAGAATTTGTGGGATGAAGTTAAACGAGCCATCGGACAGCTGGATCCACAGCCCTGCAATCTCACACTCCTGGAAAGTGCTATTCATCAAGCATGGTCTCAGATTCCACAAACCATCTATCAACATCCCGTGAATTCCATGCCACTAACAATAGACGCAGTATTAAAGGCAAAAGGTGGCCCAACGAAGTACTGAGGGGGTGGTCATAATAAAGTGGCCACTCAGTGTATAGTGCTGTAGTCACTCCTGAATCAAACTTATTCTCTCGGTTGAGCCATGTCCAGTGTTACCTTCAAGCGATGGGCAAGAACTGTAGTGAAAATTTTATAAACCACTGATAAGAGGCTGATGGGTCCTGTAGTTCTTCAGACCCTCACTGCTACCTTTTCTTATGTAGCAGGATCATTCCAGCATTGTTCGAATCCTCAGGAATCTTCCCTTCATTGAAACATCTAGTGAAAACTTAAGCGAGTGTAGTTTCAATTTCTCCACTTGCTTCTTGTATGATTTCCACGTACATTTCGGGGTGGTGATGATACGATTTAGCGCGAAACCCGCTTTTTCAAGTCGAACCACAAATGTTTGATTGAGTTCATGTCAGGAGAATTTGGAGGCCAGGGCATTAACAGAAAGTCACCAGCATGTTCCTCGAACCACTCTTTGGCGATTCTGGCAGAGTGGCATGGGTCATTATCCTGTTGGTAATGGCCATGACCAGCGTGAAACACAGTTGTCATGAATGGGTGAATTTGGTCCTTAACGATGTTTAGATACCTAACGGCAGTCAGGGATTGTGCTATTGGGACAATGGGAACTAAAGTGTCCCAAAAAATATCGCCCACAGCATAACCCCCGCCGTCGTATCCTGGTTCCGCTCAACGGTGCATGCAAGTGCAATAGTCTCCATGCGTAATCGCGTATCCGCGCTCGGCCGTCTACCTGATGCACCAGGAACCTTGATTCATCAGACCACGCCACTTTCTTCCAATCATCCACGGTCCAATCTCAATGATCTTTGGGCCTATTTCATGCGTTGTTGGCGGTGACATGCAGTGAGCATGGGGACTCGGCTGAGTCTTCAGCTACGCAGGCCCATGCGCAGAAAGAGGCGATGAACTGTGTGCTGTGACACATTGCCCTAATCACCACTGTTGTAACTGTGGGTGATTTGTCGCACTGTGGTCCTTCGGTCGCTGTGAGAAATGCGCGACAGTCTCCGCTCTCCCCACTGGTATCAATGAGCTGCGGGCGACACACGGCTAGACGATGGTTCATCGTTTGGCCACCTGTGCACCACTTTTGATACGTACTCACTAAAGCGGCACTGAACAAACAACAACAACCCCCGCCGTTTCCGAGATCGTAGTTCGGAGGTGCCGTGCCACCACAATTTGTCCTTTATCAAGCTCCTATAAATCGGCAGCTTTTCCCATTCTGAATCCGAACACTCTACTAACTGTAAGCCGGTCCTCGGGTTGTATATGTACTGCTCTGGGAACTTCATCTGCACCACAGTTCGGTCTCCAGGCGCGCTCATTTCTCTAGGTTGCGGGTGGTCATAATATAAATGGCTCATCGGTGTATACACTGAAGTGCCAGAAAAACTGGTACAGACGAGCTTATGCAAAATACATAGCAACGTCACCTACGCGCGTACTCGGTTGCGTCCGTCAGTGCGTATATAAAGCGATAGACATCCTTGCCAGCTGTCAGAGCTGTTTTCGGCATGTTAATGACAAGTAATAACGATTTAAGCAATTTTCAACGCGGTGTCATAGTTTGCGCTCGTGAGATGGGCCATAGTATTTCGGAGGTAGAAACGAAGTTCGGATTTTCCCGGACGACCGTTGCAAGGGTGTACCGTGACTACAAGAATTCCGGCAAAACCTCCAACCTACGATACTAGTGTGGCCGCAAAAAGATATTGGGTGAACGTGACCATCGTCGGCTGTCAAAAATCATTTCACGCGATAGGCGTGCAACACTCTCGCAGGTATCATCGGAATTCAATGCTGGAGCCTCAACAAGCAACAGCGTCCGGACTGTGCAACGTTCCCTGCACGATATGGGTTTTGGGAGCCGACGCCCAACTCGAGTTCCTTTGATGGTTGCACAACACAGAGCTATGCGCCTCGCTTGGGCACGGCAACACAGCCACTGGACACCTGACGACTGGAAACAAGTAGCCTTGTCTGACGAGTCGCGTTTCCAAATGTATCGGGCAGATGAAGGATTCGTTTGTGGCGTAAACACCATGAAGCCATGGATCCCGCCTGTCAACAGGGAACTGTACCGGCTGGTGGTGGTGGTGGGGGGGGGGGTCCGTAATGGTATGGGGTGTGTTTAGCTGGACTTCACTGGGACCCCTGGTACGTCTACAAACGTCTGTGACCGGCCAACGCTATGTGCGCATCCTTTCTGACGAGGTATATACCCGTTCATGTCCTGCATTCATGCTGATGGGTTAGGCCTGTTCCAACAGGACAATGCACCTCGACACAAGTGTCGGGACGCCACATGATGGTTAGAGGAGCATTCATCTTAGTTTTGGGTGTTGCCATCCACACCCAACTCCCCAGATCTGAACGCGATAGAACACATTTAGGATGCCATGCAACGCGCTATCGAACACAGGAATCCGAGACCTCGGAATACACCCGAATAGTGGAATGCTCTGCAGGAAGTATGGTGTGCAACTGTGCATTGCCTACAGCATATTTCCAGAAGCTAGTGGAGTCCATGTCCCGTCATATTTCTGGAGTCCTGCGCTACCATTGGGGGACCTACCAAGTATAAGACTGGTGTACCAGGTTTTTTTGGCACTTCAGTGTGTATGTACACGTATTCAGATTACTTTGAATATATTTTGCTTAATCATAACAACAACTCACGTCTACAATCATTTCTAAAAAAGATTGATTGAGGTTTCGTTCTTTTAATTTTGACGAAAAACAATGACACACGCAATAAAACTGTAAAAAAAATATTTATTTAATAATTTTTGAGGATTTCCCTCTGACTAGTAATTACAGCATTTCATTTTTTTACCACCTTACAGTACTATAATTGAAAAAAGCAAGCAGAACACTGAAAATGAGAACCTGCAGCTATATGTTGCTTTTCAACACATTGGTCAGCATGACATTCATCCACTAATCACGTGACAATTACAGTCTACCCGGCTCCCTTGCATTCGGAGTGCCAAATGTTTCGCACAGAGCCACACCTGAAGTGTCCAAGCAGTTAAAATGTAACATGGAAATGCAAATACGAAATTAAATTAAAAAGTTATTCAGATAGATCTGCAGTCTCGTGAGCAAGTCTCCTGGTCCACTATCGGTAAAAGCCCCTGCAAGATGTTATCGAGCAAGCTTTGGCTGGGCACTGACTAACCTTTTATGAAACAGAAGTTTGGCAGTCTGCACGAAAAAGGCGGCGCCAACGTTTTTGAATAAGTTTTTGCTCATTTCGAAATTACAGTTTATGCATCACCAGTACAAACGCGCGGAGGCAGCTCGTTCTTTCTGTTGAATGGAGAGGTTGGCTTCCTCAGGGTTCCAGCTGACCTTTGTGAATAATTCTAATAATGTTTCGGCGCCCTTTGGTCAAAAATGATGCTTTCTTCAGGTTTCCACAAACAAACATTAACAGCAGAGAAACCATGACTATCATCGTGATTCCCATATCCAAAGGGATTAAATCTCGGTGCGGATGTTACAAGTAAATTTTTTGCAGATAAAGTAAATTTGGAAAATAAATATTTTGCAAATGCTCTTCGGTCAGCAAAAGTATATACAAAGGCCATTCTATAAAAACGGAGAGTAATGTTTTTTAAGTTGGCAACAATGAAAAGGAGAAAAATAACCACGGATTCGACTAACTGAATTAAGGAAGTACCTATGGCAGCAGTTATTAGCCGTGGTGGACGATTCTGGTTTTGTTATTGCGCAGTTGTTTACGGTTCGCCTGCTTTTCGCCTTATAGCTATGGAGGTGAGTGATTCACAGCTAAGAAATGAAATGCATGGTGCCATAAAATGTTGCTATCGTTTAGGTAAAATTGCTCCAGAAACAGTTGATTTAATGAAAAATTCGTACAAAGATTAATGTTTGGGTGAGTCAACGATTTTTAGATGACACCATGTTTTCAAAAAAGGGCGTTTGTCGGTAGAACTCGCTCCTAGCGCCTGGTTGACCTGAAAGTGTTGTTACGGAGCGTATTGTTAACACTGTTTGGGCAATCCTGCAAGATGATTGACGAATGACGTGCAAAGACAGCTGTGTCAACTAATATTTCGAAAACGTTGGCATTCCGCATTCTACGCGACAAATTATTGCTGCATCGTGTGTGTTCCAGATGGGTGCCTCATCACCTGACGAGGGAACAATGGTTTACCAGAGTTCAGGTGTGTCATGAGTGGAAACAAATAATTGCAAAAGTTCCAAACTTTCTAAGCACAGTAATAACTGTCGATGAAACATGGGTCCACTATTTCGACCCCTTCAGGAAGCGCGCAACAAGTGTCTGAAAACACACAGGCTCACCTCCTCAGAAAAAGTCCGCCAAACCAAATCAGCTGGGAAGGTGGTGATGGTAATTTTCTTTGATCATAAAGGGGTAGTCTACCAGCATGCTGTTCCTAGACAAATTACTTTCAATGCTGAGTATTACATTTCAGCCTTGAAGCGTCTGCGACGCCACATATCGATTAAGCGACCGGAAGTGGTAGGTAAGTGGACCCTATAAAATGATAACGCATGCCCACATGTGGTTACTTGTGTTCAACGGTTTCTTACGAAATGCAGTGCCGAAATCATGCCACAGCCTACCTACAGTCCTGATCTCGCCCTGTGCGATTTCTGGTTGTTTCCAACAATGAAGGAGAAGCTCCGTGGCGCAGCATTCAACACAGATTCTGGCGTTATTCAAGCTGTACAGGGATCGCTAAAGCAGCTTCTACCAAATGCCTTCGCCACATGCTTCGAAAAGTGGACTGAACGATGGGACCGTTGCATATCATCCGGGGGAAGATACTTTGAGAAAAAATAATATATATTTTGCTGTACCTATATTTATTCATTTTGTGATTTTACTCTCAGTTTTTATAGAACGGCCGTTGTACATCTCATGCTGATGTACACTGAAGTTCTGAAGAAATTTAAATTATAAAGGATTTAAAAGACTGTTCCGGTTCAAAATCAAGCGAAATACATTTTTTTTAGTTTCTCTCCTAACCAGAGCACATTTAAGGGGACTGGGAACCCGGGGTCTGGGCAGCATTTTGGGGCCCCAGTATTAGTGGCATACCTAGGATTTCACTATGGGTGGGTGAATAAAAATACCCAGAGAAAATATTCTCAAAATATGATCAAGCCACAAAAATATCCGCGCGATATTGAAGTTTGTATGCCATGATTCATGGACGAATCAGTATTAGCGCGACTGCTTATATATAGCCCATTGAGTTGCTCACGGTGGTCGTTAAACCTCCAATAAAAATAAAAAAAAATCAGTATTAGCAAGGAAATGTAAAATTGTATGGTTGAGTAATGAATACTAGTTCAGTTCTGCTGTAATCCCCCTCCCCTAGGGTTCAGCTTGTTGAAATTATATCGAAGTAGTGGGCAAAATAATATGACCCAAATACCATGATTCAAACGAATTCTTAATGTATGAAAATTTCCCCCAATTACAGACGTGTACGAAAAAACATCTGTTATGCTTTTGAAAGATTTCAGGATGGGCTACTATACTTTTGGGGAATTTCTTTCTGAAAAAAACAGAAAGAGATAGAATTTTTTTTTTTTCACAAGGCAGTGTTTTTATTGTGTTTGCTGTGCTATCTGAAAAAAAAACTGTAAAACTCTGTCAATTCTTCAAACATCCTGCATAATTCTGGGGCCCCTTGAAAATGCGGGGCCCGGGGTGCAGCCCCCCCCTCTTAACTGGACTCTGCTCCTAACTTTAGAATATAGACTTAACTTATATTTAAACAATTGCAGCAGTCGAAGGTACAATTATGGAATAAATACAAAGGGTTAGAAACTGAACTCAATAGCGTGAACTCTTCACGTCCGATCTGAAGCTTTTTTTTCTCCCACACTGTGGAAAAAGCCACAAACTTGGTGTGGAATATACAAGTACAACAAACTGTAGCTCAGAGGCAGTGATGTTATTTTTTCGGAACAACAGAAAATCTTTGGAATATTTATAGTTTGAGTGAATGAATATTGAGGACGCGTCCGTAGTATTTATCGTCTTTGTCTGAAAGTGTAGGATGATCCTCAAAAAGTAAGAGCAATCTGTTTCCAGACAAATGACAAATCAATAATATTTCCCTTGCGGATATCAAAAATTCCGATGACTCCAAAGTAAGCAGCAATTCTGAATCTCTGGTAAGTACGAGCTACGTGCACTAAAACATTTTCTGAAATTCACGAGCCATTTTTCCGTGATTTCTTTTGCGAATTAACGAAACATATTTCTGATACAACCTTTTCCGTGAAATGACGGAAAAAAACTCTGAATTTCACGGATCTTTCGCACGCCAGAAAAATTCTGAATTTTCAGAAACCTTTCCACGATTCCTTTCTTATATTGATGCTAAATTACCGTTTTCAAGAGCTGTTAAGGTGGTTCCACCTAAATTCTCTGCTTTATGTTTCCAATGGTAAAACTTCTTTACATATTTTCTTCACAATTAATGTATTCCCTAGGAAGAAAATTTGCACATCGATAAAACTAACTTTATGTTATAGCATGGGATACTTAATACTTGCTAAAACATCCATAATTAAGCAATCCAACATATACTTGTCTACTGACGTGATCAATGTACAGGTCGCGCCATCTTTTAACAGGTTTGAACACTACTCAAAGAAAAATGATTTATTTTCAATATAATTATTGTTATGTTTTAGCAAGTAATAAGTATCCCATGCTATAACTTAAAGTTAGTTTTGTCGATGTGCAAATTTTCATCCTTGGGAATCCATTAATTATGAAGAAAATATGTAAAGAAGTTTTACCATTGGAAACATAAGGCAGAGATTTTAAGTGGAACCAACTTAACAGAAAATTCTGAATTTTCAGAAAAGTTTCCGCAGTCTCTTTCTTATATTACCGGAAAAACTACGTTCTCACTTTTTCCGTATCCATATGACGAAAAATAGGAGAGATTCACGGGAATACTTGGAACTTTGATTACCTGTTAAATTTCAATAGTCTGTCGAAGTATTTGATTTTGAAGTTCTGTAGCGAGATCGGATATTGTGGATAGTATATAGCATGAATTTTAGTTACTGTGGTACAGGTATTCTTTCTCTTCTTCCCCATGGTTTTTTTTTTTTTTTCTTTTTTCATTGGAGGTAGAAGTTTTGTGAAATAAGATAGTAAAACAGTACATTGCACCTTCCTTTAAAGATAATTGAAAGTTATTGTCAGTTGAAAAAAAAAGATCTCAAATTCCAAATCATTCTGTTACTTCAAAAAATCGCGATGAAAAACATTCCTAATTTGTAATAAGACCGTCTACAGAAAAAATGAAATTATTACAAACGTATTAAAAACAAGAAAGATGACACCGAGTTTTCGGGTGTAATAAGCACGTCTTTTGAATCCCTTCTGACGCAAACTAAATTTATCAAAGCTATTCAAAGTCAATGGAACCGGTATGGAAAACAATAGTATCTGACGGAAGAAAGAAGTTTTTCAATCGGGTTTTTAATCCCTCAGATATTGCTGTAAACAGAATCGTGAGCTTACGCCCTCTGGTTGCAGACTTGTGTGTTAAGAAAAACATGAATTTATATGAGAAACATTTCGCACCGGAAACGCTCTCCAACACAGAAAATTATTTTTCAAACACGGCTCTTAGAAACAGAGATATCGACAAAAAAAAGATGTGACTTTACGTCCACTGGTGGGAAAACCGCGCATTCTTTTAGGAAGAAAGTATTCGCAATAGGTTTATCCATATGAGCCGTATCGGTCCAAGAAAAAAATTAGTCGAGTTTTCAGGATCATAGATTTTGCTACAAATACATCAGAAGCAGGAATTAACACTTATGCCCCCTGGTGGCCAAACCATTCTTTACCAAACATTAGAAATTATGTGAAAAATATTTTCCATCAGGTCTTGTATGCGATACAGGAAGAATTTTTCAAATCGGAGTTTTAGGAGCAGAAATAACGCAGAAAACGCAATTTACCTTTGTGCCCCCTAGCGGAAAGTCTATGATTTACTTGAAAATTTTGAATTTATAGGAAAGACATTTCGCATCGGAAACACTATCCAACAAAGAGGGAATTTTTCAAATCGGACTCTTAGAAGTAGAGATATTGACAAAAATAAGATATACATCTACTCCCCCTGGCGGAGAAACTGTGGAATATTTTAAGAAGAAAATATTCCGAAAAGGTTTATCGATGTGAGGGGCATCAGTCGACGAAAGAATTTTTTCAATCGATATTTTAACTCAGATTTTATGGCAAATACATCAGAAGCAAACATTAACACTTACGCTTCCTGGTGGCCAAAGTATTCTTTACCAAAAATTAGAAATTATATGCAAAAGATTTTCCATCAGGAGGTGTATCCGTTGAAGAATTTTTTTTCAAATCGGAGCTTTAGAAGAAGAGTTATCGGGGAAAATGTAATTTACTTTTACGCCCCCTAGCGGAAAATCTATGCGTAATTTGAAAAAGTAACTATATCTAAAATACTCTTCGACATAAATGGAATCGAAAATAAAAGAAACATATTTCAATCGGACGTTTAGAAGCAAATATGTGGAATAAAACGTATTTTTGAATTCGACATCATCTGCATTTAAGCCCTCTAGCGGCGAAATTGTACATCGTAAAAAAAAAAACGAAATGAAGGATCATCATTGTCATATTTCAAGCTTCCCAATTCAAAATTAATTTTTCAAATCGGACTAATAGTTGTAGAAATATCGTGGGTACAGACGGACGGACGGACAACACGATAACATAAGCACGATCTTTCTTACAAAAGATCGTGCTAAAAACCAGTAAGCTCCAACAGAAAATAAAATATCTGAGTGCTAATGTAGTACCGTTTGTTTGTTTGCCCCAAACTCTTCGTATTTAAGTCCGGTGCAACGCAGCTTGACGTGTAAGTAACACACCCTAAAGATTCTCTTGACTGCTTCGTGAAACACTGCAATGCACTACGAGCGGTTGAGGTAATCAACCGCGAACCAAAACAGAATGGACAATGAGCCAAATTTTCGGCAAACGAAATGTGAAACAAAATAAAAAAAGAAAGAAACGAATAATGAATTTATTCAAAAAAGTTTTTGGAACTATCTGTTTTCGTGTCGTACTAGATGAAGCTCTCACGACATTTGCGTTTTTAAGCAAACGAACATGCCAGTCATTTCATTATCCCTTACGAAAGCTGAAATAACAAATGTTTGAAAATAGTATGAATGGTTCGGTTTGTTCCCTTGCTTGATAGGTACTATCACATTGCTAATAATATGTATCTTTTCTTCACAGTCGGAGTCTGCGGCAAATAATCCCGCGAGATCTTAATACATCACTATAAGTTGTTCAGCATCAGAAATTGCTGGACGGTATCTTTCTGATCGTGGAGGTAACGTTACTCTTAAACCAGCTGGACCGAATTAAGTCGGGTTTAGAAAAATGAGCAGAAATCCGCTCGAAAGAATATATTCACTAAGAAGTGAAGCGAACGCGGCTAAAACGAGCGAATCTGCGCATCAGAAAGCGTTACTTTCCCCGTAGCTTCGTTATTCTTCTTTTTCCTTTTTTTTTTTTTTTTTTTGATTGGAGGTTTAACGACCATCGTGAGCAACTCAATGGACTGTATATAAGCAGTCGCCCGTCCCTAATTTAGGGCACCTGGTT